>CM052884.1:58884793-58900789 GCA_028534135.1 Potos flavus | reverse complement strand
ATCCATTCATGCCTGTGCAGCAACAAGCCGGGCTCTGCCAGGTGCTGAGGATGAGGTGAGGAAGGCAGACACCGCCTGATTTTAGGAGTTAGAGCCCAGTGAGAGAGCAACTCTAAATATCCACCACAAATTGTGATTGTGAGTGATTTGAAGGAATAGTATAGTGTCGCTGTTTGGCAATTGTGGTATTTCAGGTTGGGGCTTAAGTCTTTATCTCAATCAGTGTTTACAGGAATTATCCTAGGTTCTTACACCTCTCTAATGGTTGACATTGTTAAAGGGAAAGTAGTCTTACGTAAAGCAGGTGTATATAATTCTTACACTTTATTGTCAACCTTCCAGTTCTCCAGGAATTGAATGGATTTCTATGATTTCCATTGAATGTATATGATCTCTGGCATGTTGGTACCGTAATATTCTCATAATATCCTAGAGAGGATTCTAAGGTGTGGAAGCATGAGACTACAAGTTGAGTCCTCTTGTCAGGTAAAACTCAACTTTTCTTTGAATTTTAATTTTTTCTCATGAGTAATGATAATAACTAGAAACAGTAAACTACTACTCAAATGTTCTTGGTTATTAATTGCAAAAGAGTTTTTTAGGCCTATAACATAAAAAGTATCTTTTTTTTTTTAAAGATTTTATTTATTTATTTATTTGACAGAGAGAGATCACAAGCAGGCAGAGAGGCAGGCAGAGAGAGAGGGGAAAGCAGGCTCCCTGCTGAGCAGAGAGCCCGATGTGGGGCTCGATCCCAGGACCCTGAGATCATGACCGGAGCTGAAGGCAGAGGCTTTAACTCACTGAGCCACCCAGGCGCCCCATCATAAAAAGTATCTTTACCAATTATGTGAAACGCTGTCTTGGAGAATAGGAAGTTGTTTTTCATATACTCCCTGTGCTGTACCTTTTAGTCCCATGACTTATTCCATAACTGGAGGCTTTCACCTCCCACTCACCTTCATCCTTTTGTCTACCCACCCACCTCTCTCCTTGGCAACCACCAGGTCTCTGTATTTATGGGTGTGTCTCTTCTTTTGTTTATTTTGTTTTCAGATTCTACATATAAGTGAAATCATACGGTATTTGTCTTTTTCTGCTGGACTTATTTCACTTAACATAATAGTCTCTGTGTCCATTCATGGTGTCAGAGATGGTACTATCTCATCTTTTTATGGCTGAGTAATACTCCATTATATATGTATACATTATATCCCTCTTCTTCATACATTCATGTATTGATGGACATTTAGATTGGTTCCATATATTTGCTATTGTAAATAATGCTGCAATAAACATAGCAATGCATGTATCTTTTTGAAATAGTGTTTTCAGTTTCTTTAGACAAATACCCAATAGTGGAATTACTGAATTGTATGCTGTTTTTTTAAAAAATTTATTTATTTTAGAGAGAGAGAGTGTGCATGGGCCCCCACAAGTGGGGGGAGGGACAAGGAGAGAGGGGAAGCCGACTTCCTGCCGAGCACAGAGTTGGCCCTGAGGTCACTATGTAAGCCAAAACCAGGAGTCACTTAACTGACTGAGTGACCCAGGTGCCCTTGTATACTATTTCTAATTTTAATTTTTTGAGGACCCTCCATACTGTTTGTGCAATGGCTCCAATTTACTTTCTCACCAACAGTGTACAAGGGTACCTTTTTCTCCACATCATTGCCAACACTTATTATTTCTTGTCTTTTTGATACCGGCCATTTTTTTTTTTTTTTTAAATAGGCTCCATGCCCAGCGTGGAGCCCAACTTGGGGCTCTAACTCACAACCCTGAAATCAAGACCTGAGCTGAGATCAAGAGGAGGGACACTTAAATCGACTGAGCCACCCAGGCACCCCAGATACTAGCCATTCTGACAGGTATAAGGTGATATCTCATTGTGGTTTTGATGTACATTTCCCTGATGATTAGTGATGTTGAGCATCTTTTCATGTGTCTTAGGACATGTGTATGTCTTCTTTGGAAAAATGCCTATTCAGATCCTCTGCCCATTTTTAATTGGATTGTTTTTCTGGTGTTGAATTGTATAATTTCTTTATGTATTTTGGATATCAAACTCTTATTGGATATATCATTTGCAGATACCTTCTCCCATTCAGTAGATTGCCTTCTCAGTTTTTGTTGTTGTTGTTTTGTTTGTTTTTTTAATGGTTTCCTTTGCTGTGTAAAAGTTTTTCTTTTGGTGTAGTTCCAATAGTTTATTTTTGCTTTTGTTTCCCTTGCCTGAGGAAACCTATCCATAAATAAATTGCTAAGGGAAATGACCAGGAGATGACTCTCTATCTTCTCTTCTAGGATTTTTATGGTTTCAAGACTTACATTTAGGTCTTTAATCCATTTTGAATTTATTTTTGTATATGGTGTAATACAGTGGTCCATTTTCAGTCTTTACATATATTGGTCCAGTTTTTCCAGGACTATTTGTTGAAGAGACTGTCTTTTCTCCATTGCATATTCTTGCCTCCTTTGTTGTAGATTAATTGACTATATAATCATGGGTTTATTTCTAGGCTCTCTTTTCTGTTCCATTAATCTATGTGTCTATTTTTGTGCCAAGATCATAGTATTTTGATTATGATATCTTTGTAGTATATCTTGAAATCTGGGATTATAATACCTCCAGTTTTTTTTTTTTCTTTTTCAAGCTTGCTTTGGCTTTTCAGAGTCTTTTATGGTTCCATACAAATTTTAGGATTATTTTTTCTAGGATTTCTAATTCTGTGAAAAATGCTGTTGTATTTTGATAGGAATTGCATTAAATCTTTATATTGTTTTGGGTAATATGGACATTATAACAATATTTGTTCCTCCAATCCATCTTTCCATTTGTGTCATCTTCAATTTTTTTTATTAGTGTTTTATAAATTTCAGAGTACAGGTTTTTCATCTCCTTGGTTAAATTTATTCCTAGATATTTTATTATTTTGGGTGCTATCATAAATGGAATTGTTGTATTTCTTTTTCTGCTACTTTGTTATTAGTTATGGCAATGTAGTAGATTTCTGTATATTGATTTTGTGATCCACAATTTTACTTATTCATTTATTACTTCTAATAGTGTTTTGGTGGAATCTTTAGGGTTCTCGATATATGGTATCATGTCATCTACAAATAGTTCTACTTCTTTCTTATCAATTTTGGTGCCTTTTATTATTTTTCTTGTTTGATTGCTGTGGCTAGGACTGCCAGTACTATGTTGAATGAAAGTGGTAAGAGTGGACATCCTTGTCTTGTTCCTGATCTTAAAGGAAAAACTCTTAATTTTTCAACATTATGTGTGATGTTAGATGTGGGTTTGTCATATATGGTTTGTATTATATTGAGGTGTATTCCCTCTAAACCCACCTTGTTGAGAGTTTCATTGTGAATGGATGTAGAATTTTTTCAAATGGTTTTTCTGCATCTATTGAAATGATCATATTATTTTTATCTTTCATTTTGTTAATGTGGTGCATCACTTGGATTGATTTTTGAATATTGAAACAGTCTTGCATCCCCAGAATAAAGAGAAGGAGAGCGCACCAAGGAAGGCTTTTTAGAGGATGTTCCCTAAAGACTTGGTATGGTTTGGACAGTATGGGAGTGAAGGGAGACATTTTAAATGAGAAAACAGCCCAAGCAAAGGTTGAAAAGTGGAAGACAGTTGTTGATCAGTTTTCATCAATGGCTCTTTTGTCATCCCTCTCTTACTAGCCCGTCACCCATGGTGTTGTGTAATAGTATACTTAAATATGTATCTCCACCACTATTCAGTAATTCAACATATGCTTATCAATTATCAGCATCTGCTCTGTACTGTCCTAGGTGTGAAGATATGGTAGTAAACAAAACAGTAGTAAAAATCGCTGTCCTGCTGTAGCTTACGTTCTCCTGGGGGCTGAGGTGGGTGGGGAGGAGATGGACAATAGAAATAGAATAAGTAAATGGTGTAATACATCAGAGTACAGAGTGTGAAGTCAACTAAATTAGGGGAAGGGAGATGGAGAAGCCTAAGGGGCAAAATTTTAACTGCGGTAGAGCAGGCCTCACTGCAAAGAAGACATTTGAGCAAAGGCTTAAAGGAAATGATGGAGCAAACTCTAGGAGTAACTAGGGGAAGAACATTCCAGGCCAAAAGAACATGTGCAAAGGCCATGAAGCAGGAGTGTGTCGTGTTGAGAATCACCTATAAAGAAACAAGTTGAGAGGCTGTTGTGACAACACGGGGGAAAATGAAGGTAGCTTGGATCAGAGTGTCAGGGATGGAAGGGTAAGAAATTGCCATCTCCTGTCTATATTCTGAAAATAAGAGCAATGTGACTCTAAGCAGTGATGTGGGTTTGGGAAGAAATATAGAGTCAATACAGGCAGTTTGGGTCCTGAACAGGTGGAAGGATGGATGGAGTGCTCGTTACCTGAGACAATGGTGTCAGTGTCATTACCCTGACAGTGGTCAGAGCTGGTTTGCAGGGAGGGGAAGAAACTTGATGACCATAGACTGACTTCGAGAAGGGAAGAAAGTGTTTCACAAACCTTTACCGAAAGTTCTTGAAAACAGCATATACCAGAATAGATGCTAGTTCAAATGACAATTTTCCCAGTTTTACCCTCAAATAGGGGACCACATTTTTGAGTCAAGGTGGATTGTATAACAGCTTTCTCAAGCCATGGCTCCTCCTTGGTCTTTGTAATCCAGCGTCCACACTGGTAGCCTCCCCGTGCAATATGACTCTCCAGTTTGTTCTTGCTCCATATTAACACAGCTTTCAACCCCAGGGTCTTCTACCATCCTTGTGAAACCATCAGTCTGTTTTTTTCCTGCATCAGAACAACTGCCTGTTCACTAATGCCATCTTTTCCTGCTGTGATACTGTGATTTATAATAAGAAATACATATTTGGTTTTTGTTTCTTTCCTTGGAATTTCCTAAGTGTTAAAAGTAATAAAGGTGTCTTTTTTTATTCATGACAAGCCCCTTTCAACCACACCTGAGTTTACACTAATGAGGCAATCTTTGGACAGTCCCTAAAATGGGAGTTTATTGCCAGGAGAACCAATCATGATTAGAAGGTTGGAACTTTCAGTCATACCCCCACTACCTTTGGGAAAGGGAGAGAGGCTGGAAGTTGAATCAGTCACCAATGGCCCACGATGTAATTAATTGTGCCTAGGTAACAAACATCCATAAAAATCCCTGAATTACAGGGTTCAGAGAGCTTCCATGTTGGTGAACAGGTGGAGGTGAGCGGAGGATAGAGAGCATGCCTGGGGAGAACATGGACGCTCCAATCCCCTTTCCCCATACCTTCCCTATGCATATCTTCCATATGGCTGTTCCTGAGTTGTATCCTTCTATAATAAACCATTAATCTAGTAATTATTTTCCTGAATTCAGTGGTTCAGAGGAACCACTCTAGCATATTAATGGGACCCAAGGAGGAAGTCATGGGAACCTCTGATTTATAGCCGGTTGGTCAGAAGCACCTGGACTTGCAAATGGCATCTGAAGCGGGGACAGGGAGCAGTCCTGTGGGACTGAGCCCTTAACCTGTGGGATCTGACACTATCTCCGGGTAGATAGTGTCAGAATTGAGTTAAATTCTAGGACACCTAGGTGGTGTCCTAGAATTGCTGAGGTGTGGAAAACCCACACAGCTGGTGTCAGTGTTAGAGTAGAGTGTTGAGATTAGAGGAGACACAGGAGGAGGCATTTTCCCTTTATATCTGTTAAAATTACACTTCTGGGAAACAGCTTTAAGACCATTCCATTACTGCTTTGGGAACTGAAAGAGTCCCACTTTTGCTCAGCTGGTAGCCATTCTCTTGGCAGTGAAACTCTTAAGCTGCCACTTTTGACTAATACCACTGCTTGTCACACGCAGTCCGTGCTACTTTCCCAAGGTTCTGGATGTTTCTATTGCTTGATTGGCAGAGCCTCTCCCTATGCCAAAGACTCTGTTGTTTAGCAGGTTGCTTCTGTTACTACTTGGAGGCCTTCGTCACAATTTTTTTTCCTGTCATTACTTCTGCTGAACTTCTGTTCTCCATTAAACTTCCTATTTGGATTTTTCCCCCCAAAGTAGTGTAAACCATAGTTAAATCTCCTCTACTTCTTTTCACAGAGATGTGGGTCGACTCAGTATTTGGGCCCCAAAAAGCTCTCAGCCAGGCCCTGAGAGAATGAAGATAGGCCGTCTTTGCACCCCACTGATAAAGTAGCATTGTTCCCTCATTGAACTAGCTGGAATAGACTACAGGGGGGTTCTGTTGTAAGTGAACCTGAGGTGAAGCGCATGAGAAGCTCCAGCAAGCCATAGGATGGATATTCGGTCTTGCCTTCCCCTTAGCTGAGAGACACCTGTCTGTGCCTATGTGGTAAATGCCTTTTCTCCAAGGTCAGATTCCCTTTGGGGCCATCTTTGTTAACTTCATGGAATTCAGGGACCCAAATACAAATGAACCTAATTATAATACGTTTATACTTCAAAGTTATCTCTCAGGTAATCCCCTCCCCTATCTAAGCCTGGAGTAATAAATAATATATAGATGATGCTGCTTCCTCATTTATCTTGGAAATAAAAAGAGATTCCTAGATCTCTTTGAATGCATTGAGTTGGAATGAATCTTAAAAGAGCATCTGAATCGAGTATCATATTTTCTGCGGCAACCCTGAAGCCCAAAAAGGTTAAGGGTTCTGCCCAGGGTCTTGTATTTGTTTAATGACAAAGCTTAAACTAGAATCCAGGCTTCCTGAGCCCAGTACTCTCTTCCTTATACCATTTATAAGATTATGTCTTCAGGCACTGATCAGGTAATGAAATTGTAGTGGTTGCTATGTCTTGTAGAGAGAAGGCACTCAAAACATTGTCAGTTGAATAATACATCCTTCCATTTTCGAGGAAGTGACAAATACTGGGAAAACTGGGCCTAGCATTTATGGATTCCCATAGTTATATTTCTCCATTTTGTCATTTAAATGTTGTTTTTCTTTTCTTCTCAAAGATCTTCAGTTTAGATCTTGGAGGTATATCAGCTGTGGTTTTAAATGGCTATGATGTAGTAAAGGAATGCCTTGTTCATCAAAGTGAGATTTTTGCAGACAGACCATGCCTTCCTTTATTCATGAAGATGACAAAAATGGGAGGTATGTTTATTTTCACCTATTTAGTGACTTACTACTTTAAATTACATTCCTTATTTTATGTAACTTTATAGAGTGTAGGTTCTGTTGTACCGATTAGCAGGAAATAATTAATTAATTTAGGTTACAGAACTTAATATTTGAAGACCTTTCAGGCTGCATTACACCCATATTTTAGACCGGTATGTGCTCATTCTACTGTTGTAATTAATGTAATTGATAAATATTATAAATAATGTTTTAAAAAATTAGCATTTAATGATACCTGCAAGTTTTGTAAAGCGAGTTACAAACGCATACACATGCACGCACACTTGAATCAAAAGTGGTTTTTATTTTTATTATTTATTTATTTATTTTTAAAGATTTTATTTATTTATTTGACAGAGAGACACAGCGAGAGAGGGAACACAAGCGGGAGGGAGAAGCAGGCTTCCATCAGAGTGGGGAGCCTGATGTGGGACTCAATCCCAGGACCCTGGAATCATGACCTGAGCCAAAGGCAGACACTTAACGACTGAGCCACCCAGGTGCCCCAAAAGGGTTTTTAAAGCCAGTCTTGAGTACTTGGTGACGTTTTTACTATCAGAATAAGATGTGAAGCAGCCTTCTTATCTACTAACCAGTATGACATATAAATGAAGAACTGTGGGATTTGTGTAAAGGATTAGCTTCTGTTTGGTTTAGTATTGATCAGCGTTTGATGATTTGATATTCAACAAGGGAGAAAGGCTGAAGATTAACAGAATTGGTGAGCAGACAGCCTTAACTAGAATGTTGAAGTCAGATGCAGTGGTTTTAATACTTAATAGTTAAAGAGTTTTACAATGATGGTGTCCAAAACTCTCTAATGAGAGCTTCACACTCAATTTCAAAGAAAAATATAACAAAATTTGGCTTACATAGGCTAAAAATAAAGACATTGAAAAGAAAATAAAAATTAACCATGTATTAAATCACAAAACAAAACAACTAATGTAAAGAAAACCCCAGTTTTAAAGGACAGATTCTCAGGCCAGAGTAAAATGATACTTGAAAGCAATAAAATAAATAAAATACAAATTTCCAGCCTCTTAAATACTCTTCTCAATAATAATTAGGCCAAAGAAGAAATTATACCACAATTACAATAGAAGACCTTTAAAGAGGGGCACCTGGGTGGCTCAATGGGTTAAAGCCTCTGCCTTCGGCTCAGGTCATGATCTCAGGGTCCTGAGGTCGAGCCCCGCATCAGGCTCTCTGCTCAGCGGGGAGACTGCTTCTCCCTCTCTCTCTGCCTGCCGCTCTGCCTATTTGTGATCTCTCTCTCTGTCAAATAAATAAATAAAATCTTTAAAAAAAAAGAAAACCTTTAAAGAAATTGTGAAAATGAAAGATGATTTTATCAGAGTACCATTTGGTATAAAGTATATACTATATATTTTTCAAACCTATAGTTTTGTAGTTTGGACTGTTTTTATTATAAAGATAAAATAAACATTTGACTTGATACTTTCAAAAAACAGTGAGAGAAAAATAGGAAATTATGTATTATTGTAAAGACATATGTACTGAACTTGGAACTGAGAATTCAGAGCCACCTTTAGCCGATTCTGGGTAAAAGTTGCCCCACAGGGGGCTCAGCCCATGCTCGGCCAGCATAGAGTTATCACAAGGCTCCTCTGTGCCCCCTTGTACATGTATCCCATATGCATACATTGCTCTAGGGCTTTGCACTAGCTGTTCCCTCTAAACAGGGATCCTTCCATGGATATCTGCTTGACTCACTTCCTCATGTCCTGTATTTTTACTTAGGCCACTTTCTCAGTGAGGTTTTCCCTGACCACCCTGTGTGTCCTTCCTTGCTGTATAATTTATTTGTTTGCCTCTTCTCACTAGTGTGTAAGGTCCATGAGAGTAGGCATCTTTGCCTCTTTTGTTTACTGATACATCTGTGACACTTAGAACACTATCTGGAGCACAGTAGGTGCTCCATAAATCTCCATAAATCCATGCTGAGTATTTGTTGAATGGTCTTCTGGGAGTATAGAAAAGACAATGGACTATGGGAGCATAAGAAGGCTGCACAGCACTAAAGACCCCCTTTTGTATGGTTAGCTTTATCATAAGCTCCAAATTAAAAAACCGTTGCTCAAAAGTTGCTGAGATGTAAATTTTATAGAAACCTCATGTACAAGAGAGAACTTTACATTTTTCATCAAATGTATGGGTATATACCAATTATGAATGAAATTTAGAGTAAAGTACATGTTACATATATGTGCTAAAGATGTTTTCCTCTTTTTTTTTTTAAAGATTGATTTAGCAAGAGAGCATGGTAGGGAGAGGGAGGGAGAGTCTTAAGCAGACTCCATGCTGAGCTCAGAGCTTGATGGTGGGGCTCGATCTCATGACCCTAAGATCTTGACCTGAGCTGAAATCATGAGTTGGATGCTTAACCGCCTGAGGTACCCAGGCACCTCTGTTTTCCTCTGGATAGGTAATTTTTTAAAAAATTTTTTGCAAATCACTTTTTAAATTCAAGTATAATTAACTACAGTGTCATTATTAGTTTCAGGTATACAATGTAATGATTCAACAATTCCATATATTAGTTTTCATCATAAGTGTACTCTTAATCCCCTTCACCTATTTCACTCATCTCCCCACCCACCTCCCCTCTGATAACCACCAGTTTGTTCTCTATATTTTAGAATTTGTTTTATTGTTTGTCTCTTTTTTTCTTTGTTTTGTTTCTTAAATGCCACATATGAGTGAAATCATATGGTATTTGTCTTTCTCTGGCTGACCTATTCCACTTAGAATTATAGTCTCTAGATCCATCCATGCTGTTGCAAATGGAGAGATTTCATTCTTTTTTAGGGCTGAGTTATTCCAGTGTGTGTGCGTGTGTGTGTGTGTGTGTACCATATCTTCTTTACCCATTCATCTATCAGTGGACACTTGGGTTGCTTCTGTATCTTGGCTATTGTAAATAATTCTGCAATAAACATAGGGGTGCATCTTGATAATTAATTTAAAGGGAATATATTCTATAGTAGCCACATCGTAAGAGCAGAGTATACTGTGGAGACTCTGAAACTTTAAGGCCACGATATCAACATTAGAAGTTTGAGTTTCATGTTTGCCCTCTGTCTTCATTTGGGTTGCTTTAGTAAAAATACCATAGACTTAGTGCCTTAAACAACAGTCATTTATTCTCACAGATCTGGACAGTATTCTGTGGCTAATGATTAGCAGAGAACAGGGTCTAGTTTTAGTTTTAGAGATAGATAATTTGGAGAAGAATGACTAACCATCCTTTTTTACTCCATAGCATTTTCAGGTGTTCGATACAGGAATGTAGGAATGATAACTTTTTTTTAATACTTTTTTTTTTTTTCCAGGCTTACTCAATTCCAGATATGGCCGAGGATGGGTTGATCACAGAAAATTAGCTGTAAATAGCTTTCGCTATTTTGGATATGGCCAAAAGTCTTTTGAATCTAAAATCTTAGAAGAAACCAAATTTTTTATTGATGTTATTGAAACATACAAAGGTAGACCTTTTGACTTTAAACAGTTAATAACAAATGCTGTTTCAAACATAACCAATCTGATCGTTTTTGGAGAACGATTCACTTATGAAGACACTGATTTTCAGCACATGATTGAGTTATTTAGTGAAAATGTGGAACTGGCTGCCAGTGCCTCAGTCTTCCTGTATAATGCCTTCCCATGGATTGACATCTTCCCGTTTGGAAAACATCAACAGCTATTTAGAAATGCAGCTGTGGTCTATGATTTTCTCTCCAGACTTATTGAAAAAGCTTCCATCAACAGAAAGCCTCAGTCACCTCAGCATTTTGTCGATGCTTATTTAGATGAGATGGATCAAGGTAAAAATGACCCATCATGTACTTTCTCCAAAGAAAACCTCATTTTTTCCGTGGGTGAACTCATCATTGCTGGAACCGAAACTACCACCAATGTGCTACGGTGGGCAATTCTTTTCATGGCCCTTTATCCTAACATTCAAGGTGAGGGTCCTCTTGATCTCAGGGCTGTCCCTATATTTAGGGCTCACACATGTTTTAGAGTCTTTGGCTATGTACAAAGCGTTTTATTTAGAAATTTCTGCTCTGCTAGCCAAGAAGAAAAATATTTCCTAGTTATGAAGAGTTTTATATTTGTTCTCTCAAGTCGTGTAAAAACCTCAGAGATAGGTCTTATTATGCCTGTTTTATAAAGGAGGGGAGAGGCTAAATAGCTGACTTGCCCCAGCTCAGCCCCTGGAGTGGCAGAGCTGGAGCCTGGCCCCTGCTTTTTTTTTTTTTTTTTTAAAGATTTTATTTATTTATTTGACAGAGAGAGATTACAAGTAGGCAGAGAGGCTGGCAGAGAGAGAGGGGGAAGCAGGCTCCCTGCTGAGCAGAGAGCCCGATGTGGGGCTCGATCTCAGGACCCTGAGATCATGTCCTGAGCCGAAGGCAGAGGCTTTAACCCACTGAGCCACCCAGGCGCCCCCCCCTTTTTTTTTAATTCAAGTTTTACGTTTCACTATTTCCCTTGCTGAGAGTGATGTTATTCCAATTGTAGGTTTATTTAATTTTTGTTTTTATTACTTTTAGTGTGTTTTTCACAACAAAGATACTCAGAGCATTGATTTCTGGTGGCACATATATTGAAAATATATGGCATATTTTCAAATAGAACTCCCAGATAAGAAAAATCTGAATCTGGTTGTAACCCTACCTTGTTGACTTATCCAAAGGGAAATGACTTTGGATAAAATTCTAAGAATTCTAAGAATTGCATAATAATGTGAACACTTTTTCTCTGACAGGACAAGTTCAGAAAGAGATCGATTTAATTATGGGACCCACTGGGACGCCTTCTTGGGATGACAAAAGCAAAATGCCTTATACGGAAGCAGTTTTGCATGAAGTTTTAAGATTCTGTAATATCGTGCCATTAGGGATTTTCCATGCAACCTCTGAAGATGCAGTTGTACGTGGTTATTCCATCCCTAAAGGCACAACAGTAATTACCAACCTTTATTCTGTCCACTTTGATGAAAAGTACTGGAAAAACCCAGAAATATTCTCTCCTGAGCGATTTCTGGACAGCAGTGGATATTTTGCCAAGAAGGAGGCTTTGGTTCCTTTTTCCCTAGGTAAGAGAACTTTCACAGAACACAACTTTAGGACAGAGGGTAATGATGATTGATCACGTATGACATCTTAATCAGAAGCATTCTGTTGTAGAATTAAAGATTCCAATTCTGAAAATACAGCAGTGGTTCTTATAGGAGAGATTGGTATAATTAGAGGTCATTAACACCTGTTTCTACTCAACACTTAATCCAGTAACTAGAGAGAAATTGTTGAGAAGGTATGGCTTCTTCTGAAACTTTTTTGCTTGTGGATTTAGGCTTGTAATCAAAACTTGTAGAGCTAGAAATCACTGACAGGTAGCTTGAGAAACTGAAACCCAGGGGAAGAAATGACATCAGAATTTGAAGTGCAACTGAAACGTAGCTCTCTTGGCTCCTCGTTTATTGTACCTCATCTCCAAAAATATTGCTTCTGCTGTGAAAAAGTACACAGACCACAAGACCCATGGAAGACGGACTGGAAACTCTTGCTTTCATTGGGGAAGGGTTCACATTTAGTCACTTGAAATGAAATGCACTTCTGGATCTATAGAACAAAATGGCATGCCCGAGATGTGATCTTTCATGGCATATCTTGGGCTGTGTTGCAGCATGCAAGGCAAGTGTGGAGGAGGATTAATAAACTTACAGAAGTCCATGATCTGACAAGAGAAGGTAAAGAAATGGGCTCTGGGAGCTGAAGTGCCAATTGTTATTCTTTTTAATAAACATTACTGCCTCTAACTTTCTTTAAATACCAGATTTCCTGAATGGTACCCATATAGTAGACGTAAATTTTGGTAAATACTATGGATTTTTAAAAATTATGTCTGTTCTTTTCTGTTTAGGGAAAAGACATTGCCTTGGAGAGCAGCTGGCTCGGCTGGAGATGTTCCTGTTTTTCACAGCATTGCTCCAGCGGTTTCACTTGCATTTCCCACACGGGCTGGTTCCAGATCTGAAGCCCAGATTGGGCATGACATTGCAACCCCAGCCCTACCTCATCTGTGCAGAAAGACGCTGAAAGTGCACGGACATCTTGTGGAAGAATGTTATCTTGGTTGCCTTTTAGCCCTGAACCTTGTTTTTCTAATCAGTGTGTGTGTGCTGGACAAAAATCACAGCATCGTAAAGCCAAACGAACACAGACGTGTCTTTGAAAATAGTACTAAAGCAACAATAAGCATTAGCTATGGTTTTTTCCCAAGCTTTTGTGATTTCCAAGGTGGAATTACCTGTGGAGGAAAACAAAGGTGCAAATAACAGATGTTGCTTAAGTAAGCCGGGCCATGGATGCCCTAAAGCAGAGCCTGACTTTTCAGCCTCTTGTTGAACACCAGGTACCCGTTTTCATTTCTTGACTCCATCTTGCTCCTGTCCTGGGGGCTTTGCTTCCAAATGCCAGTGCCAGTTCCCTTCTGATAAGATATTATCGTTAATGGGTAGTGTGGTAGGAGTCCAGTTTAATAGAGGACCAAAGAAATTAGAACCTAAATAAATGAGATTAGAGTACAGAGATATTTTAGACATAGTGGCAGATAATAGAGGAAATATCTATGTATTTAAGAAACTGCCAGTGCTTTCAAATCTTGCTCCCTATTATGTCTGCATAAGAATTACCTTGTTATTACAAATGAGGGTCCCTGTGCCCCGAGTATTCATCCCTGCACCAGTTCAGTAGAAGGAAATTATAGTAATGTAATTATAATAAAAAATGATACTCCAAAAGTAATTATTAATTCTTTATAGGCACAGACATTTTTCCTAGTACCATTTTTTTCCTAAACCAATCACAGCTCTTAAAGATGGAATCATTTTACCTTTTAAAGGTCTCCAGCCATTTCCTTGGATTACTGTTATTTTTCTGAAGAGAATACTATACAAATCCAAAAAACATGCTTTAGAGCCCGGGTAAATGTGTACATTGGGACACTTGAGGATGATGGGCTTCTAGTGATAATGATGCCAGGAAAATAAGTGTGAACTGTGACTGTCCTGCTCAGACTGGTATGTATATTTTCCCATTCATAGTTGTTTAACATGATTTCTTCTAAGGTTGTACATCAAGGATTTCTGCTCTTGTAACTTGGCTCATGAATAGTTACAGTCTTAGAGTAAATGCACTTAAAAATGACTTCTGTTAAGAATATGAATTTAACCTTAATATTTTCAAGTTCCTGTGTGATCAGGAGTCTTTGCATCTCTAATATATTAAGATGTTTTTGGTTGCAAGAGGAAAAAATACTGGGCAAATTTGCTTAAATGATAAAGGAGAAATTTGGCGGTAGTATGGCAGTTTGAGAGTAGGTATGACCTACATGCTCCATGGTATCATCAAAGATCACTTATTCACAACTCTCGATTTTGCTTCCCAGATGGTCTCACCTTTATCTTAAGACTGACTCATAGAAGTACATGTGCTTTGCTTCCTTGTTTAGACTGAGCTTGGGTTGTTTCTGGGGGAGTGAGGGAGCTTTTCAGATATTCTCCCAAAACTGTTCGTTGTGTCCCATAGATCCTAATTAAGTTACGTGCCCATCTTTTATTTATTTATTTATTTTTGAGATTTTATTTATTTATTTGACAGCGAGAAAGAAGCAAGAGAGGCAGGCAGAGGGGAAAGCAGGCTCCCTGCTGAGCAGAGAGCCCGATACGGGGCTCGATCCCAGGACCCTGAGATCACGACCGGAGCCAAAGGCAGAGGCTTTAACCCACTGAGCCACCCAGGCACCACATGTGCCCATCTTTTAAACCTATGTCTTTTGAGTGGGACTGTGGTTCACTTAGGCCTGACTACTAGAGCCAGTGATGGAGTTGGCTTCCCACAAAGTACGTGTGCTACATTGGGGCCGTATAGTTACCTAAACAAACATAAGTAGAGTTAATGAGGAGAAGAGGAACTCCTGACTAGCAGACTAATCACAATATCTACCTCACTGCCCTCTATCCACTTGCTAAGCCAAGCAACTTTCTCACCAGCTTCCCTGACTCATGACAATTGTGTTCATTCAAATTACTTTTTGATCTTTGCTTTTCCTTTGACACAGCAAATCTCTCATCCCTAGGCCTCCTACTTTCTGTCATTTCTTCTATAAATGCTTCCGTTGAACTCTATAGACGGGGGATTCTGGAAGCTTGGTGGTCTTAGGAAAGAATTTAGTGAACTAGAATAGATTATAATGCAAATTAAGGAGGTCTTATTTTGCTCTTGAATACTATCACTGTTTTTTTCTAGGATGATTAAGACCTTCATAAATCTACGAGAATAAAGAACACACTATTTATTTTCTTTACCTTGTATCTAAAGAAATGTTTTACTTTTTCTTACTGAAGTTAATGCCAACCTAACAAAAATCATTTAAAAATGTAGATTTTTAACTTGTAAAGGTAAAAGAGCTTTAGTCTCACTTAATGTGCTCATGTTATAGCCAAGAAATAGGGGTTCAGATAGAGGAAGTGATTCCTCTAATTCACAACAAAGGCATGTCCTTCATCCCATGTTCTTTTTACTCCTAATGATTTATACTATCCTTTACAGTTTATTGTAAGGTTGGTTGTTTTTTTTTTTAAATTAACACATAATGTATTATTTGCCCCAGGGTATATGTCTGTGAATCATCAGGCTTACACATTTCACAGCACTTACCATAGCACATACCCTCCTCAATGTCCGTAACCCAGCCACCCTATCCCTACCCGCCTCTACCCCCCAGCCACCCTCAGTTTGTTT
>CM052884.1:58866357-58884293 GCA_028534135.1 Potos flavus | reverse complement strand
GCTGGGTCGAAGGTTAACTCTATTTTCAACTTTTTGAGGAACCTCCATACTGTTTTCCAAAGTGGCTGCACCAGCTTGCATTCCCACCAACAGTGTAGGAGGGTTCCCCTTTCTCTGCATCCTCGCCAACATCTGTCATTTCCTGAGTAAGGTTGGTTTTTATATAGTGTCAACTCTTGACTGTTTGGAGCCAAGTAACTGGTAAAAATAAAATACAGCGTTTTTGGAAAAATACAAATTAAAAAAAATTTTTTTTGGAGATTTTATTTATTTGAGAGAAAGAGATAGTGAGAGAGAGCACAAGCAGGGAGGAGAGGGAGAAACAGACTCCCTGCCGAGGTGGGAGCCCAACATGAGACTCCATCCCAATACCCTGAGATCACAACCTGAGCCGAAGGCAGACACTCAACCAACTAAGTTACCCAGGTGCCCCGGAAAAATATAAACTAACATGAATTAGTAAGTAATCCATAATGGAAAATATTTATTTTGGGGAACTATGTAGTAATAGACTGTGGCTCTATTGTAGTGGAAATGCCTTCTTTCTCATCGGTCAATGGTGAGCTCCTACAGAGAATGTTGGAAATCTAACTTCTTATTCAAAATGGCAACTGATCATACTTCTCAAATGCCATTGAAATAACCATAAGGTTAGAAAAAGGGATAAAGACATTGAGAATAGGGATGGCGGATCATATTAGGGAATTATATACTTCCAAGTTCTGAAGGATGGAAGGCAAATGGAGTAATATTGAAAGAACTACAGACAAGAACATGCATAGTCCAAGGCTGAGGTAGAGATGGGAGCTTTTTCTCCATAGCTGAAAATCAGTTGATAAGGAGAGGAGCTCATGAGGACAGAAAGAGTGGAAAGAAATCAAGCTGATGCCCTGTCCTCACCACTTTCTCTTCCTGCTTGTGCAGCTGTAGAACTTGCCCCCAGTGCTGATGTAAAAATCTAAATAAATGGAGTCCTGTGCCTAGGAGATGACGGTGTTCCTACAGAGGGGCTGGTACCCTAGATTGGCAGCACCCTCGTTTGGTCTGATTTTGATCCCAAAGTTCTACATCGCTCAAACCTTGTGTGAGGGCAAGTTTCAAGCAACCAAGTAATTACAGGGGAAATGTCAGCAAATGGCTAGCATTAAGAATGTAATACATTTAACAATAGAACTAAGACTAAAACGAAAGCGGAATAAGTGTGACAGTAATACCTAAATATTTTACTCTCTGACAGTGTATAAATAATGCGTCTAACAACAGCAAAAAAAAAAAAAAAAAGGTAGAATGTAGAATAAACTCCCTGATTGCCCCGTGTATCATAAGAATCAAATCAAAAATAATAATTTAAAACTGACAAGTAGTAGAATTTTAAGTATATTTAAGAGTACAAAAGTATAGTAACAAGGCCTAAACTTGGACAGTGGAAGATATGGAGGAAGAAGTACAAGCTAATGTTACTCAAAAGAAAAGCAGATACTGTCCAAAGAAACAGGATTCAAAGATATTACATAAAGGTGTAAGTATAAAGAAAACCACTAAATCAAAAATAGAAAACTTTCTAAATGTTAAAACTAAAATTAATCCATCCTAATGGATAGTATAGTCGGTTGAGTGTCTGCCTTCAGCTCAGGTGATCTCAGGGTATTGGGATGGATTTTTCTCAGGGCACCTGGGCGGCTCAGTTGGTTAAGCAGCTACCTTCAGCTCAGGTCATGATCTGGGAGCCCGAGGATCAAGTCCCACATCGGCTCCCTTCTCAGCAGGGAGTCTGCTTCTCTCTCTGACTCTCGCCCTCTCATGCTCTCTCTCTCTCTCAAATAAATAATATCTTAAAAAATGCAAATTACTTTTTTAGTAAAGAGCAGCAAATATGAGAGAACTAAACTCTCTACATATAGTCACATGAAGAAATGTAAATAGGCTTATCTCACCTATTAAAAAGGTGTTCAGATCGGATCACAGACAAAATCTAATTCTATATCATGCTGTACATAAGAGACATCTAAAGCAGATTAAAAGTGAAAAAAGGATGGGCAAAAGCATACTAGGCAACTGCAAATAAAAAGAAAGCAGGACTCATGAGCTTAATAAAACAAGGTACAATTCAAAGCAGAAAGCATAAGCAAGACAAAGAAATGCACTTTCTAATCCTAAAGACTAATTCTCAAGGAAGTTATGATAGTTACAAATAACTATTGCACCTAATAACATAATAGCATCTTTCATAAAGCAAAAAACAACAAGAGCTACATGGAGAAATATGTACCTTAATAAGAAATATGTACTTAATTAAGAAGTACCTTAATACTAGGAGACTAATTCACTTCTCTGAGCCTTGACAGCCACTTGACAAATCAAGTGGACCAAAAAAAAAAACAAAAAAAAAAAACCAAATGAAATAAAGACCCATACTACATAATCAGTAAGGTAGATCTGACAAATACACACCAAATTCTATATGTGATAGTAGAATATGCCATTTTTACATCTAACAGTCACGAAAATTGACGTTATCAGTGGATGAAAAGTAAACTTTGATAAATTCCAGAAGTATAAATAATACAGATTTCATTCTCTGAAAATAATACAATAAGAATGGGTATTAATAACAAAATAACAAAGCCAGAAAATGAAATTGCCCTGTACTTTGAAATTTTATTTTATATATATTTTTAAAGATATTATTTATTTGCCGGAGAGAACGCAAGCAGGGGGAGGTGCAGGCAGGGAAAGAAGTAGGTTCCCCCACTGCCGCTGAGCAGGGAGCCTGATGCAGGGCTCAATCCCAGGACACTGGGATCATGACCTGAGCCGAAGGCAAATGCTTAACCAACTGAACTTCCCAGGTATCCCATATATCTTGAAATTTTAAGAAAAATTACTAACTTTGGGCAAAGGGGAAAGACAAACCAAAATTGTAGAATTTCTAGAAAATGATAAGAACTCCGAATGTCAGGATCGATGGAATCCAGCTAACGTAGTCCTCAGAAGAAAACTCATAGTCCTAAATACTTATTTCAGTGAAAAATGAAATGTTGAAAGTGAATTAAGCATAAGTATCTTTAAAAATAGAAAACAAACCAAAGGAAAGCATAAGAAAGGAATTATGAATTCCTAACAGTCAGGAATTAATGAGTTAGACAATAGAGAAATAGAACTAATAAGTTGGACCTTTTTAAAAAATTTTTATTTATTTATTTGAGAGAGGGAGAGCCAGAGAGAGCACGAGCAGAGGAGAGGGCAGAAGAAGCAGACTCTCCATTGATCAGGGAGCATGACTCAGGGCCGAATCCTAGGACCCTGAGATCATGACCTGAGCTGAAGACAGACACTTAACCAAATGAGGCACCCAGGCACTCCAGATCTATTTTTTTTTTTTTTAATCAGTACATGAGATCAAGAGGCAGCAAATTATACCCAACAGTCAAAATTTGGCTGTTTTGTATGGCCTACAAACTAAGAATAGCTTTCACATTTTTAAGTGGTTGCAAAAATACTTTGTGACACATGAAGATTCTCTGAATTTCAAATTGAGTGTTCCTAATTACATTGGAATGCAGAAACACTCATTTTTAAAAATGTATTCCCTACAGCAGCTTTTTGTGCAATGATGGCAGAGTTGAGTAGTTGTGACAGAAAGTATATGTGGCACTCTCATGTCTTATCTCTTTGCATGCTGCTTGACACACTGCACATCAGTGATGTGGTTAGAACATGGCAGCATTCCCAGCTCTGTGCATATCTCCATGTTGTAGCATTTTATTTAAAAACCTTAAACTTAAATTTTTTTTTACCAGTGCATACTCATCACATCAACAAAAACAAGGAGAGAGAGAAAAGTGAATTTTGAATGTCATGCTTTTAGGGCATAGTGGAGTGTGGATTATTTTAACCAAATTAGGAGGGAAAACATGATGTTTATTATAGAATAACACCGTAGCTCTGCCAAAAGAATACAGTCTGCTTTGGCACTACCACACTAAGCACTCTTCACAATATCCCTCACATAGGAAAGCAATGGTCAGAAAAATTAGATATTTTTAATGATATCTAACAGTCTAACAATTTCTTCACAAAAAATGAAAATGAAGCTGCAACCAAAGTAAGTTTCTGAGTGGCTCATTTGTTACCCAAGCAGAGAAAGACATTTATTACTTGTGAATTAATTGTATTTAATTGAAGCAGCCAAAGAAATGTGTCCAGAAAACAAACTTAAAGACTCATAGTCGTTCAGTGAGAACAGTTGCTCAGAGTTGAGGACATTCAAGCAAGGTTGATAGTCAATTAAAAACAATGCAGAAGATTTTGAGTGATTTTCCAGGCTCTTGATGAGTAAACACACGTTACCCATACTGTTCAGTTGCTGTTTATTCAAGAAATCCATGCCAAGTTTGACGGAAAATTTAGCCTGGGTGACTGGTCTGCATGAAACACCTACGGGAGAGGATATTTTCTGAGATGAGAAAACACTAATTCATAAAAAGGCACAAACTGTGGCTCATTAGCAGGTACTTTGCACAAAATACTTGAATCTATCATGCATTACAAAACTGGTGTTGTCAACAGTGAACTTCATTTATTCTGATGGACTTAACCATCATTAGTTTTGTGAATTTTTCCCAGAAATAGAAGCTGTCTATCCTGACTTGCTCTACCAAGCCACAATTCAATGACTTAGCAGTCATAACATTTTATTGCAAGTTTTTTAGCTCGGGACCAAAATTGAAATTTTTCTGAATAAGAACAACCACCCTCAATCACTGTTACCAAATATTGAATGGCTTTAGACACTAGCTTTTACAGCAGACTTGATTGTTCTTAATGAGTTTAACCTAAAATTATGTGGCAAAACTTACATAGGAAACATCCTGAGGTGAAGTTGTTTCAACAACCTAATAACACTTTGAATCAGTATAGTTGACCCTTGAACAACACAAGACTTAGGGGCACCAACCCCTGTGCAGTTGAAAATCTGGGCATAACTTTTGATTTCCCAAAAAACTATTAATAGCCTACTCTTAACTGGAAGCTTTACTGATAACATAAAATAGTCGATTAACACATATTTTGTACGTTATGTATATTGTATACTGAATTCTTGCAATAAATCAGAGAAAAAAAATGTTATTAAGAAAATCGTAAGAGGGGCGCCTGGGTCACTCAGTCAGTTAAGCGTCTGACTCTTGATTTCAGCTTAGATCATGATCTCAGGGTTGTAAGATCGAGCCCCTTGTTGGGCTTTGCACTGGGCATAGAGCCTGCTTAATATTTTCTCTCTCCCTTTCCCTCTGCCCTCCCCCCTTACTTAAATGCACTCATTTTCTCTTAAAAAAAAAAAAGAGAAAATACATTCACAGTACTGTAAAAAATCTGCATATAAGTGGACATGCTTAGTCCAAACCTGTGTTGTTCAAGTGTAATTTTAACATCAAGCTACTTTATATACTTCTTGTGCTCTCAAAAGTTAAAACGAGAAATGAGGCCTTCATTCCCACACATCTTTACAGCAGATATGTTTGTGAGCTCAAACTAAAGTTCCAGCAGCACTTTTTCAGACCTGAATGCAAATGCAAAGGAAATTTCCATATTTAAAATTTATTTAACTGTGTGATCAAAGAGCTTCCATCTAACTTCCAATTGGAGGTGATTAGTCTGTAAAGTAATGACAAGGTAAAGAAGGCAAATATTGAAGAATTTAATAGGATTCAAAAAATGTCTTCCCAGGGGCGCCTGGGTGGCTCAGTGGGTTAAAGCCTCTGCCTTCGGCTCAGGTCATGATCTCAGGGTCCTGGGATCAAGCCCCGCATCGGGCTCTCTGCTCAGCAGGGAGCCTGCTTCCCTCTCTCTCTGCCTGCCTCTCTGTCTGCTTGTGATCTCTCTCCTCTCTGTCAAATAAATAAATAAAATCTTTAAAAAAAAAAAAATGTCTTCCCAGTACTTAATATACTCAATTAAAATCAGATGCTCATGGATTGATATCAGTATTTGACAGTACCCGTCTTTGTGAAAAGTCACTTTCAAATGTGAAATCTGTAATCTTATTACAGATCAGCATTAACAGATGAACATTTGTAATGTTTTGATAGGAAACATAAACTTTGAACCCCAATTAAGCAAAATTTTATCTACCAGAAAAGAATTCCTCTTTTCTCATTAGTGAATCAATATTATTTTTTAAGTACTTTATTATTATATTTGAATGTCATCAATAAAAATTTTATAGACAATGTCCACTCCTGTTCTATAAGTACCAACATAATAGTTTGGCCTGCAAAGCCTAAAATATTTACTATCCACCCCATATGAAGAAGTTTGCTGACTCTGGAATTAGACAAGCAAACTAAGTACTCGCTAACTTGATTAATCAAGGAAAAGGATGAATAAATACTCAAAATATGAAATGATAAGGGTAAATAATCACAGAAACAGAATTTTAATAATCATTTGAAATTAACTTACATAATGCAGAGAAGTTTTAAGATCTGAATAAATCGATAAACTATGAAAATAGAATTTACCAATATTAGGGCACCTGGGTGGCACAGTCGGTTAGGTGTCCAACTCTTGGTTTCATCTCAATGTGATCTTAGGATCATGAGATGGAGCCCCACATCAGGCTCTGCTCAGTGTGGAGTCTGCTTGAGATTCTCTCTCTCTGCCTCTGCCTCTCTCTCTCTTTCTCTCATACATACATACATACATATATACATACCATATTGACCCTAAAAGAAATAGATTCAACAGATCAGTTTTCATAAAAGAAGAGGTTGCTAAAAATGTAGCCTTCAAAAAACTATTTGAGCTGATACACTAATAATGAAGTAGCAGAAAAAGAAATTAGAACAACAATCCCATTTACAATTGCACCAAAAATAATAAAATGCCTAGGGATAAACTTAGGTGTTGAAAGACCTGGACATTGATGAAAAAATTAAAGATGACACAAGCACATGGAAAGATAGTCCATGCTCATGGTTTGAAAGAAAAAATATTCTTAAAATGTCCATACTACCCAAAGCAATTTACAGATTCAATGCCACCCCTATCAAAATACCAACAGCACTTTTCACAGAACTAGAACAAATAATCCTAAAATTTGTGCAGAACCACAAAAGACCTTGAATAGCTGAAGCAATCTTGAAAAAGAAAAGCAAAGCTGTAGGTATCACAGTCCTAGATTTCAAGATATACTACAAGATTGTCACAAATAATCAGAACAGTATGGCAGCAGTGCAAAAATAGACACATAAATCAATGGTACACAATAGAGAGCCCAGAAATAAACCCACCCTTTTATAGTCAATCTACAAGATAGGAGGCAAGAATATGCAATGGGAAAAAGATAGTCTCTTCAACGAATAGTGTTGAGGAAACTGGACCACTTTCTTATACATATGCAAAAATAAAATGGATTAAAGACCTAAATGTGAAACCCACAACCATAAAAATCCTAGAAGAGACCATAGGCAACAATTTCTCTGACATTGGCCATAGAAACAGTTCTTTAAGGTATGCCTCCTCAGGCAAGGGAAACAAAAGCAAAAATAAACTATTGGGGGTAGCTGGGTGGCTCAGTAGGTTAAGCATCTGCCTTTGGCTCAGGCCATGATGATCCCAGGGTCCTGGAATCACATCCCTCATTATGCTCCTTGCTCAGTGGGGAGTCTGCTTCCCCCTCTAACCTTCCGCCTGCTCATGATCTCCCTCTCTCAAATAAATAAAATCTAAAAAAAAAAAAAAAAATTTTTTTTCAAAAAAGCAGGGTACCTGGGTGACTCAGTCAATTGAGTGTCTGTCTTTGGCTCAGGTCATGATCCCAGGGCCCTGGGATCAGGCCCTGCATGGAGCCCCACATCAGGCTCCTGCTCAATGGGAAGCCTGCTTCTCCCTCTCCCTCTGCCTGCCACTCCCCCTGCTTGTTTCCTCTGTCAAATAAATAAAATCTTAAAATTAAAAAATAAAATACACACACACACACACACACACATACATACATACACTACTGGAACTACATGAATAAAAAGCTTCTGAACAGCAAAGGAAACAGTTAACAAAACAAAAAGATGACCTATTGAATGGCAAGGATATGGGGAAAAATATACATTTAATGTGGTCAGGTGTGTTGTTTTTTTAAATAGAACTAGACAAGCTATGTGACTTCCAAGTCTTGTCTAAAGGCATTGCAGTTTTTCACCTTGATCTCTGAGCTCTCATTCTGTGGGAAGCTGGCCACCATGTGATGATGACCCGCAAGGAGTCCTATGGAGAGGCCCACATACAGAGAAACTGAAGGCCTCCCATCAATTGCCAGGATCAACTTGCCTACCACATGAGTGAGCCACCTTGGAAATAGATCCTCCTCAAACCTTCAGATGACTACAGACCCAGCTAGTATCTGACTGTGATCTTAGGAGAGATTCTGAGCCAGAACTGCTCGGGCAGCCATTTCCTGACTCAAACTGTAATAGATGATTATTACCCGTATATCTTGGGGTGATTTCTTAGAGAGCATTAGCTAATGAATACAAAGAACAATGGATAAAGTATGTCCCCTTCTTGTATGAAGTGGAGAATAAAAAGTGTGTGTGTGTGCGTGCACATGCATGTATGCACTTGGATTTGAATGAAAACCACTGATGGATTAATACAAACTAATGAAAATGGTCAATCCTAGGACACTGAGAGAAAGAGGTAGATGAGGATGGGATGGAAGGGAGACATCTTAGTGTGTTCATCTTTTATTAAGTTTTTGATTATAAGTAACTGTATTTATTATATATGTAATACAAACACATATAGTGAATATATAAATATTGGATGGATATTTATGGATAGAATTGAAACCACAAAAAACAAAGGTATTTTTGAAAATTAAAATTCATTTTTTTTTTTTTACAAATTACTAATACCCAGATTAAATTGGAAGCACTAAGGACAGAAATTAAGCATGGTTATTTTCAAAGGTCCCAAATGATTTTAATGTGCAGCTTATATGTATAGAAACACTGTCCTAGGAGAAGCTCTTTTTCAACTTTCCAAAACAAACAGGAACAGTAATGGAAAATTTAAATAGTGCTATAACCAATAAAGAAATTGAATTCATAATTTTCTTTAAATGTCTACAAAGAAAATTCTAGGTCTAAATTCACCAGTAAATTCTAATGATAATCTTATACAAATACTTCTAGAGAATAGGAAAAGAATGCACACCTCCCCAAATGGTTTTTTTCATGCTAGAATAACTTTGATACCAAATTCATGTATATTTAAAGAAAAGGAAATTATAAGCCACTCTCACTCATGAACAGAGATGCAAAGAAATAGGTATGTGTAAATCACACACATAACCAATGTTCTTTAAGGACACCCATCAGATCTGATTAGGGCCTCCATAATAGCCTCGTTTTAACTTAATTGCCTCTTTTTAGGCCCTGTCTCCAATTATAGTCACATTCTAAGGTACTGGGGGGTTAAGACTCATGCATTTGGGGATATACAGTTAAGCTCCTAACAACAAGGTAATGCAGAATTCTGGGGCCAAGATCTAAACAAAAGAGGAAATCTGGAGAAGTGAGCTTGGACTGTGTCATACTCATTTTCTCCTGGAGTTGTGAACCAGTCTGGGGGAGGCAACTCACAGGCTGAGAAGTTAAGCACAGTTTTTGATAGATGCACAGTAGCTCTAAAACTTGGGGAATATAGCCTACCAAGGGATCCTAAAAAGCTATACTCTCAGAGTAAGTGAAAAAATGGGCTACACTGAAGTGGAAGCCCAGCTTTCATTTGCTTCAGTCTCTGGTTGGACTAAAGTGATTCAAAATTGCTAATCTAATGCCCCAGCACCCTGCCAGAGACAAACAAATCCTCTCTGGAGGAAGATAAAAATCCTAGGCCTCAAATATTTTTGAATTGAAAAAATTTTTGAATTGAAAAAATTCAATTTTTTCATATACATTGTTGACACTCAATGATAACTAGCGATAACTAGCATGTAAGAAGACAGGGTAATGACTGAAACCAAAAGAAACAACAGACAACAGAAAGACCTTCAACAGAGCCAGATAATACAGTTACCAACTACAAACTTTACAATAAACATGCTTAATACATTTGTAGTAGATGCTCATAGTCTTTTTTTTTTTTTTTTTTAGATTTTATTTATTTGACAGCACACAAGAAGGGAGAGCTGCAGGCAGAGGGAGAGGGAGACGCAGGCCCCCCACCCCACAGAGCAGGGAGCCCGATATGGGGCTCCATCCCAGGACCCTGGGATCATGACCTGAGCGGAAAGCAGATGCTCAACCAACTGAGCCACCCAGGCTCCCCACTCTTAGTTCTCTACTGTGATTTATTTACTAGGTGGATTCACTCACTCCACCTATGCCCCTACTCGTACCCCCAAGTATAAGCTGCTCATACTCTTTCCCAGAAGAACTGTCCTCAACTGATGAGGGCATCTCTCCTGGAATTCCTTAGGAGGTTAGCCTGAACCCCCTCATCCCTGCCCCAGAAGGCAGTAACTGACTAATCCAGGAGTATTTAAGTTACATACACACACCACTTGCGTCAAAGAGGACAACTGTGTGATGCTTATGAACTCCATCCTAGGGGATCAGGCTGAGGACGTCAGCCACATCAATATCTTGGGCTTCTTCCCATGCTGTATTCTGCTCCCCTCAGGAGTTTTCCCGCAATAAATCAGTTGCACAAGAATCCCTAGCTCAGGCTCTGCTTCTAGGAAACCTAACATGTTCAGGATTGAAAAATTCATCAGAGAATTAAAAATCATAAAATGGAAATTCTAAAACTAAACCATAAATTAGCTAAATTATAAGAACGTAGTGGATAGATTTAGTAGTAGACTGAAATGTAATGAAGAAGTGGCTAGAATTAAGCACAGAGAAATAAGGAATGGAAAATGAAAAAAGTGTAAGAGTGTAAGGGATATAACAACATCTAACATTTGTGAACTTGAAAACCCAGAGGGGAAGAAGAGAAAGAATGAGACAGAATACTTGAAGATGTAATGGCTAAGAATTTTCCAAAACTGATAAAAGACTTTTAAGCCAGAAATTTAAGAAGCCCTATGAAGGTCATACAGGGTAAATACGGGGAAAAAAAAAAATCAGTTCCAAGCAACAATAAAACTGATAGCTAACTTCATAATAGGAATAGTGCCTATCAGAAGACAAAGGCATGGTATCTTCAAATCCTGCAAGAAGATAATCTAGAATATTACCCTCAGCCTTGAGAACCTTCACTCCAAAAGGTGAAAGACATTTCAGACAAAGAGAAATCAGGTGAGTGCCTTCAGCAGGGAGAAGAGGGGATTGAGATGGAGAAGAGGCATGTGAGAACTTCTGGGGAGACAGCAATGCTTGCTGCATAATGGTGTTCATAGTATCTTATTTGGCTGCATGTATTTCTGTATACTCCCATGTATACTTCACAAAAATATTAAAAATTTTACGCATTGTACTCATTTTTTTTTAAAGATTTTATGTATTTACTTGAGAGAGAGAATGCAAGTGGGGCGCGGCCAAGGGAGAAGGACAAGCAGACTCCACATTGAGCCTAACTCAGAGCTTGGTCTCACGACCCTGAGATCATGACCTGAGCTGAAATCAAGAGTCGAATGCTCAAACGACTAAGCCACTCAGGCGCCCCTCATTGTATTCATTTTTAATGTAAAAACATTTCATTTATAAATTATCTTTTAAAGCAGATAAGCCTGTATACTGAACGAAGAATACTGAATATTTTTCAAATGTTGTCTGTAGTAATGATTAATAAGCGGTCTGCAATGTTGAGATTTATAAGAAATATATCTGGCCATTGATACAACAAAAATATATTTCTCATATATATTTGATCTTCATTCATAGTTCCCAGCTTACAGCTCCCAAAACCCTTGAAATTTCCTGAGTGTTAAGAGCAATGAGAGCATCTTTTGCTATACTGTTTGGTCTCTAGTCCTCAGTTTCTAAAAAAATGCTTCAGAGCTATTAAGGTGAAATGGGTTTCTTGTTATTCACAACAAGCCCCTTTGCCTTCACAGCTGGGTTTATGTTAATGAGGTGACTTTGGGTAATGCCTAACTGTGAGGACTGGTTGTCAGGGGAGCCAATCATGATCAAAAGATTGGAACTTTCAGTCCCACCCCCTGATTTCCGGGGAGGGGACAGGTTTGGAGGTTGAATCAATCACCAATAGTAAATGATTTAATTAACCAGGCCTGTGGAATAAAGCCGCCATGAAATCCCAGAAGGAAGTGGTTTGGAGATCTTCCCGGTTGGTGGACCAGAATGCTTCCTTGTGCTATCGTGCTGGGTCCAAAACTCCTCTGTTTGGGAACTTATCTTCTGTATCCCTTCATCTGGCTGTTGGTTAGTATCCTCTAATATCCTATGTAATAATACAGTAACTCGTGAGTTCCATTTGGATTTTTTAAGTTTGGTGAAGGACTCTAGCAAATTAATAGAACCCAAGGAGGGGGGTTGTGGGGACCTCCAATCTGTAGTCAGTGGGTCGGTCAGTGATTGGTGTCTGAAGCAGAGGACAGTCTTGTGGAATGTGATGCTATCTCTGGGTAAATGGTGTCGGAATTGAGTTGAATTGTAGGACACCCAGCTGGCGCTGGAGAATTAATTACTTGGTGGTAATGTGAGAAAATCACATTCCCACATTGGAATTGGTTCTAGAAACTTTAGGTTTAATTTTGAAATAAAACTTAGCACTGAAAAACTAGACTTTATAAAAATCTGTATTTTTAGCGTTTTCTTTAAAAATGAAGTTCTGTCAAAGCTGGACTGGCATTTTGTTTTTGTTTTAAGATTTTATTTATTTGGCAGAGAGAGAGCACAGCAGGGGAGAAGCAGGCTCGCGAGCAGGGAGCCCTATGCGGGGCTCAATCAGATGACCCCAGGATCATGACCTGAGCCGAAGGCAGACACTTAATGAGCCGCCCAGGCGCCCCTGGAGTGGCATTTTTTTTTTTTTAAGATTTTATTTATTTGAGAATAAGAGAGCGAGTGAGCATGAGAGGGGGAAGGTCAGAGGGAGAAGCAGACCCCTGCTGAGCTGGAAGCTCGATGCGGGATTTGATCTCGGGACTCCAGGATCATGACCTGAGCTGAAGGCAGTCGCTCAACCAACTGAGCCACCCAGGCGCCCCTGGACTGGCATTTTGAATCGCAAAACAAAACAAAACAAAACATATAGATATGTATCTATATAGAGAGAGCTTAGTTGTGGCTTTTTACATGATACAGCCAAATTTACTGCACGAAGTCCACATTATTAATTTATAATTTCTGCGTGGTCTTGTAGGTATTTAAATATGTGGCCTCCATTTAAAACATCTGAAGAAGGCTCTCACTTGCGTTCCACTGCGAATCTGCTTCTACAGGCTAAATATTCTAGGTCCTGTACGTGATTTGGTCCTTATTATTCTTCTCTGGATCTCTCTTACTTACCTGTGGGTTTGTTTGTGTATGCAAACACACTATTTTGAGAAATGGAGTTTAAGAAATCCCTCCACCCCACCGTGGTCTTTTTTTAAACGAGAAAAAAAAAATACAGGTAATTAACAACAGCTCCCAGTGTTTTTAATAGCAGTGGTCTTATTAAACTAGCCCTTCATTTATCCTTTACTAACAGCAGTTATTTGAACTTAAATAATGCAAGGAATCTATTCTTCATGAATTTCATCAACTTGATGGTGGATTTTCATATCTTTATTGATCTTCTGTGTCTATTCAGGCCGATAATACTGAAACAGCTATTAAGGGAAAATAAAGATAAAACTTCAGCAAACAGATACCCACTTAAATTGTTTTCCTGATGAAATGAACTGTGAATATTCTCATTAAAATCTTATCCTAAAAAATCCGGGAAACCTCAAATGGGAATTTTGACCATGCGAAGCTTTTTCAAGAGAATTAAAATGACTCTAAGACCCTAAGCTTGGGTACCATTTCCAACCTGAAATAGGTAACAGCAGAATTTGAGGCTGTTCTATAAAAATGCAGTAGAAATTTGTACACTGATAGCACATGACAAAAACGCTAAACTTTCTTTCAATTAATTTGAAAAAAAGCCTGTTTCTCAATTCTTTGGGATTTTCTCGTAAATGATATCATTTATAAATAATGACAGTTTTATGTCTTCCTTCCCAATTATTTTTTTTAAGATTTTATTTATTTGACAGAGAGGAGAGAGATCACAAGTAGGCAGAGAGGCAGGCAGAGAGAGAGGGGGAAGCAGGCTCCCCACTGAGCAGAGAGCCTGAAGCAGGGCTTGATCCCAGGACCCTGAGATCATGACCTGAGCCGAAGGCAGAGGCTTTAACCCACTGAGCCACAGGCGCCCCTTCCTTTCCAATTATTATGGTTATTCTTACTAAGGTTAGAAGCTCTAGGACACTGTCGATGAAAGTGAGGATAGTGAGCATTCTTACCTGTTTAAAGGAATGACCTTTCACCATTAATATGACATTTACTGCAGTTTTTCTTCATGCCCCTAGAACTTGTTTGTTTCTATTCTAGGTTTGTCTTTTTCCCCCTTCCTACCCTCCATCCTTCCTTCTTTCATTCTTGTTTTCTTCTACTTTAATGATAAAAGAGTGATTTATCTCCTCTATTGAGACGATCTTTTTTCTTTTTTAATTGGCTAATGTGTTTAATTACATTAATTTTTTTAAATTGATATATCGTTGGTATACAATATTATACTTGTTTCAAGCATTACTACACCGTGATTCAACATTTAAATAGATCGGGAGCCCTTACCATGGTGTTTACCATCTGTACCCACACAATGGTATCACGTTATTATCGACAGTATTCCCTGAGCTACATGTCAGTCACATGCATGTGACTGATGTATTTTATAACTGGAAGTTTGTACCTACTGATGCCCTTCACCCACTTCCCCCATCCTTCCAACCCCCTCCTCTGGCAACCACCAGTTTATTTATTTTTATTTATTTATTTTTTTTAAGATTTCATTTATTTATTTGACAGAGAGAGAGACAGCGAGAGAGGGAACACAAGCAGGGGGAGTGGGAGAGGGAGAAGCAGGCTCCCCACTGAGCAGAGAGCCAGACGTGGGGCTCGACCCCAGGACCCTGGGATCATGACCTGAGCCGAAGGCAGATGCTTAACTGACTGTGCCACCCGGGGGCCCCAACCACAAGTTTAATATCTGTATTTACGAATCTGTTTTTATTTTTGTTCATTTGTTTTTAGATTGAAGATATAAGGGCGCTTTATGGTGTTTGTCTTTCTCTGACTTATTTCACTTAGTTAGCTTAAGGACCTCAAGTTCTATCCGTGTTGTCACAGATGTCAAGATTTCTTTCTTTTTTATGACTGCATAATACTCTGTTGGACATATATGCCAACTTTTCTTTGTACATTCATCCATCAGTTGACACTTAGGCTGCTTCCATGTCTTGACTGTTGCAAAGAATGCTGCAATGAACTTAGGGATGTATGTACCTTTTTGAGTTAGTGTTTTTGTTTCCTTTGGATAAACACCCAGAGTGGACTTGTTGGATCATATGGTAGTTCTCTTTTTATTTTGGGGATAACTTTCATATATTTGTCATAGTGGCTGTGTCAGTTTACTTTCTCACCAACGGCACACAAAAGTTCCCTTTTCTGGGATGCCTAGTTGGCTCAGTAGGTTAAGCATCTGCCTTTGGCTCAGGACATGATCCCAGGGTCCTGGGATTAAGTGCCTCACTGAGCTCCCCCTGTCTGCTGCTCCCCCACTCTCTACAAATAAATAAAATCTTTTGATTTTATTTATTTATTTGACAGAGAGCACAAGCGGGGGCGGGGGGGTGGCAGGCAGAGCAGGTAGAGGGAGAAGCAGGCTCCCCACTGAGCAAAGAGCCCAATGCAGGACCTGATCCCAGGATTCTGAGATCATGACCTGAGATGAAGGCAGCCGCTTAACCGACCGAGCCACCCAGGAGTCCCAATAAATAAAATCTTTTTTTTAAAGATTTTTTTTTTTTTATTGACAGAGATGAGAGAGATCACAAGTAGACAGAGAGGCAGGCAAAGAGAGGAGGGGAAGTAGGCTCCCCGCTGAGCAGAGAGCCCGATGCGGGGCTCAGTCCCAGGACCCTGAGATCATGACCCGAGCCGAAGGCAGAGGCTTTAACCCACTGAGCCACCCAGGCGCCCCTCAATAAATAAAATCTTTTAAAGAATTTTCACTTTTTTCCTCTTTCTTGCCAACACTTGTTAGAATGGTTACTATCAAAAAACCAGGAGGTAACAGGTGTAAGGTGACCACTATTGCAATTCTGATTTGCGCTTCCGTGACTAGTGATGTCGAGCACCTTTCCATGTACCTCTTGGCCATCTGTTTCTCCTCCTTGGAAAAAGGCCCATTCAGAGCCTCTGCCCGTTTTTTAAATTGGATCAGGTTTTGGTTTTCGTGGTGCTTGTTTTTTGCTATTGAGGTGTATGAGTGCTTTGTACAGTTTGGATATTACCCCTTATCAGATGGGGCCTTTACAAATATCTTCTCCCATTCAGTGAATTGCCGTGTTTGTTGATGGCTTCCTTCACTGTGCAGAAGCCTTTCCGTTTGATGTTGTCCCAATAGGTCCCAATACTTTGTTTTTGCTCGTGCCGACCTATCAAAAAAATCAACGCTGACATCAATGTCAAGGTTTGTGTTTTATGGTTTTGGGTCTCATGTGTAGGTCTTCAATCCATTTTGAGTTTATTTTGTAGTGTGAGAAAGTGGTCCAGTTTCATTCTTTTTGCTTGTAGCTGTCCAGTTTTCTCAGCACCTTTATTGAAGAGATGGTATCTTCCTTATTGTATGTTTTTGCATAGATTAAATGACCACATGAACCTGGGTTTATTTCCAGGTTCTCAGTTCTGTTCTTTTAGTCTGTGTGCTTGTTTTTGTGCCAGGATGATACAGTTTTGTTTTTTTGAATGCTAATGGTCAGCCATTATCTTTGTTGGTGTTTTTTTAAAATTACATATATATTTTTAAGTAAACTCTACCCCCAACGTGGGCCTTGAATTCATGACCCTGAGATCAAGAGTCACATGCTGGAGGTTCCTGAGTGGCTCTGTCGGTTGCATCCAACTCTAGACTTTGGCTCAGGTCATGATCTCAGGGTTGTGAGATCGAGTCCTGAGTCAGGCTCCACACTGAACACGGAGCCTGCTTATGATTCTCTCTCTCCCTGACCCTCTCTCCCTCCACCCCCTCTTTAGTGCACACGCATGCGCTTACTCGCTCGCACTCAAAAAAAAAAAAAAAAAAAAATCTCATGCTCCACCAAATGAGGCAGTCAGCCAGGCACCCCCAGGATGATACTGTTTTGATTATTATAGTTTTGTAGTATATCTTAAAATCTGGGATTGTGATACCTACAACTTCATTCTTAAGATTGCTTTGGCTATTCTGGGTCTTTTGTGGTTTCATACACATTTTAAGATTATTTGTTCTAGTTCTACGAAAAATGCTCTCGGTGTTTTGATGGGATTGTATTGTATCTGTAGATCTCTCTGGGTAGCACAGACATTTTAAAAGTAATCTTGCCATTCAGGAGCATGGTACATCTTTCCATTTACTTGTGTCATCTTCATTTTCTTTCATCAGTATGTTGTAGTTTTCAGAGTATAGGTCTTTCACGTCCTGGGTTAAGCTTATTTCTAGGTATTTTATTCTTTTTGATGAAATTATAAAGAGATTTCTTTTTTTTTTTTTAAGATTTTATTTATTTGAAAGAGAGAGACAGCGAGAGAGGGAACACAAGCAGGGGGAGTGGGAGAGGGAGAAGGAGGCTTCCCTCTGATCAGGGAGCCTGATGCAGGGCTTGATCCCAGGACCCTGAGTTCATGACCTGAGCTGGAGGCAGACGCTCAACAACTGAGCCACTCAGGCACCCGAGA
>CM052884.1:58736605-58865857 GCA_028534135.1 Potos flavus | reverse complement strand
CCCCCCCCCCCAAATAAATCCTACTGGATCATGGTAAATTATCCTTTTAATGTGTTTGCTAATATTTTGCTCAGGGTTTTTGCACCTATGTTCATCAGGGATATCAGCCTGTAATTTTCTTTTCTTGTGTTTTTCTCTGGTTTTGATATCAGGGTAATGACAGCCTTGTAAAATGAATTTGGAAGTGTTCCTTACTCTTCAATTATTTTTTTTTAAATAGTTTAAGAAGAATAGGTGTTAACTCTCTAAATATTTGGTAGAATTCACCTTTGAAGCCACCTAGTCTTCAATTTTTTTTATATTGGGAGCTTTTTGATTACTGGATCAATTTCGTTACTAGTAATAGGCCTGTTCAGATTTTCTGTTTCTTCCTGATTCAATCTTGGAAGGTAGTATGTTTCTAGGAATTTTCCTATTTCTTCTAGGTTGTCTAATTTGTTGACACAATTTCTCCAGTTGTTTCTTATGATCTTCTGTATTTCTGTGGTCTGTTATAACTTCTGTCCTTTCTGGTTTTATTTATTTGAAACCCCCCCCCCACCCCACCCCCCCCACACACACTTTTTTTTTTTTTTTTGATGAGTCAGGCTAAAGATTTATCAATTTTGTTTATCTTTTCAAAGAACCAGCTCTTAGTTTTACTGATCTTTCCTATTGTATTTTTAGTCTTTATTTCATTTATCTCCACTCTGATCTTTATTATTTCCTTCCTTCTAATAACAGGTTTTTTGTGGGGTTTTTTTTCCCTTCCCTCTATTTACATGAGGTGTAAGGCTAGGTTGTTTGAGATTCCTCTTGTTTCTTGAGGTAAGACTGTATTGTTGTAAACTTCCCTCTTAGAATGGCTTTTGCTGTGTCCCAAAGATTTTGGACCATTGTGTTTCCATTTTCTTAAGTCTTGAGGTATTTTTGATTTCCCCTTTGATTTCTTCATCAAGCCACTGGCTATTTAGTAGTATGTGGTTTAGCCTAAACACATTTATTTTTCCAGTTTGCCCTTGTTTCAAAATGTTGTGGTCAAAGAAGACATCTGATAGGATTTCAATCTTAAATTTATTGAGACTTGTTTCGTGGCCTAACATGATCTATTCTGGAAGATGTTCCATGTGCACTTGAAAAGAACGTGCATTTTGCTGTATTTGGATAGGAAGTCCTGTATGTATCTGTTAAGTCCGTCTGGTCTAAGCTGTCATTCAAAGCCACCGTTTCTTTAATGATTTTCTGTCTAGGTCCATTGCTGTAAGTGGGGTGTTAAAGTCCCCTGCTACTGGATTACTGTCCATTTCTCTCTGTTAATATTTGCTTTATATATTTAAGTGCTCTTACATTGGGTGCTAGACATTTACTATTTTATATCCTCTTGTTGGATTGACTGCTTTGTAATATGTAATGCCCTTCTTTGTCTCTTGTTACAAACTGCAGTTTAAAGTTTACTTCATCTGATGGAAGTCTTGCTATCCCAGACTTTTGTTTGATTCTGTTTGCATGGAATATCCTCTATCCCTTTATATTCAATGTCTATGTGTCCTTAGGTCTGAAGTGAGTCTTTTGTGGCAGCCTGCAGATGGGCCTTTTTTTTTTTTTTTTTAAATCCCTTCAGTCCCCCTATGTGTTTTGATTGCACCATTTAGGCCACTTACACTGAAAGTAATTATTTATATTTAAAATCATTGATAGGTATGTACTTACTGCCATTTTGGTTATTTTCTGGTGGTTTTTGTAATTCTTCTATTTCTTCTTTTTCTTGTCGTTTTTTAAGACTTTATTTATGTCTTTGAGAGAGAGAGTGAGATCACAAGCAGGCGGAAGGGCAGAGGGAGAAGCAGACTCCCCACTGAGCAAGGAGCCTGATGTGGGATGGGATTCCAGGACCCTGGGAGCCAAAGGCATTTAACTGACTGAGCCACTGAGGTGCCCTCTTCTGTTTTCTTTCTTTGCCCCCTCTTCTTCTTCTTTTGATTTGATAACAATCTTTAGTGTTATGCTTGGATTCCTTCCTATTTTGTGTGTGTCTAAGTTTTTGGTTAGCATTTTCTATGGGGTTCTTATGTAACACTATGTATATGGCAATATATTTTAAGTTGATAGTTATGCTTAAACACATTCTTTCTTTTTTTTTTTCCCTAAAGATTTATTTTAGAGAGGGAGTGAGAGAAAGAGCACGAGCAGGGGGAGGGGCAGAGGGAGAGGGAAAACAGACTTCCAGTGGAGATGGGAGTGTTGGGGCTTGATCTTATGACCCTGAGATCATGACCTGCTGAAACCAAGAGTCAGACACTTAACCCACTGAGGCACCCAGGCGCCCCTGTTTGAACACATTCTTAAAAGCACTACATTTTTACTACCATTCCACCCCCTAATTTTTGTATTTGCTGTCATATTTTATATCCTTTCACTTGTGTATCCCTTAACTAAATACGATAGACATAGTTGATTTTACTACTTTTGTCTTTTAATCTTCATACTAGTTTTATAAGTGATCAATCTCGATCTACTACTTTTACCACAAGTTTGCTTTTACCAGTGGACTTATTCAGTCATAATTTTCTTTCTTCTACTTGCAGCTTAGTCTTTTCCCACTTAAAGAGTCTCCTTCACACTTATACGGCCGGTGTAGTGGTGATGAAATTCCTTAACTTCTGTTTGTCTGGGAAACTGTATCCCTCCTTCAATTCTGAATGATAATCTTGTCAGGTAGAATGTTCTTGGTTGTAGATTTTTTTTTTTTTCCCCTTTCAGCACTTTGAATATGTCCTGTCATTCCCTTCTGGCCTGTAAAACTCTATGCTGAAAAATCAGCTGAGAGCCTTAAGGATGTTTTCCTTGTTTGTAACTAGTTGGTTTTTTCTCTTGCTGACTTTAAGATCCTCTGTCTTTGATTTTTTGATATTTTAATTATTATGTTTCTTGGTGCAGTTTACTTTGTTTGGGGCTCTCTGTGCTTCCTGGGCTGGATATCTGTTGCCTTCCCTAGGTTAGGGAAGTTTTTCATTATTATTTCTTCAGATAAGTTTGCTGTCCCCCATCCCTTTTCTCTTGTAATGTGAATGTAGTATGCTTGATGTTGTCCCAGATGTCCTCTCACCTATCCTAATTTTTTAATTCTTTTTTTTTTTCTGCTCTTCAGTTTGGATGATTTCTACTAACCTGTCTTCCAGATTGCTGATCCATTCTTCTACCTCCTCTAATCTGCTGTTGATTCCTTCTAGTATATTTTTCATTTCAGCTATTGTATTCTTCAGCACTGACTAGTTCTTTTTTCTATTTTCTCTTTGTTGACATTTTCACTGAGTTCATCCACTCTTCTCCCAAGTCCAGTGAGCACCTTTATGACCTTTACTTCGACCTCTTTATCAGATCAACTGCTTATCTCCATTTCATTTAGTTCTTTCTCTCAGGTTTTGTCTTGATCTTTCATTTGGAACATATTCCTCTCTCCTTATTTTTGTCTGTTTCTATGTATTAGGTACTTAAGCTGTGTCTCTTGTCTTGAAGATAATGTCTTCTGTAGAAGGCATCCTGCAGGGCCCAAAGGCACAGTCCCCCTGGGTCACTGGTCACCAACCACTCCAGGGGTGTCCCCTGCGTAGGCTTCATGTTCCCTCCTGTTGTTTCTGGGTGGCAACTGCTGCAGGCATGGTGGCAGGTGGGACTAGCCCCCAGCATGGGGGGCTTTGAGCCTGGCTGCAGCTGCTGCAGGTGCACTGGTTGGTAGGGTTGGCCTCCTCGGTGTGGCCAGGTGCCAAGACTGGCTCTGCACCTGTTGTAGGTGTGCTGGTGGGCAGGGCTGCCCCCCTCCCGACTTTCCCCGGGGTAGGAGTCATTCTGGAGGGGCACTGGTTGTAACTGAGGCTGCCTGCCAGGTGTGGTGGGGCTGAAGCAGCTTTGAGCAGCGCCTGCCAGGGTGGGTGGGTTGGGCGACATAGATGGAGAGTGTCAGAACTGATGCCCTCGGCATCAGGCCAGCTAGGCTGAAGGGAGGCAAGAAAAATAGTGCCTATCAGCTCTTCTGTTCCTGGAGAAGGTTCCTACAGACCCCTGCCCCTCTGGCGTACACCCTAAAATGAGTCAATACATTTTCTTCATGTATGACCCAGGTGCTTTTCAAACTGATGCCTCTGTGCTGGATCTCCGAGCAAGTGCTTGTGCCTCTGAAGAGCGGAGTCTGTTCCCTGGAACCCCCCTGCTCTCCGGAGTTAAGCCCCATTCGTTGGTTTTCAAAGCCAGACAGTGTGGGGGCTAGTCTGTCCAGTGCAGGTCCCCAGGGCAGGGCTGCTTGATCTGGAGCTCGAACCTGTCTCCCATTAGAGACTTCAGCACCTGTCCCTCCTGCTTGTGGGTCACAGCTAGGTGCTCTTCAGACTGTCGTGTCCCTCCCCTCCCCCCCACCCCCGGTATTTTCACGGTTTCCTCACTGGGTCTTGAGAGTGAGCCTGCATCCAAGCCCTCCAAGAGTGGAACCTCCATTTCCTAGAGTACTTTGGGACCCCTGGGTGTCAGTCCCATTGGATTTCCAAATCAGATGTTTTGGGGGCTCCTCTGTCTTCCATGCAGATCCCAAGGGCTGGGGTGTCTGATGTGGGACACCAACCCCTTGCCAACCCCTTGCTCCTCTGGGAGAAGTGCCTGTCTGATGAGATCCTTCCCTATTGTGTATTGCTGTGCTGAGGGTGGAGTATTTTTTTTCCCCCCACCAGATGATGCCTCTGTCTCTCCTACTCATCTTGGTGTGGTCCTTTTACCCTTTGTCATGGAAAGAAATCCATCTAGTTTTCAGATCTTTTTCAGGGGAAAATGATCCCTATGTAGCTGTAGATTTGCTGTGTCCATGTCCAGTTTGGGATCTTCCTATATCAGCATGTGTTGTTTTTTTTTAAGATTTTATTTATTTATTTGACAGAGAGAGAGACAGCGAGAGAGGGAACACAAGCAGGGGGAGTGGGAGTGGGAGAGGGGGAAGCAGGCTCCCCACTGAGCAGAGAGCTCGATGCGGGGCTCGATCCCAGGACCCTGAGATCATGACCTGAGCCAAAGGCAGAGGCTTAAACCCACTGAGCTACCCAGGCGCCGCTCCATTCTTTATTTTAAACAAAAGAAAGAAAACCCAAAATACTGGAGGGGGAAATGTATTTCTCCCAGCTCTGGGGGCCCGAAGTCTGAGGCCAAGGTGCAGTGAGAGCACTTGCAGGTACCGGAGAGCCATCTGTCCCTGCGTCCTCATGTGGGGGAAGCTCCGAAGGGAGCTGGCTGGGCCCTTCCTGAAGGGCACTCATCCCATCCACGAGGGCTCCATGTTTATGACCTAATTAGCTCCCAAAGGTTCCCCCTCCACACACCACTGGATTAGGAATTGAGGATTAGGTTTCAACATAGGCATTTTGGGGTAGGGGCACAGAAGTTCGGTCTGTCGCAATGACCTTATATAAGTCCACGACCTCTACTATCTGATAGTGTGGTTCATAGTTCTTAATCATGGTTTCTTGGTTTTGCTGGTTCAGATTCTTAAGGAAGATGTGGAAGACTATGTTCAGTCTATGGACTTATTTTCCACTTGGGTTAGGTATACATTGTTGAATCAGTCAGATGTGGACGCAAGGGTGGGATCATGTGGTTTCAGCATGGTGGTCCAGACCACAGAGAGACAGAACTTTCCCCAGAAAGGGAAGGCAATCAAACTATTGTCTACTTTCCATTCGATCCTAAAGTTGTCTCTGTGTTCTTTCTAGAGGGTTAAGGCACTGCAAGTTTTCCTACCTGTTTTTTTCCTGCTGAGCTGGGCTGCCGGTATGGGGGAGCTTCACCAGCAAGCTCAGTCCTGCCCATTTCTGGACTCAGTTTACACAGTGTTAACACCTTGAGTGCCCAATTTCTGCCAGCAAGCAGGATCTAGAAGTTAGTCTGGTAGCCATGAGCAGCAAGCATCTTGCTATCTACCATGCTGGTTTCCCCCGACCTCCTTACTAGGTCTCCCCACTCTCAACCCCCAATCGAGATACAATTGATTATATATTAGTTTCAGGTGTACAACAGAATGATTTGATGTTTGTATATAGTGTGAAATGATCACCACAATAAGTGTACCTAACATGCATCACCACAATTAGAATTTTTTTTCTTGCAGTGGCAACTTGTAAGATTTACTCTCAGCAACTTTCAAATATATAATAGAGGATTATTAACTATAGTCACCGTGTTGTACATTACATCCCCAGGATGTTTGTATCTTTTCATGAACTGCACCCATTCTGTCCACCTCCCCACCTCTGGCAACCACCAATCTATTCTCTTACCCGAGTTCATTGTCAGCAGTGAAGATTCCACATATAAGGCAGATTGGGTGGTGGTTTTCTTTCTCTCACTTATTTCACTTAGTTAGCTTAAGGACGTCAAGGTCCATCCGTGTTGTCACGGATGGCAAGATTTCTTCCTTTTTTTTGGCCGAATAGTATTCTGTTGGACATACATGCCACGTTTTCTTGACTATTCATCCATCAGTGGACACTTAGGTTGCTTCCATGTTTTGACTATTGCAAAGAATGCTGCAGTGGGGCCACCAGGGGGTGGCTCAGTCGGTTAAGCATCTGCTTTCAGCTCAGGTTGTGATCCCAGGGTCCTGGGATTGAGCCCCGTGTCGGGCTCCCTGCTCAGCGGGGAGCCTGCTTCTCCTTCTCCCTCTGCTGCTCTCCCTGCTTGTATTCTCTCTCTCTCTCTGTACAACTAACTTACATTTTAAAAAATGCTGCAATGAACTTGGGGGTGTATGTACCTTTTTGACTTAGTGTTTTTATTTCCTTTGGATAAATACCCAGATGTGGACTTGCTAGATCTTATAGTAGTTCTTTTTTTTTTTTTTTTTTTTTTTTTGGTAGTTCTTTTTTTATTTGGGGGATAACTTTCATGTTTGTCATAGTGGCTGTGCCAGTTTACTTTCCCAGCAACAGCACACAAGAGTTTCCTTTTCTCCTCTTTCTTGCCAACACTTGTTAGAATGGTTGCTATCAAAAAAAACAGGAGGTAACAGGTGTAAGGTGATCACTATTGCGATTCTGATTTGCGCTTCCGTGACTAGTGATGTCGAGCACCTTTCCATGTACCTCTTGGCCATCTGTTTCTCCTCCCTGGAAAAAGGCCCATTCAGAGCCTCTGTCCATTTTTTAATCGTATCAGGTTTTGGTTTTTGTGGTGCTTGTTTTTTGCTATTGAGGTGTATGAGTGCTTTGTACAGTTTGGATATTACCCCTTATCAGATGGGGCCTTTACAAATATCTTCTCCCATTCAGTGAGTTGCCGTGTTTGCTGATGGCTTCCTTCACAGCTTTTCAGTCTGATGTAATGCCAATTGTTTGTTTTTGCTCGTGCGGACCTATCAAAAAAATCAATGCTGACATCAACGTCAAGGTTTGTGTTTTATGGTTTCAGGTCCCACGTGTAGGTCTTCAATCCCTTTTGAGTTTATTTTGTGTATGGTGTGAGAGAGTGGTCTGGTTGAGTTCTTTTACATGTAACTGTCCAGTTTTCCCAGCACCGTTTATTGAAAAGACTATTCTTTTAGCATTGTATATCCTTGGTTTCTTTCTCATAAATTGACCATATATGTGGATTTATTTCTGGGCTCTCTGTTCTGGTCCTTTGATCCATGTCTGTTTTTATCTCATTACTATTCTGTTTTGATAACTGTAACTTTACAATATAGGTTAAAATCAGGAAGCATGAGATCTTCAGTTTTGCTTTTTTTCCCCCCCCTAAGGTTTATTTATTGAGAGCGAGCAGGAGGAGGGGCAGAGAAAGAGAGAGAGAAGCAGACTCCACTCTGAGTGCAGAGCCTGATGTGAGGCTTGATCTCACAACTCCAAGATCATGACTTGAGCCAAAATCAAGAGGTGGATGCTTAACTGACTGAGCCACTCAGGCGCCCCTAGTTTTGCTTTCTTTTTTTTAAAAAAGATTTTATTTATTTGACACAGAGAGAGAGATCACAAGTAGGCAGAGAGGCAGACAGAGAGAGGGGGGTAAGCAGGCTCCTCGCCGAGCAGACAGCCCGATGCGGGGCTCTATCCCAGGACCCTGGGACCACGACCTGAGCTGAAGGCAGAGGCTTTAACCCACTGAGCCACCCAGACGGCCCTGCTCTTTTATTCTTATGATTTCTTTGGCTATGTCTTGTGGTTCCACACAAACTTGCCAATTATATCTCAATCTTAAAAATGCCACTGGAATTTGGTAGGGATTGCATTGAGTCTGTAGATTGTTTTGGGTGGTCTATACATTTTAACAATATTCTTTCAAACATGAGCACTGAATTTTGCATTCGATTTTCTTCAATGTGTTAATCACTTTTTTTAAAAAGATTTATTTTTTCTCTTATGTTCAATTAGCCAACATATAATATACATCATTAGTTTTTGATGTAGAAGCTTTATTTTAGAGAGCATGTGCATGAGCATGGAGGGGAGAGGGAGAGGGAGAAAGAATCCAAGCAGACTCCGTGTGAAGTATGGAACCAGTCACTGGGCTCAGTCTCACAAGCCTGAGATCATGACCTGACCTGGAACCAAGAGTCAGTCATTTCACCAACTGTGCCGCCCAGGCCCCCCTGTGTTGTTCACCTTAGTTGTATTTTTATGTATTTTCTTTGAAATTGTAAATGGGATTCTTTCTTAATTTCTCGGATATTTCACTAGTTTATAGAAATGCAAGAAATTTTTTATTTTGTACCCACCAACATTACTGAACTTGTTTAACAGGTTTTTTTGGTGCAGTCTTTAGGGTTTTTCTATATGTATATTATATTATGTTATCTGCAAGTAGAGCATTTTACTTCTTCCTTTCGAACTGGAAGCTTTCATTTCTTCTCCAAGTGCTCGGCTAGGACTTCCAATACTATGTTGGATAAAAGTGGTGAATGTAGGCATCTTTGTCTGGTTTTTATTTTAGGTTAGCTGTGGGCTTTTCCATATATGGTCTTTATTATGTTTCTTCCATTACCCACTCTGTTGAGAGATTTTATCATAAACAGATGGTGAATTTTATCCCATGTTTTTCTGCTCTACTGAGATCAGGGTTTTTATCCTTCATTTGGTTAATGTAGTTTATCTATATTGTTTTTCTAACTTAAGCTAGATCCTTAGCTCAGTAACTTACCAGCCTTGTTTTTTTCTAATATAAACCTCTAATGCCCTAAGTTTCTCTTCAAGTGTCATTTTCACTACATGTTAATTTTTGGAAAGTAGTACAGGTATTTTAACCGTTCACGTATACTTATGTTTAAATTCCCATTATGGAGTTATTTAGGAGCAATTTCTTTAATCTATCAAGCATACTAGAAATAAGTAACAAAAAATAACTGAAGACTAATGGTCTTGTGGTCAGAGAACATGGTTTATAGGATACATATTCTCTGAAACTTACTGGGACTTGCTTTATACACAAGTATGTGATCAAGTTTTATAAGTGTTATTTGGATTTTTAAGGACAAAAATTTTATTGTGTTTTTTGTTCTGTATATGTCTAATAAGACTGTTCACTGTGCTGTTTTATATTTTTTATTAACTTTTGGTATGTTTAAGTTATTCAGTGTGTTAAATCTCCCATCCAGGTTGTAAAAATGACAATTTTTTTTCTCTGTAGTTTTACCAACTTTTGACTTATGCATCTTTGACACTATTAGGTTAAGTACTTGCATTTTATGTACCTGGTAAATTGCCTTTACAAAACAGAGATAATAATACAGTATCTACCTTAAAAGCGTGGTGATAATATAAATTAACATCAAATCACAAATCACTAAGAACAATGTTTAATATCATTACATTGTAAATACTACCTAAATGCTAGCTTTAAAAAAATCCTAGTAGGGGCACCTGGGTGGCTTAGTCGGTAAGCATCTGCCTTTGGCTCAAGTCATGATCCCAGGGCCCTAGAATCGAGCCCCACGTCAGGCTCCCTGCTCAGCAGGAAGCCTGTTTCTCCCTCTCCAACTCCCCCTACTTGTGTTCACTCTCTTGCTGTCTTTAAAATCTTAAAAAAAAAAAAAAAATCCTGATAGATTAGATGTGCCAATCCAAAATAGCGACTATTTACATTTCTTGTGGGTATTGATATTTTAAAATTTGTTCCTACCTTGTTTTTTTTTCTCCCTATTTGTCCTGTTGTTTTTCTCATTTATGACGTTTTGATCAATTCAGGTTTTTTTACTCCCCTACCAGTTTAGAAGTTATATACTTTTTTTAAACTTTAGTAGTTCCCCTTACTTTTAGCATTTTTCCTAATTTAACAAAGTCTAAAGTTGATATCTTAATTTCCATTTTGAAACCATGTAAGACCCTTAACTTTATCTCTTGATTGACATGTTATCCAGGATTTTAAGGCCCACAAAATTTTTTAGTTCATATAAATAATGAATGATTTAAGACTTATCTAAATATGTTGTTTATTAATCTGTTTACTTTTCCTTCTTGCATTGTCCATCTTCCCTCTGGGTCATTTTTCTTTTCTCAAATATACACTTTAGAACCTTGCTACTCTTTTTTTTTAAATTATTTATTTATTTGACAGAGATCACAAGTAGGCTGAGGTGGGGGGGGGGGGGCGGGAAGCAGGCTCTCTGCTGAGCGGAGAGCCCAATGTGGGGCTCGATCCCAGGACCCTGGGATCGTGACCTGAGCCGAAGGCAGAGGCTTAACCCACTGAGCCACCCAGGCGCCCCTAGAACTTTGCTACTCTTAAGTGTGGTCAATAGACCAGTAGCATCAACATTACATCACCTGAGAACTTTTTTAAAAATAGACTTTCAGGGACCTACTTGTAAGAAATACCCCTGAGGTCCACTACAAACTTACTAGATCAGAATATGCATTTTAACCAGACCACAAAATGATTTATATGTGCATTACAGTAAGCTTTAGAAGCACTGCTCTAAAAATTTCATTAGGTTAAGTCTGTTGATGGGAAAAGATCAGTGTTAATCTGAAAAATGTCTCTTTATTTTACCCTCACTTTTGGTAGTTTTGGTGATTAACTGTAGTTGACAGATTTTTATTTTTTTACTTTTTACTTTTTAAATTTTTTTCCCCTCAGCACTTAGCAGATAATGTTGTAGTGACTTCTGGCTTCCATTTTTGGTACTGAGAAGTTTGTCATCTTACGGCCATTTGTACCTGGTGAGTCTTTTTCTTTTTTTTCCCCCCTTAAGTTCCATGCCCAACATGGGGCTTGAACTCAAAACCCTGAGATGAAGGCACACGTTCTACCAACTGAGCCAGCCAGACGTCCTTGCACCTGGTGATTTTTAAATTTCTAACTGCTCACTTTTTGTCATTTTGTATCTTATTTCCTTAAACATTTCATGCATGGTTATTTTATATTGTTTTGATAAGGCAATGCAGCATCTGCAGTCATTGGGTAGCCTAAATCTGCTATTTATTTCTGCTATTCTCCTTTAGGGCTTCTTCCTTGTGTTTGGTGACTTTTATCAAAGTTCTCCAGAGAAAGAGAACCAATAAGCTATACACACACCCCTGCCCCTCCACCTCATCCACAGTCTACTCCTTCTCTGGTATACCCCCTCACAGTGAATGACACAGACAGTCGCCCAAAGCAGAAATCTGAAAGTCCCTATGGTCTTACCACCATATCCAGCAATCATCAGGGCAAACTGAGCTTCCATCTCTAATCTCCAGTCTCCTCACTTCTCTGTTCTATAATCTTTCCATGTCCAGATCAGGGAGCTCTCCCCATGTCTAATCTTACTTTTCCATTTGACATAGTACGTTATTTGAATGATCTTCATAAAATATAAGTGTAATCAGGTCACTCTTCCGGATTAAAACTTTTTCAGGTCCCCATTCCCTTGAGGAAAAAAGCTTAAGTGGCATGTCATGCTTTACCAGGCTCTTCAGTGGCCACCCTCTCCCTACCACTCCCTGCCAGCCACCCCCCTCTTTTGGCTCCTCCAAGGTGGGGATGTGTTCTTGTCTGGGCCTCTACACACACTGTTGATCTCTTTCCACAAGCAGTTACCTCCAAGGTAAATCGTAATTCTTGCCTCTGGGAAGCTGTTCGTCCCTGCTCCACAGGCCAGTCGCCATCCCCACCCACTCTCTAGAGCCGCGCAGATTAGCCTGGCAACTGTAAGAAACCAGAGTTGGCTTTTTCTTCCTCTCTTTTGTGAAGTTCGTTCCTATGAGATGCAATCTAGAGAGAGGAAATTTGTGACTTCGGCAATGCTAGAGTTTACAGGATTCTTATAAAAATAGAAAAGGCCAACAGCACCAACAAAGAATAGCAGGAAATAGCCTTCAAATCAGGAAATAACTTTAAAAAATAGTTTATATGGAAAAAGAATGTATGGGTAAGCACACAGATATAGCACTACAAAATTATTTCTAAGACCAGTGAGTTAAAACAATACCAAATTCATGCTGAAAATTATAATAAAATTAATCTGATTCAGTAGTAACCAAAATAGAATAATTTGGCTTATGTTAATTTCTTTCTTTCTTTCTTTTTTTTTTTTTTTTTTTGGTCAGAGCACAAGCAGGGGGAGTGGCAGGCAGAGGGAGAAGCAGGCTCCCGCTTGATCCCAGGACTCTAGGATCATGACCTGAGCCGAAGTCAGATGCTTAACTGACTGAGCCACCCAGGAGTCTCTTATGGCAACTTTTCAAGTAAGATTGCATTCAATAGCACTGTATATACTTAATGTATGTCAGATTCATTTCTTAAAGTTTGTGAATTTGTTTCAGCAAGGATCCTTCTTAGTGTTTCTTTGGTCTGTTTTAATATGTAAATTACTTAGCAAAGGTTAAATTTAAAAATTAAATTATTTAAAAATGAGTTCTCGGTAATAGTATTTTTAATAAAAACATTCCTTTTAAGAAAATATATACCTTAACCGCAATACAAAATTTTAATAGGAAATCTGAGTCTCATTATGCATATGTGCACATGTGACTTTATACACATGTACTTTGCAATAGCAGAAATATACTTATGCAGGATGCAAAATGTGCACCAGGGGAATAAGAGCCCAGGATATAAACATTTAAAGTGCAAACTCAATAAATTAGTTAAAATTTTATTACTCAGTAATGTGTGACCAGGTTACAAATTATGTGGCAGTGGTAGCAAAAGTGGCAGGAGGGAACTTCGCACGCAACATGTCTAATAAATAAAGCTTGGTGATTCATTCAATAGTATACAAAATCAAAACTTCCAACAGTTCTCTATAGCTTTAATATCTTTGAGAAATGCCAAATACTCTAGGGAGGTAAGAAATTGCCTGACATTATACTTAAAAGGAATCATCTTGGAAAATTAATGGTTTTACTGACTACAAAAGCCATATAGATCCAAAATATGGTCTCCAAGAAAAAACAAGTTAGTCTCCCATCCTGTTATCATTTAGGCTGCTGTTGAGATCATCAAAAATCTTTCATGACTCAGGTACGTATCTGCACCCTAGCAGCTCATGAACACTGTAAAGAGGGTCCATTCTTTTTTGCAATTAAGTATTCCCACCATTTTTTTTTTTTTTTTTTTAATTAGACTCACAGTTGGGTTCTAGCAGTACTCAGTAGTCCTAGGTCACTTCTGTCATGTAGTCTCAAGGCAGCAGGAAATGAACAAGGGTGAATATCAGTCTTAACAGTGACTAAACTCATCACACCTAACGTAGGATCTGGACATAAGCACATAATCCAGTTATTCGCTGTGGCTTTCGGAGCTCCTCCTATTTCTTTTGATTAGACTCAAATTTATCTAAGAAAGAATAATGCTCATTTCATAAAAGGTTAACATCTTTAGGACAATATCTTCTTCTTCTGACAAATCTGTGTTTATATTAACTGAATGTTTAAAACTATGAGTCCTGAGCAACAGTAGTAAGAACCATTTTGACTAAAGAAGAAAATCCCTTCATTGTTAGACCTGAAACAGCTTTAAAAATTCAACCATGGAATATAAGTGAGTAAGACTGGAATTCAGACTTCTGCTGTCCATGGCAAACCTGAATACTCTGAGCAGAAATCAAACACACATAGTAGGTAACACAACAGTAAGAAGCATCAGAAACCGATGCACCTGGATTCTGTCATATTTAACCAAGGTCACTTGGTTTTTTATGGATAAGCGCAGCTGGGAGCACAGCACTGAACAGACCCCTCGGAAAGGCAACACTGGATTCCTTTTTGGATAGGCACAGGCTCCCCCTGCCAAAATGTTCAAAGACCTAAAAGACACATTCGGGGGGGAAAAAAACAATATGAATCCTGTTTTCATGAAAGCGAGAAGTTCTGGCCATTCTGGAAACTGAAGTCACTTGAATTTTTAGTTCTAGCTACTGTTCCTGAAAAAGAAGAGCTTACTACCCAGCAAAGCATTACGACAGAGTACTGGTATACCAGTGAAGGCTTCAAGGAAGAGCTTCGCGACATGAGTCAACGGAAGCCACGCTCCAAGGATACTTGCAGAGTCTGTGTGGGGAGCGGCCCGCGCAGAGAGGAGCCTCTCACAGTGGCCGGGCCTGTCCCTGCAGGAATGGTCGGCTGCGGGTCCGCACACAGACCCCGGGCACAGCCCTCCAGGCTTCTTCCGTATGCCTTTTCTTTTATTCCAGCTGTCTCTCCTCCTCTTCATCTGCTTCTTCGATGACCTGAATGTCATCTGCTTGAGGTAAGGAAGGATTTTCCACCTGCAGTTTATTCCCATCAACTTTACATTTCTCTTCTTCCTCTATCATTTCCTTCCATATCTTGTGGTTTTCGGTGAGGTGGTGCATTAGCTGACAAAATATTCGCCGTCTGCCTTTCCTCCTTTGTGGTTCTGTGGAATTTAAAAGCAATATATTGTGATCATAGCAATACAATTCCCTCGTCCATTCACTAAATATCTGAGTGCCTGTTATTTTCCAGGCACTTATTTAAGGCACTGGGGTTGTAGTAATAAACAAAAAGATAGAAATAATCTGCATTACGGAGCTCATATTCTAATGGAAAGACCCAGGTAAGCAAAAGAAGAAGCAAAACATGAGAGGGTGTTATTATCAGATGAAAATAAAGCAGAGAAGGGATTAGGGAAGACTGGGTTGGGTGCAAGGGGTGGATGGTCCTAAAATTTCAAATGCTAAATAGCAATGTGAAGTTCAACAACCTTTTTAGGATTTAAGTATTGAATTAAACACCTTTATCAAGGTTTTGGTGAATATAAATAATTTTTGGAAGCCAGTCAACTTGTCCATGATGATGCTCAGAGGGTAGAGGCAGGAGACTCTTCATCATGCTGTCCCTGAATACAGCTGGGGAGGTGGGGGTAGTTCTTCGTAATTATGTGATCTGTTCTCATTTATAGCACACTTGGAATGCTAGATATAATTTAATTTAAATTCTACTTAAAAAAAATAAAGATTTTATTTATTTACTTGACAGAGAGCAGGAGAGAGAGGGAGAGAGAGCACAAGCAGGGGAACAGCAGAGGGAGAGGGAGAAGCAGACTCCCCACTGAGCAGAGAGCCCGATGTGGGACTCGATCCCAGGACCCTGAGATCATGACCTGAGCCAAAGGCAGACGATTAACCAACTGAGCCACCCAGGTGCCCCTTAAATTCTCCTTTAAAGAGCAAATGACTGATTTCATTTACAGCTACAATGGTGACAAATTTTTTTTTTCCATTTATTTTCACTGGTTTATATAGAAAACTGTTTCTACGCCTTGGCAATTCAAATCCATATCAACACAAAACTTGCTTCTCCCCTCAGAGCTAGAGAAGCTACGTTTCCTCTTCTCCCAGCTATTGTGATCCATCTTTCCAGTTATTAGGAAGGGCAGATTAGCAGGTGGGGGCGCACTATCCACGCGAACCACCTCACCTCACAAAGTCAGACGGGGTGACAGCCCTACGGGGCGTGCAAAGGCGAGGCCTCCGGCAGCCGATTGGCCCCAAGAGACGAAGACCGAGTATGACCACATGAGCACGTCCCCCGGCACACAGGAGTTACTCGAGAGCATTCAATCTGAAAACTCAGAGAGTAGTTACTCAAGACAGAACTACTGAATATCTTAAAAACAAAAATCCAGGGGCTTAGCTGGTTAAGTATCCGACTGTCGAGTTCAGCTCAGGTCATGATCATGGGGTTGTGAGATCAAGTCCTGCTTGGGATTCTCCCTCTCCCTAAAACAAAACTACCGCAAAAAACAAAGATCCAAATTTAATGTTACTAACTGCAAATACCCGTTTAAGAAATCATAGCATCCCTATATTCTTACTAGGATTTAGACTGTCTTCTATTTCTTCATCATCTATATCTAATTCTTCACCATCTTCCTCATCGTAACAACTCTCAGCGTCCTCGTCCTCTTCTGCTTCTACCCACTGACCCGGCAGCAAGCCAGCGGCGTCGTAGGAGTTACACAGAGGACCCACGATGTGAGTGATGAAAGATTCTTGGAGTTTTGCTAGTTGAGGCGAAGAACGATCCATGAAGGGACTGATGGGCAAACCGAGGTTTGCTTCTTCATCTCCCTGGTAATTTTAAAAAGAAAAGTACATTTTGAACTGTTGAAAGAATAACCAAAAAAAAAAAAAAAAAAAAGAAAGAAAGAATAACCAGTGAGCTTTCCCGTTAAAATTATCTTGAAGTTTTTTTTTTTAATATGCATAGTCTACATCAAAATAATTTTTACAAAGAAGTGTCTAATTACTCTGTCATTTCAACTCTAAGAATTTCTCAAATATCTGAGAAATCCTAAATAAGACTTTCCCACCCCACCAGTCAACCAGGATGATTGATGTTCAGTGAACAAGAAAAACATACACAAAAAAAATTAACAAATCTAATGACAATCTGAAAAAATTTTGTCTCTTTCTCCTAGGGGGAGATGCTATCAGCAAGTTGTTGTTGTACCTTAAATGCCCAGAGTTGAATTTTGCAAAAGCCTTTCAATGCCCTACCCGTTTCTACCAGCAGAAGCAGGGGTGTGGGTGGCTGAGATGAGGCTGAGCTGAGGAGGCAGGGTCCAACAGCCTGCCCTCTGACACCCCCCCCCCCCCCCCGTGGTCGCCAGGGCTTCGGAGGGCAATTTGAGATCAGACAGATGCGGTTTTCAAACCCTGCTTTTGCTACCTACTACCTGTGCGGTACTGAGCAGGCTCTAGGCCCATTTCAGGTGTAAGATCTTAATAATCTACTTTACAAGGTTGCTGTGAGGATGAAAAGCAATATTATATCAAGTATTTAGCACAGTACTGAGCATTCCCCAAAGGGCACTATTGACCTTTTCATTCCTCGTGTCTGAACTGGTGGGGAATGAATAAACTCCCATATAAACTGTGGGCAGGCAGCGTGTGTCTCTGATGACGCAACGCTGTGCTAGGGAAACGACCAGAAACTGTTCTAGTGACTGGCCCGTGATCCAAAAATCTACGATTTTACCTTCTGTGAGGAAGAAAACCATTGTTTACAAAACAAAAACAGAAAACAAAAAAAACCTCAGATGGGTTTATTCACAGGATTCTACAATTTTGTAAGTTGGGCTTTTTTTTTTTTTTTTTTTAAATAGGAGTTTTGCTTTTTTAAGCCCATGGCATTTAAATGGCTATAGGGATATAAAGATAGGATAATTAATAAAAAAATAAAAGGTTGGGCAAGATTAGAATTTTGCACCCATATCCGAAGGATGCTTAACAGCATAACCAGACTGAGAAAGAAATTTAACAGAGTTGATGAAGACTGACTAGGATTTTCATATAGAGTAGGACCTTTAACCTTCATGACAACTCTGTGTGGTAGGGTGTCAGATGACCTTTTTCTCCTTTAACATATGAATAACGAAACTTAGAAAGATTAAGTAAAACTGTCTGAAATAATGTTTTTACTGATAGATTTGGAATTATAATAGCTGAGCTTCATTGAGCATTTATGTATCAGAACCGTTCTAAGAACTTTATTAATTCACCTAATCCTCACAGTAACCTTATAAGGTAGATATCATCAAATATTCCTATTTTATCAATGAAGAAACTGAGGCACAGAGAGGTCAAGTAACTTATCTAAGGTCACACTGCTGGTAAAGAAGAGAACCCAGGCTGCAACCTTAAGCATGGATTCCAACTTTAATAAGAATTCTATATACTCTAAAAATATATTATAAATTGGGTCTAAATGAACTTTTCTAATGAACTAAAAAAGTTCTAAATGAACTTTTCTAATGTTCTTTTTTTTCTAATGTTCTTTTACTGAATTAGTGAGTCTTCTAAAATCTGCATATACTACTTTATTACCTCTGTTTGCACAGATAATATAAAGACGGCATTTTCCTTAAATGTAAAATTCTTTTGTGAACACGAACTGAAGCCTGAGACCGCCTTCAATTATCTTTGAGAATGAAGATGGTAACATGCAAATATTATACTGCAATCTCTAGGTAAATATTTATAACCATTTAGATCTCTAAATTATATATAATTTAGTTCAAATGTATCAAAATAGCAAAATATTAATAATCTTAGAATCCTTATGTATTCCCATGGGTTTTTCACCACACAGTAAGCCTCATGTGGGAGTTTTAGCTAAGGTGCATGAAAGACACTGCACATTCACTATTCAATACAGACTGGACATAACAAGGTAGAAGGGTAAGTATGCATGGTTTATGGGGTCAAATTCATCACCCCTGGTGGAGTAGCAACTCATGGTAAGAAAGCACTATCTTGAAGTCCTCATTTGGTAGACCTCTTGATCTTGCCTGATCATTAGGGTCAACAAGGATTCCTAAGGAATGCACCTCCAAAGTCAAGATGTATTTGGTATTTTGGAGATAATGAATGCTGGCTTGTAGGGAAATCCATATACTTCTACATCATAGGGAGCTTCAGAACTGGACCAAAAAAAGACAAAGATTCTGCAAAGTGGTAGTGAAACCAGTAACCAGAGGTTAAGGGGACTAGGAAGCATAACTCTTAACTTTTTACCCAAGTCTGCTTGTTCGTGGCATGCAGCTGGCCACCGTGTTTCTACAGCTAATGTTCTTACCTGACATCATGATAGCAAAATGCTGACTTAGTGGTTGGGCGGAGACTTAAGGCTTTACCGACAACCCACCCAGAACTGGTCAGGACCACCGACCTTCTCTGAGCATGGACAAGTGTCCAGTAGAAAAAATTCTAATGTGGACGGTCCTAAACCCCCACCCTTCTGGTCACGCTGAGGATGCCAGTTTCTGGTCATGGGTTCCAGGAAAATATATGCGAGAGCTCCACGCAAGGGCAGACAAGGAAAGGACTCCAACCCTTCCCTACTTCCTAACTTCCTTTCCTTGATTTCTGAAATCACACAGCTCCTCTCCCTTACACCCACATCCTTTTATTTGCCTTTACGTGTTTCCGACTCTCCCACTTTGAGGGGCCAGCTCTGAGGCCTGCCATTCCTGGTGTGGCTGCCTCTCAAACGAACTCCTTGCCGCACACTGAGCATCTCCGTGACCGGCTTTGCTGCGTGTGGGCCATACAAACTTGAGTTCCCTCACAGGAGTAGTAGTTTAAAGATTTTAAAACCTGGAAGAGCATGTTTTTATCTCTGAATCTTTAAAAATCATGAAGTACCTATTTTATCCCCATTTCTAGCCCTCAAATGTCCACCTGTCCCCCCCCACCAGGACTTTTACCCAGTTGATGTTTCTAAGGCAGGCAGGCAGTCTTTCTACAATGGGAGTTGAAAATGGGTTGATATTCTTTAAATATAATCTAAGTACACCCTGAATCAATTAAAAACAATTTCATCCAGAAATAAACTATCCTAAGTTATAGGCACTCTGGGTTTTAAAAGAGCTCTTACCTCTAGCCTCAAGGGACATTCGACCCATGTCAGTTGGGAAGGAGCTATTTTTAAAATTTTATCAGTGAAAAAGAGCTGAGAAAATACTAGCAGTGCAAATTCTACAAATTCTAACCATTTTTGGCCAAAGCAACCAGACTTCAAACATTTAATGTAGCTATCCAAATCCCAAAGACTAATGTCTTCAGAGGGCAGCTCTCAAAAATCCCACCCATCTCACGTTTAACTTACCTGCTCATAAAATTCATTGACAATGCCTTCTGTCCATTTCAAATGCAAGTCTCGAACTTTCGCGGGGCCGTTGATGTCTGCCAGTTTGATGCACACTTGGCATACTAAGAGGCGATCATTCTCATTGCTCCATTCTATACCATTACTGTTTACATCGTTGGCCTATTTTGGAAGAAGTTATTTTAGGTTCTGAGGGCACAGTTTTTTGTTTTTTTTTTTAACGAAATTATCCTAAAACTGCTTCCTGTCTAAATTACAGGAAGGAATATGGGTTAAGTTTCCCTTTGAAGTGTCATAATTTTGTTTCACTGGAAGCAGAGCACCATAAAAACGTACAAACCATGGGTTTCAATATTTGTGATTACCAGGGAAAATTGTAACATGTATATATAACATACGTGTCAATATATAGTATACACTATAATTATATGTATATGCAAAACATCAATAAATCATTTAAGAATTGCAACTAATTCTACTTCAAAAAAGAACACTTAGGATCTACAGAAAAGTTGGCTTCAGCTGTGAAATGAAAATATGATATAGTTAAAAGAACACAAGTCTTAAAAGCTGATCCCTCTGGTTTCAAATCCTGACTCAATGATTTATTCATTGCGTAGTAATAGAAAAATCACTTAACTCCTTGAATCTGTCTTCATCTATAAAACAGGAAAAGTAGTACCAATCTAGCCATATTACCATGAGGATTAATAAACGAAAAATGCCTTGTTCACAGTAAATGCTAACACTATTATTTAAATGTAATTATCATCACTAATTAGGCAAATTACACTGCATTTCAAAAACTCAAATTTTCTTTTGTAAAAAATGAAGTAAATGGGCCAGATCAGTGGCTTCTGAACTTTGGTTTGAGGGTAGTTTTTTTGGGCACCAAACCCTTTTGTCAAAGGAAAATTTATGTAGACCACCACTACAGAAAACACTTACATGGAGAGTTTTTTGGATTGAAACCATGTAGGAGATCTAGAGCCCCACTCATATGGCATTTTCCTGAACAACTATGGAATAGAAACCTCCCAGGAACACAGATTCAAGAGTATTGGACTAGGTGATCTTTTACCTGTGAAAACTTCTATTACTCTGACTTAAGCACTTAAATGAATTTTATTACTAAATAAAAGTTAACAGAGCTACACGACTATAAAATAATTTTAAAGGCATATGGATTTCTTGCTGATTTTTTTTAGAAGTATTTTATTAATATCATGACGGCCCCATGGGGCCTCCACCCAGAGGGTTAAACCTAGTATTCCTTTGTTGTCAGTTCCTCTACCCTGAAGGTACACCTTTCCTTTACATCACAAATGTCATCAAGGAAATAACGGCTTCCTGGTAGCCAAAGCGGGAGCATCCTTCCCTGAGCAATCTGTAAAGCAGTGGTTCTCAGCAGTTTCCCCCCCAGCACCTGAGGGCAGTGTTTCTCCATTCTCCACTAAACGTGAATTCCTGACCGCAGGGACCTCCACCTGCTCTCTCCTCATTCTTTGCTGGCACGACTGCCCACAGAGGGCACATCCCAGGTGGTTTGATGAACGCATTATTCCCAAGTGGAAGAGTGGAGGGTACTTCTCTCCCACACCAGCCAGTTTAACACCAACAGAAAGAAGGGATTAACAGGAGCAGGGAGGGAAGCATAACTGGCTTCTCAGAAACACATCTTCAACTTCACAAAATAACTACGTGGCACTGCGCACAACTTTCTCCAATCTGCCCCTAAAAGCTTTTGACATCATGAGTTGGCTTAAAGAAAGTTGTAAGTCTATGTGTCAGAAAGGAAAGGTAGCAAGTGACAGTATGTTTAGGACCTGTTATAATAAAAAGTTATTTTAAAAAATATTGATGTATATATATCGCCTCACATCAGATATTATGACTTCATGAGTAGTATTCTAATTTATTATTAAAAAAAAAAAACTTATCAGTAATACTGACAAAAGTGATTTCCATCATTAAAACCAGACAGTAAGTTGTATCACAAACCTTGGCGTTGAATTCAGCAAGGAAATCAAAATGCTTTTTAAGATCTGTGGCAAGGATTGCTTCAATGACTAAAAAACGAAAGCGCTTGAATTCCACATGATCAAGATTAAGAAGGAAGTTGTATTCTGGGCGAGAGAGATACAGATTCCAAGCTGATGCGGCATGATGATTTTCTAGAACAGATCTATCGTTGTACAAAACTGCCTGAAAAGTAATAAAAATGAGTCAGGCATCTCAGAGATATTAATCTTTAAAAATAAACAGAGTTAGGCTGGAAGAATACAAACAATGAGTAACTACTCTATGCCAAGCATTTTAATATCTGTGAAGAAGAGTTGTGATAATTTTCTAAAGAAGTTTACTGAAGTACAAAAAGGGTACGGTAGACCTCCCCAGCATCTACATCTGAAAGTGAAAGGGTAGTTCGTCTCCAGAGTTCATCTCCGCAGACTCCATGCTGCCCTCGAGAGATGTAAAGCTGAAATCTGAGGTCTACTTCACTGAATCCATGACCCTTCTGAGATAAAGCTGTCAGTGAAGTCATTAGAGTAAGAGCAGGTTTAGGGACACATGTCTTGTCTTCAGCTAGCACGCAGTCCATGGTGCTGATGACCAAAGACGAGGAAGCAGGAGCACGGTCCCGGGTGAGTAAGAGTCCTGCATGTCCCGGAGGGACACGTTCCCACACTCCGACCCTGACACGGTGCCCAGGAATAAGAGAAGCACGGAACAGGTAAAAGCACAAATCCTCTGCTTCACTTCTTATCCACCTCATTTCAGTGCAAGACCCTCGCTACTCTAGGACTTTGGAATACAGACTTAAAAACCAGTGGCTTAGGGGCGCCTGGGTGGCTCAGTCATTAAGCGGCTGCCTTTGGCTCAGGTCATGATCCCAGGGTCCTGGGATCGAGCCCCACGTTGGGCTCCCTGCTCAGCAGAAAGCCTGCTTCTCCTTCTCCTACTCCCCCTGCTTGTGTTCCCTCTCTCACTGTGTCTCTCTCTGTCAAATAAATCTTTTTAAAAAAATAAAAAACCGGTGGCTTATAGAATTGTTAGAGTCTCTTCTATCTCTAAAAATTAAGCAATTGAAAAAATTATTATATAAGGATAGTGATTTTTTTTTTTTAAGATTTTATTTATTTGACAGAGATCACAGGTAGACAGAGAGGCAGGCAGAGAGCCCAATGCGGGGCTCGATCCCACGACCCCGGGATCATGACCTGAGTCGAAGGCAGAGGCTTTAACCCACTGAGCCACCCAGGTGCCCCAAGGATACTGATTATTTTAAAAACTTCCACAGTCAGTGCTAAAGGCTGGGGATAAACAAAAACTTGGTCCCTGTTTTCACAGAGCATCTTGTTAATGAAAAAGAAAGATAAAAATAGAATGCAATCCACATTAAGATTAGTTTTCTGGGGGGTGCCTGAGTGGCTCTGTCGGTTAAGTGTCTGCCTTCGGCTCAGGTCATGATCCCAGGATCCTGAGATCGAGTCCCGTGTCGGGCTCCCTGGTCAGTGGGGAGTCTGCTGCTCTCTCTCCCTCTGCCCTTCCCCACTTGTGTTCTCTCTCTCAAATGAATAAATAAAATCTTTTTAAAAAAGATACATATTCTGGGGACTTAATTAAACAAGTTTATGTGTGATTTGTGAAAATAAGCTATAGTCTAAATGTAAGATAGATACTTAACACCATTTGTTTATATCATTTGATTTTATGAAGGTAATGATGATTTAAGCTTTGTAATGGGACATATAAAGGCTACAGACAATCTAACTGTCCATCAGTGGATGAATGGGAAGATGTGTGTGAGTGTGTGTGTGAGAGAGAGAGACAGAGAGACACGGAGTATTTATTTAGCCATGAGAAAGAAGGTAATCCTGCCATTTGAGACAACATGGATGGACCTTGAGAGCACGATGCTAAGGGAGTTAAATCAAAAAAGACATACTGTATGGTACCTCTTAGATGTGGAATCCTAAAAAGCTGAACTCCTGGAAACAGACGAGGTTACCAGAGGGTAGGCGAATTGGAGAGATATTGGTCAAAGGGTACAAATTTCCAGTTACAGGATGGAAAAGTTTTGGAGATCTAATGCCCAGCACTGTGATTATAGTTAATAGTATTATTACAGTTAATAGTACTATATTATATACTTGGAAAGTTGCTAAGAGACTAGATCTTAAATGTACTCGCCATAAAAAGATAGGGTATTAGGTGACATGATGGTAGTATTACAGTGATACGTGTATCAAATGAACATGCTGTCTGCCTTCAGCTTAACACAATGTTACATTATCAGTTATAAAAGGCATTTTATACTAGCCTTATTACAACTTCCAAACATCAAGCTCAAAGAGAAAGAATAAGCTTCAAAGACTCCCTAAGGGGTCAATTGATATTTAATAGTGATTTCATTAATTCATATTCAAATCTGATGAAAACTGATAAACTATTCGAAGAGCTTCGTCTGTTCGGGAAGAAGTAATCAAACTTCCGCTCAATACAGCACAACATACAATGTGTCCTGAAGCTAGCAGACTTAATAAACTCTTGGCTGGCAAGATCAGTAAAAGAAGTAAGTTCAGAATTTCTTCACCATTCAAACTGTCCTAAGAAATTACCAAAGAAATACACAATGGGGGCAAAAAAAAAATTTGAATCAATATTAAAATCTAGATATTATTACCATACTGGAAACTTCAAATACATGGGGAAAGTAGGAATGGATTGAGGAGAGCTCAACTAAGTTAACACATGAGAAGGAAAAACCCACCTGGAGAGTAAGTGGAAGGAGTCCCCTGCTGGGCCCCAATAAACCCACGACCTCACAGATGAGGAGAGGAAAGAAACAATGATGGAGCAGTAAGCAGGAGACAAATGTCCGCTCCACTTTAGGAAGAGCACTGGGTGAAGACACGGAACAATAAGCCAACCTTAAACTCGGTGAGAAAACCATTCCAGGTAAAAAAAAGATGAAGCCTCAGCTGGCATTTACTGAGGGCTCTAGGACAACGGGAGAAGGAAGACCACGCCCAGCTACTTTGGAGCGGCAGTAACTAACATGCTTGGACTTTGGGCTAAAGCATCATGATCCCTGCTTTCTCCAGCTAAGGGACCCCCTTCCTTCGCAAAGCAAATTAGTTGATCACAAACTGTTTTTCCCCCTCTTTTTGAGTTGGAAAGATCTGAAACGGTATAATACAAACTGAGAGAATAAATCTTAATAAACACCTTTCAATAAATGAAAAGAGAAAACCTATCAGACATAGCAAAGACTTAGTTCAAAAAAAGGAAGAGGCTCACTAATCTAACCAAATGTCCCTTTTTGAAACCAAGAGACAGGAGGAAACATTAAAAAGTCACTAGGTTATACTCATGAGATTAAAGAGGGTACTTCTGAAAAGTGAAAAATCTTGGATTAAGAAAAGTTGTTTTCATTTAAAAAAATTCTTTACTTAAAAAATCCAATAGAGGTAGTAACTCAGGTGCTGCAGAAAACAGTTAAAAGGGGGGGGGGGGGGAGAGAAGGTACTTCTCCTTAAAGAAATAGTCAAGATGAACAGCTGTCATTTTGGGATTCCTTTATCCTGAAGTTCCAGGTTTGTTCTCAAATTTCTTATAATCCCGTATCTTCTAAGATCCTTTGTCTTCTTTATCACCCTTGTTTTGCTAAGACGTGTGTTTTAGATAACCTTCTGGGCGTGAATGGGTACATGATTTATTTTACCTCTGTATATCTGAGATTCTCTTCATTTGGCTTCATTTGACGCTCAGCTGTAGCTTAGCGGGATACAGAAATCTAACTTGAAAATAGCATCTCTAGGCCAGCACTCCTCTTCCCCTCCCCGGATTACTGCTTTCCTAGCTTGTACGTCATAATCGTCTGTCTCTGTGCCTCCTACATACACTCTTTATTCTTTGCCTTGCTTTACTGGAATGTATGTTCTATGGGGGCAGAGATGTTTTTTGGCCTGTCTTGTTCAGTAATAAGGCCTAGAATAGTGCCTCTCCCCTAGGAGACATCCACTATTTATTCCAGTACCCTCAAGCATCCATTGTTGCTAAAATATGGTGCCAGTTGGATTTTTGTTCTTTTATATGTACACTGTTGTCATTCTCTCAGGAATTTTTTTTTTTTTTTTTTAAATATTTTACCATGGCACTCCATGTGCAGGTTTCTGGTGTTTTCTCCCCATTCAACTTCTCTGGCACTTGCTGAACCCCTTCGATCCAAAGACCATCTCTTTCTGGAACTCCAACCGTCAGTTCATGACCTGGTCCAATTTTCCCCCTTTTTTCCTTTCCTGATATTTTCCATTTCCTCTTTCTAGTCTGCATTCTGGGAGAAGTTACCTGGAAATTTACTTCAGGGTTTGCATTGAGTTTTTAGAATATTTTTGCAGTAATATTTTTAGTTCCTAAGAGCTCTAACTGGTTCTCTGATGTTTCCTTTTTCATAGTTTGCTGTTCTTAGGAATGCAGTGTTTCTCAAATTCTGAAAATTCCTTTTTTAAAAACTTACCAGCTTTTCTACTCCCTAGATTTTTTTCTCCCCTGTAGTTGGTTACCCTATCCATTTTAGCCTTTTCTTTCCAAGCTACTGGTTAATGTTATGTCTAGTGATCCTTGGGTTATCTGTTGATATTAAAAAAAAAAAAATTCAATTCTTCTGTTTAGTGTTGAGTCTCTTTAATTTGGAAAGATGAGTAGGAACTCTATGAATGTGGATGGCGTTCGTTACTTAGTAGGTTCTGCTCTACAGCTATGAGACCAGTCGCCAGCTGTTAAGTTTCCAGAATGAGAAGGATTTACTCTGGAGTACTAATACAACTAGTAATTTTTATTCTCTCTGGCAGTTTCCTTCAATATCTAAGAGATGAGTTTTCTGCCTGGAGGCAGGTGCAGGGTTGTAGAAGCTTTATTTAAAGATGTGTAGTGTACGTGTACAGGGATTGGGGGTGCACGTGCACACAGTCGTGTGTGTTTGTGCGTGTGTGTGTGCACGCGCATGTAGCAAGTCGGGGTAAATGGCATCAGGAGTCTCTCTAGAGTTCACTGAAGCCATAGCCACCCTCAATATTCATCTGTTCACTGAAGCTGTAGCCACCTCTCAATATTCATCTGTTTTTCATTTTCCAGAAATAGAAATTTCTGGAAAACTCTTTAATCTTCTGATGATAATACCCTTCCCCACCTATTCTTCTGTTACAATGAGGAGCCAAATGCATGTGTTTAGTCACCATCTTGATCCATATTCTGGGGGATAAAACATTTATGAGTGTCTCCAATTTACAATCTCAACCTCAATTTCATTTCCTTTTACCCCAAATATCATGAAAATGTTCTCAAACTCTAATCTCAGGCACTAATCTCCATCTTTCAGCCAACTTTTCATTTGGAAATAGCTCAGAAATCTCTTAGAATTTTAATACTGGCATCTCTTCAGGATAAGCCTGACTAAATGTTTCACGTTCTTTCATAGCAAGAGTTTAAAATAATCCTCCTGTACCTTCCCAGCGTCCTTTCCTTACCAGGAGAATGAAGAATATTCGATCCAGTTGGTGATATTATACACTACCACTGAAGCAATAACATTTTTCACTAATTGTGGCCTAATTAGACCCATTGAGCTTCCCAAGATGAGAGGACCTACTTTATTACCTAATAAACACGCCTCAGGCTTTCACAGAAGGGTCCTTATCTCACACGCACTAGCTGAAGAAGGTCTCATGAATTTCATTACTTTGGGAAGAACAGAGGATATTTCAGACAAGCTAGCAGTCCTGCAGAGCAAAATAAATCAGGCGTCCTCAACATTCAACAAATATTTACTAAACAACTTTTATGTGTTAGGCACTATTCTAGGTATCAGAGAATAAAAGGCAAAAATCCTTATTCTCATGAAAACATATTCCACTGAGGAGAGACCCGTAATAAACAAAATACACAGTATGCCGAATGATCACTGCTATGGAAAACAAAGCAGGCAAAGAACATAATGAGCGCCAAGAGGGGGCTCGTGGAATGTTACATGGAACTAGGTGACAAAGTGAGCCACGTAGATGTGTGGGGAGAAATCACTCCGGGCAAGGAGGGCGGGAAGTGCACAGGCACTCAGAAAGGGAGTGTGCGTGCCCGGGATACAGGAGAAAACAGCCAGGAGGCCACTGAGGCTGGATCTCAGTGAATAAAGGCAGAAGAATCAACAGGGGCTGAATCATCTATGACTTCCCCCCTCCACCCCCCCGCCGCCCCGCCCCAAAGCCATGACAATGACATTTACGAGAGTGAGAGTGCGGTGAATGCTGCTGAAGGGTCTGGAACAGAAAGTGTGGAACTCACATTAAAGCAGGGCTACTCTGGCTGCTCTGGGCTGAGAACAGACCGACGGGGAGCTGGAAATAAGCAAGGAGCCTGGGTGGAAGACTACACTTTCTCAGTGACTGAACTCCCTGTCAATTTCCTTTCCACTCGGACACGTCCCATCGCTTCCTCTACCGGCAGTCCTCAACAATGAGAAGTTAGAAATTACATGTATTATTGATATTATATCCAGACTTCACATTTTTATTTTGATTAGGGCAACAGCTTCGAGCATGTAACCTATGGGAATGATTTTCACGTATCACTGTTTTATCTGCACCAATGCAATAGTAACACTGGAGTTCCCTCTCTCGTCATCTCCTTGGAGGAGAGGTAGTAAGTCTGACTCACGTCTACCGGAAGCTGATGAAAGACTTAAAGCCAAGAGCGAAAGAGAAGAGTCGGTAATTTCCGTCTATATGAAACCTGATTCTGGAGCCTCTCAAACACATGAAATAGAAACCTTCCCATATGTTGTCCCTTTACCCGTAAGCATATCACGCCTGTATTCTGAGGTTCAGAAAGACAAGGGTGACTTGCCTAAGATCACACGGCTAAGGACTGGGTAATCAGAAAATGAACTCGGGCCTCTTGATCTCAAGACCAGTGCTTTTGCACCGTGCCCCTTCCACCCAGATCCCTTACTCCCCACAGGCCCAGGTTTTTAAAGGTGACGGAGTATGACGTGAGAGAGAGACAGAGAGAGGGAGGGAGAGGGAGAGAGAGGGAGGGAGAGAGAGACAGAGAGGGAGCACCTCCACTTCCTGCAGAACGGCCCTGCACGTGAGGAGGCATGGGCTCCGGAGTTTGTAATCTCTCCCACAGCTGTTCTTAGAAAGTAGACAAATATTAACATCTAGATTGAAATTCATTAAAAAGTTACCTGTGGAAATCATGAGCTATTAATCAATAAAGCCCCACTGGAGAAATGAATCACGTAGCATTTTTAACCCTCTCTCCCTCTCTGCCTCTGAATCCTATTCTTGTGGCTAGAGAACCCATCTCCTTCCTCTCCCTTAAATAGTGAGAGCGTGGGAACAATGAGGGTGAAGACCGACACAGGATGGCTACAGAAGATAAAAATCAGAAGTGTGGTTTACACGCAGTGGTGAAGTGAAGACATAAGATGAGTTCAGCAAGCCGATCTGACCACTTGTTCTTCGTTAGGGCGCGCGGTCAGAAGCAAAGATGACACTTAAGGAATCGCCAGCCTAAACAAACACCCACAACCACTTAAAACCAAGGATTTTGTTCCAAGCCCTAAAGTGTAAAGCTACTGCAGTTACAGTACCCATTTGTGGGAACTCCTACCTCTTATGCAAATTTTGACGGTAAAGGCATCTTGCACCTTATCAGCTGTACTGGGTACAAAAATACCGTGCTACTAGAAGGAATGTTTACACACACTAAGATATGCAGCGTTAAGAGCTGTAGAGTCTAAGTCTTGAGGAAAAGAGGACATCAACGAAAATGATAGTTCTTCATCATTACGCTTTTAGCCACGGAAAGGAAGAAGAATCAGGCTTACATCTAGTCAGTCTCATCAAATTGATCAAAGGCAAAAATATTGGCAGCAAGGATTCCAGAATTTCCTAGAACAGCGGGTTCCTCTTTCACGACTGTATCTATTTATTTTGAAGTGGACGAATGTAATTTTTTCTTCATTCTTTTGCACATCTCATGTCAAGGCCATGTGTTAAAATCCAACTAATTACAGCGCAGATGGAATGGCTACCTGATCCAACTGTATATCCTTACAAAACTGTATATCCTTGCAAAAGGATATACATCACGGTTGTAAAATTTCAGAATCACTCTTGTAACTTTTTGAAACAGTATTTCCTACCTGAGGGGCATTTGTAGCCACCAGAAATGCATTCGTCCGCCCTGGGTGATCGTAATCGTGCATGGCGGCCGCCACATAGAGGGCCATCAATTCCAGCGCAGGAATGTTTGAAGAAAGGCAACCATAGCTCTCATCTGGAATAGAGCAGCTCCTCGAAGAAATGTAAGCAGTTTGCCCAGGGTTCATCCTACCATGAGAATCTGAGGAACAAGCAAAATAAGCCAGCATTACACATAACTTCCTCAGAAAATGAGACCGAGGCGGGGATTCCCCATAGGTAATACGATTATTTATCTTGTTGACTAAGCTAAGAAATAAGCTCTATTTATAAACAAAAACTTAAAACAGTCTATTCTCTCCAACATACATGCTACTAGAGAGGAACAAGGTTAAACATGACGCTAAAGTCACTTACTTCATAAGACACTGTGAGATTTTTATGATGCTCTCTTACTCGGGCTAATAATAATTTTTAAAAACCTCTGGTTTTCTTAACATTTATTATTTAAGGACTAGAGATAATGGCCAGCGCACAGGAAGTAACAGGAAAAAGCAATTTAGAGAATAAAATCTTGTGAAAACCGTATGGAGATTTAGGAATTTAATGTATTAATAAACTAAGCTTCCCAACATAGATGCTTTTCAAATCCTACCAGAGAGATTACATTTCATTTGTAGCCCTGATTACAAGTCCTCTTCCCCTTCTCTTTTTCCTTCCATGAAACCCCTTAGAAGACAATGGCAAGAAAAACTATGGAAAATGAGAAGATGTAGAAAACTGAGGAATGTCTCACTTAACATAATTCTCTTTTTATCCCCTAGTTAGAAACAATATTTTCACTATCAACACCATACTTTCTGTGTCTTAGTATCTTACCATTGATTTCATTTTTTTTTTTTGTATTTTAGCAGCTTTATCTATTTAGATGGTCATTCTATTAATTTTGCTGAAATGATCTTAAAGTATAAGAAGGAAAAAATAAACCATATTTAGAGTAGACAGCAAATAAAACCACAAAGATGTTAGAGAGATACGAAATTTCACTGACTGACTTCATTGGTGGAAACTAGGAATAATGTCCTGGCTTGTCAGCGTCCAAAATGATTTTCATCATAATTAATTTCACTCAGTATTTGCCATCACATGAATTTTTTAACATAATGACTTTAATACACATTAGTGATAATTATAAAGATACCTCATTATTTTTTTTAAAGATTTTATTTATTTATTTGAGAGAGAATGAGAGAGAGATCGCAAGTAGGCAGAGAGGCAGGCAGAGAGAGAGGGGGAAGCAGGCTCCCTGCTGAGCAGAGAGCCTGATGCGGGGCTCGATCCCAGGACCCTGAGATCATGACCTGAGCCGAAAGCAGGGCTTTAACCCACTGAGCCACTCAGGCACTCCGATACCTCATTATTTTTATGTTGTTTATATTTTTTATTTAAAATGAGTTTTAGAATCACCCACACTAGAACTTTAAAAAAATAATTATAAAAAATAAAAGCAACGCAGTTAAATGTCTGGATAAGATATATTTAATATTGAAATTTCTAATAAGACCTTACTTGTCAACATCAGCCAACAATTTGAATTTTCCCTATGTTACATGCATTCTGGATTTCCCTAGAATTATAAATACACATATAAAATATCAAAAATGGCAAAAGACATCCTTTCAAACCCTGTTACTTAAAACTGACTTATTAGGATCCTTATACATCCAGTTTTGCTTTTTGTTTTGTTTAAGATGAAATTAATAATATGAGAAATAAAATACCTGGCAAGGACAATTTAGCATAACTATCATAGATCCCATTTGTTTACTTTCTTTCAGAAAATGGCGATTCTTTTAATTGGCTGATTAATTTAAAAGGAGGCCTCAGAAAAAGGCATCCAGACTGGAGAAGAGTATAGTGTAAACCCTGACAGTTTTTCCCCCCTTTTTGTACCATAAGTGCCAGATTTCATAAAAATCAATGGAATAAAACTGAGAGTCCAGAAATAAACCCTCATATTTATGGCCAACTGACTTTGTACAAAGGTGCTAAGACCATGCTGAGAGCTTTTTCATACAAATTCTTTCATTTAATGCTCACATAAGGTAGAAACTGATTTAGTAACATTTAAGAGCCCACTATGTGGAGTATATATAAAGAACTCTTTTCAACAAATGGTTCTGGGACAACTGGATATTCATGTGCAAAAGAAAGACCTCTTCCTTTATCCCCCAAATTAGTTCCAATGGTCACAGACCTCAACTTCCTATAACTATGAAACTCTTAGAAGAAAACATAGGAGTAAATCTTCATGGTCTTGGGTTAGGCAAAACCCTTCTTAGATATGATACCAAAAGCATGAGCAAGAAAAGAAAAAGATAAATTAGACTTCATCAAAATTTAAAGTGTTTGTACTTCAATAGACACCATCAAGAAAGTAAAAAGACAACTTACAGAATGGGAGAAAATAGCTGCAAATCATAAATCTGATAAGGGACTAAAATATACAAAGAACTACAGGTCAATAATAAAAAGACAAAGGACCAAATTTAAAAATGGATGAAAGACATGAACAGACATCTCTTCAAAGAAGATAGACAAATGGCAAGGCATTCAACATTATTAGCCATTAGGTAAATGCAAATCCAAACCACAATGAAATACCACTTCACAGCCACTAGAATGGCTATCAGAAAGATAATAACAAGAAGTGGCAAAAAACTGGATTCTTCATACATTGTTGGTGAGAAAATAAAATATGCAGCCATCTTGGAAAACATTTTGGCAGATCCTCAAAATGTTAAGCACAGAATCATCTGATGACCCAGGAATTCCACAGCTAGGAATGTGCCCAAGAGAAATGAAAACATATCCACACAAAAACTAGTACAAGAATATTATAGCAGCATTATTCACAATAGCCCCAAAGTAGAAAGAACCCAAAAGTCACCAACATTTGAGTGGTAGGAGAATGAGAAAGAGGAAGAAAAAATTTACTTATTATATAAAATCAATATCAATGAGGAAAATACATACGGCTATTATAGATTTCACTTTTGAGACTGGTCACATAGCTGTACTTCAGATTTCTCATTTTCTTATTCCACTAACAATTCTATTTTCCCTTTGTCCTCAGCCAGCATCTCTACTGATCATGGTACTCTGCTTAGTGGAATGACCTATATTTTCAAAAGTTTGCACTATTGTGATCCTGATGACAGTGGGTTACTGCAGTTTCCCATTATCTTTTGTCACTGGACATAGGAGTACCAAAAAGGCCAAAAAAAAATCCCCTGGGTTACGGACATACATCCTCCCATGTATAGTAGGAACCTTTTTTCCTCTCGATAATAAGGATCAGACAAAATCAATCATTATCATCAAATGGGCTAAAATACGAAAATATTCTTCTAAGAAAATAAATACATCTACAAACAAAAAAGCTGAAGAACATGATCTGATGGGAGCACAGAACTAATGGAAGGAATGAGGAGGACTAAGAAAGAGTAAATCTAAAAAAATAAATAAATTTAAAAAAAAAAGAGTAAATACGGCATGGCAGAAAACGTTAATGGCAGCACTTTGGACTCAATGACCAAAGACTGTAAAGCAACAGCTGAACCTTTGATATATGCCCTGATTAGCATGATCTCATTTCTCAGGCATCTGTAACTAAGCAGATTCTGTCCTGATGTGTGTGTGTGTGTGTATCTCACTGGAGTAGTTCTCCCCTCTTTTACAAATTAGAGTAAGAGAATCACATTATGTAAACTCATTACATTTGTGTAAATAATTGTATTTATGATGAGGAACAGAATTAACTTCTTTGGGAGCAAAACATAAATGTTATGAAAGGTTTTTAATGTCATCATTTAAATGCTTACATAAGGCTTTTAAGTATGGCCGCTTTCATTTGAAGGTTATATATTTTAAATTTACAGGATACACCTACGATGAAAAACCAAGAATTGAAAGTAAAGAGCAAAGAAACAATTATCATGCTATTCCAGAGAGCAAGCAGCAGGATGGTACAGAAAAAAGAAACATAGCAGATTCAAGGGTGCTGCATCTTAACCTAGCTCTTAAGGCGAGTTGCACCTTTCCTAATTTGCATACCGTTATTATGCATCAAAATTTATATAGTTATTTACATGTACCGAAGGTTACTTGGTGCAATTTTTAAAAGAAGAGAAGTAATAAAATGAGATGTCTTGATTTATTATTTCTGGACAAATAATTAAAAGGAAGACTTGTAGATGGAAGTACCGGTTTCATTTCCTGCTGCCGGGTCACCGCGGCTCTGCTGTAACCCAGGAACCGGACGCGTTGTCAGATACCAAACTGCATGCAGGACATCTGTGGCGTGTATGCGATTGTGATCTGCAGTCATCAAAACGATTTATAAATTGTTATGTTAAACATAGGACTTTTTTTTTTTTAAGGATTTTATTTATTTGACAGAGAGCTCGCTCGCACAAGCAGGGGGAGCAGGAGAGGGAGAAGGCGGCTCTGGCTGAGCAGGGAGCCCGATGCGCGGCTCGATCCCAGCACCCCGGGATCACAACCTGAGTCGAAGGCAGACGCCTAACCATTTGAGCCACCCAGGCGCCCCAACATAGGACATTTTTTAAAGTGCAATAATTTTCTACTATCTTATATCCTCATAAATAAAATGTATGACTTGGAATAACTTTCCACATTTATATTATATTTCATCTTATTATTTTTTTTTCTTAAAAAAAATGCCCAACGCAGGCTTGAACTTATAACCCTGAGATCAAGAGTAGCATGTTCTAGTGACTGGGCCAGCCAGGAACCCTTGGTTTCATCTTACTTTTTTAAAGTCTCTTGATATATTAAAAAGTTCTCTTATAAAAACTTCCACTTATACTATGAAAACAGTAAGACAGTCAAAGAAAAGGCAAGTAACAAGGGCTAATTGAAAGGCATTGAAAAATTTACTGAAGGTTGCTATTTTGTAGCTTTACAAAACTACATAAATAGTGTCCGGATTATGGGGACCCATGTTTGCAAACTTCTGGATACTTGAACTCCTGCCCACAAAAAACCACATACACCAAAAAAAAAGAGAGAGAGAGAAAGAGAGAGATACCTATCCCTCAGGCCTGCTGGAAGGATGAAATATTAAATGGCATATGAAAATATCCAGAACAGTGTCTGAGACATAGCACATAATCAGGAAAACACTGGATTACTGAAATATCACTATGTGAAAAGGCAAGACCTACAAGTGAAACCCAGTTTCGCCATTTCTAAGAGGTTTATGATCTTGGGAAAGATTCTTCTGAGTTTGTACTTCTCACCTGTAAAAGGTAGATAATATAAACTTTCCAACAAAGATTAAATGATATAATCTTCATGGATCTAATGATTATAGTCACAGCTGATAATCGATAAAAGGTCAACACTTCAACGGATAGTTACCGAGTACCAGGTAGCATCGGCAGCTGACACAATACTAAGTATTCAGGCTATCGCTGGGACATGCTGTCAGTCTGTGAGGAGCTCAATTATTCATACGGTCAACACCTTTTATTGACCATTTACTATGTGCCAGGCATTCTAATCTGCGCTTTCTGTGGCTTATCTTATCACTACCTATGGAGTAGAGACTAGTGTAATTTCCACTTATAAATCTGGATACTAAAGTTTAGAAAAGTTAGATCCAGAGGCTCTTTTCTTAATATCCAATTTGGAGCTGATAGTGAAGACTCTTTTTTGCCTCTTTTTTTCCCCATTCCCCTTCCTCTGAGGTCCATTTTTAAGTATCACTTTAGGGGTGCCTGGGTGGCTCAGTCAGTTAAGCATCTGCCTTCAGCTCGCATCATGATCCCAGGGTCCTGGGATTGAGTCCTGAGCTGGGCTCCCTGCTCAGCCTGGAGTCTGCTTTTCCCTCTCCCTCTGCCTCTTCCCTCTGCTCGTGCGTGCACACTCTCTCTCAAATGAATAAATAAATATTTTTTAAAAAAATAAAGTATCACTTTGTTCTATTTATAAAATGTAGTCACTTTTTAAAAAGCAGACTTTATAAGTGAAAATTATAGTACATATAATGCACATTAAGTATCATTATTAGTGAGTTATACCAATTTAAGAATAATTTGCTCTGTGTTTATATAAGTGATTTCCCAAAACGTGTCCATATGAAGGGAAACTGTAGAATATATAGATGTATAAGGAAATCTGTATCATTTCCTAATATGAAATTCAAATTATATTTTACCATAAAATCAAGTAGACATTAGCAATTACTCCATAAGTCTGGACACAGTTAAAACTGAAAACTCTATGGATAATTTTTAAATATTTTGAAGTCAAGAATTTTCTGACACTCTTAACTTAATTACCAAACATTTTAAAAGATAAGGTATTCAGATAATTAACACAGAAAGTTGTACACCATATACTAATTAAGGGAAAGAGCACATTATAAATATATGGCTGTATTATGATTCACTTTATGAAACATAAATAAGAAAATATATCAAAATGTTAATAATTAGTCTGTTAACTCTAGGTAGCAGGATATAGATTACTTTTTTAAATCCCTACTTAAAATTTTTCCAAACATGTAATTTAAAGTGTTTAGATCTGAAGGGAAAAATAATAGTTTCAAAACCAGTATTATCTGAACTTTAGTAAGATCTGCTGATACTTACAAGGAATGTCTCGGTAGCCATTCTCCAATGCACGAAAATAGTTCATGAACTGTAGAGTGGGGATTTTAAATATTTCCAATAAGCTGGTGTCTTGAAATAAGGTATACATAACCTGAATGTCAATTAAAATAAAATTCACTTTAAAAATCAGAATTTCTATTTGTAGTTGAGTAGAATATGTTTTTGCGATTTGTATTTGGGAATATTACCATGTATATTTGTCTTTAAGTTAATAATTTATTAAAAACTTCCCTACAATAAATTCTTTTCAAAACATTAAAAAGGAAGACATCATCCTAAAACCCTTGAGAACCAAAGAAAAATTACCATATCATGTCCCAGTTTTAAAATTTTTCCACTCTTCCCTTTAGTTTTTTTATTTACAATTTATTAAGGGGCATATGAATTCTATTCTTCTCTAGTCCTAGCTGTTAACAGAAGTCAGAACAGTATATTTATTACATTTTTGTCCCTAAAGACTTCAATGAGATGAAACTATATGTCCTCCACATAATTTATCCTTATGTTTGTACATTTCATAAATAAGAATACTTTAAATACTTCAAATACTTTGAAGAGAATGAGAGTGATATTTTGGGAAGGTTAATCTGATGCAGTTGGATGGACCCCTCAGGGGGAATCTTGAGTCTGGGTGGTTAAAAAGCAACTATTTTTCCATGGTTCTAGCATGAAAGAACCATCTGGCCTTGGGTAAAGTACAGGGAGGGCAGGTGAAAAAAATAAAACATAGGTTTCAGTGGTTAGAGCTAGCTCACCTTTCATATCCTTTTCAACCTCAGGTTTCAATATAAAAGTAACTCTTTATTCTGTAGTAAAATTAAATCCCACTAATATGAGCCAAAAAACTACTTTTCACTTATTCAAATAAAATTATATGTAATATATTACATACGATAATATAATTATTTTTATCTATGGGTTTATGTATATAGGTTTCTCTTTTCAAACTTTCTACTGAAAACTTCATTTTTGTGAAAAAAAGAATTCAGTGAACAATGCTGAACTTGTGCCTAAACCAGTATTACACATTTTTAGATTTTGTGTTTTATAAAGATCCAAGAAAAAATTAATTTATAATTAAAAAAAAGTAGAGATTTTAAACAAACCTGACTAAGGATCCTTCCTGATTTCTCTCCCATTTTTTCTACAACTTCAAATATTTGAAAATTCCAGTTGCTCATCTTTTCTATTAAGGAATCATAATCTTCTATTAAAATCAGGTCCAGTGATGCTTCCTGTTCAATCTGCACATATGGGGGAGAAAACACAAATCGACTTAACCTTACCTTTTAAAAATATTGTTAAATCCACACCTAAATGAGAACAGTTAAAACTGAACATTAAAAAATGGTTAATACTTAAAAAAAATGGTTAATACTATTTTCTACAAAAGTTATTCTCAAATAGAATCTGTACTTCCAATTTCCCCTCTTTATAAAATGCTATCTTCAGAAAAATGTAAAAATGTCTTCTAGGCATCAGAAGACTTATTAATCCTCACAGTACTTTTACAAATAAAAATACTGTCTTTCCCAAACACTATATACAAATCTAAAATCCACTATTTTCATTTTAGAAGTTACCGGTACCAAAGGATAATAGAAAGAGACTCCTATCTTTATACTGGCATTTATTACTAGTTTAACTTCCCAAAAGGAATGGATTTTTTTCCCTTAAAAAGCTTAAATTTGGAGCTTAAGAACAAAAAAATTGCTATTGTAAGTGAGATTTTGTTTTTTAATGCTTTATGCACCTGTTCCTCATACCTTTGCCATATACAATGAAGAAAATAGCAGCATAGAAAGTAATGTATCTACTATAAAACTAAATAAAATGGGTTCACGTGTTCATTTTACAAGAATGCACTTGGTTGTTTAGGACGATGGATTCAGAAGTACGTCCGACTCTTGGACAACAGAAGTTTGAACCACACGGGTCCGCTTACCCCCGATTTCTGTACAGTGCGGTACGGAGAGTGGGTTCTCCCAGGACTGTCAGTACAGTACGTACGGTACTGCACTCTCTCCTCCTCAGGACTTTTAATCGCATTCTTTGCTCTAGCTTATTTCATTGCAAGAATACAGTACACAATACATACAACACACAAAATATGTGTTAACTGACCTATGTGTGTATGCTATCGGTAAGACTTCCGATCAACTGAAGGTCATTAGCAATTAAGTCCTGGGGGAGTCAGGAGTTGTACGTGGATTTCTGACTGGGTGTGGGAGGGTCAGGACCCCTAATACCAGCCTTGTTCAAGGGTCAGCTGTAATTATTTTTAACCCAAGTTTTTCTTTAATACAATAGAATGACTTTTCAGTAAAATATTTAAAAATACTATTAAAAATCTTGTCCTGGGCAAAGATAATGAAACTAGTACTAAGCTAATATTATATTTCACCTTAACATAATCATATGGAAAGTTTGTCTTTTACATTTGGTTGCTGTTCATTCTGTGCCTCTTCTGTTAGATGATTATCACCTTCCAAAAATAATTTTCTGTAGTCTCTGTTCTCTGTTTCCACTTCTTGTCGTGCTTCTGTACAGCTGAATGATTGCTTTGAGGGAACAGTGCTGTCTTCGTCACCTTTCAAAAAATACATATTGTTATAATAAGAATAAAACTTGCCCTATATGCATAGTTTTATAAGGAAAATTGCTTATAAAAAATATTCAGATGGGGGCCCTGGGTGGCTCAATTTGTTAAGCATCCGCCTTTTGCTCAGGTCATGATCCCAGGGTCCTGGGATCGAGCCCCGCATCGGGCTCTCTGCTCAGCGGGGAGCCTGCTTCTCCCTCTCCCTCTACCCCCTCCCCCTGCTTGTGCACATGCTGTCAAATAAATAAATAAAATCTTAAAAAAAAAAAAAGGAAAAGTCAGTCCCTATCAATAGGAGCTTTTTAGCAATTTGATGTACGCAATTCCAACACCTAAAATTGTTTGAGTTTTGGCTATGAAAACTCTAGATTCCTAATTATAAATGAATGTAATCAAGGCAGATCTAAAAATTAAAACACGGTATCATTTATTGTGAATTATTTCTCTGCCAATGTGATTAATAATACTCTTTTCCCCAAATCTCACGGAAAAAGGAAGCAGCGCTGGTAGCTAAAAAGCATTTATTCACATGTAAAAAAAAATCACATTCATTCTGTCGGTAATATTATAAACAGGAAACTTCCCCAAAACCCATCGACAGAAGAATAAATAAATGTAGTGTATTCACACAACTGAACACTATGGAGCAAAGAGAATGAACTACAACCACACGCAACGACATGGATGATTCTTAAAAATACAATATTGCACGAAGGGAGCCAGACACAAAGGTACAGACCCTGTGATTCTCTTTATGAAAACTTCAACATACCAAAACTGACACATAAGAGGACTGAAAGCCAAGACAAATGTTATCTTTAAAGGGTATACCTGGGGGGGGCACGAGGAGAAATTCTGAGATGCTGGTAATATTTTATTAGTTTATTGATCTGAGTGATAACACAGGTATGTTAAATGTATAAATACCCATCAAGATATAGAGTTATGATTCATTTACTCTTCAATATGTAGGGGGTTTTCCTAAGTAAAAGCATTTTTTAAAGATTTTATTTTGGGGCGCCTGGGTGGCTTAGTCATTAAGCGTCTGCCTTCGGCTCAGGTCATGATCCCAGGGTCTTGGGATCGGGCCCTGCATCGGGCTCTCTGCTCAGTGGAGAGCCTGCTTCTCCCTTTCCCACTCCCCCTGTTTGTGTTCCCTCTCTCGCTGTGTCTCTCTAATAAATAAAAATCTTAAAATTAAATAAAAATAAAAAATAAAGATTTTATTTTATTTGAAGTAGACAGAGCACGCATGCACCAAGCGGGAGGAGGAAGAAAGGGACAGAATCTCAAGTAGATTCCCTGTTGAGCACGTGGGGCTCGATCTCACGACGCTAAGATGATGACCTGACCCAAAACCAAGAGCCAGATGCTTAAATGACTGAACCACCCAGGCGCCCCTAGGTAACAGAGTTTTTAAGAGTACTTATTGGAGGGGCTCCTGGGTGGCTCAGTCAGTTAGGCGGCTGCCTTCAGCTCAGGTCATGATCCCAAGGTCCTGGGATCGAGCCCCGCATTGGGGTCCCTGCTCAACGGGGAGCCTGCTTCTTCCTCTCCCTCTGCTGCTCCCCCTGCTTGTGATCTCTCTGTGTCTGTCTCTCTGGCAAGTAAATTAAAAAAAAAAAAAAAAAAAAGTACTTATTGGAATTGAGTTTCAGAAGAACTAGGTTCAAATCCTGATTTTTGTACTTGATAATGGCAAGTTCTTTTCCTCTGTAAAATATGGATAATAAGATATATCATACTAGATGTTACTTATAATAAATGATCAATAAATGTTAGTCAAATCTGAATCTAACACTGAATATACTAAAAAAGCATTAACTAATGATGATCAGGAAATATTCTTTGGAAAATACTATTTTTTCCCAATGAAAAACATTACAAATGAAATTTATAATATGCAATGACTCTTGGTAAGTAAAGGCAATTCTATTAATATATATAATAATATTCTAAAAAGCCATCATGACATTTGAGGTTCGTTATATACTTTTTTAAATTTTTTATTTATTTTTTATTTTTTAAAAGATTTTATTTTTTTTGACAGAGAGAGATACAGCGAGAGAGGGAACACAAGCAGGGGGAGTGAGAGAGGGAGAAGCAGGCTTCCTGCCGAGCAGGGAGCCCGAGGCGGGGCTGGATCCCAGGACCCTGGGATCATGACCTGAGCCAAAGGCAGACGCCCAATAACTGAGCCACCCAGGTGCCCCGATACTTTTTTTTTTAAGATTTTATTTATTTATTTGAGGGGGTAGAGCACAGAGGTAGAAGCAGACTCCCCATCAAGCAGGGAGCCTGATGCAGGACTCGATCCCAAGACCCAGAGATCACGACCTGAGCCGAAGGCAGACCTTTAACCGACTGAGCCACCCTGGAGCCCCATACATACTTTTTAATGATCCAAACTCCTAATAACTATATTTTAGAACAGTAATAAAAACAGTATTATAATAAAATATAATACTATTATTTAATATAATTATTTAATGCAATAATTATATTAATATATTATATATTTATGATTTTATATTTAGTTTATATTATAAATTATAAATATAATAGTATAATTGTATATTAATATATTAATAAGTTATATTATTTAATAAAAACAAATAAATGTAATAATTCCTTTTCCAAAACTGTCCACATTATCTCTTAGCCCCCTTGCACTCTTTTGAAATGTATTCCTGTCATTCCTCCATCAAGACACAGCATTTATTTCCTAATCCCCTGGAATCTGGACAGCCTGTGTGACTGCTCTGATTAACAGAATAGGGCATAAGTAACACTTCGTTCCGGATTGAGCCATTAACTTGACTGGCAGCTTCTACTTCCTCCTCTCCTGAAATCCAGCAAACGTGTTGGACGAAGCCCATAGAGAGGTAATATTTAGACGGACTAGTCAATAGTCAACAGACACATGAGTAATCTCATCTTGGAAACTCAGCCCAATCATTCTTTATTCCTTCAGATGACTGTCACTCTTACCAATATCTGACTGCAATCACATGAGAGTCCTCAAGTGAGAATCTCCCAGCTGATACCGGTCAATCCAAAGAACGTGCGTGTACATAATATAGTATTGTGTGTGTATATACATATATATATACACAAACACACACACTATACTATATAGAGAGAGTATAGTATAATAACATACTATATAATTCAACAATTTTAATAAATTTAAAGAGTTGTACAACCATTATGACAATCTGGTTTTAGAACATTCTCATCATACCAAAAAGTACCCTCCTGCTTATTTACAGTTAATCCCTATTTTCATCCTTGGCAGTCACTGTTCTGATTATTGTCCTTATAAATTCACCTTTTCTAGCATCTTATATAAATAGAATCATACAATATGGAATCTTTTGAGCCTGGCTTCTTTCAATAGAATAATGTTTTGAAGTCTATCTATGTAGTGGCATGTATCAGAAGTTTATTTCTTTAATTGCTAAATAAAATTACATTGTATGAATATACCACATGGAATTTTTCCAGTCACAAGTTAGTGGACATTTGGATCATTTCCAGTTTTGCAGCATCATCAATAATGTCATAACATTCACAATCTTATCTCTGAGTGCTCATATGTTTTCTCATGGATAAATTCTTAGCCATGGTATTACTGGGTAATATGGTAAATTTATGTGTAACTTTTAAAGAGACTGTCAGAATGTTTTCCAAAGTGGTATACATTTTATATTCCCATCACCAATGCATAAATGTTCTAATTTCTCTGAATCCTTGCTAACACTTGGTACTGTCTTTTTTATTCTAGTTATTCTAGTTTGAGTATAGTGGTATCTCATTGTAGTATTAATGCTATTCTTAGGGGAGAGGGCTACGGAGTTTACCACGTTATCCCTACTATGGTAAGCCTTCAACGCCAATCTCTATCTTCCTAGTCCCAAGGAACTACCAAAAGGACTGCTGATTCTATTAGTCCCTCTAGAAGGAGCAAATACCCTTTTGATAGACCCAAACTCCAGGCTCATTTTTGTGACTTTCTATCTCCCTCCAGATCCTGTACTGGTAATTCCGAGGAGCTTCTTAGTTTTCAATGGTGTTAAGCACATTCTTGTACTTAATAATTTGTCTGGCTTTTCTAGCTACTTTCAGGGGGAATGATGGTTTGAGTTACCTAGTTAACTATTACTGTATGCCTGAGTCATCAATTTTTTACAGTTGTAAAACAACCATAACTTTATCACCAACAATATTTCTTGTTTGAGGATATAAAATGTTTCGGAATGATGTAACAAAATTTAAAACAACTCCTCTCTATCCCATAAAAAATGTGTGCAAACTCTTTTGGGCTTGGAGTTCAACATTAATATCATTAACTTCACTGTTTATGAACCCTAGCCACAACCTGAAAAGACCACATTCATTTCTATAGCACACTGCAGTCTTCAAAACACTTTCACCATCTGTTATTTATAACTTGTTCCTAGTAACTCCTCTACTTATCTCCCAAGTAGGTAAAACATTATATCTTCATTTTAAAGATGGATAAACTGAAGTTAAACTCACTCATTTATGCACTTCTAAAACAATTTCAGAAATTGCTCTGAAATTTAAACGCACGCGACTTTTGTAATCTCACCTGACTTTCCACTGTGGTAGTCTGTACCGGAATCAGATTCGGATGTTGACACAGATTTCAATATTTGATGTCCACAGCTTATAGAATAAAACAGATAGATATACATTTACAAATGAGGCAAGCAAATTTTGACCTAAATACAATTAGAAAATCTGCATAATTGTAACCAAGATCCTAACTGCAAAACATCATACAAGTCCAATCTCTCGATAAACCTAAGAGTTAGGCTTTATCCTGGAAGGCATCCTGTGTCCCTGAAGAAAATAAAATATTTTGAAAGTCAACACTGAGGTCTGAAGTAAACACTTATTATTGATACAAAATGAAAAAAATGAAAACAAACACCATATGAACTGGGTACTACGGTACTATATAGCAAAATAATTCTCATAACTTACTAGTATCTTGAGATGGATAGAATACCACTATATTTCACATCAGATAGAGATCACTTAATTGGAAAATGAATAATAGCAGTAAAATGAGAAAAAGTTTGTTAAGAATAAAAACTACTCGATAAAGAAAATATAGTCTTAATCCATTAACTAGTTAGAAAACTACTAATACTTTATTAAAATAACATATTTGGGAAACTTACCTGTTACACAAACTGCTATCAGAATTTCTAAGTTGCTGATAAGTATCTGGTGAATTGGGTGCACTGCCCAGAGATCTGTGTAAAATAACACTTGGCTTAGTAAGAAAATTGGCAGTGTCAGGAAATTCTATGGGTGATCGATTAGTTAGAGAGCCAGCAGACACTGGTCCATGGCTGGGAGAATTCACAGGACTCAGGCTGGGGAAAGCACCTTAAGAAATTAAAAGAGAGGAAAGAGATCGATAAATAGGTATGCATGTATAGGTGTTTATTGTCTCTGTGTCTTTATAAAGAACATTTTCCTTCTTTAAAGAAAGCGAAGTATTTACAATTAAATAATAAAAGACATTTCCAGGTGGAGCTATCTTCAAGACATCGTAGGCATTATTTGTCATCATCAGTGAGAGTGAAATAAGTATCTTGCAGCAAAATGACACATATTAACAGTATAACTAAACTGTACAAAGTGTGGCACAAATTTTCCTAATTCACATTGGTCTTTATCTTTCACGTTTTATATCCCTACCAGCTTAATATCCACATGAAGCAAGTATTGCTACCTAACTTTACTGAAGAACCAAAGTTCTTAAAAGCATTAAGCGAGTTGAGCAATGACAAAATTATATGTTAACACAACAGCAGATTCCTTTAAAAAATATTATCCAAATCATTCCAGCTCATTCATTCATTTAACAAATATTTGAGAGCCTACTATATGGTAGAAAATGTGGTGGGTTTCCCTATGGAGAAAAAGATACTGTCCCTACAACTCAACAAACCTAGAGATTAGCGGAGAATACAAACAAGTACTCGGTGCTAAATACGAAAAACAAAAACAAAAACAAGAGTGCTTCAGAAATACATATCTGATGCTACTGATTTGCTCCAAAAACCTTCACAGAGTGCCCTGAACTAAGGTGCAATAGGTATATCTGGAGAAAGGTAGGCAGATTTAAAACTTTATTTGCAAATAAAGATCCAAGTGAAGTGTGAATCAGAGGGGAAAGCAAGTAGCAGTCGTTCAGGAGCGAGCGTATTTTCAGGCACAGTGGTACGTGTGTGACAGTTAATTCTACAGGTCACTTGGCTAGGCTATCCACGGCGTCCAGCTGTTTGGTCAAGCACCAGGCTAGGTGTGGCTGTGGAAGTATTTTCCAGAGGTGATTAACATTTAAATCAGTAAACTGAGTGAAGCTGATTACCCTCCCTACTGTGTGTGGGCCTCATCCAATGGGTTGAAGGCCTTAAAAGACAAGACTGAGGTTCTCCAAAGAGGAAGGAAGTTCGGCTCCGGACTGCCTTCAGATTCAGGACAGCCGTATCACCTCCTCCTGGAATTTCTAGCTGGACAGCCTGCCTTGCAAATCTCAATGAACCTGCCTACCCTCACAATCCTGCAAACCAATTCCTTAAAATAAGCTATGCCTCCCTCTCTCTCTCTCTGTAAATGCACACACACATCCTATTCTCTAGAGAACCCAAATACGATGTGTTATTTTATTTAATGCAATGTGTTATTTTCATCACCTTGTGAGTTAAGTAGTATTTTCATTTTCACATGTGGGGGAAAATAACTACCAAAAAAAAAAAAGCTAAAAACTTGATTTAGTTAACATAGTTAACACTGGGAGATCATAGTCCTTTCTCCAGAGCTACCCCTACTGCTCTACCAGAAAGATTTATGGAGAGGCTCCTATAATTTCATACAGTGTTAGAGCTGAATGGGAATTTTTTTTTTAATCTGACCAGCCAATTTAATGTTTTAAAAGAGGAAACTGAGGACCAAACAAGAAGTGCCTTGCTAGTCATAATCATTAGTTACTAACCAGAAACTAAGGGTCCAATTTCTAGCCCTCTTTTCTCTCATTATACTAGGGAGTGTCCAAAATCCTGACAGATGGGCTAAGAAGAAGAAAGGGTAACATAATCTTAGGGTAGAAATTTGATCTAACAGAGAAAAACCTAGCAACCCTTTAAAAATGCTTTCTATGATATAGAGTCACCATTTTAATTTTAAACCTTTTTTAGTGTGAAATATAACACGCATACAGAGGGAATGCTCACCACTCAAGCTAAGACATAAAGCACAGCCAGAGACCAGAAACCCTGTCTTCTAGCTCCCCTTGTTCTCATTAAAGGAAATCATTATCTTGACTTGCATGGCATTGTTTTTCTTACCTTTCTCTATATTTCTACCATGTAAGTACACATTATTTTTTTCACAATTTAGATTGGTTTTGCTTTTTTTTAACTTTATAAACTGAATTAGATGATGAATATAAATGCTGCTATGCCTTACTTACATTTTAAAAAGATACCTTCAGGCAGTTGGGTGTGAATGCAATTCTCTGATTTTCAAGGCTGTATAAAATTGTATGCATGAAGATAGCACAATTTTATTTCTCTGTTCAAGTACTGAACTGCCAAATTGTCTTCCAAAGTGGCTGAAGCATTTCACTTTCCCATCAATATGTCAGCCTTCCCACTTTGGAACATTTTCACCACTTGCGCTTGTCTGTCTTTAAAATTACAGGCCTCGCAGTAGGTGTGAAGTCTCGGGTCAGTGTGGTTTTGACGTGCGTTTCCCTAATGATTAATGATACTGAACATCTTTTCGTGTGGTATGGGGCCACTGGTGTATCTCCTCTGGAGAAACATCTTTTTTAATGAGGTCCTTTGTCTTTTTATTATTGAGTTGTAGGACATCTTTGTATATTCTGGATACCAGGCCACTATCAAATATATAATTGGCAAATATTTTCTCCCATCCTGTGTCTTTTCACTTTCTTTAGGTGTCTGTAGAAATACAAAGTTTTTCATTTTAATGAATTCCAACTGTCAGTTTTTCTCATTCATGAACTGTGCTTTTGTTGTCATATATTAGAATGCTGTATTCAATACTCCAAGTCACAAAAATTTTGTTTTCTTCTACTAGTTTTAGGCTTTAATTCCTACAGTTGTGTCTATGATGCATTTTTGTTAATTTCTGAGTATGATAATAGGCAGGATTCCAAACTCATTCTTTTTCCTGTGTATATCCAGTTGTCTCAACACTACCTGTTAAAAACACTGCTTCTTCCCTACTGAATCATCTTGGCACCCCTAATGAAAATCAGTAAGGGTTTATTTCTAGACTCTCAATTCTCTCCCACTGAGATGGAATATCTTTATGCCAGTACCACTCTTGATTATACAACTTGGTAGTAAATTTTAAATTTGAAAGCGTGAGTCCTCCAATTTCTTATTTTTTATTAAAAATTGCTTTAGCTATTCTGGGTCCCTTGAATTTCCTTATGAATTTTGTTTTATTTTTTTAGATTTTATTTATTAGAGAGAGAGAGAGAGTACACAAGTTGAGAGAAAAGGGAAGAGAGAGAAGCAGACTCCCTGCTGAGCGGGGAGCCTGACATGGGGCTCAAGCCCAGCACTGGAGATCATGACCTGAGCCAAAAGTAGATGCTTAACTGACTGAGCCACCCAGGCGCTCCACCATTTGAATTTTATGATCAGCTTGTCAATTTCTGCAAAGAAACCATCTTAGAACTTGATAAAGATGGCATGAAATCTAGAACAATTTGGAGAGTATGGCCATCTTAGCAATATTATATTTTCTGATCCACAAACACACAGTATTTTTGTATTTATTTAGATCTTTAGTTTCTCTCAACAATGTTTTACAGTTTACAGTGTACAGGTCTTATGCTATTTTGTTTAAACTTATTCCAAGTATTTTATTCTTTTTAATATTAACTTTACATAGAATTATTTTCTTAATTTCAGTTTGCATTATTCATTGCTAATATATACAAATATAATTGACTTTTGCATTGGGATCCTGTATCCTGCCATACTGATAAACTTGTTTATTAGTTTGTAATAGATTTTAATGAATTTCTTCAGGTTTTATAAATATATGATATCTTCAAATATAGTTTTACTTATTCCTTTTATTCCTTCTTACCTGACTGCTATGACTAGAACCTCCAATCCAATACCGACTAGAGGTGGCAATTATTTTCTAAGTATTAAAAAATATTTTATAATTTCATTTTATAATTTCTAGTTCTTTATATTCTCTCTTTGATGAGATACTGTTGTCTAAACTCTTCTTAAATACTATAGATATTGGCGCCTCGGTGGTTCAGTTAAGTGTCTGCCTTCGGCTCAGGTCATGATCTCAGGGTCCTGGGATCGAGCCCCATGTCGGGCTCAGTGGGGAGTCTGCTTCTCCCTCTGTCCCTCCACCTCACCCCCAAGTTGTGTTCTCTCTCAAATAAATAACATCTTAAAAAAAATTTAGATATGGTTTCCACTAGTACTTTAAACATATTTATATAGCAGATTTAAAGTCATTATCCATTAAGTCTAAATTCCAAGCCCCATCAGGGAAATCTTCTGTTTATTTGTACATCACAAAAATTTCTTAGCATGTTTCATATTTTTTTGTGAAAACTGGATATTTTAGGTAATATTTTAACAATTCTGGTATCAGATCCCTCCCACACCCAAGGTTTGTTAGTTAGGTTGCTGATTAGTGTTTGTTTTCTGCTTCTAGTTGTTGAATGGCTTTCCTGGACTAATTATGTAGAAACTGTTTTCTTTGACGAGTGTAGCCACTGAGGTCTTACAAGCTGTTTTTTTGGGGGGGGAGGTTTACCTTTAAGTTCTTGATTTATTTTTTAAGCTTGACTTCCTGTAAGTCACCCATGAGTCAGAATAATTTTGTGGTCAATCAATGACGAGTCTGAAGATTTCTTTAAATGTCTTGCCTAGAGTCAGTTGCCTAGAAGTCAACTGTAGGAGGGAATCTGCTGAAAAAGATACACCTTCAAACTTTAGTTTATGACACAGGCTTGGGTTTCACGTCCTGCTTGTGAGAGGCTCTGGGTCGGCTCCACGTGAGTGACTGGGGCGTTCTCCGATGCACGGGAGCAGCCTCGGAGACCCCCAGGATCTGCCAGACGTTCTCAAGTTTGCTATGGTCATCGAGTAGCATCCAGGATTTCCTTTTAAGTTCCCAGGCAGCTCTTGTTTGCCACCACTGAAATCATAGCCTTAGGCGGTCACGATGCTGCCTGGCACAGGCTTTGGGTTTTTTGTTTGGTTTTTTTTAGAGAGCTGAGCTCTGAGTCCAAATACCCACAACACCCAGGGACTAGAGATTTCCCAGGGAGCTTCAAGTTGGGATAGAGTGTTTACTGTACTCCCAATGGAGTTCTAAAAGTCAGATCTCCCTGATGGTGGCAATGCCACCTGCTTTTAGCAACAGAGCCACTGAGGGAGGCCCCAGATAAAATGTCACAGGACCCACGGTCTTATCCAGGTTCAGCAGTCTCTCTTGTACAGAGTCTAGTTTTTTCTCAGCCTCTTCCTTAATTCCCAATGTTCTGAAATGGCGGAGTTTCATTTTCTGCCTTCTTGCTGTTTTAGCAGGAGAGCAAGTTTACGGAGATCTTCTCTCTGCCGTTCCTGAAGTCAACCTCTATACAGGATTTTAATCCTTTGAAGCTCATTGAGACTTGTTTTGTAGTCCAGCAAATGGTCTACTGTCCTCCATCTTGTGTGTATTCTTGGAAAACATATTCATCCTGTGATGGCTGAGTGTGGTGTTTTCCAGCCAGGTCAAATCATGTTGCTCGAATCTTTCATATATCTATATTAATATTTTGGTCTGCTAATTCTACTAATGAGAATGGGAAGTTAAAATCTCCAAATATGAATATGGATTTGTCTACTTCTCCCTTTAGTTCTGTCGATTTTTAGCTCGTGTATATTACAGCTATGAGATCAGACCTACCGACATCCTTGTATTTAGAGTGTGCATCTCGTTCAGAGCATGTGCTTGAGTCTCGCGTTGTTAACTGCCTGACGACGTTTGTCTTTTAACTGGAGTGTATTTTCAATTTTTTGTTGAAAACTGGATGTTTTAAAAATATGCTTAACAACACTAGCAGAGCCCTGCCTCTCTTCCCCCTCCCCCACAAATTGTAAGTTTATGCGATATAGTTTGCAGTCTAGTTGTTCTTCTTTGTCTTTTATCTTTTCTTAGATTCTTTTGGATTTTTTGTTGTTTTTAAAAAATCATGCCAATGTTACCTCCTATATTCATTTTTTACTTGCACCTTATTCTTTTTAATTTTTTTATTATGTTCAGTTAGCCAACATTCAGTACATCATTAGTTTTTGATGTAGTGTTCAACAATTCATTAATCGCATAAAATGCCCAGTACCTTCTCCTTTCATTCTTTTAATTGCCACTCTGGATACTACAATGTGCATCTTTGAAGTTTTACTTTCTCTCAAATTTATACTTTCTACTGCTTTCACAAGTTTAAATCCATTTACCCCTCTTTCACCCTTTATATGCCGTTGTTACCATATATTTGACTCCCTTCATATATTATGCATGCTACAAGGAAGGTATTATTGTGTTTTTTAACCAATATTCACCCACATGTTTAGACTTATTAGTGCTTTTCATTCATTCCCGACATTATATGCTTTAATCTGGATCATTATCCTCCTATCTAAGCTACTTTCTTTGCTGTAGTGGTGGTCTACGAGCAATAAATTCTATCAGCTTTTGTCTGTATGAAAAAATATCTCACTTTTATTTTTTTATTTTATTTTTTTAAAGATTTTATTTATTTATTTGACACAGAGAGAGAGACATCACAAGTAGGCAGAGAGGCAGGCAGAGAGAGAGGAGGAAGCAGGCTCCCCGCTGAGCAGAGAGCCCGATGCGGGGCTCGATCCCAGGACCCTGAGATCATGACCTTAGCCGAAGGCAGAGGCTCTAACCCACTGAGCCACCCAGGTGCCCCTCACTTTTATTTTTAAAAGATATTTTCTTTGGGCAAAGAATTCCAGGTTGGCATTTTTTTGTTGTTGTTTTTCTCAATACTTTAAATATGTCATTCTACTATCTTTTGAGTTCATACCTGCTGCTGTAAAATCAGTGTCAATATTACTGTTGTTCCCTCGAAAATAACCTTTCTTGTCTGGTTGCTTTTGAGATTTTTTCTTGTGTTATAATTCAGGGGTTTGGCTGAAATTCCAAGCTATGATTTTCCTTATCTTCTTAGGGTTCATGGAATTTTAGGAATTTGTTAATTCCCCTATTATTTTGGAAAATTATTCTGCCCTATTGTCTCTCTCCTCCCCTTTTGGGACTTCGTTTATACATATATTAAACTGTTAACTGGGCCCACTATGTCTCTTAAATGTTGTTCTGTTACTTAGGCTCATATATATTAAGGACTATTAACATCTTCTGTTATGTAATACACTTCTTTATCTCTGATAACTTTCTCTGCTTAGAAGTCTCCCTAGGCTGAAATTAATGCAGCTTCACCTGCTTTCTTTTGATTAGGGTTAGCATGGTATGTTTTTCTCCATCCATTACTTTTAATCTTTATGTGTCCTTACATTTAAAGTGGGTTTCTTCCCTTCTTTATGGAGATCTGAGTTTCTAACCTGCATTACTTCTCTTCTCTTTAAACAACTTGTTTTAATATGTCTTGTCTGTCAGGTCTACTGGCAACAAATTGCCTCAATTTTTGTTTGTCTGAGAAAGCCTTTTTTCTCCTTCAGTTCTGAAGAATTTCAAAAGGTACAGAATTCTAGGTTGGTGTTGTTCCCACCCCCACCCCCAATACTTTAAATGTTTCACTCCATTTGAATGGTTTATGAAGGTAAGTTTGATATAATTATTATTTTTGTTCCTCTAGAGGTAAGTTGTTTCCCCCCCCACCCCGGCTTAAGGAATTCTTATTTTTGATTTTCTGTAATTTGAAAACAATATACCTCGGAATTATTCTTTTGATATTTATCCTGTTTGGTGTTCTGTGAGCTTCCTGGATCTATGGTTTGGTGTCTGATATTAATTTGAGAAAATTCTCAGTCATTACTGTCTCAAATATTTACGCTGTTCGTTCTTGTTTCCTTTTTCTTTTGTAGTTGTCCACAGTCCTTGGATATTCTGTTCGGTTTTTTGAGTCTTTGTTTTTCAGTTTTGAAGATTTCTGCTGACATAGCCTCAAGCTCAGAGATTCTTTCTTCAGCTGTGTCCAGCCTACTCATGGAGCCCACTGAAGGCATTAATTTCTGTTATAGTGTTTTGATTGTGAGTACTCATTTTTGTTTTATTATTTTAGGATTTCCACCTCTCTGCTTACATTGCCCATCCATTCTTGCATATTATCTGCTTAATCCACTAGAGCTCTTGGCATATTTATCATAGTTGTTTTAAGTTCCCAGTCTGACAATTCCAACATCCCTATCTGATTCTGATGGTTTGCTCTGTCTATCCAAATTGTGTTTTTTACCTTTCGGTACGCCTTGCAATTTTTTCTTGATAGCCAGACATGATGTACCAGGTAAAAGAAACTGCTGTAAACAGGCCTTTAGTAATGGCGCTGAGGTGTGAGGGGAGAAGTGTTGTACAGTCCTGTGATTAGATCTCGGTGTTTCAGAGAGCCTGTGCCACGGGACTGAGAACTTCGTAAGTGTTTCTCAGGTTGTTTTTTGGTTTGTTTTTATGTTTTGTTTTGCCTTTCCCTTTGGTGGGAGAATGACAAGAGCTAACTGAAGTTGAGTATTTCCCTTTCCCCGGGTTAGTTAGGCTCTGATAAATCCTCAGCCCATTAAGTTCTGGTTAACTAGCTTCTCCTGAGGGCAGCCTTGTTAAGAAGAGGAAAGCGCTCTGGTGTATTTCAACATGAAATGCATGTTGCATTGATGGAAGCATTTTCTCCGCTATTTCTGAGGGAATCTGTCAAGCTCTCAGAGGTGAATCTCGCAAACTTGGGGGTAGGGGAGCTCCTTATGACGGGGTCGCCCTGGAGTTTTTAATTCTCAGAGTTATCCTTCAGCAATTTGCCAACTACAGTTCAGGCTTCCCTACCCCAACACTGGTTCCAGGCAGTGGCTCCGAGTTTCCCCTTGTGAGTCTCTGCTCCAGTAAGTCATTAGTTCCTGTATTTGCCTGTCTCTCCATTCTTGGAGGGACCAGTTGCCTTGTGTCCTCACCTCTCTCACAGATCATGGAAGAGTTGCTTTTTTAGTTTGTTCACCTTCTTACTTGTTAGGGCAGAATGACGGCTTCTGGGCTCCTTAACATGCAGAACCAGAAGCTGTAAGTATTATCTATTTATTTTTTCCTTCTCTTTGTTTCAGTTTGGATATTTTCTATTTTTCCGTCTTCAAGTTCACTACCCTTATTTTCTCTCGTGTCCAATCTGTTCTTAAACCGTCCCATAAGCTCTTAATTTAATCAACCACATTTCTCAGTTCTAGACCGTCCACTGTTTCTTTTCTGTGTGTTCTAGTTCTGTGTTAAAATTATCCACCCATTTTTGTCCATTTTTCTATTTCTTTTAAAACATCATTAAAGACTTTGTTAAATCCAACATCAATATCGTATGTAGATCTCCTTTTAGTGTCGGCTTTTATTGATAACATCTTCTTGCCTCTTCCCGTTTTATTGTTTTTTGTTGTATGCCAAACACTGTATATAAAAGAATTTTGTAATTGTATGTATATTCCATTGCCCCTAATACCAGATATAATGTAATTTAATAGTAGGTGTCTGTGTTGTTCTGTTATTGCTTTGTTGTATTTGTATCTTTCACCTAAAATATTTACAAGTATTCTATAATCTTTTGAGTTAAAGAAAATTCCTTAATTAGTGGGGGTGGTGAAAAGGGTGAAGCGGGTCAAAAGGAACAAATTTGTAGTTATAAAATAAATAAATCAGGGGGATGTCATGTACAGCGTGATATCTACAGTTAATAATATTGGACTGTATATTTGAAAAGTGCTAATAGAGCAGATCTTAAAAGTTATCACAGGGGGAAAAATTGACTATGTATGGTGACAGATGTTAACTAGACTCATTGGAGTGATCATTTGGCAATACACACAAATACCAAATCATTGTTGTACACCTGAAACTAATATACTGTTATATGTCAATTATACCTTAAATAAATAAATGGGGAAAATCCTATTAGAATGACTTACTAGGCTATCGTCAGGTTTTTTCCACTCTCATAGTAAGATTTTTTTTTTCTCTATAATTGCCACACTGTAAAAGAATACCCTTTCCATAGAATTTTCCCTTATTCTGGATATGTGAATCTGGATTTTCAGCTATTCAGGTTAGTTAAGTAGTTGTGTATTTTATCCCCGAATCCCTAAGTGCCTAACAAAGTACCTAGTACATAGTGGATGTTCAAAAAGCGTTATGAATGAATGAGCAAATGGCCAACTAACAGCCAATCCAAATCACTCAGTCATGTTAATTTACGACACATAAAATGGTATTCGAAATTAGCTCTAAATGCATAATGAAAAAAATTGTGCACTACCATACACTTTGAGACCTCCCGCATTTAAATCACAAAGAATGGTTTCTTACCAGCTCTTCTTAGACCTATATGGTGAGTTAGGGATACAGAAGATGACCTTTGCTTCGGGATTGCCAGTGGATTTGAACTAAAAGGCCCATTTAGATAGGATCCTTGACTGAAAAGGAAAGATAACAGATTAAGAATTTTAAAGCCATGGGAAATTTCCTCTTTTTTATTCATGATCTTCCGTTCAACTAGGAAACATCTGCTTATACATTCAGAGTTTAGACATCTACCTAGTGCTTAAAGCCTAAAGCAGGGACCAGAAATGCTTTCTGTAAAGGACCGAGTAGTAAAAACTTCAGGCTTTGCACTTACTCGACTCTGCCATTGTAGTATAGGAGCAGCCACAAATATTAATAAACAAATAAGTATGATTGTCTTTCGATATAATTTTATTTGCAAAAAAAAAAATAGTTATGGACCACATTAGGCCCACAGGCTATAGTTTGCTGAACCCTGGTATAAAGCAGGTTATTAATATCTGGAGGACTTCTTAGAACACAGATTGCTAGTTCTACCCTCAGGATTTCTGGTTCAATAGGTCTGGGACAGGGCCAGTAATCTGCATTTCTAATAAGTTCTTAGGTGATGCTGACATCGCTGGGTCCAGGGACCTCACTGAGAATCACTGACCTAATACATATAGTTTTCACTACTTCCTGCTCCCTCTCTTCACAGCTATTGATTACCCATTAACTCAGTCGCTTCCTATAACTGAAATATTTATTGTAGGTTTTAGAGCTCTTATGAAGAAATTAAATATAGGTAGGCAATCACACACTACGGCAACGTGATACATAAAACACAATTTAAGATTATATATTTGAAAGCTTTCCAGGGCCAAGCATGTAGCAAGCACACCATAAATTTTACCTTTTCTTCGATAGTCACTAGCCTGTTTTCTTCTGTCAACTCCTCACGTGGGCACTTTGCTACAGGCTCAAGGACAAATCCAGATTCTCTACTTTTCACTCAGTATTTTTTAGTGTAGGCTCAGTTCTCAATAAGCTCTTCTCCAACTGCTTCATCTTTTCCGTACTTCCATACCCTGTTACTCAAGGAAGGCCTATTTTCTCTGTGACCTAAAAGGTTTTTGTTCATGTCTCTATTACATTTATCCATCGCATATTGTCACTTCACTGCTTACAGATGCTTTTCCCTCTTACTTTGCGATTTTCTTTGGGGCTCTAACACATCTCTCTACATTCCTGGTGGAGATAGCACAGTGCCTGAGACGGGTGTTCAACACATACTTGTGGAATAAATGAATGATCTTCTCTTCAGGTTCCTAGTCTCAATTTCCTAGAGAACAGATCATTTTTGCTCCCCAATTTTGGGCAAATGGGCTCTTTTTCTTTCGCTAACTCTTGCTTTGAGGCTCTCCTTGATGACCTTTTTCTAGAAACCTGGTTTGTTCTATATCCCCATGGGAGCAAAAAATTCTGTATTACAAAAAGAGAAGGCATGTAAAACCCGTTAGCGGCCCTTAAAACTTCCTTATTGACATTAACAAAAACTATAACGACAGCACTATTTTGAGTATCTATTACATACCACTCACTGTTTTAGGTAGTTTACATACTTTTATCTTTTTTAGTCTCCTATTTAACAGATAAGGAAACTGAGGCTTCAAGAGGCTAAGTAAAGTCTCCCTAATCACACAGCTAAAATTCACAGCAGCAGAGCTAAAATTCAACCTCTAATTTCTTTGACTCTAAAAGGAGAATTGTACTTTCTACCTATTTACTAAAAATAGGTAGAAAGCATTTACTTTCTACCTATTTTTAAAAGGTCTTGCCCGCACCTTCCACAAAATAATTCTGATTCTAGCTCTGTGTTTCTCCATCTGTAAAATTAGAGATTTAGAGGTAGGGACTTTTTTTTTTTTTTTTTTTAGTATCAAGGGTAGAATTTACTGATTCATCAGTTGCATATAACACCCAGTGCTCCCCTAATGCCCATCACCCAGTTACACCATCCCCTCATCCACCTTCCCTCCAAGAGGTAAGAACTTTTAACAGCTAACTTTTAGAGTCTACCATATTTTTTTCTCAAGCCAGTAGTAATGATAATTTGATAATGTCACAAAAAGAGGCAATATGCAAATAATACGACCCAATAAACTCATGTCTCTGCTCAAGCTCAATCATTCTTTGTATCTGAGTACTCCCTGCTCACATGTGAAGTGGGGGAGACTAGGAAAGCATGGTAAGAATACCACTCAGGGGTATATTCAAATGGAAAATCTGTGTACTCTACCAAAGTTTATTCCCTGATTAATATTCAAAACAAAGATAGGATTTTCAGACAGACCCACTGCACTGCTCCACAGTTTCCTACTTTGATCCAGGGTCTTCTAATAATTAAGTATATTATACATTCAGTTAGCTGTTTAGAATTGAGAGGTACAGGTCAAATTACAGGTTTCCAGCTGAACTCTAGAATTGTCTCAATTCCTGGCCTACAAACAGATAAATGTACACTCTAATGAGATTATATAAAATAATCCTGAAGAAAGCAGAGGACAAGAAGGACAGGAGTCTCAAGGCTTATTGAGAGGATGACAGAAGTCAGATTTGGGAATCATTACAAGAGAGTGTCAAAAGTTATGGTCACAGAGTTAAGCCATATGTTAAGAGCTGACTTTTAGATAACCAATGCAAATTACCTTGATAAAGTTGAGATCATCTTGTGTGGTTGTGGGCATGTGTGAGAAGCCGTACAAACTTGTTGGCTGTATGATGCCTAGATTTACAGAGCTATTCTCTTGAAACACTGAGTGAGATGACACCATTGGCCCTCTTGAATCTCTGCAGTTCAAGTAGGGTCCAGGCACTGGTATAAATCTCTAATAAATTATGAGACACAGAATTGAGAAGCTGGTTCCCTAGTATGTTATTTAGGGTACACAGTTCCTAACAAATTCTTAGACTGAATTACAGAGCAGTTATGGAGATGAAGGATGAATTGGAGAATAGGTTAAAGGCAAGTCTCTTCAGTGTAGGAGTAACTCCAGTTGATAGTCTAGGGAGTTTTGGAAAAAGACTTGCCTATTTTTCCCCAGGGAAAGTCTGTTCACAGGAAGTGAGCTGTGAGCTCTAAATACATGCTCTGTTCGTCCACAGGGAGGGATGGGTCCCGGCAATTGGTCCCAAGATACACGTTTAGCCATTTTTTAACCATAGCTACTAACCCCGAAAATTCAGAGATGAGTAATCCAATTGTCAGCTAACCCAAGAAAGCATTATTCCACATTTCCTGGAACTTCCTGACCAGAGCACCTTCATCTGAGACGTCAGCAGAGAGCAGCATCCACTGTCATAATCCAATATGGACACCATACTCCCTGCAGGACATTTGTTCAGCAGCTGTTTATCTTCGAAGATCCATTTTAATGCAATCAAACTCATCACAGTAATCAAGCGGGCCTCAGAAGAGCAGTAATGACTAACACAGAGTAGAAAGTGAAAGTGCCATAAAAGAGGCAAAGAAAAGGTGTTAAGGAGATTCAGAGGTGAAACAGATTGCTTCTCCTTGGAAACCAAGGGAGGAGGAAAGCAGGGTGTTATTCTTAAGGTGAAGAGACCTGTTCCAGGGAGAGAGAAGAACTACGGGGGTGGGGGGGCAGGGGGGGCGGATAAATAGAGGGACTAGCAAAAAGTTCCACTTGACTGGAGTTTCAGATAAATAGAGAAAGACTGATGTATTATGGTGTTGTAAAGTAATGGGCCTTTTAATTAAAATTTCAAATTCTATCGCTTCTCGGCCTTTTGGCTAAGATCAAGTGTAAAATTTCAAATTCTGTAAGAGATGAACAGTGATAAACTCTTCAGGGTAGGTAATACAGTGGCTGTTCAAATATGGTAACTCTTCTTCCTCATGGTTTTCTTCCTTTAGATTCCTTTTATCATAGCTATCATAAGGTTTATAATACTTCACTTTTTTCTCCAGACAAAGCATGAAGAAAAGCAAAATTAAATCCTCTATGACTCTTCACTCAGACAAGGTGGGCTGGAAACTATAATTCAGCTTAATTTTCAAATGAGTTAAACTAAAAACGAAATGATCAGAAAAAGGTCAAGGAAGAGTTTGACTCAAGTCACATGCCACTGCTGTTTTCACCTAGAGAGCTTTCCAAGTCATTTTTCTGTTCTCATTCTTTGCAAGACTGCTCATGTCTTTTAGTTTGTTTAATAAAGTAAGGTTTGTTTAATAAAGTAAGCAAGGTGCAAGTAAGGGTGCAGCCTTGTCATGAGGGAGTAACAGGGTTTCAAATCCCAGACCAGGAATTTACGTAATATTCTACAGGCATTGGTAAAGGTCCAAAAATTTAATGACTAGAAACACTGTATAATCAAGGTTTTGTTTAAGGAAGATTTGTGGTGGAAGGGTAGGAGATGGATCAGGCAGTGAAGGATATTAGAAATGGAAAGGCCAATTAAGAGGATAATAGCCCAGGTAAGGAGCAAAGAAAGCATGAAACAGTGTAGGCAAAGTGATAAACGAGAAGAGGGAGCCGAGGGGAAACGAGACGCAGACGCAGACCCGACAACTGCTATCTACAGGGTAAGGTAACAGGATGCAAGGTAGCCCCAAGTTTTCTAGCTAAATCCATTTTTTTAAGCAACCACGAAACTAGAGGGTTATCAGCATTGTGTCAGGAAATAAGGGCAGAAAAACAGTAACACGGGAAAGCACCTGGAGGGATGAGAAATTTCGTTTCGGTCAGAGCTTTGGGGACTGAGAGGTTCAATAGTGGAACCATGTTGAAAGGACAGTCAGCGTTATTTAAAATCACAGTCAGAGAAGCTATAATCAGAATCCAAGGCTACCTTCAAATCAAGACTCAAAAATGGAGGACATGTGACCTCAGTTTTGGGGTACTCTAATAAAGTCAAGATGAAAGCCTCCTGATTCCAGATTCACAAGTCTCTTAAAAGCTACTAAAACCTAAAGGTTCCTGCACAAAACATTACCATACATGAAAGATCTACAGCTGTGCCGTCTAATATGGTTGCCATACAGGTCTATATGATGGTCATAGATGGCCCTTTGTATTTTAGTTAAATTAATTAAATCAAATTTAAACTTGGTTCCTTAAACACACCAGACACATTTCAAGTAATCAATAGCCACATGTAGCGAGGGACCACCATACCGGACAGCGCAGATACAAAACATTCCCATCGTCAGAAAAATTTCTATTGGACGGCACTGATCTAGAGACTTGAGTTTCAGAAGGAACAGTGGTTGTAAATGCTTCCTACATCCCTTACCCTATGTTCGAAGTCCACTTAGAAACTTATCACTGAGAAGCTACAACTTCTGCACACTACAAGAGTTATTTCTAGCCTTAGCTCTTTCAAGGAGATGTTGCATAATACCATGAATTACTTTATTCTCCAAATTTCTAAATCTTTGGAGGCATATGACTTTGTTTTAATGAGAGCTAAGTAACTATATCGAATCTGCGAACATGTACTTTTAAAAGAATATTTCTCAGAGTTAATTTTCTTTGGACCGTGGTTCTATTAAAGAATATTTCTCAGAGTTAATTTTCTTTGGACCGTGGTTCTATTTTAACATCAATCATCTTAAGTCAGCAGGATAACACTGACCTTTACTCACTGTATCGAGTGTTTCTTTAATTGCACATGTACTGCTTTTACATACATGTGATTTTGAAAGATTAAAAAGCAATCATTTTCATCATTCTTTTTTTAAACCAAACAATATTCTCAAGATGATACTTCCCATGGTTAAGAAATATGTCATATTTTCAGTTCCTATCATCGCTGACTTCCCCATACCCTGCTTCCATTAAAAAACAAAACAGAACAAAAACCCCAAAGCCCAAAACTATCATGTTTAGGTTCTCAGCAAGCTCTGCATTCCCTGGGACTATACTTTTTATACATCAATCTGTTCCTGTTTTATATACCATTTCACTCAATTTTTCTTTTGTAAAAAAGGAGTTCATCTACTTGAATATATTAGAAAAAATTCAAATTAAAAAAATCACACAAGAATCTGGAACATTATTTGATCCTATTTCCCATATAAACGTTACTACAACTTTTAACAGACAAATCCATATGATCCAATCCTGCCATCTGCTGTTTCAAGTGTGTAACTATTCGGCTCGAGCTAAATGAAGTACACGCACACCCAGTAACCACAGTGGTTTAACAAAGTTTACACTAACTCCAACTCTGTTAACACAGTCAGATGAGTGACCCAAGAGAAGTTCATAACTCACACAGGAGATCACTATGTTTCCTGACTATTAAAAAACAAAGCACTGAATCCTGTTATGAGGGTAAATGGGTATATTTACATTCAGAAAACTTCAGACCCTGCCTTTTCCCAGTTACTGATGCCTTTCATGTGTAGGATTAGCACTGGTCAGTTACAAGTCAATCCTCAAGTGACTACAGAATATGTGAGTCCTCTTGGTCTCCAGCAAGAATAGGGTTTGGAAGAGTTTTGCTACCTTGTATCTAACACCCGAGATGAGCCCCGAGAAAGTTGCTCCTCCTCTAACTAGTCAGTCCCTCTGTTAACCTATCTTTGGACACTGTGCACCAGATGGGTGTGATTGCCCCCCTATTGGCCACTGATACTAATTTTAAAGCTTTCTCATTGCCCTGTTCTAAACTGACCCTAGCTTCCTTAAGCTGCCTCCCTGATTTCTTCTTAAGGCCTCAGCATGCCTTGTATCCGACATACCTCACTTTTTGGAGAAGACAGGTTAGCTTCCTTTTAAGAATCAGTTTCTCCATCATGCCTTATTACCACCCAATCTCTCCTATGTCTAAAATACTTCAACCTGTTCTTTTCTGCTTTTAGTTATTTCAAACTTCATTCAACAGAGACAAAATGGATGTATTTGACTCAAGTTTCTTTAAAAGACTAGGGATTTTACCTTGAAATGCCAAAGTCCTGGTGTGGCCTCTTGCCATTACTGCGTTCCCACCTTGAAGACTGCTCTGCGGGAGGCAGACCTGAGATTGCGGAGCTCCTCCTCAGCTGCGGGGTTGGTAAACTATTCCTACTGTTTAGTCCCTGTTGGAATAATTTAACAATGGTTAAAATTGTCGCCCTTAGATACGCTGCACATGTATTAGTAAAGATGACATGTAAATATATCAGTACAAAGTCTATTTTTAACACGTACAGGAGAAATAGAACATTTTACTCTGAAAATACGTCAGATTTACTCTAAATTTCACATTCTACACCGTTGTTCTATTTAGGTTCCTCCCACTAAAAAATGATTTCTGAACTGCCTACAATTTAACAAGATCTTTATTCTTTTATACACTTTACTCCCTCATTTCATGAGATATAAACACTTGACAGTTTCAAAAGCAAATACGAAAGATTTACCCTGAAAAGCAACTGCAGAGTTTGCAAGCTTAGGATCAGGGACTATAAGCCCTATATACTAAACCTTTTTTATTTTCAGTATAAGGCTAATGTATATAGGGTTAACCTGGAGAAACAAAGATTCAAAGCTATCTTTTCAATTAACAATTAAACTCAGAACACCATTAGCATTAATATTTTACCTTAATATTTAAAAATATTCTAAACTGATCCAAATATTCAATTAACCAACGTATTCTTTTTTTTTTTTAACCACTGAATAGGTGTTTTACTGAGATTTACATAAAACAGTCTTTGCTTCTTCTGAATTTCCCCCATTAGCAAATACTGAAACCATCTCAGAGATAAATATCTCCTATGTTTAAGTTTCCCAAGCGTGTCCATTTTGTAAAGGTTCGTAGTGAGTTAGACTCACAGTGAAAACATTCTTTGTGGAACATAATCCTTTCTGGCTGTAATTTAGGTCCGTATAGTCTCTTAGTTCTTAACACATATGTAAGACATCTACATTATCTTTTACAACTCCCTTCTCCTTACTAATTGTCTTTTCATAAATGGCTATTGTTCTTTTCTGGAGTAGTATCAGGCCTTTTCTATTCTTTTCCAAAAGCAGAGACAAATTCAATGTGAAATTCAAGAAAGAAGTTTAAAGAACACAAAGAAAAGAAATAAGGGTTACTTCCTGGTTCTTATAGGACTTACTCCTATCAGTAGATTCCACTACCAAAAGTAAGCCTGATTAACTAGAATGTTCAGGAAATGAGGCACTTAGGCATCCTGTTTCATTAATATTGTTTAAAATGTTTCTAAAATGTACCGGTACACTTTTTTTTTTAACACAGTAAACATACAGTGACAAACATAATATTGATATTAGTGAGATTTTTCTGATTAGGATTTTTAAGAATTATTATTTTTAAAAATTGCTCTTCTGTTGTGTCAAGTATACTTCAGTTGAAAAGAGAAAAAAACTACTATTCAAAACATCAAATGTCAGTAGAAAATACGAAGAACAACTACTTACCAAGTGAAAACTAACTCAGGAATATATTAGAGTTATTTTACCGTCACTTTTTGATGCTTGTGATTATCTTATTTCTCAGAGGCAGAGTGCTAAAAAGAATGTCATATAACTAAGTACCATTGTTAATTGGATTTTGACTAAGGCAAGGGCTACTGTATATATTTCTTAAAAATAAAAGCATCACATAATCACCTATCGTCTAGATTTGTGATCAGTAATTATCAAACTTTAGCCCTAATCGGGCTTAATTTTTCAACATTTCTATAGCCTAATGCTGAGAACTAACACAATGAAATTAACTGATCACAACTCTTTCAAAACGATATTTAACTTTTTCTAAGTTCTATATACATTATTACAATGAATGAAATTAACTGATTTGAATTTTACCTTCTCTTGGTTAGTTTCTTTACCTGTAAATAAATTAATCTAGAATAATCTCTAAAATGTTTTTATTTCTAAATCTTATGATTTTAGCTATTGATAAAGATATTGATTAGTCAAATAAAGCAATTTTAATTGCACTCTGAACAAGCATAATATTAACCTACTTAGAATAGTATTAATTATTTCTTAAAGAAAATCCTATTTTGAGGCATTGATATTTAAAAAAAATTAATCCCATATTTAATGATGGAAAAATCAATGTCTATTGGGCTATAGCAATCTCTAGTGCGTAAATGGGGGAAAACAGAGACCAAAAATATGTGCAAATTAATTTAAAATAATGCTATGTAATTCATAAAATTAATATTGTAACGATCAATTCTTTGTGGTTCAATAAGAACAATTCCTGGATTCTAAATCATACAATAGATTTTTTTTTTTTTAATAGATTAATGACATGACAGGACCACTAGTTTGTTACACAAGACTGGAATTAAATTTGTGTGTTGTTTTCTACTTAAAAACAATAACAATGATGATAAATAGCTGTAACCGATGAAGTTATAACTGCTGGTTATAGCAAAGTTATTTAGAATAAAAGCTGAATACTCATTTAGAATGATTTGAGATTTACGACCACCTCCAAAGTCCCAAGCAGCTCAATATACTGTATAAAAAAAGCCGATCCTTGAAAAAGAAATTATATTTTATCTAAGCTATAAGGGAGCAGTTTTAATTTGAAAATATTAAACATGGTAAGTAGGACTGGCTGATTACTGTATCTTGACCTTGTGAAGTTTCCGATCTCCTTTCTCAGTTGGGTCCTCTAGTTCTGAGCAGGGGTAAAATCCAGGAAATGGTGTGAGAGGATTAATCTTTGGTCGACAGGAACTTGAGAAAGCACCCATCAAGCTACTGATACTCCGCAGGGAGGAAATGACTTGTGGGGGAAGGGTCGGATCAATCAGAAGATCTGACACCATATTGCGAGCCTCATTTAGCACTGAAAGATCAACTCCACTTCCACCTCCAGAATTCTAGAAAAGAAAAGAAAAAAAGTAGTATTACAAATTTATTATGAAAATGCTGGAGCATTTAAGAAACACTCTATTTTAAATCGATATACATACACGAGGTACATCGACAGCGGTTCTTTCAGTTAACCTTACACACTTGAGAGGCAGCCGAGTGTAGTGAGAAGGCTCTGTTGCAAAGACATCAGAATCTGAAATCTACACTTTAATCCTGATTGTGTGATTTTGAGCAAGTTATTTAACATCTGAACCTTTTGGTTTCTTTACTGTAAAAGGGAGATTACAACTACCTCATTAAGGGCTGACATGAGACTCTAGTCTGAGAACGCATGTAAAATACACAAGGGAATATATTTAAAGTGTAATAAATCACAGCATAACCATCAATATTGTGGAAAATAAGATAAAAACACAGGGGGAAAAAGGTGTCAAAGTTTGAAGGAGACAGTGATTAACTTTGAACTGAATGGTCACCAACAACTTCATGGAAGGGGTAACATCACACTTGGCCATAAAGAGAGGATAGGAAAGATATTTTTTAAATTTAGAATAAATATTTCATTGATGTATACATATGATTTTTACTTTTTTTTTAAATTTTATTTATTTATTTGACAGAGGGAGAGAGATCACAAGTAGGCAGAGAGGCAGGCAGAGAAGGGGAAGCAGGCTCCCTGCTGAGCAGACGCGGGGCTCGATCCCAGGACCCTGAGATCATGTCCCGAGCCAAAGGCAGAGGCTTTAACCCACTGAGCCACCCAGGCGCCCCTGATTTTTACTTCCTGAAAATACATATATATGATGTTCAACTCAATTACCCATAGAAATGAGCATATGAATAATCAACAGTGAATTAAATGTTACTTTTGTTGCTTTTATTGTACCTTAAACTTACATTTGAGTGTATCTAAAATTCATAATTATCAAATGTATTTAATGAGTTCACCATAAAACTGTTTATTAACTATTCTCAACACATTTCAGAACTAAGAAATGTTATGAAAGTTAGAACAGTAATTAGCTAAATAATGTCTTTGCTCTTTGGGGAATTTTTTTTCTTTGTGAAGTATTATTTTGTCTTAGCTTTTATTTGAAAACATTCCCTATTACTAGAGGATAGCCCAGCTATTGCTAATCTTTATAAATAAATACCTCCCCATATATGTCACTATAGATAATAAAGCATAGTTCTGACAAATACCTTCCCATAAAACTGAATTGCTGAACCACAGTAAGTGAACATGTTACAATTTGATCATTACTATAAAACTGCCCTCCCGTATGTTGTTTAAATCTTTACTTCCACAAACTGTACTATAATAGCATATGTTTCCCCATATCTAAAGGAGAAATCTGTTGATATCTGAGCTGGTATCCCGTACAGATCATGTGTCATTTCTCTCTGGTTGCTTTCAAGTTATTTTCTTTGGTCTTTAGTTTTCAAATGTTTAAATATGACATGGCTTGCAGATTTACTGGGGGTTTTTCATATTTGGGATTCACTCAGCTGCTCAAATTTGTAGGGTTACTTCTTTTGCAAAATTTGGGGAAGTTTTCAGCCATTATTTTTCAAACTATCTTTTAAACTCACTCTCTCCTTCTCAGACACAGATATGAATTTTGGATCTTTTGTTATTGTCCAACACATCCCTAAAGTTCTGTTCATCTTGCTTCCATCTATTTCCTCTCTGTTGTTCAAATCAGGTACATTCTGTTGCTTTATCCTCAAGCTCACGATTTCCATCCTCTGTCATCTCCATTCTCCTAAGCCCATTCAGGAAATTTTTCATTTCCGTTACTGCATTTTTGAGATCCAAAGTTTTCATTTCTTTCTTTTTTATAACTTCTGCCGATCTACCTCAGAGATGTTGCAGGTTTGGTTCCAGACCACTGCAACAGGGCAAATGGAGCAATAAAGTGAGTCAAATAAATTTTCAGGTTTCCTTGTGCATATAAAAGTTATGTTTATAATATACTGTAGTCTACTATGTGTGCAAAGCCATTATGACTAAAAAAACAATGTACATACCTTAATTTGAAAATACTTTATTTAGCCACCTGGGTGGCTCAGTAGGTTAAGCATCTGCCTCTTGATTTCAGCTCAGGTCATAATCTCAGGGTTGTGAGATCGAGGGTGTGGAGCCTCCTTAAGAATCTCTCTCTCTCTCCCTCTGCCCTTCCCCTCCACACTCTCCCTGCCTCTAAAAAAATACTTTATTGCTTAAAAAAATGCTAACCATCATCTGAGTTTTCAGCGAGTCATCTTTTTGCTAGTGGAGGGTCTTGAATTTGATGCTGATGGCTGCAGACTGATCAAATCGAGGTGGTGGTTGCTAGAGGTTGGGGCGGCTGTGGCAATTTCTTAAAATAAATGAAGTCAGCTGCATTCAGTTGACTCTGCCTTTCGCAAACAGTTTCTCTGTTGCTTGTGATGCTGTTTGATAGCATTTTACCCACAGAACTTCTTTTAAACTTGGATTCAATCCTCTCAAAACCTATTGCTTTATCTAGTTTATATAATATCCTAAACCCTTTTTGTCATTTCAACAATCCTCACAGCATCTTCAGGAGTAGATTCTATCTCATGAAACCACTTTTCCTTGCTTGTTCATAAGAAGCAATTCCTCATACATTCAAGTTTTATCATGAGATTGCAACAATTCAGTCATCATCAGGCTCCACTTCTAATTGTATTTCTCTTGCTATTTCTACCACATGTGTAGTTACTTTCTTCACTTAAATCTTGAATCCCTCAAAATCATCCACAAAGGTTGGAATCAACTTCTTGCAAATTCCTATTGATGGTATTTTGACCTCTTGAATTGTGAATCCTTTTCAGAAGGTTTACAATTTTCTTTGCCCAGATCCAACTGAGGAATCACTATCTATGGCAGGTAGAGCTTTACAAAATGTATTTCTTAAATGATGAGACTTGAAAGTCAAAACTGCTCCTTGCCCCATGGGTTTCAGAATGTATGCTGTGTTAACAGGCACGAAAATCTTAATCTTGTTGCACATTTCCATCAGAGCTCTTGGGTAATCAGGTGCGTTGTCAATGAGCAGTAATATCTGAATATTTTTTTTCTGAGGAGGTCTCGAAAGTGGGCTTAAAATGTTCAGTAAACCGTTGCAAACAGATGTGCTTTGTTGTTCCATTTACAGAGCACAGCATACGTTTAACATAATTCTTAAGGACCCTAGGATTTTCAGAACAGTAAATGAGCACTGGCTTCAATGCCAAGTCACCAGCTGCATTAGCCCCAGTGAGAGAATCAGTCTATCCTTCGAAGCTTTGAAGCCAGGCATTGACTTCTCTCTGGCCATGGAAGTCCTGGGTGCCATCTTCTTCCAAGAGAAGACTGTCTCATCTACATTGAAAATCTGTTGTTCAGTGTAACCACCTTCATTAGTTATCTTAGCTTAGATCTTCTGGATAACTTGCTGCAGCTTCTACATCAGCACTCACTTGCACTTTGATGTTATGGAGATGGCTTTCCTCCTTAAACCTCATGAACCAACCTCTGCTACTTTCAGACTTTTCTTCTGCAGCTTCCTCACCTCTCTCAGCCTTCATAGAATTGAAGAGTTAGGACCATGCTCTGGATTAGGCTTTGGCTGAAGGGAATGCTGCGGCTGGTTTGATCCTCTCTCCAGAACACTAAAACTTTCTCCCTATCAGCAAAGAAGGTGTCTCACTTTCTTATCATTCACTGAAGTAGCACTTTTACATTTCCTTCAAGAACTTTTCCTCTGCATTCACAACTCGGATGTCTGATGCAAGAGGCCTAGCTTTTGACCTATCTTAGCTTTCAACACGCCTTCCTCTCAAAGCTTAATCATTTCTAGCTTTTCATTTAAAGTGAGAGACATGTGACTCTCACTTGAACACTAAGAGGGCCTTGGAGGGTTATTAACTGACTGAATTTCAATATTGTTACATCTTGGGAAATGAGGAGGTCCAAAGAGAAGAGAGAGAGATGGGGGAACAGCTGGTCAGTGGAGCGGTCATAACACACACAACACTTACTAAGTTGACCATCTTATAGAAGCATGATTCATGGCACCCCAGAACAATTACAATAGTAACATCAAAGATCACTGATCACCATAACAAGTATAATAATGAAAAAGTTTGAAATATTTTAACAATTACCAAAATGTGTCAGAGAAACATGAAGTGAGCAAATGCTGTTCTTAAAACAGTAAAAACAGACTTGCTTGATGTAGGTTTGCTACAAACCTTCAATCTGTCAACAAAACAAAACAAAACAATACCACCACGGCATCCATGAGGTGCAATAAAGTGAGGCACAATAAAAGGGGAGAAGTGGGGCGCCTGGGTGGCTCAGTGGGTTAAAGTCTCTGCCTTCAGGGGCGCCTGGGTAGCTCAGTGGGTTGAGCGGCTGCCTTCGGCTCAGGTCATGATCCCAGAGTTCTGGGATCGAGTCCCGCATCGGGCTCCCTGCTGATCGGGGAACCTGCTTCTCCCTCTCCCTCTGCTGCTCCTCCCCTGCTTGTGCTCTCTCCCTGTCAAATAAATAAATAAAATTAAAAAAAAAAAAAAAAAAGTCTCTGCCTTCAGCTCAGGTCATGATCTCAGGGTCCTGGGATCGAGCCCCGCATTGGGCTCTCCGCTCAGCGGGGAGAGCCTGCTTCCCCCTCTCTCTGCCTGCCTCTCTGCCTACTTGTGATCTCTCTCTCTCTGTGTCAAATAATAAATAAAATCTTTATAAAAAAGGGGGGGGAGAAGTGCCTGGTTTTTTGTTATTGTTGAGATTTTCTGTTTTATTTGTAATTGCTTGTTAGAACATTTTTATGATGGCTGCTTTAAAATTTCTTATCGGGGGCACCTGGATGGCTCAGATTGCAGCTCAAGTCATGATCTCAGAGCCCCATATCAAACTCTCTGCTCAGTGGGGAGACTGCTTGTCCCTCTCCCTCTGCTCCTCCCCCTACTCATGCTCTCTCTCTCTCTCAAAATCTTAAGAAAAAATTTGTCAGATAATTTCAAATCTGATATATCTTGGTGTTAAGCATTGACTGTTTTCTCATTTAAGTTGTGATTTTCCTGGTTCTTGGTATGAAAAGTGATTTCTTTATGTTATCATCAACATTTTGGCTATTACCCTAGAAGACTCTGGGTCCTATTTAAATCTTTTGTATTGGGAGGCGGTCTCTTTGTTTAGATTTAGAACACAGGTCCTGGTCTACTTTTTCAGGCTGTGGTTCTAATGACAATTTAGCTTTCTCGGCATCCGCAGTGGTATTTCGGTCTGCTTGATTGTTTTCTGGTGCCACTAGGATTCCCATTGGTCCTTGCTGGTATCTCTGTGGGTAAGGAGATGGGAGGAGGAAGGAGGAATTTCCTCATACTGAGCCACCTGGTACCTCTCGGTGGGGCAAGAGAGTCTCGAGGCCACAGGCACAAAGAGCACCTTCTGGACTAGACACACATTGCTGCAGTATCCCCTCTGCCAGGCCCCCTGGCCACCCAGTCTCTGGGTAAGGGGGGAGGGGGAGGGGGGGTCTCCTGCTCAGTAGGGAATGAGAATCCCTCCCTTGACCTCTTATTGTCATTGGAGCTCCTGATCGGTTTCCCTTTGCTAGAACAACTAGACTCACTTGGTGTTACTGGCAGGAGTCTCATTTAATCTTGGGGAAGGAATGAGACAACCTGAATCACCTTTTGCTGTTAGGCAAGGGTTGTAAGAAACCCCATCACTATAGTTTTTATTACTGGGGTCCCTAACTACTCCACCCTCCTCTTCCCATTTTTCAAATTTTCCTTTAGTTGCCTCTTGTTATTTCCAGAGTTCATAGTTACACTTAGTGGAGAGGAGCGGGGAGAATTAAAGCTGATGACACATGCAGAGCAAATAGCACAATGTATAGTACATAGAGGTAAAGTACAGTATGTAGTACTATTATTAATACTATGGAAAGGGATGAAATAAAAATACAGATAAAGTGGCATCAGAGTTCAAAGAAGATACATAAACTTTAATCTGAATGGTTAACAGAAACTTTATGGAAGGGGTAGCATTTGAGCTATTAATTGGCAGGATTTTATTTATAAAGATTAGGGAGAAATAATTCTTTTACAATCAAACTAAAAATGTATTTGGGGGAGCTCATCAAGAAAGAACGCAAATAAAGGTGCAAAAACAGTAAAATAGCAAAGTACAGGGAATGTGAATTTAGTTAAGTACAGGCTTCATTTTTTTTTTTTTTTTAAGAGCCCTGGAAAATACGGTTGGAGAGGCATGTTGGGACCAAATTTTTGAGAACGAGGGACTCCAGACTAAGAGGTATGAGCAAGGGAGAATCACGGATTTTGAGCAGGTTAAAGAGGAAGAGTAAAGCAAGGAAAGAGAAAAGGAAGTAATGGAGGGCACTGAAATGTGAAGAGGTGAAAAGATAATCTTTATGCTAAGAACTGACAGAGATATGGGAAAAGAGCGTTCCAGGCAGGGAGACCAGTACGTGTGAAGACCCTCTGGGGTCTGCCTGCCTGGCTCGTCTAAGGAATAACGAGGAAGCCCGAGTAACTGGAACAGAGTAAACGAAGGAGAAATTAGTGCAACACGAGGTCAGAGAAGTAAACGAAGTAAAGTGAGGGACCATATTGTGGAAGGTCACTTGGGTCTGTGATAAGGACTTCAACTTTTATTCTGGGTGAGAGGAGTGTAGAAAGCAAGAGTGACAAACTTGTAAATCTGAGCTTAAATTCCTATTTTCCTTTGGCTTATATGTGGCAAATCTTGGTTTTGCCCATAGAACTAAGATTAGGTTCCGCACTGTAAAGGATAACTGAAGAGGGGGAGGAGGGTGGAGTAGGTGGCTGTGTATCACCTGCAAATGCTAAAATATTTACTACCAGGCCCTTTATAGTAAAAACTGTGCTAAATCCTGTCTTATACTATAATCTCAGAGATACTTAGAATTCATTATATATTAATATAATATTAGCTCACTTTTTTTTTTTTAAGATTTTATTTATCTATTTGACAGAGAGAGAGAGATCACAAGTAGGCAGAGAGGCAGGCAGAGACAGAGGGGGAAGCAGGCTCCCGCTCAGCAGAGAGCCCGATGCAGGGCTTGATCCCAGGACCCTGAGACCATGACCCGAGCCGAAGGCAGAGGCTTTAACCCACTGAGCCACCCAGGCGCCCCATTAGCTCACATTTTTATTGAGTGCTACTATCCACCAGGCATTTGTTATTATTGTTGTTGTTATCATAATCAGCCCTCTGAGGAAATTGGTATTATTCCCAATGTACAGATGACAAAATATGTTCAAGTGACGTAAGAGGCTTGCCTTATTTTTCAGCAAGGAGGCTACATCAAACCAACTCTTCTGCCTAGAATCACTCGTCTAGAAAAGCTGAAATAAAATAAAAATAGCACCCATTTCAAGGCATCAGAGAACAGTCAAGCAGTCAGGCCTTGAAAGAACAAGAACTCAGAGTTAATAAATTAAAACGAATCCGCCATCCTGTGCTACTTTCCCCCTCAAGGTCTCTGCTGTGGACTCATAATTGGCCGGAGGGGGGAAGAGAGGCAACGAAACAGCAGGTAAGAGGCCAGGAAGCAGAGCAGAGCTTTCTGTAGTCAGAGGAGGCTGCAGTCGGGGTTACCAAGACAGGCAGGATCTCAGAGAGAAGAAAAAGCAGCAAGCTTGACTTCGGAGCTGCTTTCCCCTAAAGGCATTTGCCAATTTGCGAACAGTAGCTGAGATGGAGAAAGCAGGCAAAAATTGTCAAACACATTTCTATTTTGAAAGTAAAATAGAGCTTTCAGCAGTCTCAGTGCTGGAGGGAACAACAAAAAAAGGAGTTCCTAGAAAGCACCACTAACCCAACTGTTACACGAACAGACAGAAAACTGGAAAAGGCCTAAAACGATTTAAGAAACGGAATCTACGATTTAACATTTGTTCATAAAAAGAGCTCCAAACTGAGATGGCTTCACCACGGCATTCTTTCAAACATTAAAGAGAGAATATCAATCTTACCAAATGTTTCTCAAGAACAGAGAGAGAGAGTGAATATTCCACTTTATTTTATGAGGCCATTATAAGCTTTATACCAAAAACATGCCAAGAACATTATGAAAAACAAGAGTTATAGGCCAATTTTCTCATAAACATGGATTCACAATTCCAAAACAAAAAACGAAATCCAGTGGTATATATACATATTATATATATATACTTTTTTTTAATATCTTGATCAAATTTGCTTTATTCTGGGAATGTGGGAATGGTTTAACGCAGGCATGGAAGCACAGAATTAAACAATATAATTCACCACATTAATAGAATAAATGGGAAAAAAATCCAGGAATCATCTCCATAGATGTAGAAAAATTCTACACCCATTCATGACTAAAAAGAGGGGGGGAAAAGGTCTTTAGTAAACTAGGATTAGAATGGAACTTCCTCAATTTTTTTTTGGACTTCCTTAATCTGATAAAAGGTATCCACAGAAAGCACTGGTGGTATTTTCATCAAAAGACATCATGATAAATCAGACTAGAAGACTTTAAAAAAAAAAAACACACATTTTGGGGCACCTGGGTGGCTCAGTTGGTGAAGCATCGGCCTTCAGCTCAGGTCATGATCCTGGAGTCGAAGATGGAGATCTGCACTCAGTGGGGAGCCTGCTTCTCCCTCTCCCTCTGCCCCTCCCCCCTCATGCTCTCTCTCTCAAATAAATAGAATCTTAAAAAAAAAAAACAAACCACCCATCTTAATTACATGCTATATACTTTTGTGTGTGTATATATATATACACTTTTATATATATAAAATACATACATGGTGTGTATATATACACATATATTGTATGTATGTATACACATACACACACGTTCATTTCCGAAATAAATAAACGAATCCTACTGATCACCAAGTAAATCAGTATAAAAATAGGTCAAAGACCTGACCCAAGAATATCTGGGTAGCCAATTAACATTCGAAAAGATCCTCAGCCTGATAAGTCACCAAAGAAATGCAAGTATTAAAAGCACAATGATACACTGTTCCACAGCTACCAGAAGGATTTAAAATAGACCCTACCAAGTGTACACAAGGATGTGGAGCAACTGGAACTCTCAAAGGCTGATGGTTGGGTAAAGACTGATACAAGCTCTTGGAAAATTATTGAGTGCTATCTACTGAGACTCCGCATTTGGAATGCATACCCAATGACCCAGCAATCCACTCTAAAATATACACCCAACAAAAGACACCAAGAGTGCCAGCAGCACTATTTACAATAGCCATGAAGGGTTCAGGATGGGCCCTCCCAGAATGTGCCACTTTGGCATTTGTATTATTTGAGCTGAAAGCACTTGCGATCCTATGGCCTTAAGGAAAACTTCTGCTAGAAGAATCTAAATTGAGGGTCTTTCCCAGAATAAGGGTTATTAGAGATAAATTTTTTTAAGGATGGGGACGCCTGGGTGGCTCAGTTGGTTAAGCAGCTGCCTTCGGCTCAGGTCATGATCCTAGGGTCCTGGGATCGAGTCCCACATCGGGCTCCTTGCTCAGCGGGGAGCCTGTTTCCCCCTCTGCCTCTGCCTGCCACTTTGCCTGTTTGTGCTCTCTCTCTCTCTGACAAATAAAGTAAATAAAATCTTAAAAAAAAAAAAATTTTTTTTTAAGGATGTTAAATAATCTCTATACCCATTGTGGGGCTCAAACCTACAACCCTGAGATCAAGGGTCACATGCTCTACCGACTGAGCCAGCCAGGAGCCCCAGCAGAGATAAATTTTATCTGAGTGAACCATCTGTATAGCAGGGCAAACATCTCATTACCAAACATCTGCTCTTCTAACCACCCTGGGAATTACATTCCTTTCCTCTGAAGTCCCAGACCCCTGCCCCCTTTTTCTCCTTAGTTGAGAATGACATGTATACCTTATTTTCCCAGACTGTCTTTGGAATTTCCACATTTATGTGGATTACCTATAAGGATGACTATTAAATCTCATTTTCGGGTGCCTGGGTGGCTCAGTTGGTTGGGCGACTGCCTTGGGCTCAGGTCGTGATCCTGGAGTCCTGGGATCGAGTCCCACATCGGGCTCCCTGCTCCACAGGGAGCCTGCTTCTCCCTCTGACCTCTCCCCTCTCATGCTCTCTCTCTCTGTCTCAATTAAATAAAATAAATCTTAAAAAAAAAATCTCATTTTCTCCTGTTAATCTGTCTTATATCAGTTTGATTCTTAGTCCAGCTACAGGACCTTTGAGGGGATAGAAATTCTTGCTTCCTGACAGCCAGAAAGCATTTTTTTCAAAAACTGGGATAGAGACAACTAAATAAATCTAATAAAGAGAGTAATGTTTCTATAACTATAAAGGACAGAGATTTGATATTTATTAATGTTTATCTATTAGTGTGAAAACTATCAGGTTTCAAACCGGTATGTTATTAACATAATTATATCATATTAAAAATAATTATTTATAATTTTTGTTAAATAAATATTAATAAATAAATAACTCTTACACAAGTATAGTTTCTTATCATTTTCTTTTTCCCCTGATTAAAATGTATTTTTTTTTAAATTACCTAAAAGAAAGTTCTCTTTAGTTCAGTTAAAGAAAATCTTATGACACAGAAATCTCACGAATGTAACTTCTATAAAATGTCAAAAGTTTCAGGGTACCTGGGTGGCTCAGTTAGTTAAGCCTCTGCCTTAGACCCAGGTCGTGATCCCAGGGTCCCGGAATCAAGCCCAGAATCAAGCCCCATATCTGGCTCCCCGCTCACAGGGAACCTGCTTCTCCCTCTCCCTCTGCCCCTTTCACCACCCATCATTTTCTCTCTCTCAAATAAATAAGATCTTTTAAAAAATTTAACATATATATATATATAATGAATAAATAAAAATAAAAAACAAAATGTCAAAAGTTTTATTACAGTATACCCGAAACTAACATTATGTGTCAACTCTACTTCAATTAAAAAAAAGTTTCATTACAGACATTAGTGATATTTACTACATTTACCTGATAATGAGGTTTATACCATTGCTTTAAGTCCCAATCCCAAAGAATCATCTGGAAAAAAAAAAAAAATACTTAGTTACAAACCAGAAATAAACAAATATATGTAAAGACGAAATAGAACATCTTCAATTACAGATATGTAAGACAGCTTACAGTTTGGGAGAACAACTGGGAATGTGAGAATAAAATTACCTATAGAAAGAATATTCCATAAATTATACACTCTGGGAAATCAAGAAAACTGTCAGAATAAAGCCACTATAATAAGGTATATTAACCTTCAAAATATCCATTACCACAAAAAGGAAAATACAAATCAAAATAACACCCAGTTACTAAAAATACAAGAAAAATTACAAATCATCAGACACTTCTCCCTCCTCCCACCATCTTCAAAGGATCATCACTCATCATTCTAAACCATGTCAATAGGTGGTGCTATCTCCTTACTAATAAGGCAGTTCTCGCAAAAGCAATTTAAAAAGCTTGTCCTTGAGGTCAGATTAAGCATACAGTAATGGATTATAAACAGCAACACTCAACCCTTTTGATATGCAGATAATTAGTGATGGTTTTCCTGTCTGTCTCCTTTATAGGCTATCAATGATAACTTCTTAGTCCCAGACTAGTATTTTCCTGTCCTTTTTTCTTCCCAGCGAGCTTTCTGGCCACTTCTTCCAGCAGTCACTATACTCAAGGAGAAAACATTAGCTTTAATTTAGCAATCTATAACTGCTATCTATAATTAATCCTAAATTTCTCTTTAGTTTAATTAATAAAAAGGTCTCCTTTTGCCAAAATAAATTGATAATAATTGCAATTTTCTACATAGCTTTGAACCCTAGTCTCTAACTTAAACCTAGTTAATTTGTAATGCAATCACCTGATTTCTATATACTGAACTATTTTTTTTTTTCAAGTAAATTCTACCCCCAATGGGGGAAGGGTCCATCTCACAACCCCAAGATCAGGAGTCACATGTTCTACGGACTGAGCCGCCAGGCACACCTGAATAGTGAACTATCAGTGTTGTTTTTGCATCCTTGGTCTTCAGTCTCCTGTCTGCAAAAGATCTTAAAGTGTTATCCACTCTATCACTGGTCCAATATTTTTTCAGGAGCTGGCTTTTTTTTTTTTTTTTTCCCTACAGAGGGACAAATAGTAAATATTTTAGGCTATGCAAGCCACCTAAGGTCACTGCAACATCATCTTTTTATTTGTTTTAACAACGCTTAAAATGCAAAACCATTCTTAGCTGGAGAGCCCTACAAAAACAGGCTGCTGGCAGGATTTGGTTGGTGGGCTATAGTTTAGATGACATACCCTTAATCACTCAAAAGATTGTCAGTTGTCATTATCACCATCTCCTTGTCAACATCCTTGCAGAAGGTCATTTCTTGCTAGTGAAAAGAAACCTATTTCTTCCCAAAGAATATCCGGACATACTATAACTACATCTAAAACTCATGGACCAGTACCCACAGAATGGATATGGTATAACTACATGCAAAGTAGTTCCTGAATATTAGTAGACTCATTAAATTTATGCAGTATTTTATATGGCCCTAAGTGTAATCCTGACATAATTATTTCAGGTTGTGATTTGACCAGCATACATTCTAGATTCTAGAGACATTAATTAATGCAGTTTAAGATGTTAATTCCTTTCTCAGAACGCTCATGTTAAAAGTAATGTAACTTGGGGCGCCTGGGTGGCTCAGTTGCTTAAGTATCAGACTCCTGATTTCAGCTCAGGTCATGATCTCAGGATCCTGGGATTGAGCCCTGCATGGGGGCTCCAAACTCAACCCAGAGTCTGCTTCTCCCTCTCTCTCTACCCTCTCATTCTCTCTCCCTCTCAAAAAAAAAAAAAGAAAAGAAAAAAGAAAAAAAAAAAAAGATTTAATTATTTTAGAGAGTAACATAACTTAAATCCCAAAGTTTCTTTTATACTTGGTATTGCTATGCTCTACTTTGTCCATGCTATTCTCACACAATTGGTATTTTTTAAGTATTTATTTATTTATTGGAGAGAGAGCAAGTGCACATGCACACACAAGGGGGGAGCAGGGCCAGGGGGACAGGGACAAATAGACTCCTCGCTGAGCAGGGAGTCCTACACGAAGCTTGATCCCAGGACTCTGGGATCACTACCTGAGCTGAAGGCAGACGCTTAACTGAGTCAACCCAGGTGCCCCTACAATTGGTATTTTAGACCCAACTGCAATATTTTACTTCTGTCCTTAATTTTTCTTTTGAGATTGAGGATGTCAACTAGCGTAGTGACCATCCCTTTCACCATTTGTAAATCTGAGGTTTGCTTAAGTCACCAATAAGAGCACAGAACAGACAGGTGTGAAGTCAGAGCTACAGGATGGGTCACCAAAAATTACCTAGGAGATAAGCATCGATTCACTAATTTGCATTCTAAATCTACAAACTTGCCTAGCTGTACTATCCTCCAATCCATACTTCTACATTTCTTCTACAAAGTATGCCATCAAATAGTGACAAATGCCTATTCCTCACTTTCCCAATTCATGGGTCTAAGTAGAAGCTGATCTTTTGCTAAATCAAGCACGTGTTCATTAGGATAGTTTCTTAACACTGAGTCTTTCTTGCTCCCCACTTCATTCACCTACACGAGCATTAAATACTATCTTCTTAAATGCTTGTACTCTAATGCCAGAACCATATCTGTATTCATATCATGCGTTCTTCAGGTAGTGCTATCACTCCCAGGCAGGTGAAAATTGGTTCTTAGGGCACACATACGCACACACACACAAATCTTCAGAATAATAAAATAGTTGTAGGCCTCCAAACACCACAGTACAAAAACAGATTGTCAATCTACAGTACTGAAATTTCATAGAGGAGGAGGAATGATTAGAGGTGAGAAAAAATGTCTAAAGCGGCTCCTTAGGAGAGGAATGATAATGAAAAGAAGGCTGAGAAATAGTGACATACAGTCGTCTGGCTTCTTGCTTAGAGGAGCAACATTAGCTTATGTTCCGAGAGAGCCGTGTTGAGGGTTTGCCCGGCTCAGAGGCCGCTGCTGCAAAGCCAGAGGTAACGCAGGCCAACTGCTCTTGGAGGCCTTGGTCTGAAATCCCCCGCAGGTTAGCAACGGTGAAAACATACAGTGAAAGTCAGACTGCTAGCAGACCGTCTTCTGTTTAACCCGAACACCTGGCGATTAGGGATTTTGAGCAAACACAAGTTTTGCCTGGGTCGTAGAAGATGTAGGAGCCAGGAATTCTGCGGGCACGCATGTATGAAAGCGGTGTTACTCCCAAGCTTGCGCCACGGTAAGACAAAGAAAGAAATGGAGAGTACAGGCTTAGAGATTTTTATAGCAATTCAACTTTGCCAAAGCATTTTGAGTGTATTTTTATAAAAGCATCAATCCACAACAGATTCGGAGGAAAACCTTCCCAAAACTTGGCCTTTGCTATACTGTTCAACCTAACTGCACACAGCAGCCCTGTTTGGGGTGGCAAGCAAACCAGATATAACCCAACTGTCTATCAGTAACAAGATGGGGACATAGCGGCATATTCATACCGTGGAATACGACGGTGACAATAAATGAAGTACCGTTCCATACTACACAAATAAATCCCAGAAACATAGGACTGAATAAGAAAAGTCACAGAATATATACGGTATAATTTGATACATGTAAAATATACAGAAATATACTTTTCAGGAATATATATACGTGGGAAACTGTAAGAAATTCAGGATGGTGATTGTTTCTAAGGGAGAAGAGAAGGAAACTGGAGCCGGGAGTGGCATACGGGGAACTTCAAAGTTACAGATAATGTTCAAAACTAATGGTAATGGAGAGTAGCTGGTGTGTGTTATCTTTCATTTATACTTTATGCATATTTTACAAGTATTTATGAAGCTTTAATTAAAAACTAAGAATTTAGGAAGGTAAAGAAGTGAAGACAGTGACTAGCGAGAACTCTGGAGAAACTGTGCTGTAAATGGCAAGAATGAGATGGGATAATAGTTGGACAAGGATGTGGGGATAATATTTTTTGTTGTTTTTGATATGGTTATCAAAAGCTCTAGGTTCTAGAGCTTGTCTGTACCTGATAGGAATAATCCAGGATAGAACTAATAATGCAGGATAGACTGAGAGATATTCAAAATAACAAAATCCTTAAGGAAAACACTGCTCAATGGTTCTATGATATTAGGACTTAGGTAAAATTTAAACTAGGAAACCGTAATGGAGTATTAACCATTATTTATCAGATTATGATCTATAAATCACTTGTTCATAAATCACCACTGGTCTGGAATATTTATAGAGGGATAAAGGAATCTATATAGTTTACATATATTTCAAAATTATGAAATAAAAGATTAATTCTGATTTCCACAGAAATCTCATCATCTTCATCGTAATAGCTATTACATTCTGAAAAGCTGGGCAGGTACCCTAAGGCCTGTGTTATTCTTTACAAATCATCTTAACTGAAGTATTTTTATGTCATTGGGATATTCTCGTTTACATCTGTTATATCTGCATTCTTTTCATGGTGTTGCACTTATCTCCAATCAAAAAAGAAATGGCTCGGGGCCTATGGGTGGCTCAGTGGGTTAAAGCCTCTGCCTTCGGCTCAGGTCATGATCTCAGGGTCCTGGGATTGAGTCCCGCATCAGGCTCTCTGCTCAGGAGGGAGCCTGCTTCCCCCTCTCTGCCTGCCTCTCTGCCTACTTGTGATCTCTGTATGTCAAATAAATAAATAAAATCTTAAAAAAAAAAAAAAAGAAATGGCTCAGAGTTGGTTTCCTAAAGCTTAAGGTGTTGATAAAAATAGAAACTTAAATAACGCAGAATAAATGCTCAGCCTAGGTCAAGAACAAGACTCTAGGGGCGCCTAGGTGGCTCAGATGGTTGGGCGTCTGCCTTCCGCTCAGGTCGTGATCTCCAGGTCCTGGCACATTGGGCTCCCAGCTCAGCAGAGAGTCTGCTTCTCTCTCTCCCTCTGCCACTCCCCCCTGCTTGTGCTCTCTCAAATAAATAAATAAAATCTTAAAAAAAAAAAAAAAAAAAGAACAAAACTCTAATGCAAATGGAATACAAATCTAATGCAAATACCACACAAACCCACAAAAATGAAAATATTACTAGGCCATACAACAGTGACTCTCTAAAAGCTTTTTTTTTTTTTTTCAAGACTTGTAATTCATTTACCCTATATTCCCCTGCCTGTTTTCCACTTTGAAACTTTATCAAATAATGATAATAGGAAGCCATGGAAACTTTTAGGTCATATTCCAACAAAACCTAAGAATCTTTTTGGTAAATCAACAGAATTTTTCTAGAACAAGAACATAATGCTTTCTCATATGAATCTGAAGATTTTCGTTCTTAAAACAGAAGAGACAAAAATTATAGAGGCACCATCCAGATTCTATGCTCCTCACTGCAAACATACATTAAAAAGAAAAAAAAAAAAGATATACTATTGCCAAGGGACTTACAAAACCAGCCACACGGATGATAAGCATTATGTTGGAAGAGAGAACAGATCAAATAATTTCCAACATGTACTAACCATATGACACCTTGGGGTATCACAGAACTGAAAACGCATATGATGCAAAAGAGTAATTACCGCCACATTTGCATACAGCAGATATGTCACTTTATTGCTGGATAAATGCACTCAGGTGCTAAGTCTAAATCAACCCTTGTTATGTGCAATACTTAGGAGGAAGAGTGGCAGACGAGTTCGTATGTGTCTATCACTGAAAATCCATACTACAAAAGAGGATTCCTCCCCCCCCCCCCATTTAAGGATTATTTGTGAACTCTGACAGAAACTGAGAAACGTGTGTTAGAAGTTCTGAGAAAATCAGTTATTTGTACAGCAAGGAGAAGTCTTGCTAAACAATGAGAATATCTCCTAACTGCAGGTTTATACACTACTTTATTCACAGAAGACAGCTGGTGGTTGAAACACACATGCTGGTCATAATTCAGCACTTAAGAAATAGCATAAACGTAACTGCACGCAATTTTTGGCCACAGAATATACATCCTTTCCATGTGGTGTGGGAAATGGGGCAAACAGAAAAACATTAAAAAACAAATATAAAATAGCGACATAAAGAGCAAATATAACAGAAGCATTCCCTTCAATAAAATGCACAAAACTTTTATTTCTCAAGCTTTTAAAGATGTATTTGTTTTTGAGAGAGAGAGAGAGGAGGGACAAAGGGAGCGGGAGAGAGGGAGTCTCCAGCAGACTCCCGGCTGAGTACAGAGCCTGATGTGGGGGCTCAGTCCCACGACCCTGAGATCATGTCCCCCAACCAAAATCATGAGTCAGGTACTTAACCGACACACCCAGGTGCCCCTATTTCTCAAGCTTTTAAGTATGATAATGGTCATTAGCTTAGCAACTGACACAGCTCTGAAAATAATCTTCAGTGAGAAATCTCTTTACAACGGCAGGGCCCATGCAAATCTGAGTATTCAGAACCAATAACCAAAAACACTTGTTGCCTTTCATCACCCAGTTACGATTTTGCTTGGATTTTCCTAATTTAAGAGAAATAGAGAAAAGAATAGAATTTGGTTGGATACAGAATGAATCTACAACACACAATCTATTTACTCATCAGTGAGCTACAACAGAGATACCCTTAATGTTGCAAACAATGTTCAATGATATAAAAATATTGTGTTTTTAGTTTTTAAAAATTATAATGAATCATTTTTATACATTTGTCTAAAATTGACAGGTGCCTACCATGCACACTGAATACATAGTATATGGTACATGGATATTAAACGTTTAAGAAAAATTGGCGGAAACATGCATTCCTGCCATATAATTATATAGAGCTCTTTTAAAGTCTTACTTCCAAGGAAACAGTTTATGTCCTGTATATACGTTGTTTCCAAGTCAGCAAAACTTCAGGCATCTAAATTTTAGTACCAATACCAAAGTAGATTCTGTAAATAATTTAAATAGAAAAATAATTTACATTAGCTAAATTTTAACTACAGTAAAAAAAACAGAAGTTATAGTGGGCATGGTTTATTTACAGAATATGCTTCTGCTATATTAGAAGACACCATTTAATGAAATTATGAAATTTTAATTGCTGTTTTAGGAGCTTCCAATATTTAGGTTTCCTTCTCAGCTCCAATACAGTATCAGAAATTATTATTTATTTTCACACACTGTGGTCATCTGTTCAAAACTAACAAACGGTATTCTAAGTATCATATGAGGTTTGTGCTAAAGAATTTTTTTTAGTGGATTTGATAAAGTGAACCCAAGACTATGCCTTCATATAAATTCAACTTTGTGGTTAAAAAGTTGAATCCTGATAAGTTTCTGTTTGAATATGTTTATAAGTCCAACATGCTTTACAGAGCTCTACAAAACCACCAATACCACACTGAAACATCAGCAGTACAACCAGGAGATGTTATCAGGTTCTATTACGTCAATGAGGTTTTATTTCATTGTTCCCTATGTAGCCAAAGAGAAAAACATATATGCGCCTTCAAGTCGAACTCACAGAACTGTTAGACTTATGTGAAATTTAAAAAGTGTTTATTATGGCACAGCTGTGAATTAACTGTTACAATACCCTTTATTCTCAAATTGCTTAATGACAATTGACTTGAGCTTTGTGTATAAATCTATGCTAATGAAACTGACTGAATTTCAGTATTTCCAACTTTTTCTATTTTTATGCCTTCCGACGTAGGCCCAATAAAGAAACCATTTAACTCTGTGATTGTGTTTATTGACCATAAACCAGAAACATAAATGGATAGCCAAAGTGTTAAACTAACCAAAACTGTACTTTCTAACCGTCTGAAGGGCAAAGATAGTACCCTTGACCTCTGCGTGACAAAGAAGGGCCCCAGACAGAAGAACTGAGAAGCAGAAAAAAACGTGTGTGTGTATCCAGGGAAGGGCGTGGGAGGATTGGTATTACTTGGATATGGCTCCGACTAATCCAACAAATAATATGATTATGGTAACTTAGACTGTATGCTATGTACCAGCACGATGTTAGACCCTTGATACATATTGTCTCCTTTAATCTTTACTAGAATTCTCTGGTAAAGAGATATTTACTTCCTAGATATCTCTAGTAAGCCTTATTTCCCCATTTTACAGATGACACAACAGAGACTAAGAAAGGTTAAGTAATCTGCCCAAAGTCACATGACTAGTAAGTAGCAGAGACGGAACTAAATTGGGCTCTAACTCCAAAGCTTTAAGGATTCTTAACCATGATGCCACACCATCTTATTATCATTTACTGAACACTATTATATGCTAGCAGTGTGCCAGGCATTTGGCAGCCATGTAAAATCACAATAATTTTGCAAGTCACCCCATTTTCTCTATGGAGAAGTTGAGGCTCAGTGATTATACTAATAATTCTGTATTTGCCTCCCAGAGTCCTTCTTTGCCCTTCCCTCCATCCTAGGGAGGCTGATCTCTATTCTCCAACACCTAAGCTCCCATGCAGCTGGTTTCTGCTTAGGCTAGGACCCACAAACAGGAAACTGGAATCTCAAAAGAAAGAGAAATCAAGGTTATTTCTTTTCTGTTGCCTGCGTACACACCATTGCCCCTCATAATGGCTATGTACCCCCCACCCCCATGACGACAGCTCTTACCAGATGGCCTTCCCTTCACAACTGAAGCCGGGACTCTGAAAACACCATTTCCACCCCTATTCTTGCAGCCCCAGGAGAGGTAACAGTTTTTTATGGTTGCTACTCTCTAACCATCTCTCATCCATTCTCTTTGGAGAATGAGCCCTGCTCGTTCTCTCAAAGTTGATTCATCATTAAAATCTTTTTATTTGAACCAGCTTAAAATGAATTCTATTTCTGCACCCCTAAATAGTACAGGGATGTTGTAACTAAGTTCACATGTCAGCTAGTAAATCACAGAGCTAGAATCTGAACTCAAATTTAATCTCCCTTCAATTTTATTCCCTTTCTAGTATGCTAAAAGGATAATTATTCATGCTTTTTATGAAATATTTCTTTCCCCAAAGACATTGCTTTTAATTATCAAGTCACCCTGTAAAATCTGATCCCACCTTCCCTGCATCTCATGCAGTTACTACGGATGGACTTCCTGAGCTCTAGTCAATGGCCACTTTTTCCATAAACATACTAGATCCAATCTCAGGTTGCCTACTTGATATTCACAAGCTACGCTCTCCCTCTCTCCTACAACATCATTTTCTCTCTCTACAAAATCATTCTTATTAGATTATAAACATGCTGCAATTTCTCACATCTCACCTACACATACCTTCTTAGGATCATGCACTCAGCCACTGTGCCATTTCTCTGCTCCCCTTTGGAGCAAAATTCCTCAAAAGAGTGATGTTTGCCTCTTGTTTCCAATTCCTTCCCTGTAATTCTCTCGTAAGAGGACACTGATCTAGCTACACTGGTTTATTTACTGGTCCTTGAACATGCCAGGCGAGTACCAATAAAATTCACTCCCCTTTCTTTTTCTTAATAAATTCAAAAGGAAATAAATTACATAATACTGTAGTATAAGGTGTGATTTTCAGAAGCTGGACTAATAATTCGGATTTTATAAAGGAGCACTTGAAATACAAGTCTCATTTTTTTCCTGTCAAGAGTACAAACACTGGAGACGAAGACATTTAAAGGGACAGGAATAAATGCATGTTGAGTGAGTATAATACACAAAAGTATGGAAGTCACACATTGTTTGAAATATACAGAGCTTTAACCTGTGAAAGTACCAATTACTTAAATCTCCATGTCCTACTGATAAACTAATAAGAACTTAAAATTTTCATTCATTAGCTCTTAGGAGACTATTTTGTTTTTATCATTTGATGTTCTGAAATAGGAGTAAAATGTCTTTTTTTTTTAAACCTTACAATTTTTCATAATTATTTAAAAGTTACAAAACAGTTCCACGTACCATGGCCTAATTTCTGTGCTGAGGGAATTCAAGCAAAGAGAGCCATTTTCTAACTATAATACGTAATAGCTTCTATTTTACGTGTTCTTAATTTCTTATCCTGTCTACAGGTTTTCAAAGTTTTACCTACCTGCTCTTCCTCCAGACCTCCTATGTCTTTCTAGATATACACCTTGGTGCATGCCTCAACTACTTTCTCTAGCCTATGACAGGATTCCTGAATAAAGGGACTTTATTTTATCTCCATCCCTGACAAAATTTTATCTCCATCCCTGACAAAGACTCCACATTCTCACCAAAGGATATACATTCTGGGGATAATGTGCCAAAAATAACTGGAAAATTTGCAATTGTAAACCTTTAAGGAAAATAATTTCTATTTCCCCCCTATCATGAATAAATAAAATGTCTTCCTTTTAAGTTACAATGTGATTTTTAGTATAATTTAAGAAAATAAGAGGATTAAATTAATAATAGCTAATACTGTTTAAAACCTTACTAAAACACTTGAAGAATTCAGGATTGCATAAGGCATATCCTAACAAATATTCTAGAATTCTAAGTGTGGCTTATGAACAAGACCAAAGGAGAAAAAATGGCTCCTCATTTCGATAACAAAAATATGCTACAAACTTGATTCCAGGTCTGGAAAGAAAATCAGGAAATCACAAGGGCGTTCAGGGTGGGGTGGGGGGCCGGAGAGGGAGGTGGATGTGAATCAACCTAATATGGCGGTCTTACAACCAAACCTAAAGACACCCTCTTCTCTACATACAACAACAGGTAGACTGATGCTAGAGCCCGGGCTCTCAGACACTATACTATACTGCTTCCCACCTACTTACGACTGAAACAGAGGAAGCTCAGTTGCTTTTTTCCTCTCGATCAATTCTATAGGGCTCACACAACTAGAAGATCCCCAAATCACAGTCGTTCAAGTAAAAGAAAGGAACTGGCTGGTCCTATAGACAGGCATACCCTGTGACTAACAAAGCAAATACAACATGTATTTCTTCTCTGGCTGCCCTTTAAAATTTATCTGGGGACAGATAAATTATAGCTCAAACTTAAGAATGCTGAGCCAACCAAGACACAAGCAGTACTGGTGAAATAGTTACATCTATGTTTTGAGGAAAAATTAAAAAATAACACATGCAAAATCTGCTGGAAGTCCCTTTATTCAGGAATCCTGCTCTTTGGCTCTTTTGTATCTATGTCTCAGCTCATGTGTTTACAGAGACACATAGTCTTTGTATTCCCAAATAATACAATGGAGAGTCTTCATGGTATTTTACCATGGGCAGAGATTGTAAGTGTGTTTCATAATCAATGTGTAATCTCTGCCTCAAGAGTAATACTGAAGAGGATTGGTATACTCTTTTAGGAAGAAAGAGCAAAAAGCTAGAAATTCCTTTCAGGGGCTCAACTCTAGGCTTTGTTACCTCCCTGCAGTCTACCCATCCTACCCTGCCTTTGATCATTAGAACTATCAGTGCCAGCTATGGACCCAGGACCACTGTGGCTGTTGAAGTTTCCCATTTTCAAAAATGGGTTCTGTCCAATCCATCTTTGGACAGAGGGTGGGAAGCTCTGTGGGTAATATCTAAATACTGTTTGGGTCATGCATTTGAAAGAGAACAAATGGTCAGATCAAACTGCAACTAAAACAAGTAAAACCTAGTTAAAAGATGAGAGGTATCCTATGCAAACCATGTGGTCTGCCAAACCATCTGCAACAAAAGAGAATGAAAACGTGTATGTCCATTACGGTAGGCGCTCTGTTGGGAACTTTATATACATTATTACACTCAACCTTTATGTTCATCCTGTGAGATCAGTATTTTTCTTAAGGCATAATGAAATTCAGATTAAATAACTTGTTGAATAAATTACTCATTTTAAAAATCCCTCTCTCTTCTTCCTCATATCAATTTAATTCAATCTAAGATATTTCTGATTTTCTGTCATCACTATATTTTTTTACATTTTTATTACATCAAGCCTGGATCACTTACGACAACCTCCAATTAATTTCCCTCTCTGACAATTACATCTAATTTACACAATAAAATCAATTTTCAAAACCATTTGTATCATGTTATTTCCAATAACATGAGAGTGTATTTCAGCTGAAGGGAATTTAGAAGTCAACAATTCCAATATTCTCATTTTACAAATAAAGAAAACAAGGACCAGAGTAATTAAGTTATTTTCCTTGTCTTTCTTACCTCTGTGCCTAACCTCATTCAACTAAAAAAAATCTACCTACAGGCAGACATTCAAATTAAAAAAAAAAAAAGGGAACTATTTGGTTTTAAGTGAGACAGGCCTTCTGCAAAGAAAATACAAACATCTCTCTCTGATTACCTTTTATAATTCTACCAACTCATCTGTCCAACTATACTCAGATCTGATTATCTCCCCAAACCAATGGGCAGAGATGGCGGGAGATAGATCTGTAAACAAAAATCCGCTTAACCGCTTTCTACATCTGTCTTAAACCTTATTTTCCTTGGTTTTATTCTCTACTTCCTATTTCGTAATCTCAGTTGATGTATCTGGTCTCTTCGAACACAAGACATACCTAAAGGCCACAGTGAAAGTGTTCTTTAAACAATAAAGCTTTTTGGAAACAGCAACTGCAAGCTAATTTTGAAACTAATAATCAGAAATAGATTATTCACTATGAACAAGCACACTGCCAGTATGGTAAAGATTCAAGACCAGAAACAAAGTAATCTGATTCTGCCCAACAACTACATCTCCAAAGCATAAAAGACATTTCGCACAAAAATGACTATATTGGAAAGCAGCACAGGTATATTTAAGAATATTTTCTTGTCACTTGTGTGAAATTAAACAACTTTACATGGTTAAAATTTTAAATAATAATTATTGCTATTATTGTTAATAATTTTAACAGAGATACATTTACTAGGCCCTTATCTGCCTTTATACTACGACTGAATGTTAAATTTAAGTGATAAAGGTATTAAAGAAAGTTCTCATAAAAGCATCAAAGTAGATTGTAATTAACCAAGAAAGAAATTTTAAAATCAACGTATAATAACAAAACTATTCTTTTGCATTTAAAATGAAAATTTACAATTTTTATTTGGGATTTTGTTGGCAGATAGAAATTATTAAAGTTGCCAGCAGTATCTGTTTGACAGTGCTAGGCATTAGTTGAGTAAATAAGTTTTGCCATGGTAACAGAGCTTAAAATTAAGCAAACAAAGATACTAGCCCCATAGTGACTTGATTTGAAAATGAAAATAGAACCTCTAGTCTATAAAAAAAAAAAAAAAAAAAATCAGATCCCCAAGGATCCTCACAGTATATTCTAAAATTATGAAACAAAGCATATTAAAAGCTTTATGCTTTGCATGAGCAAAATGACTTTTTAAAATAAATTTTAAATACAAAGATAAATTTGACACTACATTTTAAGAAAAAAACGTCACCATGTTGGAAACCATTAAACACTAATTTTCCATGTATAAAATAAAAAATCTGAGAATTACTTAACATGAATTAAGTTTAAAAAAAAAACATGAATTAAGTTTTATTATGTGATATGGATCAGATAAAGAAATTGACAGATCAAAATCAAGCCTCAAGTAACTTCCAGAGATCCTACACAAACTGAGAGCAACTGACTGTTCAGTGTAAAATACATTTATTTTCCCCAAATCGAAATTTCTGATAGTGCTGCACAAGTAACAGTTACCATTAGTAGTTCCAACTGGCATAAAAAAGGAAAACAGTTATATTAAGACCTGTCAGTCATCAATATATTACAATTTTAAAAATACTTCTATTTTTAACTTGATAGTCTTTTTTTTTTTTTTCCCCCTAAATTCACAGCTGCTCATTCATTAGGGGACAAAAGCACACCAACCTAGTATTTTGCTGAGATTAGTGAGGCTAGCACAGTGACAAACTGTGCTAATTCTTGACAACAAAGCCATTACAAAATAAACTAACCTAGCCTTTTTGGAATGCTGATGGTTAATGAGGATAGCTAAATAAACCACCAGGCTGGCAACAAGTATGTCAGCATCAGCACTGTTTACTAATGCACCAATTATTAACACAAATCAGATGCATATTATGTACCTTCAGCCTCTAGAAGGACAAGGTCTGATTTGTTCCCAACTGTGATCCCAATATCTAGCAAGGTGAGTACCTAGCACATAGCAGTTGCTTACTAAATACCTGTAAAATGAATTAACCTATAAATATCACTCATCACATTTTATCAATCTGAAATTTTGGTTATGGAATCTATCTATACTACTACTAATAGCTAAAGTTTATTGAGAGCATACTATATGCCATTATGACACTTAAGATCTGTTGTTGTTCTTGTTTTGGCAGTTGACTATGGCCGAGAGAGACACTAATAACTTGCCCAAGTTTACATGCAAGCTCGTGAGAGACCCAGAATTCAAACTGGGTCTTCAAACTACAAAATCCAGAATTTTAATCTCAATATTATACCGGAACATTCACGTTTCATTATTATGCTGAGAATCTCTACTATGTAGGTCTCTTTCACCCTACAGAAAAGACCAGTCTACAAAAATACAAAAATGACCAATTTTCAAATGATAAATACTTGTAAAACATTACTTGCCTTCCTGGCTTTTATTACTTGGTCTTTTGCTAAAGTTAAGTTCTTAACCACTTAAATAACAACATCTGTTTCTATTAGACAGTAGAACAACTTCATGCAGTGAAAGAGTGGCCTACAATTTAGAATACCAAGGACTGCGCTACTTTTGTTTGTGCATTACAAAAATACTCATAAAATATTTCATGTGTCAATACACCATCGTCTAAAATATATGTTGTCTGGATCGCTCACAGTATATGTTACCATGTACTGTTGTATAAACAGTAGTACCCCTCGGGCTGGATAGTCCCCATTTGTCCCTTCATATCCACTCTCCAAATGGCAGTTTTCCCTGGGAGGCTGACCTTCTTGGACTGCATCAAAAGGTTGTCTGTCATCTAGCTCTTCGTAGAAGACTACAGGAGACACCAACGGAGATGAAAGGCCAGGAGGAAAAGGAGGTGCTCCTTCCTACACGGCACAGACTGGCAGTGGCTGGATTCCTCCACCAAAAGCTACAGCTTCTGTTGGGGACCCCCTCCTCTAGCTCCTACAGCTATCCCTGGTCTCTTTAAATTTTTTTATTTTATTTTATTTTATTTTTTTTAAGATTTTACCCATTTATTTGACAGAGAGAGAGAGATCACAAGTAGGCAGAGAGGCAGGCAGAGGGAGAGGGGGAAGCAGGCTCCCTGCTGAGCAGAGAGCCCGATGCGGGGCTCGATCCCAGGACCCTGAGACCACAACCTGAGCCGAAGGCAGAGGCTTTAACCCACTGAGCCACCCATGAGCCACCCAGGCGCCCCTCCCTGGTCTCTTTAGGCCTTGGGTAGTAATAAGGGTTGTTTCCCTCAACTCCCTCACACTTTTATAAATAAGCCTCTCTCCATTTTAGTGTACCATTTGTTTCTTACTGGGAACCTGACTGATACACTACTCAACTAGATTATGTTCCTTGATGATTTAGACACGGTCTCTCATACTTTTTTGTCATCCTTAGCGCCCAGCATAAACACTTGCACACAAATAAAGGATACTAAAGGGACACTGGACAGGGGCGCCTGGGTGGCTCAGTTGGTTGAGTGCGTCACACTCTTGGTCAGTCAATTAAGCATCTACCTTTGGCTCGTGTCATGATCTCAGGGTCATGAGATCAGGTCCTGTGTCAGGCTCCGTGCTCAGTGTGGAGTCTACTTGGGATTTTCTCTCTTTCCCTCTGTCTCTCCTGCTCATGCCCCACACCCCCCAAAATAAATAAATTAATCTTCGGAAAAAAAAAAAAAAAAAAACACTGGACAGAAAATAAGAATATTTTAGTTCTACCTTCAATTCTACCAATGATTAACTCCCACTAAACCTTGGATTCTTAATCGCAAAATAAGGAATTTGGATTAAACTGGATTAAATGGTCATCTAAAGTCTGTTCCAAGAATGATGTAGTTATTTTTTCTCTGCTAACAGTTGAAACCCCACAAACAGAGACTTCTCTCTTTTGTGTTTGGATAAGTATGGTATCACTTAAAAATAAAATAATCATTGTTTAGCTCCATGTTGGCAAATGTCTTATGTAAAGGGCGAGAGAGTAAATAGGCTGTGTAGCCAAGAAACAAAATCAGTACTATATAAGTACTACTATTAACAAGAGAAAAGTATACAGTTTTTGTTGACAAAATGCAAAATATAATAGTATAAATTTTTATAATGCCAGTCTGCCAATAAGAAGAATGGAATTATTTTGGGAGAAGGGCATTTCATGTCATTGTGACTCAAAGTTGATATTCCCTATCATCAAAATCAATGTTCATCTATTAATGCTCGCCTATAATGATTTTACATATCTCACCCTTGAAAATGTCTTTTCAATGATATAAATACTGCCGAATATTGACACCAGTCCACAAGCATGATTTGATTTTTTTAAATTTTTTTTTAGCATGTGATTTTAACTGAGCACATTCATTATTTGAAAGGTATTCATAGAATTAGATTCTTCTGCTGGTACGTGCATTTCAGCTTGTCATTACATTGTTCCAATGGAAGGTGACTTGAAAGTTCCTTCACTAGACAGTTAAATGGATTTTAAAATTTAAAAAATCCTTTACTTGTACTAAGTTCCAAAATCTACTGCTCTGACTGTACTTTGATTTTGGAACTGTATCTGCTGTAAATTGGTGTGGAAATGTTTTAACTTTTGACATGTGAAGTACATAAAACAGCTTGACATTATTTGTGATTCAAACAACATTCCTTCTCATCAAAATTACTTCTACTGCAGCATAAATTTGGCATTTAAGTACTATTATTCCTCGTAATTTTAGGTTGAATCCATTAAGAAATATTATCGAGTCTGCCGCATAAGCTAATTTCCAAAGTCATTCAGTGTTTAACAATGGCTGAGGGTGGTTCTCTCATTCAGAAAAATTTCAATCTCAACCCTGACCTCAAAATATACAATAGACAATAGTGGATATATTACAGTGATTGTCTTTCCAAGACTGAACTACATCCTGATTTGCGAGAGTGTAAAGGGGAGGCCAGGGGTGCATAGTCAAAGGTGCCTAGAAAGTTGAAGTTTAAAGAGACTGACATTATAAAATGACATTAATAGTAATCAAGGATGTGGAGATTTATAAATAGCAAGTTTAAAAGGAACACTGTCATATATGAAAATGAGTATGTATAAAGTAGATAAATTGGATGTGTGGCCACTCACTTTTCAAAATACCGTTCATTTTTCCAAAGGACTAACTGCAGAGTTCTTTTAAATAATGTCATCTATAAAATAGTCATAATACTCATACTCAGCTTATTCAGATCAAATGAAGGCCCTAGGGATTACTGTAAAAACTGATCTCAATAAATGTTAACATTATTTACCACTACTGTTTGCTGTTAATAATGAATTCCCTTGACTTAAAGGTTTACAAAAAGTTACAGTAGTGAACATTAAAACTAAAGTGCTAAAGAAACTAGCCCATAAAATATTATCAAATTATCCAATTATCAAGGGAAAAAAATAAAATTATATTTCAATAAATATCCACACAAGTCAGAAAGGAACAACTAAATCATGAAAAGTGAACCATCCGTCTGTGCCAAAAATGCTTTCTAAAGTCTTTGCCTACCTACTGAGCCAAGTTCATTCTCACAACCCATTATTACTTTGCCTTGGTCTTTGTTTATAAAAGCTGCTGTGAAAAACAAAACAAAACAAAAAGTATATGTTATTTAACACAATCTAAACATGAAGTCCCTAAAACACAGGCTTCCAAAATCACTATTTTCTTCAAAAATAAAAATAAAAAAGCCAATAAGATTTTGTTGGTGTGAAATAAACTATTTTCATAAAAATTCTTATCTCCTAACTTCCAAAGGAAGACACCATTTAGTCATCTAACAGCAGGTGAAGATTTAAAATTCTCTAGTGCCTGCTTAAGTTTTCCCAGAAAAGTAACCATTTTAAGGCTTTATGTACATTTTACTTACTAAAATACTTGAACACTTGAGTTGAATGAACAATGCAGAAAATGTTATTACCTTTCTAAGGAAAACAATAATGAACATGAGGGAGTTTTTAATTTTATAGACCATTTCCATATTTATAAACTTTTTTTTTATTATGCTAAAAGACATTTGAAAACGATATAGCAGCTATGACCAGATGGGGAATTCCTGCTCCCTTATCATCTCCTAAAATGGGTACTTTTAAGTTTTTCATTCTCCTTTCAATTAAATTACCTTGCCTCTATCATTTAAGTAGAGAGGCATAACAGTAACAATTCTGTCTGTAGAAAATGCTGATGATATGGGGATGGATGCCTACCTTAACATTTACTTAAGGAGATCAAAGTTAATGGATTCTTAGACAAACATAATTTTCAGCCTAAGGAAAGCCGAATTGGTGTCTGAGAATAACATGTCAACTTTAGACACCAATGGTTTAATTTAGGACCCAAGGATTATCAGAATATCAAATGTTATTGCAAAAGAGATTTCATTTTTAAAAAATCCTGAGAACACTCTATTGTATTTTGACATTAAAATTCAATCTTTTTAAAAAATAAAATTCATTATTTGTTTACGTTTCCATCTTATCTCCTAGACCGTTTCTTTGATGGCAAGGTTCCTACCTTGTTTATCCTCAGTGACTAACAAAGTACATGGTTCATGGAAGGCACTCAAACAAATGCATACTGAATAGATAAATGAGAAAATAAAAGCCAGCTATCAAAGAAAGCCTAAGATAACTATGACCTGCTAAAATATTATAGGAACGTCACCTTCTTAACTGAAATTTTTACAGCCTTTGGAGAAGTTTCCTACAAGCACCCTAGCACGAATTACTGGATACTCTGAGATTGGGCTGGTTTGGCATTTATTTCACCTCTTGATTTTTAAAATAAAGAAAGCTTTTTACAATACTCAGAAAGTCATGCAGCATACATTTCATTCCACATGTATGAGGGAAAGGCAAGTGAACAAGAGACAAATTACTATGATAGCTCTTTTCCCAGAAAGTAAATTTCACTGCTGTGCTGGTATTAGTAAGCATTTAGACTTGGGATATATACCAAGTTCATTACATCTACAAAACAATCATTACATCTATATCACTTTACCATAATTAACAGGCATTTGTTGAAAACTGTTATGACCAGGATGGACACATGGACACACTCATTCTCATTCCCTCCCTCCTTTTCCTTCTCTTTCCCCCAACAGTGGCTTGGTTGAAATCCCAAAAATCAATCATGTCTTTGGCCCTCAAATGACAGTGATTAGAACTGATACCTAGGCTGTCCTCTCTCCCTCACCCCTCTATTCCGGTTTACCCTAAGAAATGCAGAACTCATTGTGTCATACTTAATATGACCCACAACGTACTCTCTGATTTTCCCTTGTCTTCTCTATTTCTTAAATATTTTCTTCTGTGCTACTCAATACTTTCCTTTCTCCTTCCTTTAACTTTTCCTTTAACTAGTCATAAAATAAAATTATTTCAAAATATATGCTGGTAACATTATAGACATGCTAATTTTACAATCACCTGAGTAGATACTTTCATAGTTCTTCCAAAGAACTAAATTACTTTTCCCTTATGTTAATAGCCAGTTGATATTTCCTGTGATCCAATGCCTCATGGATAAGAAAAAAATAAAGGGAGTGGGGACAGAGATTCTAAGTTACTGACAAAACACAAATAAGTTAGTTATGTTACCACTTCCAAACATCAAGTAGTTTATCAAATATTTGAGCCACAAGTAGTTTATCAGATTAGCTATAATCACTGCATAAGAGTCCCAAGGCAAGGGGATAAATGAGAACAATGAGGACCGTTCAGATGTAAAAGTCCACAGACCATCCTAGAACAGACCATTCTAGATAGCTTTCAGAGGAAGAGGGAAAAGAAGGGTGAGGCAAAAGAAGAGAAGGGGGTAGGAGAGCAAATATGACAGAATGACAGATGCGTCTGTACTGCGTGAAGACAGAAATACTTATCGAAGGGTCCGGGGCCAGCTGGAACAAGGGGAGGATGTAAACAGACCGCACCGGCTCAGTGTTCAGGATGGTCGGACAGACAGTCTGGGCATAATGACGCGTCTCCTTACATTTGAGAAAACATTCCAAAATTTCACAGTAAATATAGCCATGATTCCATAGCATCAAACTCAATGGAGGGTGGAACTTTAAGACAGATAGGAAAAGAAATTTAAGTTGACCAGTGGATTCAAAAAGGCCAAACCTCAAAAATATCTATTGCTTGCAAGACGCAAGAGAAAACAAAAGGAAGTCTCTTTTTTTTTTTTTTTTTTGGATAGCTAAAAGAACAAACGAGAAAAGTAGGCTTATCTCAGAAGATAGTATAATCCCAAGAAAGAGAAAATAAAACTCTTTAACTCCTAAATTGTCCCAGTTTTCTGTCAGGGATTGAAAAGGCTGAACACACACTGTAATGCTGGAACTAAAGCCCAAGACAGGTAAGTCCCAAGTCCCTGTCAAGATGAATTAGTTATAGGAAACTAAGAGCAGTAGCACATGAGGTGATTGGTAATCACTGAAGAACCCTAGAAACAAATAAGTGTAATTAATTTTAAAAGAGAAGATAGATTCCATAAAGTACCAAAGCTGAGCCAGGTCAGAGCTCCTCAGCCCACTTTCAGTCATAGCTACGGGGGACTGTCCTGGGAAGACTCCCCTCATATCAACAGAATGGCACTTCAAACGTGCATTTGCTCATTTTTCCATTTTTCCCATCTCAGGACTTTCAATGGCACTTATGATGGTCCACTCAGCCCATGGGCAAACAGCCTGGAAATGTGGGCAACTGAGGTTCCCCAGGTTGAAGGGGAAGGGCAATCCTCAACCAACCAAGGACAAGACTGAGTGATAAAGGTCCCAGTTGCCCATCCTTTAGACAGAAATTCTAGAAGGCATTCTGAACATTTTTCAAAACAGAGGGAGTTAGTTACTACTAGACCCACCCTACAAGAAATGCTAAAGGGAGTCTTCTAGGATGAAGCAAAAAGACACTAAAAAGTAATTTAAAGTCATATAAGGACATAATGGTAAAGGTAGCTGAGGTAAGTAAATATGAAAGCCAGTAGGACTGCATTTTGGAACTTCCTTTATTTCTATAGGATTTATGTTTTTTAAAGATTTTATTTGAGAGAGTGCACGCGCGCGCGCTCACAAGCAGGGGGAGGGGCAGAGGGAGAGTGAAAAGCAGACTCCCCACTGAATAGGGAGCCCAATGTGGGACTCCATCCCAGGACCCCAGGATCTTGACCTGAGCCAAAGGCAGACGCTTAACTGACTGAGCCACCTAGGTGCCCTTATTTCTATAGGATTTAAAGGGCAAATGCATAAAACAATAATTATATAACTGTGTTAAAGAGGGAACATAAAGCACGAAGATGTAACTTGTGACAATAATTATATAAGAGAAAAGGAACAGAGCTGAAAAAGATTAGCTTCTGTTCACTATTGAAATTACATTGGTATTAATACAAACTTGATTGTAATGAGATGTTAATTGTAATCCCCAGGGTAACTACTAAGGAAAAAACAAATAGGTTGAAATTGAAAGGACAGAAAAAGATTTTCCATGCAAACAGTAAGCAAAAGATAGCTGCGGTGGCTATACTAATACAAGACAAAACAGATAAAAGAGACAAATAAGAACCATATATCCTTGATTAAAAAAAAAAAAAAAAACTCCCATAGGGCAGTTATTTCCAAGAATTATTGTAAAGGATTAGATGAAGTAATGTCTATGAAGCACTTAACACAGTGTTTAGTATATATTAAGAGTTCAATGAGTGGTAGCCATTTTATTGGCCTCCTTCTAACTACTGTGTTCTTCTGCCAAGCATATGGTTTGGTTCTTAATCAAAAAATTAACGCCAATTACCACCAATCAGTAGAGTCTCTCAGACACAGTTACAAGACTGTAAACGACCCAACTACAAGAAAGTCTATCACTTATTTAACTTCTTTCACCTTCTGTTATGAAGTCCATTCAGTTTTATGGATTAGCTTCTAAAGAAGTATTTTAAAGCTCTGAAGATTTTATTTATCTGACAGAGAGAGAGAGACAGCAAGAGAGGGAACACAAGCAGGGGGGTGGGAGAGGGAGAAGCAGGTTTCCCGCTGAGCAGAGAGCTGATGCGGGGCTCCATCCCAGGACACTGGGATCATGACCTGAGCGGAAGGCAGCCACTTAATGACCGAGCCACCCAGGCGCCCCTATTTTAAACCTTTGAGTAGAAAATACAGTATCTCAAATTACCAAACAAAAATGTAAGGGAGGTAACGAAGAGCGCTACTAAAAAGGAGGCTAAACCAACAAAGTGTGTAAGTACCACTGAAAGGAACAATGATTTTCATAACAGAGAAAAATTGACAAAAATTATTATTGTTATTATCTTTTCTTCAGGATTATAATACTCATGGAGGACCTCTCAGTGTCCCCGACAAGAGAGAGCACCTAGGGAGTTATAGGTAAGTCCCTGATATAGGGGAAAGCCCTGGGCTAAGAAGATTCAAGAGAACGCCTGTGACTCCCAGTTTACCATTTACTAGCACTATCTTCTAACCTTTCTGGCTTTCAGTTTCCTTGTCTACAAAAGAAAGGAATGGGCTAGCAGAGGTTCTCAAACTTCGTGAGAATCATTTCAGAAACTTTTAATAAGTACAAATCCCTAGACTCCACACTGAGTCTATTAAATCTGAATCGCTGGGAGCAGGGACAGGGACATAGCACTCTTAAGTGCTATTCAGCTAAATCTGAGGAAGAGCCAGTTATGGGGGCCACTGCACTAAAAAGCTAAGATTCCCTTCTAGTTCTAAATTCTAATGGTTTGTATATCTGTGCTTTATTTATTCTGCCTTTATGACAGCGAGACCAACTATAGAATAAGTTGGTATCAGCAATGTACTCAAAACAGCTAGTCTAGCAATATTATTACTAGGATTAGAAGAAACTAATCTATCCTCTCATATCTTGTCTATGCATAGAAATAGGATAAGGGATAAAGGCACTTCACAAAAGTCCAAAGACTTGACTCTACTATTTACTAACCACGGGACCTTGGGCAAGCCACATAACCTCTGTATATATTATCTTCCTCATCTGTAGGATGCTAGTGGGCTGAAATGAATATAATATACTAAGAAATCCCTAGTATATACTGTACTAGTTTAGTATATTAATAGTTAAAGCTCTTTATTACCAAGAAAAATTAAATATCAGAGTGTATTTGTGGTTATTAAACTAAGGTATGTATGTAATACACTTGAAAGACTAACAGAAGTGTGTTAAATTCTCAGCACTTCTAAAAATTTAATAAACTACAATCTATGAGCCACGTGACACAGTCTGAAGTAATTCGATAATTATAAAATTAAAAGCAATTCACTGCTGCTAGTTCAAGAGTCTATAAACTATTAAACATAAGAATCCAGTTAGGTGGAAGTAACAGTGGATTTTAAAGTCTAATCAAAGGAAAGCTGAATTACAACAAATGAAAAATAAAAATCCTGATCTTAGCAAGAAACACTAGGAATACCACCGACTGTAACATAGATTCTGACTGTCTGAAGTAGAAATGCTAATATCCAAACTGCTTATAGATGGACAAAACGGTAATTTTAGGGAAAACAACAAGGGTCTTATAATGATAAAATCCAGTGTATACATTTTACCCTATAATTTCCTAATGCAAAATATAAGCAAGGGGGAGAGGGAAGAGATCCCAAAGTACGGTTACAAAAGTCAAAGTTTTTTTATCCTAGGCAATAACACAGATTCATTTGGTTGTAGTTTCTTTTCCTGGATGAATGCCTACAGACTTTCTAAAAGACAGACTAATGACAAACACGTGTTTTGAGAAAAACAGAAATGCCACAAGCCGAAGAAGGGCAGATATATTTTGTCAGAAATTAACTTTGCTCCATAATGGCACATCTCAAGCATGAACACCCTATTTCAGAAAATAGTAGAGCTGAGGCATATCTGTCACTTGGTTTTTCAAAGGAGGAGGCTAGACAACATTTGACTCAGTTTTGAAATTTCCTAAAATCCTTTAACCAAAAATATAACCAAACAGCACAAGGGACTGTTTCTTGGTTATGTACTACCACTGCCAAATCTTTTTTTTTTTAACACTCCTATTTTCTTCCTTTCTCAGTTTTCCTTATTATATTCCCTCGGTTTGTTGAACCACAGCGTATTCCTCAGGCCTCCCAGTGACGTCTTTGGGTAATGGTTTATTTAATCAGTAAACTTAAAACTAAACACATTTTTAATTTCTTCTCCGTAATAACAATTTCTTGAAATTACCCTTTAAATTTTTTCTGCCATGGGTTTGACTTTAATTATAATGAAAGGAAGGAGACAAAAGAGAAATTGGGTTATTCATCAAACAAGTTATCCAGACCCTACACTGAAGACAAAGGGAAGTGCCAAAGAAAAAATCTAGTTCTTAGAAAGCTAAAAGGCAAATTAATAAATATTGAAACATAATTCTAAAACATTTAAAATACATTTCTTTAGGAGCGCCTGGGTGGCTCAGTTGGTTAAGTGTCCAACTCTTGATTTCAGCTCACGTCATGATCTCAGAGATATGAGATCGAGCCCCACATCAGTGGAGCCTGCTTAAGATTCTCTCTCTCCCTCTCCCGGGATCCCTCCCCAACCTCACACGCGGGAGCTCACATGCTTGCTCGCGCGCGCTCTCTCTCTCTCTAATAAATAAAATACATTTCTTTAAACAAAAGAGCTCACTATAATGATGTGTCATTATATCAAAATTATAAAATCCAAAGGTTATTTAAAGTTAGGTGGGATGGGACGCCTGGGTGGCTCAGTCAGTTGAGCATCTGCCTTCAGCTCAGATCATGATCCCAGGACCAGAGTCCTGGGATCGAGTCCTGTGTCAGGCTCCTTGCTCAGCGGGGAGTCTGCTTCTCCCTCTGCCCCTCCTGCTCTTGCTCTCTCTCTCTCTCAAATAAATATTTAAAAAAAAAAAAAAGGTTAGGTGGGATAAAACAATTTTTGGGTGAAAACCAAAGATTATCAGAACTTTAAGTACTTTCTTCCTATCTTCCTCATTCTTCAGCAATAGGTTATCACAATTTTTTTTTTTTTTTTAAGAAACACATATGTTAAGGGGTCAGCAAATTTTTTCTGTAAGGGCGAGACAGTAATATTTAGACTCTGTGCCATACATATTCTTCTTTATTGTTTTTTAACAATCCTTTAAAAGTTTAAGAACCATTCTTAGTTCACATATGCTGGATTTGGCCCATAAGTTGTAGCTTATTAACTCATTATGTACCTGCTATAATCCTAAGGATGTATGAATATTAAATCATTCTAGCAACCCGAGGTGGCAGGTGCTTTTATTACCATCATCTCCATTTTAGAACTGGGGTAACTGGGGTACAGAAGGATTGAGTAACTTGCCCAAGGTTATAGAGCAAGGAAATGATGAAGTTGAGATTCGAATCTGGGCAATTTGGTTCCAGAATCTACACTCTCAACTACTGTTTCTACGTTCTACTCTCTTACGAAGGATTGAAAGTATCAAAGTCAATTCAATTCCTGTCAACAAAGAAGGGAATTGTAGTACTAACCACTCTCTCTACTTTCAGAGAGGAAAAGAAAAGAAAAGAAAAAAACAAACAAAAAGCCACCTACAAGAATCAGACTACAATTCAATTTCCAGCAATACTGGATGAAGGAAGATCATAGAACCTTCATATTTCTGAAAAAACAATACTCAAGAACTTAGAAACTATATTTATACAATCAGGTCTGGGAGTGAATGAAGTCCTATCAAGTATGGAAGAATTCAGAAAGCATATGGTCCACATATTCTTTCTTCAAAGGCTGCTTGAAAATGCACTTTAGCAAAACAAAGGAGTATACTAAGCAAGAGAAAAACAGTTAAGCCTTAAATTCTTAGGGAAATTCAAAGGAAGAAGAGTTTGTTTCTAAGGGAGCCAGAGGAAGAAGGTAGATAGGATTTGATTACTCCAAACAGAAAAGAGGGAGAAAAGGGGAAGAAAGAATGGGGGCAGGGGAAGTGGAACAGTATGGAAGGTCATTTCAGAAAAGAGAACGGCATAAGCAGGGACCATCTCTTAGTTATCCCTGTGTCCCTGTCTCCCGTTTTGGTTAAAAACGACCCAAATTAGCATCCAAGTAAAAACATTCTCAAATTGCCGTTCCAAAACAATACTGATTTTAAGACTTTGGTTTCCTAAGTTTTCATGCTTTCATACATGTTTATATTATTTTTACACATAAAATATATAAAACCAAATTTCATTAATGTTTAGAATCACAAAAAGCAGCACATTCTTTGCATTTATTGGTGAGAAAAAACATCAAGGAACTCTCAGATGGGACAAGTAGCCAAGAAGTCCTTTGAAAGAAAGTAACGTCGCCTCTTTGTAACTTGGTTTCCTCATCTGTAGAATAGAGTTGAACAGGTAGTAGTAGCAGTGTAAGAGAGAACATCTCTCAGAGTTGAGTTCAAACGCAGACTCTGCTACATAATTGCCATGTGACCCTGGCCAAGTTTTAACTTTGCCTACTATCTGAAAATGGAGCAAATACGTACCGGCTTCGAAGGGCTAGTAGTATGAGAATTAAGGAAAATAACAGGTGGAAATCCCTTATCACAGTGCTTGTGCTTGAGCAAAAAGTAAGTGCACAGTAAATATTAATGCTATGAACACTCTGCCAATTGTTTTAAATACCTCACACACACCTCTCCCCCTCCCCCTCACAAAGCTTAATAATCTGGATCTAATGGCCAAAACACCCTGCAAACACTGAACATATTAAAAAAGTATATTTGCTTTGGTAGTATCTAAACAGCCAGCAGCTCTTATACAAAAATTAAATGGATTATTTTCAACACCTTATTGTATTTATGGCTTCTTGGCTATGACGGTCACAACAAATAACAAGCCTACTTGTGTCCTAACGTCCAAAGCAGACATTAATGAAAACTTGTAGCTAAACTTTTAACACCAAAGTTGGAAAAAGTTAAAGAATTTATTCTAATCTCCATACTTCACAGAAATCACCTATAAGCCCAGAACGATTTCTGACTAAAAGAATCACAAATATATGGGTTTCTTCTGGGATCACCAACATATCTGATCTGCACGTATTTAAGAGAATTTAACTGCCTATGAGTCTTTCTTACAAGAGAACAGATTATGCGCAATAAATTTTTTTTAAAATTAGAAGATTAAATTCTGCCAAAACTGGAGCGCCTGGGTGGCTCAGCCAGTTAAGCCTCTGCCTTCGGCTCAGGTCATGATCCCAGGGTCCTGGGATCGAGCCCCGCATCAGGCTCATTGCTCAGCGGGGAGCTTAGTTCTCCCTCTGCCTGCTGCTGCCCATGCTTGTGCTTGTGTGTGTGCGCTCTCTCTCTCTCTCTGACAAATAAATAAGATCTTTAAAAAAAAAAAAAAAAAGGTTTCGCTTTTTATCTACAAACATTATTGGCCTACCATTTAAAAAAGAAAAACATACGTCGGTGAAAAGTCAAAATCTCACCTGAGTTTTACAGGCTCAGATTTTTAACATTTTAAAATTAGACACATCTTGATAATGGTTGAAATAAAATAAAATTAAAATAAAATAAAATCAAACCTAGTCCAAATACAGCTTGGCCACTTATCCACAGTGTTTTCCTGAATAAGATAAGAATTTAGTCTCTCCGCTTCTCAGTTTTCTCATCTATACAGTTCTACATATTTATAAATTACGTATGAAACTGTATAATGTTTGTCTCTTATATTAGTAAAAAGCTCTGGGAGCACAGGGACAGTATCTGTCAAGACAACTGTCCTGGATTGTTCAGAGTCACTATATTAGGAAAAAAAAAGATGGTGGGGAGGGAGCAGTTCTAGATTAAATAAAATGAAAGAGACACAACCACATGCAACGTATACACCTAGTTTAGTCTGGAAAAAATGAGAGCGATAAAAGATATTCTTGGGGCACTTGGGAAAATAAAGAATAGATATTAGAAAATGTAGAATCATTATTAATACTCTTAGATGTGATAGGATTTTGTGGCTATGTTGGAGTCCTTATTCTTAGAAATGCGTGCTAAATAAAGTATATATGGTAAACTGTCACAATTTCTAATGGCTTCAAATAGTTTAGAAAAATGGAGCAAATACACCCAAATGTGAACAATTATCAGTAATTATCAGTACATTAATTATCAGAACAATTATCAGTAATTCAGGCACAGGATATACAGATTTTCATTGAACTATTTCTACTTCTCTTGTGTTGAAATTTTTCAGAATAAAATACTAGTAGAAAAAGAATAGAACCATATGCTCCAAAAATTCAAGAATAATTCAATATCGAGCACCTATTCAAATACTTCACCTTATTAAACCACGATAAAAGGAAAAGCATGTAACTGTTTAATAGATGATGAAAAGTATGGTCTTGGAAGTGCTGACCTTGTGCAACTAGAGTTAAAAGGAAAATCTGAGATTGGAAACAAAAATTATCACTGTTATGGATGATAAAATTGTTTACTTGTAAACTCCAAGAAAAACGATCTAAAAGTTCTAAGAACCAGTAAGTTCAACAAGATTGTCATCGATATACAAACTACGTTTAAGGGGTGCCTGGGTGGCTCAGTTGGTTAAGCATCTATCTGCCTTTGGCTTGGGTCATGACCCCAGGGTCCTGAGATGGAGCCCCGCATAGGGCTCCCTGCTCAGCGGGAAGCCTGCTTCTCCCTATCCCACTCCCCCTGTTTTTGTTCCCTTTTTTTGCTGGGTCTCTCTCTGTCAAATAAATAAATAAAATCTTTTTTTAAAACTGCATTTAATTTCAATTTGAGAAGAAATGATAGGTTTCAGTCAAAACAATATTTAAAATTTTGAGTAAGGTGATTCCAATGTATATCCTCACATTGAATGTTAATAATTTTTAGTTTTCAGTGAAGTGTTCTCTTTCAAGTGCTTTTTAATACAAGAAGAACACTTTCTGAAACAGAATCTCTTCTCTTTTTCCTCCTCTAAAGTAATGGATGGTGGTCCTACCAAGGGCTGAACCCAAGCATCTGCATAAAATGACATCCCGCCCTGTGAGGTCTCTTAAACATATTTTCTAGTTAAAAGTCAGATTTTTCTTAGCCGTTTTCTTTTTCATGTTCTTTTATCACTACCAATGGCTCCATTTTCAGGACCATTTCCCACAGAGTGACTCTATACAAAAACCTTTGTCATTTCATGGGAGTTACTGTAAACAGGACAAACAGCAAGTGCTAAAGTATGACACTAACTAGGCTCACCTGCTAGGAGACTCCCACAGCCCAACTTGGACAGGATGTAATGACAAGGAACTAAAAGTCATTAATTGTCATAATCGTACTTGTGGATTCGAGAATTCACAAAGACCTCAGATCTCATAATATACCAAAACTATTGGCCAATTTCCAACTTTGATGGATTGAAAGAAATAAACTGGAGAGATTCAGAGTAAAAGAGAGAAAGCAGAGGAAAAGACAAAGAGACAGACAAGAAATTTTTAAAAATATACAATTGGAGTTTTATTGTCTCTTCTTTTAGACCTTCCTAAAAGATACCTTTTTGTAAGATAAAACATTCACTCCAACATTTTCAATACACCTGACACTATAGCATCCTCATAAATTTCTTGTTATAACTCTTTGTTGACAAATATTAGTGAAACTTACAACCAAATAAGTAAAAAGATGTTCACGCATCTTACAAAGAGGAATCGGAATGCCATTTTTTATACTGTCATTTAGATACTATTGTCCCAAAATAAGCTTAGTTTCTCAATTTGTCAAAATAAATTTTTCATGAGGTGTATTTTAAAAATATTAATAAGTATATCTAAAAAATGGGAACTGAAATAATTGCATATACCTTTATGAAACTACAGAAAACAGTAATCACGTAATCAATGTAAAGATCAATATTTTATACAAGACAAAACTAAACAGCTCTAGAATACTAACCTGATATACTTTAAATTGTTCTGTTTGTTTGGCAAACACAGATGATCCATCCTAGTAAGTTATCTTGAACAATGGTAGAATTCAAACCTAGATCTATTTGATATTCAGGCCCAATCTATGCTGTTGCTTCAAGGAGTTCTCTCTCTCTCTCTCTTTTTCTCTCTTTTTTAAATAGGCTCCATGCCTCAGAGTATATTTAATTTGATCTGTTCTCATTTTGAACTCATCTGAAGTCATGGTTCTCAATCTAGTTGCCCCAGTTAAAAATACAGTTGCTCAAACCCCATCCCGACAAGCTGATTGAGCATTAACAATTTCTATTAACAACTGAAACATTCAGTAAAGGTAGGTACCAGTATGCAATCTAGACATAAGAAAAAAAAGTCACACTTTTGTAAGCTTTTTCATTATTTTTAGCTTTTTTTTTTTTTAAGATTTATTTATTTGACAGAGAGATCACAAGAAGGCAGAGGCAGGCAGAGATAGGGGGGGAAGCAGGCTCCCTGCTGAGCAGAAAGCCCAATGCGGGGCTCGATCCCAGGACACTGAGATCATGACCTGAGCCGAAGGCAGAGGCTTTAATCCAATGAGCCACCCAGGCGCCCTATTTTTAGCTCTCTTTATTCTTGCCTCTGCTTCCCCAGCTTTTGGCAGACTGTCTCCCTTGCCTCAACTTGAACATATCAGACATACTCCCATCTCAGGCCCTTTGACCTTGCTCTTCTCTCTGCATGTAACATTCTTTTCCAAGATACTGCATGCCTCCCCCTCTCTTGCCTCCATTTCATTTTGTTTGTTTGTTTGTTTGTTTGTTTAAGGGGCAGGGAGGGGCACAGGGAGAGAGAGAGAGAATCCCAAGCAGGCTCCTGGCCCAGCACAGAGCCCAACAGGGGGCTCCATCTCATGACCCTGAGGTCATGACCTGAACCCTCTGAGTCATCCAGGCGTCCCTCCATTAGGTATATTTTTGTTCAAATGTCACCTTCCTAGTGAAGTCTTCCTCAAAGACTGTTTAAACTGTCCCATCCCCAGAACTAGTTCCCTTTTACCTTTCCTTAATTTTCTCTGTAGCACTTACTTATCAACAGCCGTCCATTATTTTTCACATTTATTTTCTGTCTCCTTCCACTAGCATATAAGCTCGAGGAGGGCAGTTTCTCTATAAAAACTAAATTACAGCCTGACAGTTAAACAGCTCTAAACATTAATGTCTTTCTATTTAAAAAAAAAAAAAAAAGGAACACTGAAATGAAAACATTTTAAAAAACTAAGCATGCTGACTTATATACCAAAAGTCCTTAAATGAAGTACATAATCACTACTTTGCAGATTGACCTTAAGTCATTTTTCCCCTATATTCCTCAGTTTCCACATCTATAAAATTGACATTATTACAGGGGTGTTATAAGGATACAATCAAGGAAAAATGCTTTAAAACTTTGAAGTATTATACAAATGTAAAAGGATGGTGGTAGGGCATAACAAAAAGTTATTTAGGGACGCCTGGGTGGCTCAGTTGGTTAAGCAGCTGCCTTCGGCTCAGGTCATGATCCCAGGGTCCTGGGATCGAGTCCTGCATTGGGCTCCCTGCTCATTGGGGAGCCTGCTTCTCCCTCTCCTTCTGCCTGCCTCTCTGCCTGCTTGTGCGCTCTCTCTCTCTCGGACAAATAAATAAGTAAAATCTTAAAAAAAAAAAAAAAAAAAGTTATTTATTTAGAATATGAACAAAATTCTAAACAAAACACAGGGAACTGAGACACACTGATCTAACTTGATTACCTATTACTGTATGCAACAGAGGGGGACATTGGAGAACCCATTCTAGAGACAGGTGGAAGCTGATGGCAGAAACATCAATGTCAGAGGTGATGGTGGGCATTCATGGGCTACAGCAATCAAGAGGGAAGGCAGTATTATTCACTGTTTGGTGGCAGCCACGCACACATTCACCAGACTGAGGTGCTGTGATTTGAGCTGTGGTCTTGTCTGCTGCCTAACTTCTAGTATTCTTGCCCCCTCACGTTTTTTAAGCCTAGTTTTCTAGCCTTCCCGGTAATTCTGTGAATATCTCAATATATATATATATTTTTCAGTTCTCAAAACAGCCAGAGTTGATTTCTATCATTTGCAACTAAGAACTTTAATTTATATATCCCTACTTAGTTTATTTGGTCATTTTAGTCATGCATTATGTTACAAAGCATTTGAACACTCAAATGCAGAACAAAATTTAGGACTATGATTCTACATTCAAAATTTGTTTCTGCCCTTACATATAGAAATTATGTATTGTACGATGAGTACAGTCCTAAAAGTTATACCAACCAACTACTGAATATCAATCTTGTTTATCTCACAGTAGCTTGCTTGGTCTTACAAATGTTTCAGCAAAACTTTTTTTTTTTTTTTTAAGATTTTATTTGTCAGAGAGAGCACAGCAGGGGGAGCAGTAGGTAGAGGGAGAAGCAGGCTCCCCACTTAACAAGGAGCCCGAGGTGGGACTCGATCCCAGGATCATGACCTGAGCCAAAGGCAGACAGTCAATCACTGAGCCACCCAGGCATCCTCAGCAAAACTTTTTGCTTGCAGATTAAAATATGAGAAGTCATAAGGTCTCAGTATTTTATTATGCAGTACTTAATTTCTACAACCAAGATGGGATAAAATAGAGAAGTAAGCAAAGGTGGCAGTAAAATGTAGGACTTATTTTTGCTACAGCAAAATCACTTATTATAGAAACTACACTTATTATAGAAACTACAACTAGGGCGCCTGGATGGCTCAGTCGTTAAGCGTCTGCGTTCAGCTCAGGTCATGATCCCAGGGTCCTGGGATCAAGTCCCACATCGCACTCACATTGCTCCCACATTGCTCAGTGTGGAGCCTGTTTCTCCTTCCCCCAACCCGCTGCTTCTGTTCCCTCTCTCGCTGTGTCTGTCAAATAAACAAATAAAACCTTAAGAAAAGAAAAAAAGAAAAAAGAAACTACAACTAGCCAAGTCCCACCCAAGACAGAACTTTATTGCTTTTGGTCAGAGGTCACTGGAAAATAAGTACAATGTGATCTTTGAAATATTATAAAATGCAAACAAAAAGCCAATAACATAAAAGTCAGTATATTCAATTAATTTCAGCATCATCAGATTAATACATTACTACCATTTGAAATTCCTAAAACAACTGAACTATGAATCTGATCAATAACGGGACTGAGATGCTTTCTTACATATCCACATTGGTCAATAATGCATTTACTGTTGGCATTCTAAAATAAACGGTAAGGAAAATTATGTCCGATCTTGGGACACCTGGTTGGCCCCGTTGGTGGAGCATGAGACTCTCAATCTCAGGGTCATGATTTCAAGCCCCACATTAGGCATGGAGCCTACTTAAAAGAGAGAGAGAGAGAGAGAGAGAGAGAGAGAACAACTCCTTGAGGCAACAGCATAGACTGGGCCTGAATATCAAATAGATCTAGATTTGAATTCTATCTATGTGATCTTTATCAAGATAACCTTTGCAACATCAGTTTTCTCGTCTGTAAAAGGGGAATGATTAATACGTACCTTGCAATACTTCTGTGAGAATTAAATGAGATAATTTAAGAGTCCTATCACTGATTTGCCTAGAACACAAAATGTGTTCAAAAAATGTTTCTTTCTCTTCCTTTTCTCTGATTCTCTTCGTTCTTCCCCACTGCCTCTGAGGCATTCTTATACCATTAACGTGAAGAGTACTGACTAACCCCATGTTCTTGCAAGTTCTTCACAGCTGCAGCAGTAATATTTTCATTCAATTTCAAGTGCAACTTTCACAAAAGCATAAAAAAATATTTAAATAAGCTTTTAGCCTTTCAGTATTAGAACAACTTTATAACTTTAATCAGCCACAGCCGGTTTGGCCAATCACCTGAAATAGCTTATTTAAATTCATAATTTAAAAAATTTAAATTCTAGTCCTAAAATAACACCAAAATTTAAATTCCTACGAATTCTTTTATTTGCCATTGAAGTATATTACTAATAATAACTTTATAAAAACATGCCTCTGTATTATATACTCTGTAGTAAGCATGTCGAGAGACCTCCTTATGTTAGATAAATGAAAGAAACTTGTAGAGCTATCATAAACAGTTCTGACATTCCTTTTCAATGATGCCTACAAGCATGCTCTTTATCACTGTCAAAATGGAATGTCATGAATCCAAAAGAGTGTATTTGAGCAGTGTAAACTTGATAATGGCTACTGTGACATTCTGGAAATGGTACACTTTGTAAGGTTAGTAAAATTACACATTAAATAAATAGTGCTTATTGTTGCAAGCACAAATAAATTTAAAACTAAAGTTCAGAGCTGAAAGAGGTAGGCCAAAAAGATACAAGGGAGAAAATGCAATTTAGAAAGCAGGTTTATCTGATTAGTAAATTTTATTCCCTTCATTATTTAATTAAATGTCCCATCTAGCTCTAAAACTTGATTATTAAAAAAAATAATGGAATTACCAGCAACCCAGTCCAAAACATACCTTCATATAATAGATATAAAAGTGGAGAATTCTTGGGGCGCCTGGATGGCTCAGTCTGTTAAGTGGCTGACTTCAACTCAGGTCATGGTCTCAGAGTCCTGGGATTGAACCCTCTGTCGGGTTTTACACTCTGTGGGGAGTCTGCCTCTTTCGCTCCCTTTGCACCCCTCCCTAATCATTCTCTCTCGCAAGCTCTCTCTCTTTCTCTCTAATAAATAAAATCTTTTAAAAAGTGGAAGATTCTTGACTTAAAGTAATTCACCAAAGGCATATTTACTTAACATAACTGGGAAATGAGATGTTTGCTCTGAAAAGGAGACTTTTTTTAATGTAAAGACCATAGCTTAGTGGTTCAGAGCAAAAGCTCTACAACCACATTCATAGCCACTTAACTAAATAATCTTGAGGAAATTAAGTTAAAACTTTCTGTACCTCATATCCTTGGATTCTATGTTGAGAATAATAGGGGGCGCCTGGATGGCTCAGTCAGTTAAGCACCTGCCTTCAACTCAGGTCATGATCCCAGGGTCCTGGGATCGAGTCCTGCATCGGGCTCCCCGCTCAGTAAGGAGCCTGCTTCTGCCTGCTGCTCTGCCTACTTGTGCTCTCTATCTCTCTGATAGATAGATAGATAAATAAATAAATAAAATCTTATGTTGACAATAATAATAGTACCTGTCATCCAGGACTGTTTTGAATACAATAAATACATATAAATCTCTTTGAATGGTCCCGCATACATAAGTGTCAATATGCATTAGCACCTTATTACAATTACTATCAATATTGATACTAGAAACTACAGTGATTCTACGATGCAGTAAAATCATCAAGAAAAGCAATTAGTTGAAAAACTTTAATTTACTAAAGAATTATCATTTAAAGAAACAGGAAGCTTTTACCAGATTCTAAGAAATGGAGAAAGAAAGAGCACACCTTGATAGACAGAAGGTTTGGAGAGGAAGCTAGGCTTTGCCACCTCGCAAAAAGACATTATGAGCCAATCCTCCATCCAGTTAACTCATGACAGCTAGAACTCAGTAGAAGAGGAGATAACCAAGATGGGTAGATTCAAAATTCAGAAAATTCTGAGAAATAGTTAAGCCTTCCCTTGACTTCTTTTCTTTCCTTCAATAATCACTCAATTCTCTGTTCCCCTTCACAGCAAAACCTCTCAAGGGAGTGCTCTACTTTGGTCTTACTACCTCTTGACCTATCGTTCACTCTTCTAAAATCTGATTTCTATCCCAACCCCTCCACTGAAATAACTCCTGGGGGTCCAGAACAGCCTTTATCTTGCCAAATCTAGTGGTTGATTCACAACCCTCATCTTGGTCAATCTTTCAATGTCATTCAACACAGTTGTGTCCTTATAACATTTCCTCTCTTTGTTTCAATGATTTATCTCTTCTGGCATTCCTCCTAATTTGCTGGATCCTCCTAGTCTGATTTATAGATGGAAAAGTAGCCCAAAGGTAAATTCTGAGTCCCCTTTTCTGCTACGGCTACACACTGTCCCTTGATAATCTCATTCATTCCTATGTTTTTGGTTTTTTAAGATTTTATTTATTTGGCAGAGAGAGTGAGGGAGAGCAGCAAGCAAAGAGGGAGAGGGAGAAACGCACCCCCCACTGAGCAAGGAGCCCGATGCAGGGCTTGATCCCAGGACCCTGGGATCACGACCGGAGCTGAAGGCAGACACAACCAACTGAGCCACCCAGGTACCCCAATCCTATGGTTTTAAAAACCACTTATGTACTATGGACTCCTAAATTTACATTTCAGCACTGAATTTCCCCCTGAGCTCTGGACTTATATATTCATTCATTCATCAAATATTTATTGAACACATGTATTATGCATGAGGTATTATTCCAGGCTCCTGGGATGTGAAAAATAAAGTGGGGTAAGGGAATACGGAATGATAGGCAGATAGAGAGGCTTATTTATATAGGATGGTCAGGGAAAAAACCTCTCTTACATGGTCACCCCTGAACAGAAATCAGTATGAAGGGGGCAGGCTATGCGAACATATGGAAGAAGAGCATTCTAACCAGAAGAAATAATAAATGCCCTAAACTCAGGAATAATTCTGATACCTCCAAAGAGCGAAGGGTCCTGAAATAGAGTGAAAGAACATTTGATTATGAAGTCAGAAAAGTTGAAAGTGATCAAATCTTATAGAGCATTATAATGTTGTAAAGCACTTAATTATCATAAGAAAAGAACAAGAGCATTTGATCAAGGAAGGGACAAGGTAAGATTTTAGTTTTGGGGGGTGCCTGGGTGGCTCAGTGGGTTAAAGCCTCTGCCTTCGGCTCAGGTCATGATCTCAGGGTCCTGGGATCGAGCCCCGCATCGGGCTCTCTGCTCAGCGGGGAACCTGCTTCCCCTTCTCTCTCTGCCTGCCTCTCTGCCTACTTGTGATCTCTCTGTCAAAAAAATAAATGAAATCTTAAAAAAAAAAAAAAAAAAGAAAGAAAGAAAAAAAAAAAGAACATTTAGTTTTTGAAAGATCACTCTGGGGGCACCTGAGTGGCTCAGTGAGTTGAGTGTCCAACTCTTGATTTTGGCTCAGGTCATGATCCCAGGCTGGTGAAATGAAGTCCCATGTTGGGCTCAGTGAGAGTCTGCTGGAGATTTTCTCCCTCTGCCTCTGCCCCTCCCCGCCACCTCAAACGTGAGCACCTGTAACCAGGCTTGCTCTCTCTAAAATAAATAAATCTTAAAAACAAAAACAAAAACAAACAAAACATCACTCTGGCTGCAATATGAAGAACAGATTACATGGGGACAAAACTAGAAATCAAAGACCAAAGAAAAGGTTATTGCAGTGATAGTCTAGGCAAGAGGAAATGGTGGCTTGGCCTAAAGAGATAGTACCAGTAGTCAATGTAATCAGGTTGGGCTCACATTTTAAAGACAGAGTTGTCAGAAGTTGTTAATGGACTGAATATGGGATAAAAGACAAAGAGAAAGGAGTAAACAATGACTGCTGGGGTTCTGGCCTGCCAAATGGGGTGAATGGCAATGCTATTTACTAGCATGCAGCAACCACTAGTAATGACTTGGCTATCGGACACCTCGGACACCTCGTAAGTAGCATGATTAAAGGGACGTTCTTGTTTTCATCAAAAACCTTGTTCCTCTTCTCGTCTTTCCCAGCTCATTGCTGTCACATAATCCTTTCCTATTTCCTTCTAGCACTTGCCCCTATCTGAATTACTTTATTTACACCCACTACAGTATAGGCTCTATGAAAGCCAAGACCTTGACCGTCTACTCCGCCGCTAGATCCTTGGATCCTGTTATACTGCCTGACACAGAGTAGGCACTTGATGAACATTTGTTAAATGAAATAGTACATGAGCAAAAGAATCCTCTTACCTTCTCCTCTGTAAGTTACTCTCTTCAGTTTGGCCAGCTGATACTAGAGCTCCTCAATTTCTAGAACCTATTCTCTTCTCACTAGCTCTTAAAAGGCATTTCTTGGAGCGCCTGGGTGGCTCAGTGGGTTAAAGCCTCTGCCTTCGGCTCAGGTCATAATCTCAGGGTCCTGGGATCGAGCCCCGCATCGGGCTCTTTGCTCAGCAGGGAGCCTGCTTCCCCCTCTCTCTCTGCCTATCTCTCTGCCTACTTGTGATCTCTCTCTCTGTCAAATAAATAAATAAAACCTTTTTTTTAAAAAAAGGCATTTCTTACCCACCACTTCAATTTCCATCAATTTGCCCACATTTTGGACATTTTTATCTCCAGCCCAGAGTTCTCTGAGATCCAACCTATTTTGAGGTATCTCAAATTCAGCAAGATCTAATAGTGAGCTTTGCCACCAAACCTGTCCCCCATCCATGCAGGTAGGCAAGCTGGAAATATTATCATCCTTGTTCTCACCTCCCCTCAACCCCTGGTAATCAATCTATCGCCAAATCCTGTTGATTTTATCTTATAACCATCTTTCAAATACCTCTTACTTCTTCTTTTATTTTTAAGTAATCCCTATACCCAGTGTGGGGCCCAAACTCACAGCCCAAGATCAAGTCGCATGCTTCACTGACTGAGCCAGCCAGATGCCCCTCTCTCTCTTGCTTCTGAAAAGACTTTTGCTATCACCCTTGTTCATCTTTTGGTTGGGACTGTTGCAACAGCTTCCTAATAGTCTCCTCACAGCCACTCTGGTATCCCTACAATGAACTGCCATGTTTCGGCTACAAAAGTCTTTTCATAAAGATTTTATTTATTTGACAGAGAGAAAGAGATCACAAGTAGGCAGAGAGGCAGGCAGAGGGAGACGGGGAAGCAGGCTCCCCGCCGAGCAGAGAGCAGGATGCAGGGCTCGATCCCAGGGCCCTGAGATCATGACCTGAACCGAAGGCAGAGGCTTAACCCACTGAGCCACCCAGGCGCCCCTACAAAATTCTTTTCAAAAAGAACACCCCAACATCTACTACGTAAAACTTTTCAATAGCTTCTCATGGCCCTTAGGGAGAAGAACAAAACAGAATCCTCCAGGGCCTTGCCAATCTAACACATGCATATCTTTTTAGGCTCATCTCACACCACTCTTCCTTTTTGTTTCTTGTGCTACAAACATATTTGGCCTCCTTTCAATTCCTAAACATGCCATTACTCACCTGCAAGGCGACCTTGCTTTTAGTCAAGGGTCTCACAAAACTCACCTTCAGAGCACCCACCTCAGTTTGTAAATATATTCCTATTAGGATGTCTATTTCCTTCAGAAGACTGTGTCATGAGAGCAGAGACTGTCTCACTTTCTTCACCACTGTATCTCCGGCATCTATCAAAATCTAATTCTTCTTCAAACGTTTGCTATATAGATTTCTGCACGGGAGAGGTTATCTGATGGCAGATGGTACACTGGCTACACTGGCATGAGGAGTTTCAGTCCTGAATGCATCTGCTGATGTAACTTTAGGCAAGTTAATTAAACTCTTAAAACCCCGAGTACCGCATAGGATTCCGTGAGGATTAAAGAAAACCATGTACATAGTATGCTTAGCACAGTTTCTGACACACAGAAAAAGTGCAATATATGCTAGCTGTTATTATTAGCTATTTTCATTCATTCAAATGGCCAGACGCCATTTATGATGGCTTAGTAAAAGTTAACTTATTTTTAGCCCTTTTCATAATTACACCTTCAACTATATAAAACAGTAGAGTTCCATAAGTAATTTTAAAAATTTTGAAAACTATCTGTTCAAAGTTTAATGTCAAGTCCCTTCATCCTAAAACAAAAACAAAAAACAAACAAAAAAAAAACCATACCATAAAATAAACACAGTGTTTTATTAGTTATCTCCTCCTGAGTGAAAACATAGGCCAGAATGTAGCAGCTTAAAACAACAAACATTTTTATCTCACAGTTGTGGGTAAATAATCTGAAAGTGGCTTAGCTAAGTGCCTCTGGCTCAAGTTCTCTAGAGGGGTTATGTCAGCTGGGGCTTCAGCCATCTCGAGACTCAACGAGGGCTGAAGGATCCACTTGTAAGTTCTCTCACATGGCTGTTGGCAGACTTTTGGTCTTCACAAATTTCTAACAAGGTTTGATGTGGACACAAGATGAAAATGTCTCTATCATTTATAAAACTTTTATAAAACAGTGCCATCCTTATGCTACTCGACATTCCTTACAGGGGCGCCTGGGTGGCTCAGTTGTTGAGTGTCTGCCTTCAGCTCAGGTCATGGTCCCGGGGTCCTTGGATCGAGCCCCGCATTGGGCTCCCCTGCTTCTCCCTCTCACACTCCTGCTTGTGTTCCCTCTCTCACTGTCTCTCTCTGTCAAATAAATAAGTAAAACCTTTAAAAAAAAAAAAACAAAAAAATGAAACAAAAAACATCCCTTACAAACAATTTGCAATAAATCTGTCCTTGTGTTTCCTCTTTGGGAAAAGTTTCTCTCTTGATAAAAACAGCATGTTTATTATATATAAAAGTATTGTTTTTTATTGGAGGTCTCCTTTTTCCCTAACACTTGGTTCAGACAGATTTTTTGCCAAACGATCTCCTAGACTTTCCTAGATTTTTCTCCCTCTCCTGCCCTTATTCTTACTTCTTTTATTATATGGCTCTTTTCCTTTTATCATTATTTTCTAATCATATTATCAATATATTGCTTTCTTTTTTTTTAAGATGTTATTTAACTATTTGAGAGAGAGAGAGAGCAAGCATGAACAGAGGGAAAGGGGAGAAGCAGACTCCCCACTGAACAAGGAGCCCAACACGGAACTTGATTCCAGGACTCTGGGATTATGACCTGAGCTGAAGGCAGATGCTTAACCAACTGAGCCACCCAGGTGCCCAATATATTGCTAACATCCCCGTACAATATTTGGTGTTAGCCAGAGTATAAATAAATTAACACCTAATTTTACTAGAGAACTGCCCCAAATCAAAATTCATTTACTGTGTAACCACCAATAATGTAGTTAAATAAATTTTAAAAAATATTCTATTCTAAATATGTATTTACTATATATGAAAGAAAATACTGCTTGGTCAGCCCTTCTAAACTCCATAGAGTTAGAAAGACATTAAAACTGCCTGAACCCTATAACTGTGCAGTCCCATACAGTGGCCACTAGCCATATGTGGCAATTTAAATTTAATTAAAATTAAATAAAAGTAAAAGTTCTATTTCTCAGCCACATTAGCCATTTTTCATGGGCTCAATAATTAACATGAATTTCAAAGCTATGTAAACCTTTGCCTTTCTGTAATTTAGATCCACAAACACAAAAGCAAACTTAAAATGGGGCGAAAGGAAGAATACAATCATCTTGACTTTGCTACCTGCCAAGACCAATACAAATAGCAACACACACACACACTTACACCCATTTATACAGTCTGTCTTTCTACATCTAAACATCCCTTCCCTGGAACTAGAACATGGCAAAGTAACGAAAATGATCACAGGTAAGATTAACCAGGATGCTGAGAAAGTAGTTTACCTCTTTATCCAATAATCAATCCACTTGCTACAGTCAAAAAAAAAGTACATACATACCACCACCATCCAGTTGTAGCAAGCTTGTGGTAAAACTAGTGCACTCCTACAACTCTTTTGAAATGCAAAACAGCAGTAGAAAAACCTTAAAATCCAAGTTAAATTATACTACTCGAGATTGCCCCCATCACATATGCAATTTCCCCCGCCTATAGTTTTCCTTTAATATCTTTACCTAGCGAAATCCTGCTTATACAATAGTTACCCTGTGGTTTGATTCCACTTCCTCCTGATACCCTTCTGAGTTGCTCTGCATTAGGGTTCTCCAGAGAAACAGAATTAAGAGGAAATATAGAGATATAAACATATTTGTTATAGGGGCGCCTGGGTGGCTCAGTCGGTTGAGCAGACTCTTGATTTCAGCTCAGGTCATGATCTCAGGGTCGTGAGATGGAGCCCCTCTCAGGCTCCACACTCACTGCAGAGTCTGCTGGTCTCTCTCCATCCCCCTGCTTCTCTCTCTCAAATAAATAAAATCTTTTTAAAAAAAATAAAGAGATTTATTATAAAAGGATTGATTCAACGATTATGGGGGTTGGCAAATCCCAAGATCTGCAGGGTGAGTCAGCAAGCTGGAAACCCAAGAGAGCTGATGGTTTAGTTCCAGTCTGAGTAGGAAGCCTGTGAACCAGGAGAGTTGATCTTATAGTTCCTGTCAGTCGACCAGCAAGCCTGAGGCCCAGGAAGAGCTGATGTTTCAGTTTGAGTCTGCAGATAAAATGCTAATGGCCCGGTTTGAAGGCAGTGAAGCAGGAAAGAATTGTCTCTTATCGGGAGGAGGTCATCCTTTTTGTGCTATTCAGGCCATCAACTGATTGGATAAAGCCCACCGACAACAGAGAGGACAATTTCCTTTACTCCATCTACCTATTGAAATGCTGATCTCATCCAAAAATACTCTCCTAGAAATACACAGAATAATGTTTGACCAACTAACTATCTGGGTACCCCACAGCCCAGTCTAGGTGACACAAAAAATCAACCATCACACACCCCAAATGGACTTCAATGACATTTCTCAGAACTTAAAACACTTAGCTTATACTCAGCAAAATGTGCTTAATATACAAGGCTTTGAGTAATAGATACTTGTGTAAAGATTTTAAATCTTGGGGTGCCTGGGTGGCTCAACTGGTTAAGCGCCTGCTTTTGGCTCAGGTCATGATCCAGGGGTCCTCAGATCAAGCCCCACGTCAGCAGGGAGTCTCCTTCTCCCTGTCCTCCTGCCCCTGCTTGTGCTCTCTCTCTCTCACTCTCTCAGATATATCTTTAATTTTTTTTAGATTGTATTTATTTATTTGAGAGAGAGAGAGAGAGAGAGAGACAAAGATAGCGAGAGAGAGCATGAGCAAGACGAGTGAGCATGAGCCCAATGCAGGGCTAGATCCCAGGAACCCAGGATCACAACCTGAGCCCAAGGCAGATGCTTAACTGACTGAACCACTTAGGAGTCCCTCAAATAAATCTTAAAAAAAAAAAAAAAAAAGAGAGAGAGAGAAAGATTTTAAATCTGGGAATATAATTGGCCCACGGCATAAACTATTTCTTTTATCCTCTGTATTTATCATAGTGTCTTGCATAAAACTGGTATTCAAATTTTTAAAATAAATACTAAATGAAATAAGTTTAAGTGCCTGACAGTAAAGAATCTCAATCTCACTCTTTTGTACAACTTTATGAGATATGTTAAGGGAATCATGAGACAATCTGTAGTATAACCAGACAGTTCATTATTTAAGACATTATATTAAGGCATTATTTAAATCTAACATTGGTAGAAGGACTTGTATTCAATTCTCCCATATGACCACTTACAAAGAAAATTAAGTCAACCCACAGGATTATCATCTGTTTTTTAAAGATTTTATTTACTTGAGAGGCAGAGGGAGAAGCAGACTCTGCTTCTTGAGCAGGGAGTCCAATGCAGAGCTGGATTCCAGGACCCTTGGATCATGACCTGAGCTGAAGGCAGATGCTTAACCGACCAAACCACCCAGGCACCCAAGGATCATCACCTAATTTAAAAATACATCTCTCACACACCCACATGAATCACTTCTCCAATCTTGAGAAAAATCTAAAAACTAATGCACATCAAAAAAAGAAAGCAAATACAAATGGCAGGAGTTTATACACTATTCTCTAGATATAGCTATCCTTAGAGTTGGAAGGAGGGCTACATTTTTTCTTGGTTTCTCAGCCTATATCCATTTCTACCACACTACTCAGTGTCCAGGATGATTTCAAGGGCAAGTTTTTTCCTTCCCTGACATGTTCTCAAATCTTGATCAAATTGCAAACTTCTATGTGAATGTGGCCATGTTGAACTCTCTGGCTGACTATCCCGATGGAGAACACAAACAGCACTTTTACCAGCTGAGCATGCTGACATGGACTCAGTATCCTTCTGGTCCTCTCGCCTGTATTCTGGGTCGTCCCTTAAGCTTCAACCAATTAGGCCCTACTCACGCTGAGATTTTTTTTTTTTAATTTTATTTATTTGACAGACAGAGATCACAAGTAGGCAGAGAAGCAGGCAGAGAGAGAGGGGGAAGCAGGCTCCCTGCTGAGCAGAGAGCCCGCCACGGGGCTCGATCCCAGGACCCTGAGATCATGACTTGAGCTGAAGGCAGAGGCTTTAACCCACTGAGCCACCCAGGTGCCCCTCACTCTGAGATTCTTAAGTAGAGACAGTAGAGATTCAATCTACAAATAACTGCAAATGTCATTTTATCCCCGTACCTGTTATATCTGTAATTCAGATTAACCTAGATTGGCCAGGATGAGTAATGTGCCCATCCCTTCGGTGGCAATGGGGAATGGGTGACCATGACGTCTTTCTAAGACAGAAGGGATTTGGTAGAAGGGGCTATCGTGGGAAACCAAAAACCTCAACTTTCACAGTAAATAAAAAAAAAAAAAACAATCATCTATCCCGCTCCACACATGCACCAGATGCCTCCTTAGACCTTTAATATATTGTCTGGTTAAAAACCCACAATAACGTCATCAGAACAGTATTATCATATCCATTCTCTAAATGAGGGAAGTATGGGGCATCTGGGTGGCTCAGTGGGTTAAAGCCTCTGCCTTCGGCTCAGGTCATGATCTCAGGGTCCTGGGATCGAGCCCCACATCGGGCTCTCTGCTCAGCAGGGAGCCTGCTCCCCCCCTCCCCCCGCCTGCCTGCCTCTCTGCCTACTTGTGATCTCTCTGTCAAATAAATAAATAAAATCTTTAAAAAAAAAAAATGAGGGAAGTAAGGTTCAGAAAGGTTAAGTAACTTGCAAAGGTAAGCAGCAGAGGATTCAAAACCAGTTCCTACACTCCAAGGCCTATGTTTGCTCATTCATTTATTCTATGATGTCATCCCAAATGTCCTCAACACCAAAAACTGACCGTGACTTCACACTGCAACCTCTTGCCCTGACAAACGGCTTAAGGGGGTTTGAACTAGAAATGCAGGGTGTTGTTCTACCTTTAGAAGGATTCCCTTGGGTCACTTTATTCTAAGAATACAGTATATAATACACACAGCAATCAAAAGGTGTGTTAATCGACCATTTAAGGACTGGGTGAGGCTTCCAGTCAACAGTAGGCTACCAGCTGTTAAGCTTTGAGGGAATCAAAACTTACACACGGATCTTGGCCTGTGAGGCAGGTTGGTGCCCCCAAGCCCTGCACGGTTCAACCGCACATGGAAAACACCACCACATGACCTGGTCTTCCCAACCTCTCACGAGTGCGGCGGGGGTATCTCCCCTCCAAAGATGAACCACCACTAAGAACTTACACAGATTTGTAATCTGAATTCATACCAGTAGTACGGAAGAACTCAACCACAAAATTTAATTTAAAACGGCCTCAGGTTAGGGCGCCTGGGTGGCTCAGTTGTTTAAGTGTCTGCCTTTGGCTTGGGTCATGATCCCGGGGTCCTGGGATGGAGCCCTATGTTGGGGAGGGGGTCCCTGCTCAACGGGGAGTCTGCTTCTCCCACTCCCCACTCGTTTTCGCTCTCTCAAATAAAATCTTTTTTAAAAATAAAAATTTTTTGGGTTGCCTGGGTGGCTCAGTGGGTTAAAGCCTCTGCCTTCAGCTCGGGTCATGATCCCAGGACTCTGGGATCGAGCCCCGCATCGGGCTCTCTGCTCAGCGGGGAGCCTGCTTCCCCCTCTCTCTCTGTCTGACTCTCTGCCTACTTGTGATCTCTGTCAAATAAATAAATAAAATCTTAAAAAATAAAATAAAATAAAAATAAAATAAAAATTTATGTATCATTTTTTATATTTTAAATATTATATATATATGTAGATATATATATAACATTTATTATTTATTATTTATTAACCTGGCCTCGGGTTACTGCCAGAAGCAAACACATCTTTTATGGAAGAATTAACTTCAACCCACACAAGTTACAAGGTTACAAGGCGGAGGAGGGTCAGTAAAGTATCCTCCAGACTGAGAAGGCACTCTGAGACCGAAAAATGTCACAAACCACTCTGTACCACTTACAGAGTTTTACCCAGGGTAACTTACTGAGGGGGAATCAGGCAGGACAACGACCCAGGACACTCCGCAGCCTTCTCAGGCTCCCTCTCCTGCCAAACTGAGACCCTAATCCCCAGCTTTTATAGAGCGGAGGGGTATGGCGGTGAGGTCACAAGGCAGTTATCTAAAGGGCCGCCATCTGTGCACCAGAAGATCTCCACCAGTTACCTCAAGTGGTGCCTTCTGTGCTCCATGTGAGGAAAATCAGAGCAAGCCTTCTCACATTCGGGTCAGGGCACACATTAACCTCCAAGAGGCCTGGGACGTGTAGTCCTGACGGAGGTCCTTGCGGGAAGGGGTGGGGGATGATTTAGAAAAAGATGGAGTCAGTGAGTCAGTGTGGTTGGCACTCCTACACACTGACACTGATGGTCAGATGCCACTGACTGTAAGGTACATCCACACTTCAGTGGTTTTAAAATGTGAAGAGAAAAAAGTACATGTTAAAAATCAATGAGCTATATGGGGCGCCTGGGTGGCTCAGTCAGTTAAGCATCTGCCTTCACTCATGTCATGATCCCGGGGTCCTCGATTCGAGCCCTGAGTTGGGCTCCCTGCTCAGCGGGGAGCCTGCTTCTCCCTCTCCTTTTGCCCCTCCCCCCACCCACGTGTGCTCTCTCGGGCGCGCGCTCTCAAATAAAATAAATAAAATCTTTAGAAAAATCAGCGAGATATTATAATAAGTGACCTCTGGAAGGAAAAGACTGGAACCACTGCTCTACCGTGGCAGCCTTTACGTTGATAACTTCCAAATTCACTTTCTCCAACTCTGCATTCTCCTCCACCCACTCCACTTCCATTTCTCTCTCTCACCTCATCACCAATGCTACTACACTAACTTCTTCAGGATCCTTACATCCAGCCCACACTAATCCTTCCCAGCTCAAGATTCTTAAAAATATTTACCTGGTAACCCAACAGTTAACACCTGCTGATTATAGCGGCCATTGTTGTTCTGCATGAGAAACTCCTCAATACAGAATTAGTGTTTGAGTTAATGAGATTTAGCTAGTTTGGAATTATTCCTCCCTCTTTAATACATAACAAAATACTACTGATCAAAAATCTTTGTTTTTATAAACAGCTCCTGAAAGTCATCTTTACAAAGAAAAAAAAACTTTAATCTATTTTTTAAAGATTTTATTTATTTGAGAGAAAGAGAGAGAGCATGAGAGGGGTGAGGGTCAGAGGGACAAGCAGACTCCCCGCTGAGCAGGGAGCCTATGCAAGACTCGATCCTGGGACTCTGGGATCATGACCTGAGCCCAAGGTAGCTGCTTAACCAACTGAGCCACCCAGGCGCCCTTTAAGCTATTTTTTAACGTTTAACTTGAACATAATTTCAAACTTACAGAAGAGTTGTACAAAAATAAGATTGGTGCATAGAAGCCCTGTATGTCCTTTACCCAGCCTCATCTATTGTTAACATTTTGTCCTATTTGCCTTATCATGCACTCTTTCATGCACACTCTCTCTACACATATATATTCCCCTGGAACTTTCTGAGAAAATACTCCTTATATGATGCCTTTTATCCTTGAATTCTTCAGTGTAAATTTCCTGGAATAAGGATATTCTCTTATGTAACTGCATTATAGTTATTAACTTCATAAATACCAATATTGCTAAATACTTGTACAAATCTACTGAACTGTTCCAATTCTGTCAACTGAGCCAATAATACCGTATAGTTTTTCCTACGGTCAGATTTTACATTTAGTTAAGTCTCTTTAGTCTCCTTTAATTTCATACCTTTCTAAATCTTCCCTTTGCCTTTCATGACACTGACTTTTTTAAGAATATAAGAACTTTTGAGGTGCCTTGGGTGGCTCAGTTAAGCGTCCCAACTCCTGACTTCAGCTCAGGTCATGATCCCAGGGTTGTGAAATCAAGCCCTGCATCAGGCTCTGCACTGGGTGTGGAGCCTGCTTAGATGCTCACTCTCCCTCTTTCTCTACCCCTCCTCCCTTCACTCATGCTTGCACTCTCTGTCAAAAAAAAAAAATAGAACTTCTTTATTTTTAGTAGTATGTTCCTCATTTTGGATGTTTCCGATTTTTTTTTCATAATTAGGTTCAGATTATTCATTCCTGGTTGAAATACTAATACTGCTTAGAGAATCACATCTGGAACCACACAATGTCCACCTACCCCTTACTGTTAACATTAATTTTCATGACATGGGATCAAGATGCTGCCTGATTTCTCCTCTGTATGGTTACTATTTTTCCTTTTGTCACTAATAAGCAATCTGTGAGGAAACACTTTAAAATCATGCAAATAACCTGTTCCTCATCAGGAGTTTCCCACAGATTTATCATCCATTAATGATTCTTGCCTGATCCAATCAGTACTATGATGGCTACAAAACTTAATTCCATTTTAATCATTCATTTTAAATTTATATTAACTATTACTTAGGGGCACCTGGGTGGCTCAGTGGGTTAAAGCCTCTGCCTTTGGCTCAGGTCATGGTCTTAGGGTCCTGGGATTGAGCCCCGCATCGGGCTCTCTGCTCAGCAGGGAGCCTGCTTCCCCCTCTCTCTGCCTGCCTCTCTGCCTACTTGTGATCTCACTCTCTCTCTGTCAAATAAATAAATAAAATCCTTAAAAAAAATATCAAGCATATTATTTTCCATACTCCTCTTTGCTGATATGCAGTAGAAACCCAATCAAGGTGCACCGAGTCGGTAAGAAATGATTCCCAGGGCTACATGTGACACATTAGTCCCTACTTGCCTTCACACTTCATCTCCATTATTACTCTTCTGCCCAATCACTACCCTTAAGCAATATTCATCTTTTTAATTAATCAAATAGGCCAAGCTCCTCAGGCCTACGCTGCAATTGCATTCCTGTTCCTGTTGACTGGAAAATCCATCCCCAGGTCTTCAGGAGACCATGTCCTTATCATCCAGGTCTCAGATCCAAAGTCATCTTCTTACAAAGGCCTTCTACAGCCACCCATGTAAGCTACAGTGGTTCTTCCTATCATCCTGTTTTATTTTCTTCTCAGGACTTAACCACTATCTCAAGTTATCCTGCTCTTTCGTGTTGTCTTCTCCAATCACTCCTTCCGGTAAGTCCTTCAACAATAAAATCTAAGTTCCATGACAGCAGGGATCCTCAGTCTTACTCACTGTGGTACCTCCAGCATCTGATATACAGTAGGTACTCAGTATTTGTTAGACAATTTTTCAGTAAGGGAGGAACCAATCTTGTCATTACATGCTGTCAGATGTCTGACACATATTCTAATATGGAATCCACAAAGATGCTAATGTATGTACATATATGTAAACTATAATCGTCTTTGAAATCTATGAAAGTGGCCAGAAACTCTAAAAATGAATGAATATTGCACTTATCTATAAGATTACTACATGAACCTAATATGTTGGCAACATACACAATTTTTAAAATCCAATCATATATATGATCTAAAATTTACAATACACAACTTTTCACTTCTTTGAAAATGGCATATCATCAGTATTTTTCTTTAAAATACATTACATTGCGGGGCACTGGGTGACTCAGTGGGTTAAAGCCTCTGCCTTCGGCTCGGGTTGTGATCTCAGGGTCGTGGGATCGAACCCCGCATCGGGCTCACTGCTCAGCGGGGAGCCTGCTTCCCTCTCTCTGCCTGCCTCTCTGCCTACTTGTGATCTCTGTCAAATAAATAAATAACATCTTTAAAAATTAAAATAAAATACATTATATTGCTTAGAACACACTTATAAAAATAATCATAAGATGTGAAACAAATTTTATTTATCTAATCCTTACAACACACAAGGAGTTATGGTACTGTTATCATTGCCACTTTACAAAAGAGAAAACTGAGGAACAGAAAACTTAAGTAATTTACCCAAGGTCCCTCAGTAAACTGCAAATTTCAATCTACTTTAGCTGAAGTATAGATCCCAAGAAAATGTAATACTTTAAAAAATTAATCAAGTACTATATAATAAAGTCTACTTAAAACTACAGTTTTGATTTTCCTTCTTCATTCAACTCAATTTTTTAAAAGACTTATTTACATAAGGGGCACCTGGGTGGCTCAGTTAAGTGTCTAACTTCAGCTTAGGTCATGCTCTCAGGGTCCTGGGATCCAGCCCCTGGGGCTCCATGCTCAGTGGGGAGTCTGCTTGTCCCTCTCCCTCTGCCCCTCCCGGACTCATGTTCTCTCTGCCTCTCTCTTGAATAAATAAATAAAATCTTGAAAAAATACATTTTATTTACACAAGAATGAGTCTAGATGAGTATATAAATTTAACTTGTACTACCATCATCAAAAAGATAGCAGGGAGAGGAGGAAAGGAAGAAAGAAAGGGAGGAAGGGGAAAAAAGAGAAGGAGGGAAGGAGGTTATCACTAGCAAGTTTGATGCACACAGTTTCCAAGGCAACAACCAAAGTCGTGGAGAGCCTGACTCAGCACTTCCTCACCTGAATACAATCACTCCCAACAGTCTAACATCACGGTCATCGAATCTTATTTTGTTCAGAGGTTAATTCAACATATACAAAACAGTGATTAGGCTTTTTTTGTTTTTAGTGGGCTCACATTAAAGATCTAGAAATACCTATTATCCATATTTTTAAAGACTGTATACAGTCTTTTCACCTTATTATCATATAAATAATAAAACATATTCCCAGTAATATACAACAGGGAGTAACTGTAACATAGGCTTAACATTCATGCTATACCAACATTCAACTAAAGGTTAAAATATTTTATTTTCAAAGAGCCAAGACCATATATATTTTCTCCACTGTAAATGCACTTTCAACCATAAACAGTAAATACAAGGTAAATACACTCTGAATATACATTCAACCATAAACATTGTAGTTTGACCACTATCATGGGTTTAAAGTCACAAAACCAAATCTAGAAGCTACAATTTCATTCTCAAAATTATTTTTGCCTGCTTTACTCTGCACTATGTAAAATAAAGTTACTATTCCTCAGTTGGTTTTCTTTTTGGAAGGTCGGGGGAGGAGGAATAGCCCATAGTTAAAGGTTACATATACTCACACCCCATCCAACACACAAAGTTAAAGGGAGCAGTTACAATTCTTCTTGAAATGTAACCTTGATTCTAGAATTATATTTTATTATAATACAAACTAAACTATCAGTGTATATATAATATTAAAGTAATAAGTAAAAGCTTATAAAAAGGACACATAATTATATACTACGGTAATTGGTCAAGAACAGGGGATTCCAATCCAGTGTTCATTTTTCTAAAATTAAATTTACTGAAGTAAAATTTACCATTTAAAATTGGGCAATATGGTAATTTTTGGGCAATATGGTAATACAACTATATAACCAACACCACAATTAAGGTACAAAGCATTTGCATTACCAACAAAAATTCCTTCATACTCCTCTGCAGACAATGCTCTTTACCACAGTCCCAATAACAATCTACTTTTTGATACTATAAATTGGTTTTCATTTTCTAGAATATAATATAATAAATTGAATTATATAGCATTTACTCTTTTGTATATGGCTTCTCCCATTAAGCATGATGATTTTGTTAATGTTTTGAGATTCACCCATGTTGTTGTGTGTATTCAAAGTTTATTCCCTTCGTGACTAGTATTACATAAAGAAATATACTCCACAACTGGTTTACTCATGCACCTATGAGGAACATTTTGGTTGTTTCTAATTTAGGGATATTATGAACAAAAGTGTTATAAACATGTATGAATAAGTTTTTTAACAAGATATGTTTTCATTTCTCTTTGGTGAATACCTAGTAGAGGAATCAAAGATCATATACTAAACTGCCAAAATATTTTCCATGGGTACGTACCATTTTACATTCTTTCCAACAACATTCAAATCTCTTGCCTAATTTTAACTGGATCATTTGGGGGGTTTTTGGTTTGGTTTGTTTTTTTTTTAAGATTTTATTTATTTGTTTGACAGAGAGAAACACAGTGAGAGAGGGAACACAAGCAGGGGGAGTGGGAGAAAGAGAAGCAGGTTTCCCGCTGAGCAGGGAGCCCAATCATTTGTTTTCTTTCTATTGAGTTTTAAGAGTTCTTTAAATGTTCTGGATTCAAGTCATTTGTCAGATATATGTACCATGAATATTTTTCCCATGCCAGAGATTACCTTTCCATTTTCTTACTGACAGATATCAAAGAACAAAAGTCTTTCCATTTTGATGAAATCCAGTTAATTTTTTTTCATGGTTTGTGTTTTCTCATGTTCACTGTTTTCTTCTAAAGTCTTACAGTTTTTTATTTTTTAAAGTTTAGTCTATAACCCATTTTTTGTGTATCGTATGAGGTAAGAGTCAATGTTCACTTTTTTTCCACACACATTATCCAGTTGTTCTAGCACATTTGAGAAGACTGTAACTTCTTCCTTTGAATTGCCTTGGTAACTTTGCCAAAAATCAACTGACCTTCTATGTGTGGATCTATTTCTTGGACACTCAATTCTATTCCACTGATCCACTATGTATACCCTATCACTACTACCACGCTGTATTTGAGTAAACTTTAAAATCTGGTAGCATAAGTCCAACTATGTTGTTTTTTTTTTCCATTATTGCTTTGACTATTAATTTGTCTTTCCATATAAGTTTCCTTTCAAAAAAAAGAAAAAGAAAAAGACTGCTGAAATTTATATTAGAATTTCACTGAATGTACAGATCAATTTGTAGCTCAGTATTTCTTAATCCTTGTCTATATATCAGAATTATCTGGGGCACGTTGAAAGATAATCCAGGCCTGGACCCCATCCCAAACCCATTAAGTCAATAAGTTCTAATATAAAGTCATGATTCAGAAATGCTGGTTCAACCTTTTGAAAAAATTCTTGCCATTAAAATTAAAGATATCTGAGATTATAAAATGCTTCTTGTCATAAATATTACTGGTATCTAACTAGAAACTGGGATATCTATTTAAAAATTAGTTTCCACCAA
>CM052884.1:58704147-58736105 GCA_028534135.1 Potos flavus | reverse complement strand
TAGCTTGGGCTCAGGTCATGATTTTGGGTTCTGGGATTGAGCCCCACATTGGGCTCCCTACTTAGCGGGGAGTCTGCTTCTCCCTCTGCCACTCCCCCCCAACTCGTGCTCACTTTCCCTCTCAAATAAATAAAATCTTGAAAAAAAAAAGAAAGAAAGGCAAATACTTATCCAGAATGAGGGGAAAAAACATACCACAAACATCACAAAAATCCAGAAAAAACAACATAATAATTCTAGCAATAAATTCCCTGACACACTTCAAGAATATGTTTTCCACATTTTTACTACATGTGTTTCATGATCCTCTCTTCACATGACAATGATATGTAAGATTTTCTATAAAGCGATTTTAAAAACTTCCTATAGACTAAATTGTTATTTATATTTCAGAATATATTCTTTAAGGTTCACAAACGCTTACTGGTCCATATCATAAAGTTTTCGTATTGTCAAATTTGGGGAATCTTATATTCATTTCTTTTATTTACAAGCTTTGAGAAGAATTTTCCCCAAACTAGCTTCTGACTCTGTGTATTTTAAATTGTGTTTTTCTTACTCTAACCACATACTTCGACTGTCAGGCACTATAGAATATGTTCATATAACCTGTGATCTCTGGCCTGGCATCTTTGTGCCAAAACACTGAATCAGCACAGAGGATAACAAGAGTATTTCTAGGTATCATTCCTATAGCAGAAAGGTTGGCAAAAACTTATATACACTCCAAAGTGACAATGAACCAAATAAATACATGCGATCCAACGTAATTATAAATCTAATTCAACTTTCCCTAGCTAGATCCCAAAAATGTCTGCAGTCACTTCAACGCTACGTAACATGAGGGTAAGTCAAAAATGGAAAGAGAGAACAACCTTAAAGCATCTAATTTTCTGAAATCTTACAGAAACATATGGCCACGTGAACACCTTTCTCCCAAAGTCTTGGAAGAAATTTTGCACAAGTGAGAGACCGTGAAGCTTAAGTTTAAGTAGCTTCATGGTAAGTTCTCCACATCCTACTACTCTAGTTCTGTTTTCTTCGCTACTCCTCTTTGCCATGCCAACCACAAAATGTAGGTACTTCCCATAATCCTTGCCTTTCTCCCCAAAACCTGCACAGTACAGATACTTCCCAAAGGCACTTTGTCCTTAATTCCATCTACACTCCTTTTTTCTCAATCTTATCCATTACCAAGCTTCATCTATGACCTTCTAAGCTAACAGTTCTCCCTCTAGAATCTAGTGACTAGACTATCAAATCCACGGGGAAGAAAGCCAGTCTTGTGGTTTGTATGAACTCTAGGGGCTTATAGCAAGCCTTCCATGAAATACACTGAGTAACTTCCAAAGTGTACCTCTTCCCTCATTCTTTCTTTCCAACTCCAAACCTGCAATCTTAAATTGCCTACTGACCTCTTCCACCTAAGTAACTTCTGCCCCTCCCCTCAAGAAAACACAAACCCCCACAGCACGTGGAGTATTCTGAATTTCATTTTAACACTCAATGATACATTTAAACTCTTCTTAATAAGTAATTTTCATAGTAGCCTTTAAGGAAATTAAGGTATGACAAAATTATAGGCCGTGATCAAGAAAAATCCAGATTATTCTACCTCTAATAGCTTAAATTTATCCCTTAAAAACAAGTTAAGTGGCTCAGACATATAGATCTAATTTTGATAACTTATCTGGGAACATACTCAGTGCCCTATACAAAGACACCATAATTAGAAATGCAAAGCCTACTGCTAGTTATCAAACACGAACAAATAAAATACTCTGGGGAAAGAAAATAAATACAGTAAGACTAAATAGCAATAGCTAAATAAAATAAATATGACTGTATACATAAGTCTTAAAGTTTATATACAGAATGTACTCAGACAATACAGAGTACATATTTAGTCATGTAGTCCTGCTCCACTGAAAGGCCTCATTGTAAACACACTACTAAAACAAAAGAGTTCCCAAGCAAACAGAACAAACTGCTGAGCTAAGTGTGGCAATGACGTATCTGACTATTTGCCTTCAGTTGCTAGGATTCAGTGTATCCATTTTTCTCTAAGCTTTAAAACATGCAACTCTTTCATGTGCTAAAGATTCCATAGTTAAGCAGAAGATTGACCAAATGCTTGACCTATAAAAAAAAAATATGTCCAATGCAAATCTCTAATTTCTTGAAAATAGTCATGTTTTCTCTATGGTAAAAAAAAACAAATGGAAGTGAAATTTTCATTCTCTTTACCGAAAACAACAGCAAAACTCAATTTCAACAAAATGAAATGCCTACTTTCAAGTTACTTCCAGAGTAATAAAATTCTGAGTGTAGCTTTAAAAGAAAATAGCTCCAGTCTATTCAGAAACTTTTTGAATCTCTGCAATCATAAAGGGCATGTTGCAATAGTCAAAAAAAGAAATTTATGTGGTGATCTGATGGAACTCCCAAAGCCGTTCCAGTTAGCATCCATTTCACCTTTGGAATTGCAGTCCTAAAATATGTTCATCGATTAGATACTAACAAATAAACTGAATTGTTAAAAAAATAAAAAAAATAAACTGAATTGTTTGCCATCCACATGATCTGTGAGAGAAGAGATAAGAAATCTGCTTGTTAGGCAAATAAAACAAATAGTATCAACCTCAGACTATTTTTTATAGTTCCATAACTATCACCCTATCTCAAATTATGGGTCAGTAAGAAAGCTCCCTCAGGAACTTCCATTTGCTCTTGATACAGCACCCGAATGACGCATCACACGGGCTTGATATATCTTTGGTTGACAGCAGAAACAATCAAATTTCCAGGAAAACATTCAGAAATTCAATATTCAATAATAAACAACAGCTTCATTGTCAGGAAAACAACAGCATTAAACAATGTTGCTTCATATTCCCGACTGGTTTTCAATCATTTAGATGTTTTCAACTATTAGACACTTTAGGATACAACTTCCACACTTTATTTCAAGATTCAAATATTTCAAATCAATTCAATATAACTTACTATTATAAGCTTATTATGAATTTGTTATTTAAATAACATTTAGGAAGTCACAAATTAGTAATTTTTCTACCTATACAAAATTTTATATCTTTACTACCTGACAATTAATATTCTTCACAAATCAGAGTTCCATTTTAGTAAAAAGCACCCTAAATGGCTATTATCTTAATTTTTGTTCCAAGTGTCTGGCTTTTTCATTCTCACATCTGTAAGTAAAGCAGGGGTATTTGGGAGATATTTCAGTCAAACTTTACAAAATCGTCATTATCAAAAGGAACAAATATAAGTAACATTTACTTAAACAATAAGCTTGCGTTCTGGGTATTTTTATTTTAAAAAGTATTTTAAGAAAAGAATGACACTTGCAGTTAACAAATAACATTAGCTTATTTTTTTTAAGTAAACTCGAAGACTCAAGTTTCTGTTTTTGTTTTTAAGTAAATACATTGGCTTATTTTTAAGTTAAACAGATGTTAAGGTATTTTATAATTTAAAATGAGCATAAAGATAATTCGGTCTTCACTGAATTCAAGTTTTGGGAGTTTTTTAAAGACTTTATTTATTTATTTGCCAGTGAGAGAGAGCACAAGCAGGGGGAGTGGCAGGCAGAGGGAGAAGCAAACTCCCCACTGGGCAGGGAGCCCCATGTGGTACTTAATCCCAGGACCCTGGGATCATGGACCTGGGATCAGGACCCATGACCTGAGCCGAAGGCAGGCACTTAACCAACTGAGCCATCCAGATGTCCCCTGAATTCAAGTTTTAATCAATGATTTCAAAGGTAGATGTTGGGGCACCTGGGTGGCTTAGCTGGTTAAGCATCTGGCTTTTGATCTCAGCTCAGGTCCTGATCTCAGGATCATGAGTTCAAGCCCTGCGCTGAGTTCCACACTGGGAGTGGAGCCTATTAAAAAAAAAAAAAAAAAGCTAGATGTTTTCCTGCCATTTAAAATTGAAAATAATGTCTCAATTTAAAGTAAATTATTTCCAAGAAAGGAAACCTTCCTTCTATATCTTAGAAACTGACCACTATTTCAATATTCTCAAATTAATTATGGGGCCTAAGCAACTTCTACTAATCAGTAACATTATTTTTTTTTTTAAGTATAGATTCAGCACTAGAAGCTACATAACTTGTATTAGGAAGGTTATAAAATATAGTAGATGCCCAAAATCAGTTCTTCCTTAAGGACAGAATTAAATATTTACCATTAGCACTTAAATGTTCAGTAGCACTTAAGAATTCAGGTTCAGAAAAAGGTATGAGTGATCTGCAGAACTCAAATGGAGGACATGCATGTATCCCTGTCAAATAAAAAGAATGTTTAAAAAAAGAAAAAAAAGACAATTCAATCAAGCAGTGAAAAGACTGGTGGAAGAGGTTAGGTATAAACTATGGGTGCAGAATTTCTTCTACTTACATCCAACTAAAAAATTTGATCATTTAAATCATGTGGATTTGAAGTAAATACGGATGAAAGTCTAATCTCGTCCCTAGGGTATGGACTTAATTCAGCAATCAGAAAAGGGCTTACTATGCCCAGCTGTAGCACAGGTAGAAACACTCTGGCCACATGCAGCCCCACGTGTCGTTTCACAGAACAAAATCCATGATCAATGAGAAACTGCAAGTCACTGAGGATGATAACCAAAACCCGAAATTTTAACTTCAGTATGCTTAATGTGATAACCCCAAATTTGGGGGCATGCATAACCGCAATTCAAGAAAGATGAGAAAATGTTACTTTAGTGGTTAGTTGCCTTCAAGACTAGAAAGGTTTAAAATTAAATAAGGAGATAATGAGTAAATCAAACACACAGTAGGTCTGAGAAGGATATAATACATCCATATACAGTCTGGAGCAGGGGCAAGGGTGTAACAGTAGGGGGGTGGTAACGAATTAATACAACTATTTTCAAACTTTGGAAAACAGTTTGGTACTACCTAGCAAAACTGAAGAAGACATAACCTACAAACTAGCAAGTCCAACCAGGGTAAACACAGCAGAAGAAATATCATACATGTGAATCAAATATATGTAGAGAACTTAAATTGTATGACGTATATTTTCTAACCACAAAGAAATAAGACTAGAAATCAGTAACAAAAAGATAACAGAAATATTCCAAACACTTAGAAATTAAACAACTAAGTAAGCTATGGTTCAAAGAGGAAGTTCAAAGGGACACCAGAAAACAGTTTGAACCGAATAAAAATTTAATACAACATATCAAAATTTATGGCATGCAAATAGGGTTTTGCTTACAGGGAAAGATAAAACATTAAATGCTTATATTAGAAAAGGAGAAAAATCTAAACAAAAAAATCAATGATCCAAGCTTCACCTTAACAAGCTAGGAAAAAAAGAAAATAAACCTAAAGCAAACAGAAAAAAGGTTAATAATGATAAGACCAGACATCAATGAAAGTGACAACAGAAAAACAACAGAGAAAACAATAAAACCAAAGCTGATTTTTTGAAAAGATTTTTTAACTAAGATAAACCTTGGGCTTCTGGATGGCTTAGTCAGTGGAGCATGTGACTCTTAACCTCAAGGTTGGGAGTTCAAGCCCCACGCTGGATGTAGAGCTTACTTTTTAAAAATTTAAATAAATAAATGAAAAGATTGGTGGTGATGTTAATAAATGTAAAAAAAAAAAAAGATAAACCTCTAACAAGACTGACAGAGAAAAAAGAAAGAAAAGACACAAATTACCAACAACAAGAATGAAAGAGGGATATCACTACAGACCCCACGGGGTGTAAAAGGTCAACAAAAGAATACTAGAGGGGCACCTGGGTGGCTCAGTCATTAAGCGGCTCAGGTCATGATCCCAGGACCGTGGGATAGAGTCCCATATTGGGCTCCCTGCTCAGCGGGAAGCCTGCTTCTCCCTCTCCCACTCCCCCTGCTTGTGTTTCCTCTCTTGCTGTCTCTCTCTCTCTGTCAGATAAATAAATAAAATCTTAAAAAAAAAAAACATACTAGGGACGCCTGGGTGGCTCAGTCGGTTAAGCGTCTGCCTTCGGCTCAGGTCATGATCCCAGGATCGTGGGATAGAGTCCCATATTGGGCTCCCTGCTCAGTGGGGAGCCTGCTTCTCCCCTCTGCCTGCTGCTCCCCTTGCTTGTATGTGCTCTCCCTCTCTCTCGATCTGACAATTAAATAAATAAAATCTTTAGAAAAAAGAAATACTAGAAACAACACTTTGCATACAGACCACTCATATGAAATAAACCAACTCCTTGAAAACCACAATCAAAACTCACCAATGATGAAAAAGATTCTCTGAACAATCCTGTAATTATTAAATAAACTTTTTTTTAAAATATTTTATTTATTTATTTGACAGAGAGAAAGAGATCACAAGTAGGCAGGGAGGCAGGCAGGGGCGGGGGGGGGGGGGCGGGGAGGAGGGGGGAAGCAGGCTCCCTGCTGAGCAGAGAGTCCGACTAGAGGCTCGATCCCAGGACCCTGGGATCATGACCTGAGCCGAAGGCAGAGGCTTTAACCCACTGAGACACCCAGGCACCCCAAATAAACTTAATACATAGTTCAAAACTTTCCAAAGAGAAAAAAGAAATTTCTAGTCCCAGATGGTATCTCTGGCAAATTCTTCTAAACATTTCAAAAATAAATAAAACCAATTCTACATACTCTCTTCTGAAAACAGAAGAGAGAACACTCTCCAACACATTTTGGGGGCCACCATTACCCTGATATGAAAACCATACAGAAAGAAAGTACACAAAGAAAACTACAGACCTATAGCCCTCATGAACACAAATGCAAAGATTCTCAACAAAATATTAACAAATCAAATCCAGCAATATGCAAGAATAATAATGTACCACAACCAAGTGGTACTTATCCCAGCAATACAAAGCTGGTTCAATATTCAAAATCCTTGGGTGCCTGAGTGGCTCAATTAGTTAAGTGTCTGCCTTCAGCTCAGGTCATGATCCTGGAGTCCCAGGATTGAGCCCCACATCGAGGTACCTGCTCAGCAGGGAGCCTGCATCTCCCTCTCCCTTTGCCCCTCCCTGCCACTTGTGCCCTCCTTCTCTCTCTCTCAAATAAACAAATAAAATCTTAAAATATATATATATTCAAAACCCAATCACTGTAATCCACCATATTAACAGTCTAAAGAAAAAAAGGCAAATATAATCATATCACTTGATGAAGAAAAAGCATTTGACAACATCCAGCTCTTAGCAAACCAAAAGAAAGAAATTTCCATAACCTAATAAAAAAAATCTGTAAGAACAGTACAGCCACTACAATAGATAATGGTGAAAGACTGGATGCCTTCCCCCTAGATTAAGAACAAGGAAAAGATGTTGACTCATCACTCCTATTCAGCATGATCCTGGAAGTCCTAGCCAGTTCAAAAAGGCAAGAATCCTACTCTTAGGTATTTATCCTAGAGAAATAAAAACTTACATTCAGACAAAAATCTTTACATGAATGTTAACAGCTATTCTACTCATCATCAACGTAACTGGAAACAACCCAAATACCCTTCAACAAGTGAATGGATAAACAAACAGGTACATCCAGCCCATGGGCTACTTACTGCTCAGCAATAAAAAGGAGTACGTTGTACACAAAACAACCTGGACGAATCTCAAAGGCATTATGCTAAGTGAAAGAAGCCAATCTCAAAAGGTTACATACTACACGATTCTATTTCTGACAGTCTCAAAGAGATAAAACTACAAAGAAAAAATGAGGATTAGTAGCTACTGAGGGTTAGGAGAGAGAAGATACCACTACAGTGAAAAAGTAGAAGGGCACTAAGGGGTAAAGGAACTAGTAAGCATTCTGATTGCTAGAATGGATCCACAAATCTATACTTATGTTAAAGTTCATCCAACTATATGCCAAAAAGGTCCATTTTATTATGTTAATTTAAAAATTTTAATTAGGGGCACCTGGGTGGCTCAGTTAGTAAAGCATCTGACTTCAGCTCAGGACATGATCTTAGGGTCCTATGATCGAGCCCCAAGTCGGGCTCCCTGCTCAGCACAGAATCTGTTTCTCCCTCTCCCTCTACCTCTCCCCCACTCGTGCTCTCTCTCTCTCTCAAATAAATAAATAAATAAAATCTTTTTTAAAATTTTCTTTTTAATTAAAAAGTAGAAGTTAAGGGGCACCTGGGTGGCTCAGTGGGTTAAAGCCTCTGCCTTCAGCTCAGGTCATGATCTCAGGGTCCTGGGATCGAGCCCCACATCGGGCTCTCTGCTCAGCAGGGAGCCTGTTTCCCCCTCTCTCTGCCTGCCTCTCTGCCTACTTGTGATCTCTCTCTCTCTGTCAAATAAATAAATAAAATCTTAAAAAAAAAAAAAATTAGAAGTTAAGTACCTAAGGTTTGGGAGAAGCAGTAAATGAGACTGTTTATATTGAAACGCTTTGCACAATGTCCAACACATAGGAAATGTTCATCAGATATGTAAGTTATTTTTATTAAGCCCTAACCTGAAAAGGTAAAGATAATAGGCTACCTCACCGTGTATCATCAGCCTCATACCAAAGCCGGGATTACTTCCCTAATCTTCAGAGTGATTTAGCATATGAATAGAAGAGTAAAAAAGAAGAAGAGAGAAACTTCCCTTTTTCTGATGAACTCAAATGTATTCTGAAATGATAAGACCAAAAAAACTATAAAATGTAATCAAATTAGGTACCATTAAGTAACTTTCTCATCCTAGGTTCTACTCCTAGTTTTTATTTTATTAGAGTTTAAATCAGAAAAAAAAGATAAACAAGACTAGAATCCTTTACATAAACCCACAAATAGATTACCAATTGATTTTAGACAAGGGTGCCAACTCAATTCAATGGGGGGAAAGAAAAGTCTTTGTAACAGTGCTGGAACAACTGGTTATCTACATGGAAAAAAGAAATCTTGGGGCACATGGGTGGCTCAGTCATTAAGCGGCTGCCTTCAGCTCAGGTCATGATCCCAGAGTACTGGGACGGAGTCTTCATGGGGCTCCCTGCTCAGCGGGAAGCCTGCTTCTCCCTCTCCCACTCCCCCTGCTTGTATTCCCTCTGTCGTTGTCTCTCTCTCTCTCTCTTTCTCTGTCAAATAAATAAATAAAATCTTTAAAAAAAAAAAGAGACAGAGAGAAAAAGAAAGAAATCTTGACCCTCAAAAAAAAAAAAAAAAAAAAAAAGAAGAAATCTTGACCCTCACGCCATACACAAAAAAAATAATTCAGGTTAGAACACAGACCATAAAGCTCTCGATGAAAACATAAGAGAGTATCTTTGAGATGTTTAAGTAGACAAAGGTTTCTTAGAATATAAAAGAGCACTAAGTGTGAAGGAAAATAATACATTAGACTTGAAGAAAAAAAAAATTCCTGCTCAAAAAAGGTATCATTAAGAAAAAGGTAAGGGATAGTCTATGAGAAAATAATTATGATACATACATATGGAAAAGGACTCATTCATAATATGTAAAGATCTCCTACAAATCAATAATTTTGACTTTTAAAATGTTGACTTTTAGCATTCAATTTTTAAATTAGGAAAAGACTTAAACTGATACTTCACAAAAGAAGATAATACAAATGGCCAATAAGTACATAAAAAGACATTCAATACCATCAGGTACTATACAGCTAAAATAAAAAAGACTGGCAATACCAAGTACTGGTAAGGATGTGGAGCAACTGGAACCATCATACATTGCTGGTGGGAGAGTAAGTTGGTACAAGTACTTTGAAAAAAATGTATGTCAGTTTCTTACCAAATTAAATACACATCTACTATCTGACTTAGCACTTTTACTCTTAGGCATTTCTCCAAGAGAAAGGACAACACGTTACTACAAAAAACACTTGTACAAGAATGCTCAGAGCAGCCTAACTCATTAGCCAAAAACTGGAAACACAAGACATCTAGCAACATAAAAATGCATAAACAAATTGTGACAAAAAATTGTGATATAGTTATAAATATATTCATTCAGTAAGCACAGTCATTCAATTAATATATATAACAATATGGATGACTCTCAAAACATTACATGGCATAAAAGAAGCTCAACACAAAAGAATGTATTCTATATAATTCTATCTATACAAAATTTAAAAACAGATAAAACAAATCTACAGTAATAAATACCAATAAATGGCTACCTCTGAGAGGCAAGCAGGAATTGACTAGAAAGGGACTCAAGGTAATTTTCTAGGGTGGAGGAAATGTTCCACCTCTCATTTGAGATCATAATTATGTAGGTATATGCAAACATCAAAACTCATCGAACTAAATAAGTGTATGAATTATACCACAGTTTAAAATTTTCCAAATGTTAAAAAATAGGCAAATAAGAAAATGATAAGCAACATAAATAAGAAAGAAAAAATCTTGAATCAAGATTTTAATACAACAACCCCAAAGACTATAATTGCTCTTAAGAAATAGAGAAATTGGGGCACCTGAGTGGCTCAGTCCATTAGGTGTCCAACTCTTCATTCTGGCTCAGGTCATGATCTCAGGGTTGTGGGATCCAGCCCCAAGTTGGGCTGCATGCTCAGCGGGAGTCTGCTTGTGATTCTCTCTCCCTCCCTCCCCCTCTAAAATAAATAAATAAATCTTAAAATAAAAAAATTAAAAAAAAAAAGAAGAGAAAAAAAGAAAAGAAAAGAAAAGAAAGAGAAACTGGAGTGCCTTGGTGGCTCAGTCAGTTGAATGTCCAACTCTTGATTCCAAAATCAAGGTCATGATATTGGGGTCATGGAGTCAAGTGCAGGCTCATGCTGGGCATGGAGTCTGCTTGGGATTTTCTCTCTCCCTCTCCCTCTGCCCCTCCTACCCTCTCTCTCTCTCTTTCTCTTAAAAGAAAAAAAAAGAAGAAGAAATAGAGAAATTGGTGATAACTGACTACCTAACAGAAAAAAAGGTTGCATCTCTTAAGGAGACAATCCTGGAAACAAGAACAGAGACTTAAGGCCTAAAAGGTTCTCAAGCAGCTTTTACAGCCTGAACTCTGATGCCAAGAAGTGAAGAACAATATTAACCTAATATTCAGTAACAAAAATGAGATATATTAAGAACAATAAGAAGTCCTTTATCCCAAACTGCCTTAATAGAAATATTACACATCTGCCTCCTTCATCTCTACCATCAGGACAATAGGCCCACCATTTCTACAAGCCCTTCCTTGGGCAGGAGATTGTTCTTTGTAAGAACAGAAAGGACTAGTGGTCCTGCCTTTTCTACACTCTACTTAAATCTCCTCTAACTCTGTTGACATCATTTTCGCTTCCTAAGCTGCCATTCCTCCGCTTCTGCAGAGACTGTTTCCCTCTGTGTGTCCTCAACTAGCCAATTGTGCTGGGTATGGTTCATCTGCCCCTCCCGATCCATTCTCCACTCTTCTCCACTGTTCAGGAGGGTACCCTGAATAGACTGTATCGATGGTCTCTTTTGCCCTGTCTTCTGAGTGGATTCAGCCAATGGGAACTGAAAGACAGGAAGAGAGTGAGCTGGGGTATTTACTCCCCCAAGTCTCACATAAAGTCACCTCTAGTTAGCAACATCCCTCTACCAGGGGCCAAAGCTTCTGTCAAATGGACACAGCACCACTCTTTCCTTTAGCTTTCTCTGTATTTTGTTTCTGTCTCCTTTATGACACTTTTTTTTTTTTTCTTGTACTAGATTCCAAGTTTCCTGATGGCAAGGTACGTTTAATTCATCTTTGACTCTCCCAAATCACCAATTTCTTCCCCACAATAGACACTAAATGAATGCTTCAAGAATAAATGGGGAATAAAGGGGTGCCTGGGTGGCTCAGTTGGTTAAGCAACTGCCTTCAGCCCAGGTCATGATTCCAGAGTCCCAGGATCGAGTCCTGCTTCGGGCTCTCTGCTCAGCAGGGCATCTGCTTCTCCCGCTGATCGTCACCCCTCTCATGCTCTCTCTCACTCTCTCTGTCAAATAAGAAAAATGAGGAAGATTTCCAAGGCCTATTCACTGTTATTTTCATGGCCAATTCCAATTAGCATGGTTACCTAGTTTCCCGACCCACTGCTGACAATGAGTAACAAATTGGGAAGGGGGCAAGGGGTCTGTTAAAGATTGTTAACAGCAAGAAATAACTGTGAAGAGCAAGAAGCAAGTACAATAACTATTAAAACGCAGGTAAAAATTCAAGATACACAAAGTCTGAGATCATTGAGTACATGGCAAGAAGATTTTATAAGCCACTTAGAGCACCACCATATCATGCCACAGTAAGACAGTTATCAGGAAAATAAAGAAATATTCTCAAGATCTCAGTAAGCACAAAAGGGGGTAAACATAGGACAAATAGTCACAATAAAAATGTATATAAACTGAAAAGGTATTACTTGCAGAACAATAAATCTCAGTTACCTGACAAAAAGGTACTTAATTTAAAATAGTCCCAAAAATAAAATAAAAATAAAATAAATAATCACATTTCTAGAGTTTGCTAGATAATTATGACTAATAATTACTACTATCTTCTTCCTTGGTGAACTGTAAATATTACCAGATTTGTATTAAGAATGTGAAGTTTAGGGGTGTCTGGGTGGCTCAGTCGGTTAAGCGTCTGCCTTCCGCTCAGGTAATGTCTGGGATGGAGTCCTGCATCGTGCTCCTTGCTCGGCAGGGAGCCTGCTTCTCCCTCTCCTCCCTGCTCATGCTCTCTCTCACTATCTCTCTGTCTCTTGTATAAGTAAATAAAGTCTTTAAAAAAAAAAAAAAAGAATGTGAAGTTTACCCAAGAAATTTTAAAAAGTGCATCTAAGTGCTGACTGTATTCTATTGACACTTGTTGAGAACCAAACACCTAGGACGTTGTAACCAAGCTGTAAGCATTATTTTGTAAGCCATATGCAAAAAAACAATGTCAAAATTGTTTATAACATTACTGAATCACTACAACATCACCTCAAATCATCAATTGTATGCTACATTTTTTGTTGTTTTTTTTTTAAGAGGCAACTCCTACCCACAATGTCCTGCATTTGTTTCTATTCTCCCAACAGTGAATATTCTTCTGGCTTCATTTATAAACTCCAGCATTCAACCTACCTACAGCAAACATCCCCACTGGAGATCACTGCTAGGTTCTGTGATTTCAAGAACTTATTCTTCAGGCATCCTCTTCAAGTTATTTTCAGTAGTGGAATTATGGACATTATGTAGCAATTAGGAAAAAATGCCACGGTGATAAACAGCATAGTGTTTAACACAGTAGTCAATAAACTATCTGGTATCTACCAAGCACCGGGAATACACAAATAAGTAAGATACTGTCCCTGCATTTGAAGAACACAAAACAAAGAGGTAAGAGAGGCCTGTCAACGCAAATAAAATTGAGCGTTAAGAGTAATAATGGGTACACACTGAGAAAGAAGCGACTCAATTTTGTCAAGAGAATAAATAAAGAAATGAAGAAATGAAGAAAGGTAGACTCTAGCCTGTTTTAAAATGACGTACACTCCATGTCACTGTGAAAAACTAGTTGCAAAACCAAGGACAGGCAAAATTTAAAATATTTGTTACACAAAAGAGGTTGAGATTACAGATGACTTTTTCTACTGTCATGCTGAAAGGCAATGCCTTTTCCTCAATCCTGTGGCTTCTATGAGGGGAATTTTCCCTAAAAACTCTGGCCTCTCTCTAACCTCTGGGTGTTTGTTTGTTTTTTTTCCCAGAAGGGGAATGGTGACTTACGTGATTGGCAAATTTAGATTAAAGAATTACATGAGCATAATGGTACCCTTTGCTTTTTGCTTCCTGCTCGGTGGAAGTAATTCTCCAGTGCTCCTCCATGGTTACGGTTCTCCACAAATAGGGAGGAGGTTCCTGGCCCTGTCCTGCCCGTGACCAGGTTGTCTATGTAACTCTGGGGTTCAGTGTTAAAAAACAAAACTGCCTGCCCAGATAAGGCAAGTCCTCCAATATAAGCTTTATATTGGAATGAAGGTGGTATTTTTTTTTCTTTATTTCAGGTTTTTATTTAAATTCTAGGTAGTTAACATATATGGTAAAGTTGGTTTCAGGTGTAGAATTTAGTGATTCATTACTTATAGGTAACACCCAGTGCTCATTACAGCAAGTGCCCTCCTCAATACCCAACACCCATCCAGCCCATCCCTCACCCACCTCCCTCCATCAACCCTCAGTTTGTTCTCTATCCTTGAGAGTCTCTTATGGTTTGCTTCCCTCTCTCTTTTTTCCCTCTTCCCCTATGTTCCTCTGTTTCCTAAATTGCACATATGAGTGAAATCATATGGTATCTGTCTTTCTCTGACTTATTTTGCTTAGCATAATACACCCTAGTTTCACCCACATTGTTGCAAATGGCAAGATTTCATTCTTTTTGATGGCTCAGTAACATTCCATTGTATATGTACACCACACTGGAGGTGCCATTCTTATCTCTTATCTGTCACTCTTTTTTCAATTTGTTCAGAATTTGGGCAAGGAATATGGATATTATTTATTGAGCCCCCTCAGACATTATAATATTAGTGTCTTTTTTTTTTTTCTAATTTAAAATAAAATCTTCACTTCTATTCCAACTCCTGGGTATTATATCCTTACATGATTCTGCTTCATAGCCCTCATAGCTCCTGGTGGAATGCCTCGGTAATGTCTGCTGAAGAAATGAACTTGCAGATATTAAAGCTAATTCTACATGGTGCTTACTTTTACAACAAAACAATAAGTGACATGCAATGATACATATTGGTGTTTCCTAATGTGTACATAGGCATTTTTCCCCTTAAGAAAACTATTTCCCCATATATTTGGAAACATTTATATCCATAGTTATTTTTGTCTGCTTTAAACCATTACCATTTATGCAGTGGAAGATCTTCACAGAACTTTATCTAAAAACTGAAACAAAGCGTTAAACTGAAGCAGCAGTAAAGCGCAGCGCCCAATGCTGACTGGAGGGAGAAACAGGGTTGGTGGAGCCACTTTTCTTCACATGCCATTTCTCTTCCCTCTCTTCTCTCATCTTTGTCTCCCTCTCACCATCCCTGGGGTGGGGCTGCATAGCTGTCAACATGAACTATGAAACAACGGTTAGGGGGTAAGGACATTTGTTTCAAGTTCTAGTGCACCTCCAACTCCAAAGTGACAAACTGGAACAAAAAATTTAGGGAACACGAAGTTATGGTTGTAGTAGTTGACAAATTCTTAATTTGTACACAAAAGGTCCTTAACCTTGAAGTCTGAAACTTCAAAAGATAAGGAATCCCAATAAACTCTTTTATTTAATCAATTTTTAAATCATCATTTGTATCTTTTCTTTGTTGCCCTACTACTGGCAATTGCTGAAAGAATGTCCCTCCCATATAATCCCTTTTACAAGGCTTTTTTACTTAATATAAGAGAACTCTTGGGATAATAAAGAAGGTATTCTTTGAAAGACCTAAACTTATTAGCCCTACTCATTGATTTTAGAGTAATTTGGCATAAACTACCAAGTAATTTGAAGATGAAAATTTTAACTATTAATAACGACTAACCTATTGAGAGCTTGCCAGGTACCACAAGCTGTTCCAGGAATTTTACAGGTTATTAACTCATTTAATTCTCTAACAACATCTCACATCAGTGAGATAAACGCTATTATTGCCCCTAGTTTACACAGTTTGTTAAAGAACATGTCCAATATCCTGTAAGTGGCAGAGATGCCATTTAAACTCAAAGCAGTCTGACTTCGACACTGAGACACAACTTACTGTCAGTGAGAATGCCAAAGACTGGGACTCATCTCCACCAACAGCTCTTTCCTTCACTCAAGGGTAACACGAGACTATTTTGAAAAATGACAGTAACAATAAATACAGTAAAAGTTAACCACTGGGAACTCACAAATGTACTATGAGAAACACAAAATAGAAATGTTTGAGCCTTGTTCTCAGGGTGCTTACATCTCAGGGGCCAAGCACACACATGGAAAACAACAAGCAACCCTTGATCAAGCCAAGCTTTTTGTCCCTTCTCACAAACCAGCTCCTTTCCCCATATTCCCTAGGGGAGCTAATGATTCTAACGATACCACTAACCTTTCATTCAGCCAGATCCAAAATATCTTCAGACTTCTCTCTTTTTTTTTTTCTTAATTTTATTTATTTGAAAGAGAGAGAGCACAAGTGAGGGTGGAGGGGCAGAGGGAGAGGGAGAAGCAGGCTCCTCACACAGCAGGACTCTGAGCCGAAGGCAGACACTTAACTGAGCCACCCAGGCACACCCAGACTTCTTTCTTCATCTGAAAATAGCCATATCTTGTCTCTGCTCCCACTAAGCTGATAGTCTCACTTTCCCAATTGCTCCTTCTAATGTAAATGCTATTGTTTTCAAGTGGGTTAGTCCTAGCTTGTCTTCCCGTCGCAAAATCCGTGTGCTTAGTGATGTTTTTGTAACATCACAGTTGCTTAGTTTTACCTAATGTCTATTTTTTTTTAAGATTTTATTTATTTATTTGACAGAGAGAGAGATCACAAGTAGGCAGAGAGGCAGGCAGAGGGAGAAGGGGAAGCAGGCTCCCTGCTGAGCAGAGAGCCCGATGCAGGGCTGGATCCCAGGACCCCGAGATCATGACCTGGGCCAAAGGCAGAGGCTTTAACCCACTGAGCCACCCAGGCGCCCCCCCCAATGTCTATTGTTAGCATTTCTTCTTGATTTGTTCTTCTTTCTCGCTGAACTGTATGTATTTTTGGTGAGAAAAATTCCCAATTTTTGCTGGTCTGAACTGATTTTAATTTGTTCTCTTTGCAGAAAGAAAGTTTTGCAGGACACTGATTTCTAGTCTGACCATTGTTTTCCCTTCACACATGAAGGATGACACTCTACTGCTTTCTGGCTTCCACTGCTGCTATTAGTAAGTTCCCTTTCAATATAACTGTCACTCACTTTTTGTAGTTAAATTTCTCTTTTCTGACTTCTTTTAGTATTTCTCTTTTTTGTGTGGTCTGAATTTTGCAATGATACACCTGGCACGGATTTTTATTTACTTGGCTTAAGGTTCAGAGGGCTTTCTAGGTATCAGTTGGTATTTTTCATGAGAGCTATAAAACTCTATTTTACAGCCATTATCTCCTCAAATATTGCCTGTTTTCCATTTCTTATCTCCTTTTAGAGCTTTAATTAAATCCATGTTAAGCCTTTTCTCCCCATTCTCCAAGTTGTTCCATTTCTCTTAATTTCCATCTCTTTTTTTTTCTCTCTGCAAAACATTATGGATAGTTTCTACAGATCTACCTTCTGGTTCACAAATTCTGTCCTTCAACTGCTAATTAATATATGCATCAGGCTTTTAATTTGTGGTTATTTTTTTATCTCTAAAAGTCCTAATTTTCAAATGTGTATGACTGTTCTTTTGATCCTCTGCTCCCCAATCATTTTCCTGATTTTATATTTTATTTCTTTAAACATATTAACATTTTCTATATCTGGCATATGATAGTTCTGACGGCATATGATAGTTCTGACCTCTGAAGACTGGGTGTGATTTTTTGTTGTATACTTTCTTCCTGTAGGATCTAACTCATTGTGCCTTGTTTCCTTGCAGGTTTTATGGATACCTGATGATGCACTGCTCAATTTCCTTAAAATTCTATCTGTGGGAATTATATGAGGTCTTAATATGAATTTCCTTCCTTGGGATCACTTGACATTTTTCACTTGCATTTTCTCAGTCTACATATAGAGCATTAATTTATATAAAGAAACTAAATGAGTACTTTATGATTCTAATTTAATTCTGGAAAAGGCAAAAGTATGGAAAGAGTAAAAAGATTAATGGTTTCCAGGGGTGGGACTGGGGGAAGGAATAAATATGCGAGAGCACAGAGGATTTTTTAGGGCAGTGAAAATACTTTTTATTTTCCATAATGATGCATACATGTCATTACACATTTGTCAAAACCAACAGATTATACAACACTGAGAGTGAAACATAATGGAAACTATGTACTTTCAGTGATTTTGGAGTTTCAACGTAAGTAGGCCCTCAGCTGTAACAAAAATCTTGTGGGAGATGCTAATAATGGAAAAGACCTACCAGTATGGGGACAGAGTGCATATGGAAAATTTCTTTACCTTCCCCTCAATTTTGCAGTTAACTTTATTTTTTTTTTAAATATTTTATTTATTTATTTGAAAGACAGCAATCGAGAGAGGGAGCAAGAGCAGCGAGGAAGGGCAGAGGGAGAGGGAGAAGCAGACTCCCCACTGGGATCATTACCCAAGCCAAAGGCAGCCGCTTAACCAACTGAGCCATCCAGGCACCCCTTTGGTAAACTTTAAACTTAAACTCTTCTAAAAAAAATTAAGGCTAAAAAATAAAAACTTATTTAAGCCTTAGTTTTAAAATGTTTTAACTAAATGAGGACTATAAAGATTAAACACACACACTGTTAGAATAAGCAAATTCAGGAAAAGGGCAGAATACAAAATCAATACATATAAATCAGCTGTATTTCTATACACTCACAATGAACAATTCACAAATGAAATTAAGAAACAATTCCAGAGGCATCTGTGTGGTTCAGTCTGTTAGGTGTCTGCCTTCAGCTCAGGTCAAGATCCTGGGACCCTGGGATTGATCCTGCTTCTGCCTGCGGCTTCCCCTGCTGGTTCGTGCACTCTCTATCAAATAAATAAATAAAATCTTCAAAAAAAAAAAAAAATTCCACTTACAATAGCATCAAAAAGAATACTTAGGAAAAAACTTAACCAAAGAGGAAACAGACTCATACACTGAAAACTATAAAACAATGCTGAAAGAAATAAACACACAAATAAATAGAAAGACATACCATGTTAATGGAAGGTAAGATGTAATACTGTTAATGTGTCAATACTATTCAAAGCAGGGGCGCCTGGGTGGCTCAGCTGTTGGGCATCTGCCTTCAGCTCAGGGGTCATGATCCCAGAGTCCTGTAATGGAGCCCTGTGTCTGGCTCCCAGCTCGGTGGGAAGCCTGCTTCTCCCTCTCCCCCTCCCCCTGCTTGTGTTCCCTCTCTCCCTGTCTCTCTCTGTCAAATAAATGAATGGAATCTTTAAAAAAAAAAAAAAAAAAAAAACTATTCAAAGCAATCTATGAATTCAAAGCAATTTCTATGAAAATTCCAACAATGATTATGCTAAGTGAAATATATTAGTCACAAAAAGGTAAATACTGTATGATTCCACTCATATGAGTTACCTGAAGTAGTAAAACTCATAGAAACAGAAAGTGGAATAGCAGTTATCAGGGGCTGGGGGTAAGGGGAATGGAGGGTTATTTAATGAGTATAGAGTTTGTTTAGAAAGGTAAAAAAGGGGCGCCTGGGTGGCTCAATCATTAAGCATCTGCCTTCGACTCAGGTCACAGTTCCAGGGTCCTGGGATTGAGCCCCGCATCAGGCTCCCTGCTCTGCGGGGAGCCTGCTTCTCCCTCTCCCACTCCCCCTGCTTCTGTTCCCTCTCTCCCTGTGTCTCTCATTGTCAAATAAAAAAATAAAATCTTAAAAAAAAAAGAAGAAAGAAAGAAAGGTAAAAAAGTTTTAGACATGGATGTTGTGATGGCTGCACAACAATGAGAACGTATTTAATGTCACTAAAATGTAGACCTAAAAATGGTTACAATAGTAAATTTTGTTATGCATATTTTACCACAAAAAAAGAAAGAAAAGAAACATACAACTCCTGAAACCAATATTATCCTATATGTTAACTAACTAGTATTTAAATAAAAATTTGAAACGAAAAAAATTTTTTAATAAAAGAAACATACAATCCTCTAACACTATATCAGGAAGAAATAGAAAATATGAACAGACTGATTACTAGGAATGAAACTGAATCAGTAATCAAAAACCTCCCAACAAACAAAAATCCAGGACCAGATGGATTCACAGGTCAATTCTACCAAATATTTAAAAGAGAGTTAATACTTATCCTCCTCAAACTATTCCAAAAAAAAAAGAAGAAGAAGAAAAACGAGGCTTCCAAATTTATTTCTGCAAGGCCAGCATTACCCTGACACCAAAACCAGACACAAAAACAAAGCAAAACAACAACAAAAGCTACAGGTCAATATCCCTGATGAACACAGATACTAAAACTTACCTCAACAAAATATAACCATGATTACAAGCCATGATTAAGTGGGATTTATTCAGGCGAAACAAAGATGGTTCAATATTCACAAATCAATGATTTATTCCAGCAAAGCAAAGATGGTTCAATATCCACAAATCAATCAATGTCATACACCATATTAACAAGACGAAGGATAAAAATCAAATGATCATCTCAACAGATATCAAAAAAAAAAAAAGCATTTGACAAAATTCAACATCCATTCATGATAAAAATGCTCAATGAAGTCAGTTTAGAGGGAATACATAAAAAAGGTCACATATGAAAAACCCACAAATAATATTATACTCAATAGTGAAAAACAGAGTTTTCCCTTTAAGACAAGAATGCCCACTCTAGGGGTGCCTGAGTGGCTCAGTGGGTTAAAGCCTCTGCCTTCAGCTCAGGTCATGATCTCAGGATCCTGGGATCGAGCCCCACATCAGGCTCTCTGCTCAGTGGGGAGCCTGCTTCCCCCTCTCTCTCTGCCTACTTGTGATCTCTTTCTCTCTGTCAAATAAATAAATAAAATCTTAAAAAAAAAAAAAAAAGAATGCCACTCTAGTCACTTTTATTCGACACAGTATGGGAAGTCCTAGCCACAGCAATCAGATAATTAATTAATAAATTAATGGCATCCAAATTCATAAGGAGAAAGTAAAACTATCACTATTTGCAGATAACATGATACTAAACATAGAAAACCCTAAAGACTCCACCAAAACACTATTAGAATAAATGAATTCAATAAAGTTGCAGGATACAAACTTAATATATAGAAATCTGTAATGTTTCCATACAATAATGAAGTAGCAGAAAGAGAAAACAATTTCATTTACAATTGCACCAAAAAGAATACAATACCTAGGAATAAACTTAATTGAAAACCTCAAAGATCAGTACTCTGAAAACTATAAAACACTGATGAAAGAAATTAAGAATGAAACAAACAAATGGAAAGATATACTGTGTTCATGGACTAGAAGACTGGAAATTGTTACAATATCCTGCCCAAAGCAATCTACAGATTCAATGCACTCCCTATCAAAATATCAATAGCATTTTTCACAGAACTAGAACAAATAATCCTAAAATTTGTATGGTACCGCAAAAGACCCCATATAGCCAAAGGAATCTTGAAAAAGAAAAACAAAGCTTCAGGCATCACAATCCCAAACTTCAAGATATACTATAATGACATAATAATCAAAACAGTATGGAACCGGCACAAAAAGAGGCACCTAGATCAATGGAACAACAGAACAGAGTCCAGAAATAAATCCACACTTACAATGGTCAATTAACCTACAATACAGGAGTTAAAATAGCCTCTTCACTAAATGTTGCTGAGAAAACTGGACAGCCACACGCAGAAGAATGAAATTAGACCACTTTCTTATACCACATACAAAAATAAACTCAAAATGGATCAAAGACCTAAATATGAGACCTGAAACCATAAAACTCCTAGAAGGAAATACAGCCAGTAATCTCTTTGACACCAGCCTCAGCAAGATTTTTCTAGGTATGTCCCCTCAAGCAAGGGAAACAAAAGTAAAAACAAACTATTGAGACTACACCAAAATAAAAGCTTTTGTACAGCAAAGAAAACAATCAACAAAACTGAAAGGCAATCTACAGAATGGGAGAAGATATTTGCAAATGATATATCTGGTAAGGAGTTAATATCCAAATATATAAAGAATTTATAAGACTCAACACCAAAAACACAAATCATCTGATTTAAATATGAGCCAACGACTTGAATAGACATTTTTCCAAGAAAGCCATACAAATGGCCAAGAGACATGAAAAGATACTCGGCATTTCTAATCATCAGGGAAATGCAAATCAAAACCACAAGGAGATAGATAGCACCTAACACCTGCCAGAATGGCTAGCATCAAAAAAGACAAGAGAGGGCGCCTGGGTGGCTCAATTAAGCGTCTGCCTTCAGCAGACGATACCGATCCCAGGGTCCTGGGATCCAGCCCCATGTCGGGCTTTCTGCTCAGTGGAGAGCTTGCTTGTCCCTCTCCCTCTGCCTCTGCCTGCTGCTCTGCCTGCCTGTGCTCTCTCTCTTTGCCAAATAAGTAAAATCTTTAAAAAAAAAAAAAAAAAAAGACAAGAAATAACAAATGTTAGTAAAAATGTGGAGGAAAAGGAACCCTCATACACTGCTGATTGGAAAAAAACTGGTACAGCCACTGTGGAAAACACTATGGAGATTCCTCAAAAAATTAAAAATAGAAACACTGTGAAGACCCAGTAATTCCACTACCGGGTATTTACCCAAAGAAAACAAAACAAAACAAAACAAAACAAAACAACAACAAAACCCACTAATTTGGAAAGATATTAAAAAAAAAAAAAAGACATACACACCCCTATGTTTGTTACAGTATTTACAATAGCAACTATCAGCAGATGAACGGATACAGAAAACATGGTGCATGGATACAATGGAATTAATACCCAGCCATTAAAAAGGATGACAACATGGTTGGACCCAGAAGGTATTATACTAAGTGAAGTAAGTTAGAGAAAGACGAATACTATATAATTTCACTTACATGCATAATCCAAAGGACAAATGTACAAACAAAAAAAAGAAGGAACTAACCCATAAATACAGAGAATTACTGGTTGCCAGAGGAAAGGGGGTAATCGGATAGGCAAAATAGGTGAAAGGGACTGAAGGTACACAGGCATCCAGTTATGGAATGAGTAAGTCATAGGGATGAAAGGTACAGCATGGGGAATATGACCCACAGTATTATAATAGTGTTACATAGTAACAAATGATAGCTACACTTCTGGTGAGTACTGCATAAGAGAGCTATCCAATCACTGAAACTAGTGTAACAAAGTGTGTCAACTCTACTTCAATTAAAAAAAAAAAAACCAGAAACAACAACAACAAAAACAGGAGGGGGGTGGTACTTGGCTGGTTCAGTTGGTAAAACATGCAACTATTGATCTCAAGGTCATGAGTTCAAGCCCCACACTGGGCATAGAGCTTACACCTAAAAAAAAAAAAAATTATATGAGGGCCCTCTTGTTATACATTACTACATTTTATTCCTCAACTCCCTTGTGCCAAGGTCAAGATAAGCATCCCATATCCATGGCCATATTTATTTCTCATTTACCCTATCACTGGGGGAGTAGCACTTGGGAGTCTCAGCTTTTATGCAGAAGTTTCTTATTAGATTCCTGACTTTGGACAGACTCTAGATTTTAATCTCTTGAACCTAGCCATATCTAACAGAAGCAAATGTTCAAAGAGTCTAAGGATAGTCAGAAACTCGTCCAGTGAAAACTGGTTTTCGTGTCTGCTTCCCTCTCAGAATTTCTACTGAAGGAGAGCAGAATACGCTATCCCCAAATAGGCTGACATACTGATTACTATGAATTAAAGATATTTGAATAGCATAGGAAATACAATCAATAATACAATAAAACTTTGTATGGTGATAGATAACTACCCTCATCATAGTGAGCATTTCATACTGTGCATAATTGTCAAACCATTATGTTACTTACCTGAAACTAATACAATACAGTGTATCAACTATACTTCAATAAAAAATAAAAATTTAAAAATAAATAAAAATAAAGGTACTTGAGAAACAGCTGGTGCAAGGAGGACACTCTAACCCTCCCTTGTCTCCCCAACCCCCAAAGGCAGTAGATAAATCTCCAGTGTGAGAGGTACCTCTCCCTGTGCCAGGAGGGGAGTATGCATCCTTATCACCAGAGATAGGGAAATTAGAGCCAAGAAGGCTGTATAAACAAACCTTGTTACTTCTTTACCAACTTACTGCCCCAAGCCCAAACCCTTTTGTCCTCAATTCCTCATCAATTTATTGTTTCTTCGTCTAAAAGGTATAAAAGATTCCTGCTTTGGTCACTTCTTTGAGTTTTATGTTTGTATGAGGCTCCAATATACACAAAATTAAATCTGTTTTTCTCCTGTTAATCTGTTTTATGTCAATTTAATTATGAGACCAGCCAAAGAACCTAGAAGGAGGGAAATGTTTCCTACCCTACACTTTCACTTCTTTTTGGGAATCTGTGATTTTCTTACCCAGTGATTCCTTACAAAAAATATTCTATACAATATTTAAACCTATAGTTATTTCAGTTGGGAGAGTTCTGAGAGGTTTGTTTATCCTGGAAATGGCACTTAGCATATTACGGTATTTTCTACGTACTAGCTAAGCAATTTGGGGCTATTTAATTCACCTTTCTGCTTTAATATTCAGCTACAAAACAGGATCCCAATATCGACTTCACAGGGTTGTTAAAACTAGTACCCTAGCAAGCATTTGGTAATTATACCTTCTGATAATCCCTCTTTTCTGATTCTGGGTTACACTGCTTTATTGCCTATTTTTACCACTGATATTGACATTTCTTTTTTTTTTTTTTAAAGATTTTATTTATTTATTTATTTTTAAGATTTTATTTATTTATTTGACAGAGAGAGATCACAAGTAGGCAGAGAGGCAGGCAGAGAGGGAGGAGGAAGCGGGCTCCTCGCTGAGCAGAGAGCCCAATGCGGGGCTTGATCCCAGGACCCTGAGATCATGACCTGAGCCGAAGGCAGAGGCTTTAACCCACTGAGCCACCCAGGCACCCCTGATATTGACATTTCTGGTAGAGAACTTGAACAGCTTTTTTAGTGATTAGCATTGATCGGTGACTGAAAGTGAACAGTTTGCCTGATTTGGCTTGAGTATGTTTTCTGTGACTTAGTTTTCAGTTTCTTAGTTGACAAGAAGTATTTACCTCCATACATATTTAGAATAAGGTAGAAATTATGCCAGAATAAACTTTAAAAAATTATTTTTAAAGTCAGAGAAGTAATTTTTTTTTTTTAAGATTTTATTTATTTGTCAGAGAGAGAGAGCACAGGAGCAGGGGGAGCGGCAAACAGAAGGAGCAGCAGGCAGAGGGAGAAGCAGGCTCCCCTCTGAGCAAGGAGCCAGATGCGAGACTTGATCCCAGAATCTTGGGATCATGACCTAAGCTGAAGGCAGACAATTAAGTGACTGAACCACCCAGGTGTCCCAGAAGTGAAATTTTTTTAATTCATTTTTTACTTGTTTCATATCACGATGATACTTTCTTTGAAGATTAAAGGTCAATCGTTAATTACTTTCTGAAGGCTTTCTGACACTCCACTTAGAAAGGCTTAGTTAGTTGTTCTCTCCATAATGTTCCCACGCTACCTTGTTTATACCTCTGCTATATCACTTACCACATGAATTGTAATTACTTATTTACACTTTTTCTCTCCATTAGAGTTTCATCTCCTTGCAATACAGACCCTGGATTGTCATCTTAGTATCTCCAGGGCCTAGCACATATAAAAGGCAATTTGCAAATATATGCTAACTCTGATCAAATTAGTTTTTCATTACTTTCCTATGTTAACTCTTTAAACATTTGAAATGTGCTTTCTCTCATGTATCCTTTTTGCTGTTCCTTTGGTAAGTAATCCTATCGAATTTGAAGTTTTATCCTCCATCTGTGCACTCATAAACATAAGTAGCAAATTGCAAACTATGATGGGGAAACTGACAAATCCACGTAAGTGAGATTTTTAATATTCTCTCCAGCTACCGATGGGTCAAGAAGATAAAGTCTGTATGGGCACAGAAAAATGTGGCAAGAACATTTCACAACTTTTGCCTACCAGACAGCTCACAAACGTTGTACCTAAAAATTGAAAAAGATGTATTATTTTCAAGCACACAGAACAGTCATGAAAACTGATCAGATGTTAGGCCACATTCTTTGCCCACAAGGCAATTAAACCAGAAAACAACAATAAAATAACTAGAAAGCCTACATGATTAGATATTTTTATTATTTCTAAACAGCTTATTAGTCAAAGGGAAATTAAAATGAAAATCAGAAAATGCTCAGGGCTGAACCATAGCAATACTACACATCAAAACCTGAGATTCAACTAAAGCAATATTTACAGGAAAATGTATAATTTTCAATGCACACACTAAAAAAGCTAAAAATTGATGAGCTTGGCATCCCAGTTACAGAGTTAGGAAAAGAACAAGAAGGGGCACCTGGGTGGTTAAGCATCCAACTCTTGATTTTGGCTCAGGTCATGATCTCAGGATCATGGAATCAAGCCCTACTCCAAGCTCCTCACTCAGTGGGGAGTCTGCTTGAGATTTTCTCTCTCCCTCTCCCACTGCCCCTCCCTGCCACTTGTGTGTGTGTGTGTGTGCGCGCACGCGCGCATTCTCTCTCTCTAAAATAAATAAATAAATCTTAAAAAAAACCTCAAAGAAAATAATAATAAAAGCTGATATAAATAAAATAGAAAATAAGTACCAAACCAAAGAGCTGATTTTTAAAAAAGATTAAAAAGCAAATAAACTTCTAGCAAGGCTACTTAGAAACAAAGAAAAAAAAGAAACAAAGAAAAAAGACAAATGATATTAGAAATGAAAAAGAGAAAATAAATGCAAATGCTGAGCAGACTAGACAGATAATAAAAAAGATATTATGAACCAAGAAAATTTGAAAAGTTACATAAAATAAATTCCTAGAAAAATACAACTTAAAAGTTTCAGTCAAAACCAAATTCTTCTCTAAACTGTTCAAAAGATTTAATTCAATGCTGATCAAAATCCCAACAGGATTTTTTGTGAAACTTGACAAACTTATTCTAAAATTTATACTGAAAAGTCAAGTCCAAAAAAAAAACAAAACTGAACATACTCTTGAAGAAGAGTAACTATCCCAGGGTATTTACCATATACTGTCTTACTATAAAAGCTATTATAATTAAGACAGTGTGGTACCAACACAGGTTGCATAAACTAACCAATGAAACATAACAGAGGGGTGCCTGAATGATGCAGTCGGTTAAGTGCCTGCCTTTGGCTCAGGTCAAAATCCCAGGGTCCTGGGATTAACCCTCAAATCAGGAATCCCTGCTCAGCGGAGAGCCTGATTCTCCCTCTCCCTCTGCCTGCCACTCCCCTTGCTTCAGCTTGCTCTCTTTCTGGCAAAGAAATAAATAAATAAATCCACCTTTAAAAATTTTTTTTAAAAAAAGAAACCTAATAGTGCAGATACAGATTCATACATACACTGAATCTTAATATATGCAGAGGTAGCATTGCTGATAAACAGAGAATAAATTTTTCAATAAATTGTGTTGACATAAATGAATATTCACTGGATAAAAAATGAGACTGGATCTCTATATCACATCACACATATAAATTAATTCTAGGTGGGTAAAAACACTTGAAAGGCAAAACTTTAAAACTTTAAAAAGACAATACAGAAGTTTATTTCAGGACTTCCAATAGGGAAGGGTTTTATAAACAAGATACAAAGAGTCTTACCATTAGAGGAAAAGACTGGCAAATCTGACAGCATCACAATTAAGAACTCCAGTTATCAAAAGACACCATAAAAACTGAAATATTGGCAACTCAAATAATCAATAAAGGATTAATGTCCAGAATACATAAAGAACTTATGTTTTTGTTTTGTTTTTTTTTTTAAGATTTTATTTATTTATTTGACAGAGAGAAAACACAAGCAGGGGGAGTGAGAGAGGGAGAAGCAGGCTTTCTGAAGAGCAGGGAGCCCAATGTGGGGCTTGATCCCAGGACCCTGGAATCCTGACTCAAGCTGAAGGCAGACGCTTAACTGACTGAACCACCCAGGCGCCCCAAGAACTCATGATTTGAGGAAAAAATGAACCACCCAACTTTTAAAAGAGCAAAAGATATAAACAGGTAATCCATGAATAAGAAATGCAGTCCATAAACATAAAAAATACTCAGCCTTATTTGTAATTAGTGAACTACAAATCAAAATCACAAAGAAACACCATTTCACACCCACTAGACTAACAAAAATTAAAGTCAGTAACTAGGAATCATCGATTTGATGGTATTCTGCTAGCCAAAGTATAAATGGTATAACCATTGTGAAAAACAATTCAGTTTTCTTAACTCAGTTTCAGTGTCTTAGTTTTCTACTGCCATTTGTATGGGTTGAACTGTTTTCCCCCCCAAAAGATGTTGAAATCCTAACCTTCAGTACCTCAGAAGGTGACTTTATTTGGAAATAAGGTCTTCACAGAAGTAATTAAATTAAAATGAGGTCATTAGCACAGGCCCTAATCCTATATGACCGGGACCCTTACAAAAAGGGGAAATTGGGACACAAACACAGGCGCAGAAGGAAAACTAGATGAAGAGACACAGAGAAAGTGCCATGGGAAGGTGAAGGCAAAGACAGGGGTGATGCATCTACAATCCAAAAAATGCCCAAGATTGCCAGCAAACCACCAGAAGCTGGGAGACAGTCATGGAACAGCTTCTCCCTCAAAGCCCTTGGGAAGGAACTAACCCTCTTTCTGTTATCTCTTCTGTCTCCCTCTTCCACTTTTTAAGGGCCCTTGCAATTACACTGGATCCACTCAGATAATCCTAGTTGATCTCCCCATCCCAAGGCCCTTAACTTAATCTCATCTGCAAAGTCCCCTTTGCCATATAAAGCAACAAATTCATAAATTCCAGGGATTAGAACAGGGACATCTGTGTAGTGCCATTATTCCGCCTAGTAAAGTTGAATACAAACATACCTTACAACTCAGCAATTCTACTTCTAGATGCACACATGCACCAGGAGACATTTACAAGAATTTTCATAACAGCATTGTACATAATAGCAAAAAACTGAAAACTACCCAAGGGTCCATGCACAGTGGAATGGATAAATAAATTTTACTATGGCCATACAATGAAATACTATATAGCACTGAAAACTACAACGATCCAAATCAACATGGATCAGTCTCAAAAAACATCAGAAAAAAAAGGCTATGGAAGAATTCATACAGCATGATTCTATTTACTTAAAGTTCAGACGTAGGCAACACTTAACAATGCATTATTTACTTAGGAAACATTCACGAGGATTATAATTATAAAGATAAGCAAGGGAATGAATAGGGAAAAAAAAATCAGGATAGATGTGTTGCCTCCAGCACAGGGAGAAGGAGATGCAACATAGGTTACACAGGGCAAAGAAAATGAGTGGTGAGTACATGATTTTAGTTTTATTTTCTTCTTTAAACTGTATAAAAATATACGTATGTATAGTCTTTCATGTATGGCATTTCTCATTCACAAATTTAAACATTAACTAAATAAATGTAAAATACAATGAATTCAAGTCGTATGAAATCTAAGGAAGAAGTAGTCAAACGAGGTACTCTCACTGATAGAGGAGGGATAAAGAAGATCTTTACAAGATACCTGCTAGGGAGCAATAGTGAAGGGAAGGTTCAAGGTTGTAAAAGAAAAAGCGGGAAATACATTCCTCCGCCCCAACTTCTAGGAACGAGCTTCTAACAATCACTTAAACATGGATTAACTTGTATATGATAAGGTGAACGATGTCATAAACTGTCAGAAATGACTCAGAACTCAGCACTTCTCAAGTTTTGCTTGGCTAACACAGTTGTTCAGTTTGTTTTGTTCAGATTGAATGCCCTTAGGCAAAGTAGGTAATAGTCATCAGTTCGCTTTCATTCTTCCTAACCTCTCCTCCTTCCTCAACATGTTAACATAAATGTGTTATGTAGCTGGCCTCTGAAGACACTGGAGTTTGAGACAAGCTGCATCCTGACAAGTCGCCCCGAAACAACCACATCAGGTACCAAGTGTGTCTTCAAGGTCATTATGAACCAGGTGATCAAGAGTCTGTCCTATCTTTCCTTTCTCTCTCCCGTCACTCTCCACCCACCCCACCTCTTTTTATCAAGGATATTATCTATCACATAATTGGAGATAACTGGCAAAATTAAAGACAGCCTTGAAAACTACGACTGCAGGTGCATATGCTCTTTATGGAAAATATAGAGGACTAGGAGCCAAGACCTGGGCTCTAATCCCTGTATCCCAATATTTCACAGCATAACCTAGACACAGTATTATCTCTCTGGAGTTGAATTACTTTCCTTTCTATAAAATGACATTTCAATTAGATAAATTGTAAATCTCTTCCATAGCTATATAAATATATTTATGTTGAAATAAACTGGAAATTTTCAGCAAGTATAGCTTGTTCTTGCTTTGGATGGGGTATGGAAAAATGGGAGAATGTGCTAGGGAAATGGGCTGACATGGTAACTGAATGAGAAAAATGGGCCTCCCTCTGAGGAGGATAGAAAGTCAGAGGGCAATGAAAACAAACTTTATACAGTTTTATTCCTAGTTGACCCTACTTACCTTTCACTTGGTATGGGAAAACATAAACTATGGAGATGTTATTATTTCATTCGATATAATGAAAATATTCTTTCTCACATCATCACTACTTCACGTGATTTGTTACTTTTTTTTTTCCCACATTTTTAAATACGGCCAACCTTGCTGTAACGGAGCTTTGTCCTCAGCTTACACATTGATTTGAGTAAAGATTCTTAATCTTAAACAAGATTTTCTTAAAGGAGATTTCTACTTTCTTAAAGCAGATTTCAACCAGTGTGAATGGTAAAAGCAAGAGGAAAAAATCTACGGGTCAATAACAATAAGCAGTCCTCCAACAGCCAGAACCAAGGATGGATGTGAGAAAGGGGTGTTCCATAAATCCCAGATGGCTTTTTTAAAAACAAAACAAGCAAGAGGCTAAGAGCAGGTTATAAAGGACTTTGCAAGCAAGGGTCAAGAGCATGAACTTTATCCTGTGAACAGTGAAAAGCCTAAAAGATTTTTAAGAGTGAGTGATCTGATTAAATCTGTGTTTTTGAAAGATAATGTGGATGGCAGAGTACATGCAATATTTACAAAACAGAGCATAAAATAATTACATACGTTAATACTTTTATATAAAAACAACATGAAATCAGAATAAAACACTCACTCATTAAAACCGTAAAATAAATACCACAAACACTAAAGTATTATTAAATAAATTCATAGTGGGGGTTGCCTTGCAAATTCCTTAAGGGGGTAAATAATCACTTAAACTTTAAAATCTTTTTTAAAAGCCTTCATACTACATGTGTATATCTTTTTCAAATAAAATTAACACTTTAAATAATATTTATGGGCTTTAAGGCCACAGAATTTTTAAATATTTACCCAACCGTTTAGAAAGCACTTAGCATTTTAGGTATAGAAAAATTTCTCAACACACTAACTTACACCTTTCAAAACCTTACCTAGTCTATCACACACCAAAGAACCTGGCTGAAAAGCTGAAAACTACATTGTAGAATACACAAGTAAGATGGCATAGATATTTAGTTTGTTAAATTCTGGGCAATGCTTTTATGCAGACAACTGATTTTTTTTTCTTTTAGGTTCCTATTAGTTTCAGCTGACTGCTGGCAAATGTACTACAAATTTAGCGCTTCTTTCCATTAACCCACCAGCAGTAACTAGGTTTAAACTTTAAATCTCTAAATGCTTTACGAATAACAACAAAAACCCTTCGCTAAGAGCTGACACAGACACAGCATTTACATCAAATGGTACCAATGTAATTATGAAAATAAAGTATCTTACAAATATATGCCCTGATTTTTCAACATCATACCTAAGATCCCAAAACTTAAAAAAATTATTTTAAATCTGCTCTGACACAATTAAAAATATTTATATTAACAGGAGTTTTCAATTGTTTTTCAAAGATGTTCATAAAAACATTTAAGTTCTTAAGGAAATGAAAGTATAATTATTTTGCTATCAATCCAAAAATGAATCCACATACACTTTTTATAAGTTCTCTGTTCAAAAGAGTGTTTGTTC
>CM052884.1:58482206-58703647 GCA_028534135.1 Potos flavus | reverse complement strand
CCTATACTACTGAAATGGGGGAGGGGGGAATAATTATTAAAAATTATTTCCAACAATCTTTTCATCTACATTAAGCCTCAGTTCCAAAGCTCATCACTCTTCATTATATGATCTTAAAGTCTTCCTCTCGATTATCAAGAATGAAACCGCACTGATTAAAGTTTATACATATACATGTATTCAATCTAATGCCTGTATGTTCTCATTGGGGAGACACCACCATTATAACAGCACAAATGGCATCAAAAAGACCTACATTAGTGTATGCCAAAGTGGCAGTCGTCGATCAATTAAAACCCAAATAATTCACTTCATTCCTGAGAACTTGTCTACCGCATGAACAAAGTCTTTAAAAATGCAATATGATCAATCTGATCTTTCATTTCTATTTCAAGATAAAAGATACCTCTACGTGTTCAAAAAGACTCCTGTAATTTAGGAATTCTTTCCAGAACAAAACTTTTTTTTTTTTTTCCCCCCAGCCTGGAAGTGAACATGCTTTCAAGTTCGCTAATTCAAGTTGGGAATTGAAGCGATAAAACCGCACTCGCTTCCTTACCAAGCTGCGCTTTCTGGTAACATACCTGTTCTCGGGAAATGCAAGGCAACGAAGGTCTCCTGAACATCTTGCAACTGCCGGAGTAACCGGACGAAGTTTCTCCGAAAGACACGCAGCTGGACCTCCTGCGGGGTCTGATCACAGGCACTTTGTCCTCGGAGGCACTGGCCAAGCGAGGATGATGAGTGGCTTCCCTGATCTGAAAGAAGTGATCCAAGCCCAGGGCTAGCAGGCAGCCGGCGTCCCCGACCAGGCAGGAGAGGAGCGGCCTGAGGGCTGCGGGCAGCGACCCGAGGCCGGTGAAGGAGACCCACCAGACGAAGCTGGAGAAGAGCAGCACCAGGATGCTGTGCCGGAGCCTCGCCGGGTGCGCGAGCGTCAGCAAGCCCACGCAGCTCAGCACCGAGAACAACCTGCCCGCCACCGCCGCGGGCGTGTGCGGGGCCCCCTCTGGGGCCCCCGTGTCTCCAGGCCCCCAAGCCCAAGCCCATGCCTGCCACACCAAGAAGTCCCCCAGGTAACAGCAGGCTGGCAGCGCCAACAGCCACCAGGAGCCGCCGCCGCCGCTCCGGCCCGGCCCGGGACCCCGCTTGCTGCGGGTCAGGAAACAGGTGAGGAAGAAGAAGGCACAGGCGATGCTGAACAGGGGGCTGAGGCTGTGCGAGCACACGCTCAGCAGGGTCCGCAGCCGGGCGGCCCCGGCAGACCAGCTCCCGGGCCCCGAGCCGAGCAGCAGGGCGAGGACAAAGGCGGCCAGAGCGCCCAGCGAGAGGCGCGCCCGGGCGGAGGGTGAGCCGCGGCGCGGCTGCTGGGGGGAGGCCGGCGGCGGCAGCAGCAGCTCCACGTTGCAGAAGCGGCAGAGGTGGAAGAAGAAGCCGCGCGGAGGGTCCTGCCGCAGGGGGCTCACGCAGCTCTTCACGTAGCCGTTCCTCAGACTTTCGGGGGGCGAGCCGGCCCCGTCCGGCTGCTGCGGGCACCGCATGGCTTTGGCGTCTCGCTCGTCCCTCCTCATGGCCCGGACCCGGGCTGGCCCCGGGGCTCCGCACGCCCCGCTCGGACCGCGGTGGCCGCTCGCGCTCCCTCAGCCCCCGCCCGCGCGCTCGGGGCGCCCCCGGGCTCGGCTGCGCGTCAGGGTTGCGCCCGCCGCCGCGGCCCGGGGTCCCCACCCCGCGGGCGGAGGAGCGGCGGGGTCCGCGACATGCTGGCGGAGGATGGGGGGCGGAAAGGACTGCTCTCGAGACCGTCCGCGGCCGCCCCCTCCGTGTCCCTCGGGCACCTCTCGGGACTGGAGACTCGGTGTAGCCTCCCAGCTCCCGCGGGCTGCAACAGTTAGCTCCCGGCCCCAGGCTGGTCCGTTGGGCGCGCGAGCGGCGGCGGGCGGGCGGGCGCTCCTCCCCCCCGTGCCTGCCCCGGGCGGGCGCGCGCCCCGCCTGCCGCTCGCGCGCGCCCGCGCCCCGTCCCGTCGCCGCCGCCGCCGCCGCCGCCGCCGCCGCTGCCCCGGACGCGAGCAGGGGACCCCGCCCGCGGAGCGTGCCGGGACCGGGGAGAGCGCGGCCGGGGCCACCCAGACACCGGCTGGGGCCGGCGGCGGCGAGCGGGGTCCTCTCCGGGTGGAAGGGGGCAAGCCCGCCAACTTGGGACCCCAGGCGAGCAGGTTCCCTTTGGGGGTAAGGCTCAGACACGCAGCCGGGCTCCGACAAGTCACCACTAGGGTTTGGGGAGTGCCTAGTTGGGAAACCGAGTTGAGGGGAGAAGCCGGACCCGCCTCGAACTCATCCGGGTTCAGAGTGGGCCCTTGGACTGTCCGAACTGTGACCCGGTAAGGACCGGCCACCGTCATGGGCATGGCAGAAGATTCCGTAACCACTGTGCCTGGGTCGGCCCTCAACAGCAACGTGGAATCTCGGGCCACGCAGCAAGCCCCGGGAGATTTGCGGCGGCTCTTAGGAAGGAGCGTGCACGTGGAGTGCTCTCCGCGAGCGTCCGAGCAGATATTACTGAGCTTGTCTTCCTCAAGAACTGTCTTCACAGGCGAGGAACTGACGTCCCATACTCCACTTCACACCCCTGCCATACATACCCACTGGTTCACATCTGTGTCTCCCTAAACAAACATAGAGAATCTTGTCACGAAGTTGTTCCACTTTGAAGTCTTTTTCACTCTAACAGTGTGTTCTAGAGTAGGGGGGATGGGAGGATTAGGAGTCCTCTCCAAAACCATTTGCCCAGTTTGGATGGGTTGGCCGCTAAAGGAGCCAAATAAGATGCTATCTGTGAATTACTGGTGAAACTAGCAACATGGAAACACTGACTTGAAAAGTGAGAAGAACTTTGCTGTACCAGAGGGACTGCTCTGGAACCTGACCAATCATAACGGCCTTAGAGAGTGAACTGTGTTTCCCTCCACCGAAGCTCTCCCTTCAACCTCATGACAGGCCTGCATTTCTCAAAGAGCTAATTCCACATTTTTCCAGGGAGATGAGAAACCTTACTGTGTGGTAAATCCCACAAACAGGCCCATTTTTCACCAATTAATCTCTGCCCACAGCCATGACCTAAAACAGACCATTTTCGTATATGGCCATAGTTCACATACATAACAGAAATCGCTGAGAAATTAGCACAGGCCTACTTGTGATCTCCCTCTCTCTCTGTCAAATAAATAAATAAAATCTTAAAAAAAAAGAAATAATAAACTGTTAGGACACATGGGTGGCTTAGTTAAGCATCTGCCTTCAGCTCAGGTCATGATCTCAGGGTTCTGGGATCGAGCCCCGGAGTCCCACGAGGGGCTCCCTGCTCAGCGAGGAATCTGCTTTTTCCTCTGCCCCTCACCCCACTCTCCTGCTCTCTCTCACACACTCTCTCTCAAATAAATAAATAAAATCTTTAAAAAAAAAGCAATAATAAACTGATTTGAAAATTAGAACAAATTCAGATTAAAGTTATTGTTTTAAAGCCTCAGTTAGTAATCCGAGGTGGGATAGGCATGATAATAGTATGGACTAGAAATTCGTTTCATAGCTTCTAATCCCGGCCCAGCCATTCATGCCCCGGCATTAAGCAAGTCACATAACACTTCCAGGCCTTATTCACCTCAGTTGTAAAATTGCCGAAAGTTCATTTTGATGACCTTTAAGGTCCCTTCTGGTCTTAAAAAGTTTGATTTCTGTATGACAAAAATATATAGGCCTCCTTAGGATCCGTGTTTTAGATTGCCAAGAACAACCTTTGAATTATTTGTACCATCAAGCTAAAGCAAACTCTCAGGGTTAACAAATCAAAACAAAAGAATTTGTATCAAAGAATTATTATCTGGCAAATAAAATTCAAAATACTCTTCATACTCTCCAGTCCTTTCACCTTCTTTCAGCTGTCTTCCCAGGTCTTTATAAGGCTAAAAGCCCAACTCTTTCAATAACCTATATTTGGAACACGTACCTCTAAACACCAACCCCAACACCAGAACCCCATTCTAAAATAAAATGTAAGGACGTAACCAAAGACCATGAGTTTACTCAACTAAAAATATGCACAAAAAGAATGAGCTTGCTATGTTTATAGCAACTCCCTTCTCTGTTTACAATCCATGTCAAAGATTATTAGTAAGCTGCATTTCTTAGAGTTCAAATTATTATTCTTTTGCCAGATTTAAATAACCAATAGAATTACTTAGCTCTTGTCTTTAGGTTCAGGAATGTATGACAGTTATCTATCATGAAAAAAAGACCTAGAGTCACGGCATACCTTTGACTTTTCTCAGTACTCTACCCCTGCCTTATTTTACCTGTCTTTGCCCCTGCTCACATCTTGACCCATGAACTCTCCACCATCATCATTCTCCCAGTTTGATGATCCATGACATGGGATCCTAGGCTTACCACCCAGCTCCCAAGTTGTTGTGGTGCAATGTGACCGTGTGTGTATTCCTCTATTCTGAATGGGGTCCTTGCTGTCAAGTTCCAAAGACCAGGTTTCCCATGTTCCTCAGTTTGTAGGATGAGAATTTTGTTCTCCATTTTAGGTACCCACAGCAGTAAGCTGATAGTGTCCCCGATTAACTATGGAAGAACTAAAACCTTATTTAGGTCTTTCCAGTCCCAGGGCCAAAAGCTCTGCCCCTAAACACTAGTCCACTAGTCTAGTAGCTAAGAATCCCCCTTGACAGGCCTTCTAGATGCCACTACCTGCCCACCTGTCTAACCTTATAAGCACCAGTTGTGATGTCCCATTACTGGGCTCAGCCCAACTGTTAGAACACCTGCCTCTTCATCTGAGACCTCTGGTGCTCACCATTGCCGGCCTGGAAATTGCCCTCTCTATAAATTACCCTGTTCTGTCCTTAACCTGCATCCTCAGAGAAGCGGAATAACAAGCCTCATGGTAGGTCTCAGCTCCTCCTCCCCACCTGCCCCATCTTCTGATAACGTGCAACTACCTGTCCTGGTAACTTGCACTTTCAACATTTTTTAAGAAGATAGGATTATTTTCTAACTAAAATCCAGATGTAAAGAAAATCCATTTCTCAAGAGGTATTCCTAGAAATTCCCTTCTAAAATTAAATATTTTTAAATGAGGATGCGTGGGTGGCTCAGTTGGTTAAGCATCTGCCTTCCACTCAGGTCGGGTCATAGGATTGAGTCCTGCTTTGGGCTCCTTGCTCAGCAGGGAGCCTGCTTCTCCCTCTGCTTGCCACTCTCCCTGCTTATGCTCTCTCTCTCTCTCAGATAGATAGGTAAGTAAGTAAATAAATAAACAAATATTTTTAAATGGATCTTAGCAACTACACCTGTTGGTGACTATTGCAGTTATGATCATGGAATGAAAGAAGGAAGGGATAGTAAAGAAGTTGGATGAGTGGATGCCTGGGTGGCTCAGACGGTTAAGTGGCTGCCTTCAGCTCAGGTCATGATCCCAGGGTCCTGGGATCCAGTCCCACATCGGGCTCCTTGCTTGGCAGGGAGCCTACTTCTCTCTCTGCCACTCTTCCTGCTTGTGCTCTCTCTCTGACAAATAAATAAGTGAAAAAAGAGTTGGATGAAGACTAGGCCTCAGTCCAGTCTTGAATGCTGTCCGGTGGTCAGGTGACTCCTCAGGATGAGAAGGAGCAGCCTCTAAAGATTTGCTAAGGGCAGTGGAAAAGCAGGGAATAATTGGTTATCAGGGTTTTTGTTTTTTTGTCTGGTTGGTTTTTTCTGTTTTTTTTTGTTTTTGACAGAGAGAGACACAGCAGGAGAGGGAACACAAGCAGGGGGCGTGGCGGTGGGAGAACCAGACTTCCCGCTAAGCAGGGAGCCTGACGAGGGCCTCGATCCCAGGACCCTGAGATCATGACCAGAGCCGAAGGTAGATGCCCAACAACTAAGCCACCCAGGCGCCCCTGGTTACCAGTTCTTCAAGAGCTTTTATTACTGTTCCCATTCTGCCTTGTTTCCTCTCAACCAGCATTTTAAGACGTTTTTCAAGAGAAATATTATGCAAACAATCTAATGGTTACCAGGGAGGGAGCGAGGTGGAGGGGAATGGGTGAAACCGGTGATGGGAATTAAGGAGGGCACTTGTGATGAACACCGAGTGATGTATGGGGGTGTTGAATTGCTATACCGTATACCTGAAACTAATATAACACGGTATGGTAGCTGACTGGAATTTAAAATAAAACTTAAAAATAAAAAGAAGTATGATGCAAATAAAAGCAGAAAGATCTTATTGAAATGGAGGTGCCCCCAGGGCCTGACAACCCCAACTGGCCAGTTCTGACACTTCCTACTCTGGCCTGAAGCCCCTCCCTAGAACCCTGGGGCAAAAGATGGAGGGAAGAAAGGGTGGGAAAGGAAGGAAGGGAGGGAGGGAGGAAGGAAGGGCAAGGAAAAGGAGGGAGGGAGAAAGATTTTAAACCTCTGAAATAGACCATAAAAAATGGATTTGAATTGGATTTGTAAAAAGGCTTAGAACTGAGTGCTCGTTCTAAAATGCAGTTTTTCTGAATTTAGTAATAAAGCAGCACTAATTTCTGAGGGATAATGATATAAAGCAGTCTGACAAATTCTAAACATCAAAGAAACTTTCAGGAATAGCCAGTAAATTAACCTGTCTGAGATTCCAAATTCCTAAAACTAGAGCCGTTCCTTAAGGTATATGAAAACCTTATAAGGTTTTGAAAGAAAGAAAGAATTAGCATTTACATATATACATTTGAAAGTCAAACAGACTGGCTTTTCTCTGGTAGAGCAAGGTCCCTGTGTTCAATGTGCAGTGACAACTCGATTGTCTAAGTATGTTAACAATTCCCATTTTCCTTCTGGCTAACATTCCAGGCAGAATTGGAGCCTCACTTTGACTCGCTTTTGTTTTTTAAAGATTCTATTTATTTATTTGAGAAGGGGGGGACACGGGGGGGGCACCTGGGTGGCTCAGGTTAAGAGATTGCCTTTGGCTCAGGTCATGATCTCAGGGTCCTGGGATTGAGCCTGCTTCTCCCTCTCCCTCTGCGTGCCACTCCCCAGCTTGTGCACACACTTTCTCTCAAATGAATAAATAAAATCTTAAAAAGAGAGAGAGAGTACGTGTGTGTGTGTGTGTGTGTGTGTGAGTGCGAGTGTGAGCAGGTGTAGGGTCAGAGCGGGAGAGAGAGGGACCAGCAGATTCCACGCTGAGCAGAGAGCCCTACCTATGGCTTGCTCTCAAGACCCTGAGATCATGACCTGAGCTGAAACCAAGGGTCCCATGCTTACCTGACTATGCCACCCAGGTGCCCCTTGACTCACTCTTTAGTTCATCTTGACAAGTATTTACTGAGTGCCCACTATATGCCGAGCACTCTGCTAGATGCTATTTAGAACATTAAAAACGAAAAAGCTTCCTCAAGCTGCAGCTTTATGTGGGAGACAGTGTCTATGCGCATAGACTGTTAAGGAGCACAAGAGAATATATGATAAAAATTGTTGAGAACAGTGCTTCAGACCTATTAAAGAAGAGAGAGGCTCCTGGTGGCTCAGTTGGTTAAATGTCTGCCTTTGGCTCAGGTGATGATGGGGGGGGCAGGGCGGGGAGCAGTCCCTTGCTCAGCGGGGAGGAGTCTGCTTCTCCCTCTCTCTCTGCTGCTCCCCTGCTTGTACTCTCTCTTTCAAATAAATAAAATCTTTTTTTTTTTTTTTTAAAGAAGAGGGGTGCCTGAGTGGCTCAGTTGGTTAAGCGTCTGCCTTCGCCTCGTGTCATGATCCCAGGGTCCTGGGATGGAGCCCTGCATTGGGCTCCCTGTTCAGTGAGAAACCTACTTCTCCCTCTCCTTCTGCTGCTCCTCCTGCTTGTGCTCTCTCACTCTCTCTCTGTCAAATAAATAAAATTTTTAAAATAAATAAATAAAATAAATAAAAAAAGAAAAAGAGAATCATTCTGTTCCAGAGTCTCCCCACTGTATGGTTATCTCAGCTCATTTTCACGATTTGTTTCTCCTCTACCAGTTCCAATTCTCTCCCCAGACTCTATTGGCATGACCATCTTCCTATCTCTCTCCGCTCTCCCTGCCTTCTCTCATCTTTGTATTTAATTCCCTCACTTCTTTGATTTCTTCAGTTCTCCTATATGCCACTCCCCTCCCCCAACATTTAATCTCTCTCTCTTAATGAATGCATTTATTCATTCAGCATTTATTAAGTACCTGGCATTGTGCTGGGCACTGTGCTAGCGGACAAGGACACAATGATGACAGGTATAGTTCCTGCCTTGAAGGGCTCATAGTGGAAGCTAAAAACGTACAAAGACTACTAAAGCCCCTGTAATAGGCACTGTGATATGGAGCTAAGGAAGCTCAGTGTGGTGTGGTAGTTCAGAGGGACACCTAACCCAGACCAGGGTGGGAATATTGAGTAAGGAATAATGCTCTTGGGGAGTCAGAGAAAGAGATTTCTGGGCTTGGTATTGAAAGTTGAGCAGAAGTTACCTACCTAAAGTAGGGAGAAATATAATCTGGGCAAAGGAAACAAGCAAGTACAAAAATCTGGAGGAATACAGTCATGGGGCATTCGGGTAATTTCAAGTATCCTGTGGCTGGAGTGTAAGGTATACAGGGCCAAAGAACAAAAATGAGGAGGCTAGAGAGATGGTATGGCTCTAATACGGAACTGGAATTTGTTGTTACTATTATATAAAAGTTCGTATTCTGTTATCATATTTGTTTATTTACATGGCCACCTCTTCACTATACTCTTCAAACACAAACACAAGAATTCTTACTCAATCTTAGCTCAAGCACTAGCAGAGCACTCAGTAAATGATCGAAAAAAAATTTTTAAGTAATCTCTATACCCAATACTCAAACTCACATCCCCAAGACCAAGAGTCACATGCTCCACTGACTGAGCCAGCCAGGCACCCCAATACTCAGTATTTTTTAAGTGTATTTGTATTTCTCAAAAAAAAATTTAATAAATCAGATTTTTTTTAGTTGTATGTCCTTGGATTTTTTTTATTAGTGAATGAATTTAAATTGAAACCCTAATATATGATTTAATACAAAAAAGCTTCCATATCGTGATTGAAAAATGTTTTTGTTAACATCCATTTTCACAAAATCAGTAAAAGAGCCCTTTCTGTTTTAGATATACAGGAAACATTATATATATATATATATACATACATATATATATATGTTTGATTTAATTTCCAACATAAAACAAGTATTTAAGAGTGTGGGTGATTCCAGTGATGGCACCTGGATGTCTTTTGCTATGAAAGAATTTATTCTACTACTTTAAGAATTTTCCTTTCTGTATTTCTCGTTTTCGGAGCAACAATTGTACCTATGACACAATTCCACCATACTTTTTACGAAAAGCAACCGATAAAGGTCTTAAATACATAAATATTAATCTGAAATTTCCTGGATTTTGTGTATTAAGCCTAAAACCTGAACCTTGAACAGTAAACAGCAATGCAGACTCCTTCCAAGTTTTCTTGTTCCCTCCTTAGACAAGCAGTAGTTTCTTCGGCTCTGACTCTCCCGGCAGATGTGAAGGATCACAGCCACTACGGTGGCAGCCTACCGTTGACACTGAACTTGTGGTTAATTGTGGAGTTCTGCCACAAAAACCACCTCACTACCACAAGCTGGATTTTTGCCCAGGAGAGTGACAAACTGCCAGACCAAGCAATAGACAGGAGGCAGCAAGAGCAAACTGCCTTTTACCCCAGACAGCAGTCGTTTCTGGACTCCAAACGGAGCCAGCAGCGGGGCACTCCAAAGAAAAATCTAGAAGTGTGCTTTCTCCACTAAACCTCCTGGAAGTGTATTTTTGTTGTTTTGCGAGAACAGCTCAAAAAGATTCATCCACTTCATTAGCTAGCCTCATCGATAAATGTGAGGCTCTTCTTTTCATTAGTACATTTTTTTAAAATAGGCATTGAGATGGGAAATAACATTGTAATTATATTACTCCTAACTACTAAGTGGGCCATCTACATATGATCATTGCAAATAGGAGCAAATTATGTGTCTCTGTGTGTGTCAGTAAGCTGCACACGATGGCAGGCAGGCCGCTCTGGAAACTTTATTTGAAAGTCAGGGCTGCATGCTGAGACAGAAGGAAACTAGTCAGTCAGATCTAGTTACCACTTTGTAGCTGCAAGACCTTGGAGATCACTTAATGTCTCGGGTTACCCACCCCATCTACAAAATGGGGATAACAGTGTCTCTGCCTTTGGGTCATTATCATGGACTAAATTAAATTAATATGTAAAATGACTAAAAATTACTGGATGCTCAGTAAATGTATTTTTCTTACATCCTATCCTCTCCCTTACCTTTCCCCATCCTTTCAGAGCTTTTCAAGATTCTATCAATTCTGAGTTTTGCCAAGGAGATCCCCAGATTATATCATCTGTTCAACTCATTTTCAAGGCTTTCTTTCAATGCCATTTTGCTCAGCTAAGTCTTTGTCTCCTGAACAATGCAATCAAATAGATAAATTAGGGGCACCTGGGTGGCTCAGTTGGTTAAGCGGCTGCCTTCGGCTCGGGTCATGATCCCAGGGTCCTAGGATCAAGCCCCACATCTGGCTCCCTGTTTAGCAGAGAGCCTGCTTCTCCCTCTCCCTCTGCCTGCTGCTCTGTCTACTTGTGCTCTCTCTCTATCTCTCTGTCAAATAAATACATAAAATCTTAAAAAAAAAAAAACAACAGTTAAATTAGCAACACTCTTTCATCAGAAGGCAAACGCTATAGCAGTTGTAATGTTCTATTCTAATTACGCACTATAAATGCAAAAAATTTTACTACATTAATTCTTAAAGGGATGACTACATATTATTGTCATAATTTTGTTGTGCTTTCATCTTAGATTTCATTCTGCTGAAAAGATGTTGATTTAAGGCCCATATGTGGTAACATGGAGAAACAGAAAAAAAATCAAACTTCAACAACGAATTTCATCCATAGTAGCATTAAACTTAGTGAAGACAAGAAAACATTTATGTTTGCAAAAGTTTATTCATTCATTCAGCATGTGCCGGTCATCGCCCTAGATACTGAAAATACAAATATGAATAAGATAGAGTCCTTGCCCTCAGTCTGGTAGAGGAGAAAATATGTAAACAAGTGCACCACAGTATGAAATGCTCTAATATAGCTCTTACCAAGTACAGTGGTGGGACAGTGAGGAGTTCATAGATAAAGACATGCTAGCTCAGGTATTGAAGAATAATAGGGCCCCCTAGGTAGACAAAAAGAAAGTTGAGCATGCCAGACAGAGAGTAGCATGTCCAAAGACATGGAAGCACAAAACAGCACGAACATTTCTGTAACCAGGTTGGTATGATTTGGGATGGCGGGAGGATGGGCAGAGAAACAAGATGGGTGCAAGTCAAATTCTGGGAAGCCCTACAGGCCATTCTGAAGAGCCTGGAATTTATTCCGTGAAGTGATAAGAAACTGTTAAAGATTTTAAAGCAAGGAACAGGTATGATCAAATTTTCTTTTTTTGCAGACCAATTTTAATTGTGAATTGCAAATCTCAAAGCTGGTACTGCATGAAGAATAGTTTGGAAGAATGTGAACTCAAAGCCAGAAAAGTAATTCAGGGACCCATTATAATAGGCTAAATGAAAGATAAAGTTCTGTAAGGGAATGGCAGTAATTTGGAAAGGAAGGATGGAATTAATAATAGCAACTACAGAACTTTCTGATCAATTCCACAGGTGGAAAAGGGGAATGCAGAGAGGGTTCCCTGGATCTAAGCTACGGGACTACCATCCCTTGAAGCCATTACCCAGGATAAGAAGTAGTAGAGGAATAAATAGAATAAAGATTATGGGTTTCATTTTGAACAGGTTGAATCCAAGTGGAGATGCTCTTTGGCAGTTGGATGTATGTGTCTGAAGCTCAAGAGAGCAGTCTGGACTAGAGACAAAGTTTGGAAGCCTATAGTCTATAGGGAGAAGTGGATGCCCAGAAGTAAAATGGGACATTCCCCAGGAGTGTATATATTGTAGGAAGAGTCTGTGTCTGAACTCTGAGGAATACTAACTTACAAGGGATAGGGAGCAAAAGAATTTCTCAAAAGGATGACTGAAAAGGAAGTGGTAAAGTTAGAAGGATAATCCTTACCAAAGTAAGGACAGGACATTTCAAGAAAGGGGACAAGAGACATAAAATGCCACATTCTAAAAAGATGAGGACAGGTAAGAATCCAGAGGAAGTCATTATTGACACTATGTGAAACAGTTGCCATGATGGGAGCAGAAGCCAGATTGCAGTGGATTGAAGATAAATTCATATTTATGAGAACATTAGAATAAGTTTCATTCTAGAAAGTTTGGCCAGGAAAAAGTTTTACCTTTAGTTTCATCAATATTTCTTGTTAGTTTAAGCTAAAAAGCATCATTTAAATAGCTTACTGATACAATGTAAAGAACACACACACACACACACACACACACACACGCACTTTTCTCCTGTATAAAAATAATAGCATTCCCCTTAATGGTGTATCTACAGTCTTTCTTACATCTTTTTTTTTTTTTTTCAGGTTTATTTTTAAGTAATCTCTACACCCAACATGGGGCTCAACTTAGAATCCTTAGATCAAGAGTTATACGCTCCTCCGACTGAGCCAGCAGGTGTCCCCTTTCCTACATCTTTTTTTTTTTTTAAGATTTTATTTATTTATTTGACAGAGAGAGAGATCACAAGCAGGCAGAGAGGCAGGCAGAGAGAGAGGGGGAAGCAGGCTCCCCGCTGAGCAGAGAGCCCGATGAGGGGCTCGATCCCAGGACCCTGAGATCATGACCTGAGCTGAAAGCAGAGGCTCTAACCCACTGAGCCACCCAGGTGCCCCTCCTATATCTTTATAAATAGATATCATAAACTAGCATTTATTTTGTATTCATAGTGCTGTCCTACAAATAAAGGAATACAGATACAGAAGCTAATAAATGTCTAACGTATCTCTGAAAGTTACTTTTAACTAAGCAGTTATTATTTAGCTTTGATTAGTAGTGCAATCTTAGTCTGATTCTTTTTTTCTTGTATCCCTTTGAAGTCAGTGAGAAGTCATTTTTTGAGAAGACTCCTTTGATAAGATCATTTAAATGCCCTTGTTCAACATTCTTTGCTTAAAATCACAATACTTTCACCAGCTCTGTCAATGGTAAACAAGCCACTAGATCTAATGAAAAGCAAGAGGTGGATTTGTACGTTTAGAGAATTTCAAAAAAATATCTGGTCAGATAATTCAGACAAAAGCAAGTGTATTTAACATCCTTTTCCTGCTAAATAACCAGGATTCAATGCAGTGTTCAGTTAACCTACCATCAGTCTTCACTACAGTTTTGTTTGGACTGTTCCCAGTGACAACTCTCTAGCATGGCTTGGTGCTTTGGTCACTATATTAAATGTAAGTGCAAACTGTGAAAAATAACGAGAACCCTTATATAAATTCGAGATTTTAATACTGTCTTTTGGGGATGGGATGTGTAATCATATTTGAAAGGATGACTAACATCCACTCTAATATGGGCAGGACTTTAAATAAACCAAAACTATGATATGTAATCAATAAACCTCATGGGTATGGCTGATTTTCATTCCTCAGTAACTTCTCCTTTTTACAGGTGAAAAGGTTTACATCAGATTTCCTCTCATTATAACCTCTCAAATGTTGTCTGGACCAGCAACCCACTCTCTTCAAACAAATACCAGCCAACCAGGAAACCATGAGGTTTTATTGTGCTATAAAATAGACCAGACATTTCCAAGCCTTCATAGGAATGAACCTGACTAAATCATTACTAAAAATAGTTTCAAAATAAACTGTAGGCTCCAAGTTTCTCTAACAATCAAAATTCCTTCATCCCTCATCAACCTCGTTCTCCAGCTCTAATTCCAGAGCTACGTTACAAGCAGTCACTCCGGCCACATATTCATAAGAACTAAGGGGTGGTAGAGGCAGACCAATTTTCCCATCTTCCCTTCTTGGTTCTTTGGCTGCCCAATAATTACATTGATATAAGATGGTTTAGCGGGAGAAAAACAAAATTCATACATACAAGAGCCCCATAAAAATATGGCAGCCAGGTAATTGAAGTTTATATAAGATCCTAAACTAAGGAAAGCCAAAAGGGGAAGGCAGGTCCCAGGCAGACAGAGGAGATGTTTAGAAAACAAAGATTGTCCTGTTATGCAGATAAATTTGTTAGGTAAAAAGGTATTCCTACTAATAGCTCTCTTCCTGGTCCGGCCCTTTTTCCAATGTAAATTTAGGCAATTGAGGGGAAGGTAAAGAGTTTTTCCTGAATCTGCTGGGTTTTGATTGCCTTTAGCTCAAGATAATCCCTGCGCCGAAGAGATATATTTGGGGATGGCAAAATCTACTCCCCTTAGGATTCACTTCTATATAATCACTGGGGTATAATAATTGAGAAAAATGTTAGTGTCATTTCCTCAACACATTTACATTTGTCAAAATTCTGTTTCTAGTTTTTCTGTACACTACCAGACCCTAAATCATGAGCTACTTCTTCTAGTATATCATGAGCATGGAGAGAGTAAGTTTGCAAAGAATTAAACCAGATCTTCAGCTTAAAACAGTAAATCACCGAGGCACTTGGGTGGCTCAGTTGTTAAGTGTCTGCCTTCGGCTCAGGACATGATCCCGGGGTCCTGGGATGGAGCCCCATATCAGGCTCCCTGATCAGCGGGGAGTCTGCTTCTTCCTCTGCCTCTGCTCCTCCCCCTGCTTGTGCTCTCTCACACTCTCTATCTCAAATAAATAAAATATTTTTTTAAAAAAGTAGATCATCTTTGATTCCATTTAGCAAATATTAATTAATTTAAACCCTATTCTAGTTCCTCTCAAGGAATACATGGGGTGTATGTGTGTGTGTGTGTGTGTGTTGTACACTTGTATGTGCTTGGGATGGGATCAGCTGTCAGCAGCCAGTAGGGAATAAGACATATACAAATAACTATGATGCAAAATGGAATACACTAAGAAATAGCCAGATTGTAATGGGGATCAGGAAAAATACCATGAAATAGGTGGGATTTAAAGTTCACCTTAAAGGATGGGTAGCATTAGAGATGAGAGAGGAAGGCATTGCAAGGAAGAAAACAGAATATTAAATGAAGAAAGTTTTCATGGAGCCACTATTTTATCAGGACATAAAGTTGAAGAATGATACAAATATTTAAATTATTAAGCATCTAGCCAATCAAATTTAAATAAAATACGTTAAAAAATAAATCACGAAGCATCCTCTAATCCTCTATTTTACTCCTCACAACAATCTGAAGGTAGTAATAATATTCATTTTACATATAGGTAAATTGAGGCACAGAGCGGTGAAGTATTTTGGCAAAGATTACACATCTAGTAGTTGGTAGAGCAAGGATTCAAATCCAGGCAGTGTGACTCCAAACTTCTATGTGTTTTCCATTGTATCAGTAATTATTAAACCGTGGTACACAAAAATCTTAAATAACTTTCATGCAGATGGTAAAAATGCAGATCGCTGAACCTCAACAATTCTGATTTAATAAGCCCAAGATGGGACTGAGGAATCTGTATTTCTACCAAACACCTGAAAAGATCCTGATGGGGGAGGTCCAGAAACCACACTATCCTGAGGTAGCCCAAGGCAGTACTGAGTGGACCTAGAACAGCCTTGAACATATTTAACGATTAGTGTACTGGACTAAACCACCAAAAAAAAAAAAAATTCATTTGATGAAGCCTTAACTCCCAAAGCAACTGTATTTGGAGCTAGGACCTTTAAAGAGGTAATCAAGGTTAAGTAAGGCTGAAAGAGTAGGGCCCTGATCCATCATGACTAGTGTCCGTATAAGAAGAGGAAGAAACATCTGGGGTGTGCCTGTACAGAGAAAAGGCCAGGTGAGGACATGGCAAGAAGATGGCTATCTGCAAGTCAAGGAGAGAGGCCTCAAGAGAAACCAACCCTGCCGGTACTTTGATCTTGGACTTCCAGTCTCCAGAACTGGGAAAGTATTCAGTTTTTTTGTTTGTTGGTTGGGTTTGGTTTTTTTAAGCATGGGACTTGAACTCACAACCCTGAGATCAAGACCTGAGCTGGGACTGAGAGTCAGACACTTAACCAACTGAGCCACCCAGGTGCCCCGAAAGTATAAGGTTTTGTTGTTTGAGCCACCCAGTCTATAGTATTTTGTTATAGTAGCCCCAGTAGACTAGACAATGAGCTAAATTAACTTCCTGTTTCTCTTAAGCTATGTAGATTTGTCATATATCAAAAATGGTGCCAAATAAGATCCTTAATTATCATCACGATCATAATAGCTCACTTCTATATGGCATTTTATAATTTACAAAGCCTTTTCACATGCTCTGTTGCATTCGAACTTTGCAACAAGCTCTGGGTCAGCAAGACTCAATAAGGCAATTGGACTTGCCTGGGGTTTCTACAAGTTGTAGGGCTGAGTTCAGGTCTTCCAAACTCAAAACTTAAACTTGTTTTTGCTACAACACACACACACACACACACACACACTTACACTCACACACCATGAAGTATGGTTATTATGTAAAAGGCCCATCTGGGCAAATATCTTTCTTTGGCCTTAGGAAGTCAAGAGCTTTACCCCTATTTTCTAGTTAAATAAGATATGATTTCAGGAATTGAAGAGATGTACCCAAATATTAATAGCAAAGATGAGCTCAAAATACTGCACAGATTCTTCATGTCTGGTTCTCTTCTCAAACAATTAACTAGACAGTAACAAAATTCTCCGATTTATATGGACTAAGATTATGCCTATGGTTCTTTAGGGTGCACACTTTTGAGAGGTTTTCTAGTAATAGGAACAGGTTTGCTTGAGATGCCAAGTGATTAAGTTTGCCGAATACCAGACTGTACAATGGGCTACAGCTTAAGTAATAAGAGAAACTGAAATGGGGGTTGGGGGGGGGGCGGCTAGTGAAAGAGCAGTTATAGATAGAGGAAGTGATTCATTTACTTTCATTTTCTCTCCTTTTGCTAGCACTTCCTTTTTTTCAGGTAGCAAAATAATAAAGAAATCGTCAATTGGTATTTACAGACAATAATGTCAACACTTTATGAGCAATTTCTAGAGACCCAATATAAGAAGGTAGATTTTAAGTCTGTCTTCTTTGTACCCTACATTTTCCTATTAGTTAAGATCTCATTTCCCCCAGCAACCCTGTGTTAGTGTCCTCCGAGCAGCGGACGCCAAGATGGAATTAGACGCATGAGGGATTTATTGGGGGAAATGCCTGTGAAGGATAAAGGAGAGAAATTCAGAGAAAGCAAGGAGAGCTTTCAGATGGTGATTCCAGTCTGACACCATTGAGAGAGAGCAGGAAGGAAAGAAGATTAGGTAGAAAGACCTTTACACTACAGCACAGTTCTAAGTTTCAACCAGGCCAATAGTGAGTCCTTGAACCAAAGTCTCCTCTTAAAGGAGTCCCTGTCTCCCAGAAATGGGCTTGCAATAGAAGCCCTGCCATGCTGTTGGGCTAGGGGAAGCCCAAGGTAAGTGCTAGCTCAGTGCAAAAATAGGGGTGGATCCGGAGGGTGGGGTTAGGTCCAATGGTCACCTTTGCTTCCCACAACAGTTTGAGTGGCACATTTTTGTGGTTGCCACAGTCCACCCTGTGCTATGGAGAAATCCACTTCTCTATGTAGATTTAGAGAACAGATCCTCCATGATTCCTATGGGCCTTTCCTCCTGAGAGAAAACTTAGAAGAAGGAAGTTAGTGAGATGAATCAAAGCCTCCATTGCTGCAGTTGGTCTTGGGATTATAACTGGTACTTGTTCTCTCCCTTCGCTATTGTCCATTCTCAATTTCCATCACCCTTGGCTACCACTTGGGTGAGCCAGATAGCTTACCTTATGGTGTGATCCGAACCTTCATTTCTTTTTTTTCTAATTTTATTAATTCATTTATTTATTTGAGAGAGAGAGAGAGAGTACGAGGAGGAGCAGAAGGACAAGCAGACTCCACACTGAGCACACAGCCTGACGTGGGGCTGTATCCCAGGACCATGAGATCATCTGAGCTGAAACTGAGTCAGATGCTCAACCGACTGAGCCACCCAGGTGCTCCCAAACCTTAATTTCTGATGAGCCTCAGTTCTTGGCAATCATACCCTGTTCAAATCGGTGTCACTGTCCGTATCTATTCACAGTCACAGTGGATCAAGGGAGTCCAGGAGGCTTCTAAGTAGGTCCCCTGAATTCCAAACATATTCCTATCCCTGTTGTGTAGAAGTAGCACTATCTTCTCCTGATGATCAGGTTGATTACCCCTGCCAAGATGGTGAGTCCTCTTCTCACCTGCCGGTCCCTGGACACAAGAAGTCCAAAGCACCCTGCCAGTATCCACAGCTTATAGTTCAGTGAGATATTTACTCTATCCCCTGACAAGAGTGCACGGCTTCTGGGGGCAGGAATGGCCAGAATTGCAGGTACAGGAAGTACAAAATCTCCCAGTGAATTTCAGGAGTGATGGTAAGTGGGAACATTCTTGATTGTTCCTCTTTGGTGTCCATTATCTTCTTCCGACTGGGGACCATACAGGCATCTCTGATTCAGCCCAGGTCCCCATTTCATCCACTGCAGTTGCAACAACACCCTCCCCCAGCGCATACCGATGGTTTGTATGGGCAAGGGGGAGAGGGTTCTCATGTGACCAGCAAGGAAGGAGGAAAAGCCTGAGGAAGGATGGCACTGCATCCTTTCAGAGTACTGATTCTGAACTGGTGTTTCACCTGGGCCTTTAGAAGGTTATTCCAGTGTTCTGCTTCAAAACGATGCAGGATATGATATGATATGATATGATGATGTATCCCCATGGTCTTGAATCCAATCCTCCATCTCCTTCACAGCGAAGTGGATCACCTGTTCAGATGTTTTATTTATTTATTTTTCATTTTTAATTTTCTTTCAGATGTTTTATTGTGTGGGACTCTATACGCATGGATCAGGCATTCTGGACGTGGATCAGCCCCTGACTGTGTGCTGGCTGAGGCCCTATAATCAGGAAAAAACAAGACCATACCCAGCGTATGTAACTATGCCTGTGAGGACAAATCACTAGTTCTTGTAGGTGACTTCTACCAACTAACCAGTTGGTCTCCTCAAGAAATAATGCTATGGGTCTCTGTTGCTGGCAGACTTGGGCATTCAGAAGCAGCAGAAGCTAGATCAGCTCTGGTAATGGGATGTCCATACTATTGGACTCATGCATGGACTGTGTCTGCCACCTGGGCAACTCTGTTCATGTGCCATCATGGCTGTTCCAGGGTGGCCAGTGACAAAGGCTGGCCTATGTCCACTGATCTAGTTATTATGTTTACTTGGTTATTTACAGCACCTCTTCATGGCGGCTGCTTTCTGTTGAGCTACGACGTGTGATGCAAACTCTTCATGTTCATCCACATGCCTCTATCTTCTTGTTTCCAATTTTCTCATTCTTTTCTTTCCGGGCCATTTCCCATACCGGTATATACTGGACCACATTTCATTCCACAAAACACAGATGACCAGGTACACCGTTCACAGCTCCATCCATTGGGAAGATTTTTCCCTCTGTCTCCATGAATGTGGCTATAACACAGCCATGGTCCATTTTCAGCTTGTCCCCACACATTGAACAGACTTATCCATAAATCAAGCTTGGACTTTTCCTTCTCCTTCAGTTGGTCCTACAGGAACCCCCAAGGGGTCACAAGAGCAAGCTGAGGCAGGGCGTGGCTGCGATGGTTATGAGCGACATGCAGGTCTGAGCTATTTACTCATGTAGTTTACTGTGTCTTCTGCCCTGCTTGGGCTCAATCCGAAATGGATCATTTTCATATTACCATGGACTGCTGCCTGGTCTATCTGACTTTACTATTTGACATATCTGACAGAACCTGGCTCATAACGGGCAGCTCTGGACCCATGGTCACTTGGTGCCCCATGAAGCATTCTGCCTCTCCTAGTCCCAGTGACTCACCCAGAGCTATTTCTCAAAAGGCATATAATCCCATGCTACAAATAACTTGTTCTTGCTCCAGAATCCCAGATGTCTGCATTATTATTTCCCCAACAGGCTTGCCATAAGCCCTGTATCTTTTCCCGCCACAGACACCTCCAACAGTCCAGCAGATCTTATGGTCTGGAGTGTCTGGCCCAAGTAGTGGGGCTATTTGCACTGTTGCATGGACCTCCCCCACTCCAAGCTGGCAGCTTTCTGTGTCGCTCCATATACGGACCATTTATAATTTTGGAAGGCATTGCCTCTAGAACCCAAGGAGCCCTACCAGGAATGATGTTTCCTTCTTTGTAGTGGCAAATGCAAGATGCAAAAATATTCTTTTACTTGAAGAAGATATCTTGTCATGCTTCTGACCACTGGACTACAACTTCACTAAAGTGTCAGATCCCTGAATCTCCACGAGATTTCTCTCCAGCCCAAGGGAACACTGTGTCTTACTGAGCCCTTCAGCATAGTAGTCACTTCTTGCTCATCCTAAACAATCAGAGTGATGCCATCAATGTAAGGCATCAGTGGGCTGATCTGTGGGAGGTCCAGGCAGTCCAGAACTCTTCAGGGTACAGGAGAATAAATGTAGCCCCAAGGGAAAAGCTTAAACGAATATTGTCATCTGTCCCACAGGAATGTGAACTGTTTCTGAATCTGTCTCCTCATTGGAATAGAAAAGAATGTATTTGTCATATCGATTGCACATACCATGAGTCTGAAGCCTTATTAATATACTCTATCTAATACGCAATGCCCAGCAAATCAGCTGCAATTAGGGCTACTGATTGCTGAACCCTGAACTCCTAAAAGGCAGACCGGGTACACAGCCTTATCTATTTTTGTATCTAGAGCAACTAGGACGGTATCTAGCAAATAACAGACATTCTATAAGTATTTTATAAATTAATTAATAAATTGGGAATGGAAATTCAAGGATATGGCTACTCAGGTTGATTTAGAGGAACTGACCCCTAACTCATCAGGTTATTAGGAGGACTAAATGAGCTCCTTACCAAGTGTTTACAACAATGCCTGGCACCTAAGAAGCACTCAGTGTATCTTATTAATTTTATTTTCCAGGTCATAGAGAACTACCAGATGAGAGAGAGAGGTGACATTAGGCTAACTCCTTGACCAGAGTTTAAGTGAAATGTGAGAGAAGTGAGTTGCCCTTTAAAGTGAGAATGCCTGCAATATTTTTCCTGAGTGTGTGACGTTTCCAAGGAAAACACAAAAGAAAATTATTATAAAGCTAAAAAGAAATAATTACTTACGGAAATAGACATTTATCCTAATGGGAAGAAATGGTGGTTACTCTGTGCCAATTCATTACCAATGTTGCTGTAATTTCATGAAATCTTGAAGTTGGGATGCTTGACAAATGCTTCTCACTAAAAATAAAGGGAAACATGATCTTGAAATAAAACGAATAAATGCATTTGTGCTTAGTAGTCATCTCACCAAAATAAATTTTTCTGTTACCTAAATGTCTGTTTCTATATATTAAAAAATATATATATTCACATTTTCATCTCTCTGAAATAGGTTAGTGAAGGGGTGTCTGGCTGGCTCAGCTGGTAGACTATGTGATCTTTGTTCTTGGGGTCATGAGTTCAAGCCCCACACTGGACATAGAGCCTATTGTAAAAAATTGGTTAGCATAAGAGTTAGTACAGAAAAATGAAAAAAATAGTATCCCAGAACACATACACGCACACACAAATACACACACACATCCCTAGTCTTTGTTAGGACAAATATTGTTCTTGTATATTACTGGGATGGGAACAACTTAAAGCTATTACCCTCGGGCATTAGCTTAGGAGTCAAATTTTCAATGATCTTGATGATTCTCATTACACTTTCCCAACAATTGTCACAGTGAGAACTGTCTCTAAGAAGGGATCCACACTGGCTACTTTGAAGAGAGCTAGACAAAGAATGTCAGGCAAAATCTAAATAGGGCTCCTTTCATCTACAAAAAGAGCTTGCCCACAAGGACAAGTGTCTGGTACCCACTCTCCGTGATCAATATGCCATCTCACAACTGGGCTTAGAAGACCTAGACACTTAGGAAGTCGCTCTTGTTGTTTTCTTGCCAGTGACACAGGCTTCGAACACAGACTCGTCAGACTGAATTTATTTCACCAGTGAGTCAGTGGCTTGTTAGCACTTTTGGCATCCAGATGGTTTGAGACAAAGGCTAGACCAGGGGTTACTCCCAAGTGTCAGCAGGGCAAAGTCTCTTTTGTGAAGGGACTCTCGTCTACTGGGCTAGGGGCCAGGGCTTGGGTTTCTTTCGAAACTTCCCAGCACTGCTGTGGCCTTTTCTATAATCCTTGTAAGTCGAGTCACCTGAGAGGCCAAGAGTTAAACTAGCTGTACGGTCTGAACCGTAGAGGTTGGAAGTGAATCCTAATGGACCAATAGCCTGGGGTTTCATGAATAAACAGAGGAGTTCAGGCTTGGGACCCTATAAAGTTAAGTCAATATTTAGTTATAGAGGAAATCCTATTTTCTTCCTTCTGTTATAGCTGGATTTATAAAAGAATTCGAGTAGAGCTTTTTGCTGTGTTATAATGCTAAAAACACCATTTAAAACACACACACACACACACACATGCCCTCTAACCAAGAATATTTGTAACCAAATAGGACATCACTGTTGTCTTTACTACTAGGTACACAAGAATTAACAGTATTTTGCCAATTCTTCCAGTATAAAACTTTAAATGTCCGTATTTATGAAATGGGAAATACTCATCTAGGTTCTGATGCCATGTAGTGACCTTACCATAATTATTAAGATAAAGATAAGTAAGTGATTGCTATTAAAACCTTTTAGGTCTGCTTATTTGGCACAAATTGCTCCCAGTACTTATTGCTAGACTACTAGAAAAAAAGGTCTGAGTAATCCAGCATCGAAACTTCTAGCGTACTAGGACAATGATTTCTAACCCCTTCGAAGTTGTGACAACCTTTCTTATTTGTGAGATTTCACAACTATCCTGCCACTTATTCTGTTCACCACACTCTCAAGAAAAAATTATTAATCTATTATATGGAATTTTGTTTTAAAAAACCACTTAGATAAATTTAGATTTATCTTACTTTGCTTCAGGGTTTTATTTTGTTGTTGATTTCTTAATATATGGTTTCATCATCTCTGAAGCCTGAGCATCCCTAAAGCTTGGGCTAGAATTAACCTCTCTTCTTGCTGGATTCTTTTAGCTCTTTATCATATTACAGTATTTGAACACTGTATTTTTTTTTAAAGATTTTATTTATTTATTTGACAGAGAGAGAGAGATCACAAGTAGGCAGAGAGGCAGGCAGAGAGAGGAGGAAGCAGGCTCCCTGCTGAGCAGATAGCCCGATGCGATGCGTGGCTCAATCCCAGGACCCTGAGATCATGACCTGAGCCGAAGGCAGAGGCTTAACCCACTGGCCACCCAGGTGCCCCTCAACACTGTATTTTTGTTAGTTAATTTTAAATCTGTCTCCCTGACTTAAAAGCGAAGACCATGTAATTTTCATCTTTTTTTTCCCAGAATTTCTTTTTTTTTTTAAGATTTTATTTATTTATTTGAGATAGAGAGTGAGAGGGAGAGCAAGAGCACAAGCCAGAAAACAGAGGGACAGGGAGAAGCAGGCTCCCCACTGAGCAGGGAGCCCAATGAGGGGCTCGACCCCAGAACCCTAGAATTATGACCTAAGCCAAAGACAGACATTTAACCAACTGAGCCACTCAGGCGCCCACTTTTCCAGAATTTCTAGCATAATTCTTAATACAAAGGAAAACTCAATAAATTAGTTGAATGAATTAATTAACGAATGAACAGTGGCCTTGAGGCAGAAAAATACCCAGCACGTCAAAAATACAAAACAGAGAATCGTTATTTTAGTAGTTTAAACACGGACGCACGTAAGATCCTCTGTTCTAGAACTCAAATCCAGTTAAGAGAACGGACATGAAACGCTTTATAAACCGTGAAATCCTACAAGAATATAAGCAAATATCTCTGTTACTTATTATTCAGCAGCCCTCGGGGAATAGTTTTTGAATTTGTGAGTCAATAGTCTATGAAAACAGGAATGAAGTTGGCTTGTTGGAAGAGGAGGACCATGAAAAGGTAAATGAAACAAGTTGACAAGAAGTTGTCCCCTAATACAGTGGGAGTCCAGTTCTGGAAAATGGGGTCTTGCAGAAGTCTTTCTCCATTATTCATTTCTGTGTCTTGGCTTATAAAAGACCATTTCTTTAGACGCTTAGGACTTGGATAATTCCACACGGCATTCCCAGAAATATGTGTTACCAGGTACAAAATACACAGCCTTGATTGGTCAAGGAAACGTGTTACATTTGGATAACTCTGTCGAGATGCTAAAATAACTGAGGCATTTTGAAATGACCATTGGTAGTAAGCTTCAGTGGTCTTGGAAGAAGCAATAAAAATATCAAGGCAATTTGACAAGCTACTATGGTTCAAATAGATGTTAGTGGTAACCAAAGTTCACAATTGTGTCAATGAAGCTAGATTCCATTAAGTCAATCAGTAACCAAGGAAATAGTTAATTGAGATATGATCACAAACCAGAAAAACAGGATACAATAAAGAAGTAAGAGGAATAATCACATTTCTCGATAGTCACATGCTATCAGACAGCAGAATCTGATGTCTAGAAGATAAAGCAGGCAGGTTTTAAAAATGGAAAAGGAGGCCATGGGTCAGGACGTAATTCCGTAAGAGCAATCCAATGAGAATCTTTCTGAAAAGCAGATGATGTCCTCACAGAAGGGAATTGCCTAAAAACATCTGGAACATAGCTCCTAGGCTACAAGAATAATCTGCCCAAGGTCACTCAGGTAAGTTGTAAAGTGGGTTTTCAAAACCAGGTTGAATGACAACAAAGACCTTGTCTACTTTCTGCTGGACAAGGATAACCAAGCTAGCTATCAAGATGCCACTGTTCCTCACCACCTTTTCTGAGGCCGGTTTCAGAAAGGTCATGATGAGCAGCACTGGTAAATAGGAAGTTTTCAGCTTGTCCACGTCACCTGCTAAGACTTTATATTAAAAAGAAAAAAAAAAGCCAGGAATTAAAGAGGTTGAGAATGAGCTCAAACCAAGGAAGTTCTGAAGCAGCAAATCTATTTTGGAGTTAACAACTAATCCTGGTGTGTATTAAATTCTTACTTCTGTATTTTCCAGGAGTGAGAGAAAAATACCAATTTAGTCATTCTTTTGTTTGATGAGCAATTACTGAGTGCATACCATGTGCGGAGCACTGGAGATCCAGAGGCTAATAGAAAAAGGTTTCTGCTGTTAAGAAGTGTATATGTGAGGAAGGAAGTGGGTGGTAGAGACAGACAAGTGAATGATTACAGTACAATGGGCATTGATATTAAGAACTAAATAGGTAATAAAAAGTGATAAATATAGGGACAGTACATTGGGGGGAAGTACCTCTTCCCAATTCCTGATGTTTCCTTCCTGGTGGAGGGCTCCACTAGTATCATAACCTAAACCTTCCTCCACCCCTCAACTCTTCTCGCTCAGGACAGGAGAATTTACTTTGATTGATGAGTATGAAAAAAAATGGGCATGCTTGCCCTAGCCCCGTTTATTCTCTTTCTCACTCTCTCTCTCTTTCTCTTTCTCTCCAGCCTCCTGCCTGCAAAGAAGCCTGCTTTTCCATGTCCTATGTTTTTCAGAGACAGGCCCCACGCAAGCAAGGCTGCAGAAGTCCCGCATTGTCTGTGACAAAGGGTTCATTCTTAGAGATCCTTCCTGTTCATGGATACAAATCACATTCTCCAACATTAGTTTCATCCAAAATAAAGGTGATATCTCAAGAGGCAACAGAGCATAGTGGTTATAGGTGCGTAGACGCTGGAGCCAAACTGGTTAATACCCCAGATTTGCCACTCAATATAACCATGTGACTTTGGGCAAGTCACTCAACTTCCCTGTGCTTCAATTTCTCCATCTACAAAATGGGACTAAGGGTCTCTACTCATAGAGTTGTCATGAAGATTTAGGTCATACATATAAAGCACCTGAACAGTGCCTATTACAAAATAAGTGCTCTCAAAATTTGAGCTGTCATTACTATTGTCATTAATATTTCTGACTCCATCTGTCTTAATCTTTTTTCTCAATTTGTTGAAAACTTGGGCAGGAAGAAGTGCTATATTGGGATTCTCCAACTCTCACTTCTAATGGTTATGAAAGTTCTTGGAGTCCTTGCCCTTTTGTTTATAGTTCTTTGTGTCCTTACTGGATGAAATCTGGAAGGCTCTATCAGTGAACTCCAAATGCCAGGCCAAGCATCTCAGACATTAGCCCAAATTGGTATTGAGGTTGGCGCAGCTAATTAGTTGGGTCAGATTTTTCAGTCCCTGCTTTCTGATTTTCATTTTAAGTACAGTCTCCCTTTTCAACCAGATTGACTCATTGGATTAAGGCAGGCAGGCAGTTCCTTACCTGATTCTTCAGGCTTACGCCCATGTCCCACAGGTCTCCTGCACATTCTGGGGAATCCCTCCTTGCTCTGGCCTCTGCATGTTCTACCCTGGTTTTTGCAAGAAAAATGAAAGGAAATGAAAGCTCTTTTCTACCTAGTCACAAGGATTCTTTCCCTGGATTCAGACTTTTTCTAAGGAGCTTAATGGGGGAAATGGACAGGTAGGCAAAAATAATTGGAATACAATGTGTTACGAACTCTTACAGAGCTATGTAAATGGTACCACAGGAGTGTCCCAGGCAGCACCGGAAACAGATGGCATACTTACAAGGAGTGATTAAAAAAGTTTAATAAGGGATTTATTTACAAAGGTAGAGGCAGAGTTAGGGATAATTAAGCATCAACTCTGAGAAACTGCCCCCACCCCTAGGCCTAAAGAGGTTGAGAAAAGGAGCTACCACCAAAATCCAAAAAGAAAGTTCTAGAAGGTCTACCCAACAGGAACTATTTTAGTAGATGAATGCAACCCCTGCTAATCCAAGGCCCAGGGGGAAGAGAGTTAGGGAGATATTACTGTAATCTCATTATCTTCTGTGCCCTCTGAACTTCTTCTAGGACCTCCCATTATTCAAATCCACCAAAAAGTCAGAGGGCAAGAAAATTGGGTTAATGTTGTCCTGCCCTCCAATGGCACAGGGCAGGTAGTGAATGATGGACAGAGAAGCTATAGGGGCAAACAAAGAATATAGCCCAGCACATAGAGGTACTAATATTTCTGGAGAACTTCAAAGATGACCTTTTAAAGGAGGTAATATCTGAGCTATCTCCTGAATGGTAACTAAGTAGAGGACATTCCAGGCAAAGAGCATATTCAATAGCTCACAGATATAAAAAGAGCATGAATGGTGTATTTAGGCAAGCAGTCCCATTTGGCAGAAGCCCACAATACTTATGGAGACATGGGCCTAAAAAGAAAATCCAGGACTGGATTATAAAAGTTCTTTTTTTTTTTTAATTTTTTTTTTTTAAGATTTTATTTATTTATTTGTCAGAGAGAGAGAAAGCAAGCACAAGCAGGAGGAGCGGCAGGCAGAGCAGGCAGAGAGAGAAGCAGGCTCCCCGCCGAGCAAGGAGCCCGATGTGGGACTCGATCCCAGGATCCTGGGATCATGACCCGAGCTGAAGGCAGCCGCTTAACCAACTGAGCCACCCAGGCCTCCCTGGATTATAAAAGTTCTTAAGCACTATGTTAAAATGACTGGATTCCTTCCTATAGTTAATGAGAATCCATTCAAGACTTTCAGAGAGAGAGAGAGAGAGAGAGAGGGGGCATGAACATATTTAAGTTAGAAGAGAGAGGGGCATGAGCATATTTAAGCATATTTAAGTTAGAAGTTAAGTAAGAAGAAATATGCATGAGCATATTTAAGTTAGTATAGAGAATAGACTAGCATATTGAGAAACCAAAAGTAGCAAGATCCTATTAGAGGTCTTCCCGATAGTCCAGGAAAAAATGGTGCAAAAGCAGGGGCACTGATGAAGTGAAAATTCTGGACCTATTATGAAGATAAAATTAATAGAACTCGATGACCTAAGGACTATGATGAATGCCAGCAAACACAGGCTCTAAATTTCTAGTCTGAAAAAACAGGTAGATGGTGGTAGTGCTAAGGATGGGAGAAAATTCAAGAAGACTGGACAACATAGAGTTCAGCTTTATACATACTGAGTCTGCTGTGTTTGTGGAACACTAGTGGGGAAATATCTAGTTGCCAATGGATAAAAGATGGCCGGGACTCTGGAGAGGGCCTGAGGAGCCAGATAGACACTTTGAGGAACAACAATTTACTTTTTGTAGCATATGTAAGATATAGCCACCAGATTTCTTTTCAATCTCTGTAACTAACAAAGGCAAAAAAAAAAAGTGACTCATCGTATAATGAAATAAGCCACAATGAGAGTCAAATCATCCACTGCTGATGCTCCTTGCCATGGGAAGGGTTTTTCATTTGTTCGTGAGTAAAAGAAACTCAGAACTCAGAACCACATGGTAGTTTAGGAGTGTTCTTTAAAAAACAAACAATCCAGCGACCCTAAGTTTTGAAAAGACTGTTTGCTCCTTAAATTTAAGCTCATTTATTTTGTAAATAAACTCCAACTTTCCCATAGCAGCTTCATTTTATTATATAAACGCATATCTCAGTGACATGCAATTATTCTTCAACTGAGGCATTTGGTAAGACCCTGTCCAGAAAAGTGCTTTCCCTCGTAGTACGTACATAATAAATATTTACTGGATGAATGGATGGTAGACACATGGATAAATGAAGGCAACAGATTATATTAAAATAATGATGATTCTTTTTTTTTAAGATTTTATTTATTTATTTGACAGAGAGAGATGCAGTGAGAGAGGGAACACAAGCAAGGGGAATGGGAGAGGGAGAAGCAGGCTGACCGCTGAGCAGGGAGCCTGATGTGGGGCTCGATCCCAGGACCTGGGGATCATGACCTGAGCCGAAGGCAGATGCTTAACGACTGAGCCACCCAGGCGCCCCAATAATGATGATTCTGTTAGGAGTTTGATATGCATACATAAGTATGTAAAAAATATGATCAAGAGAGAATTAGAAACTGTCTGGTTTTGCTTCATCAGGGGAAGAAAGCCAGAATTAGACAACTGCCAGTGTCTTCCTTATGTCCAGCTGCCTCAACCACCTTACTTAAGAACTGAAATACTTTTCTTTCAGTTTTTTTTTGCTATGTTAAATGATCATAGGTACAGGGTCTCCCAACTTTACTTCTTTTACTTTACTTCTTTGGTATAGTTCCCAGCATAATTATTATTATTTTTTTTTAAAGATTTTTATTTATTTATTTGACAGAGAGGAGAGATCACAAGTAGGCAGAGAGGCAGGCAGAGAGAGAGGGGGAAGCAGGCTCCCTGCTGAGCAGAGAGCCCGATGTGGGGCTTGATCCCAGGACCCTGAGATCATGACCTGAGCCGAAGGCAGAGGCTTTAACCCGCAGAGCCACCCAGGCGCCCAATTATTTTTTTTTTATAAAGATTTTATTTATTTATTTGACAGAGAGAAAGAGATCACAAGTAGGCACAGAGGCAGGCAGAGAGAACAGGGAAGCAGGCTCCTGCTGAGCAGAGAGCCCGATGGGGTGCTCGATCCCAGGACCCTGAGATCATGACCTGAGCCAAAAGCAGAGGCTTTAACCCACTGATCCACCCAGGTGCTCCCCCCAGCATATTTATTTAAAAATATTAGACATGTAATTCTAATCATCTGAAACCAATGGAAGTCTACCATTAATAGCATAAACAATTGATTTTGATTCCAAATTTATACCTGATCAATAGGTGTCTTTTTTTAAAGATTTTATTTATTCATTTGAGAGAAAGACAGAGAGAGAGAGAGATAGCACAAGCAGAGGGAGGGGCAGAGGGAGAAGCAGACTCCCCGCTGAGCTGGGAGCCCTACATAGGGTAGGGTTTGATCCCACGACCCTGGGATCACAACCTGAGCTGAAGGCAGACACTTAACCATCTGAGCCACCCAGGCGCCCCAATAAGGTGTCTTAATATACCTATTGAAAATTATAAAATTATTGCCTAGACTCTATTTTGTTAAAATCCTCTTTTCAAAAAAAAAATTTTTAATTAAAAAATGTAAAAAATAAAATAACAAAATCCTCTTTTCAAAATTGTATTCAAACAAAACAAAACAAAACGAAACGAAATTGTATTCAAAATAGCTTGAGAAAAAAATGTTCTACTTTGGTGGTTGTCCTTCTTGTGAAATGTGGAATGAGTCATTAACACACTGGGTAAGCATGTCCCCTTTCTACCTCCATTTTAATGTAGTTTTTTTGTCTTCTGTGGGCACTATCAACACTACCTTTTACCACTCATCCACCCGGCCGATGTAGTAAGTGGAAGGACTTCTCTCTAACTGCTGCCTCTCTAAAGAATGAAGCACAAATACAGGCAATTTAAGAGGACTGGACCTCAACGTAAATCATGATACAGCCCAGGCTCCCACAGATCACATGATCTCTTGGTAAACAGAGCCTACCTCCAAACGACTGAGTTAAAGGTAACAGGAAACTTCCTAAGTACCGCAAGTGCTTGACAAACTTAACCTTTCGTTGAATTTTTAAAATACGTGTATTTTATTTATGTTTCTCTCCTAAAGGATATAATCCCTGTCCTAGTTATCTATGTAGTTTTCTCAGCACATAGCACAATATCAGTAACCAGGAAAATGAATTAAGAAATTTGATTTTCCCTTCTTTCTAATTTTCTGTATTATCCAATTTTTCTTTCATGAATATAAGTTGCTTATATAATAAAAATAATTAAAAGTCCAATATTTTGTTTGTTTTTAATGTGTATTTTTTAAAATTTATTTGTCAGAGAGAGAGAGCACAAGCAGGCAGAGAGGCAGGCAGGGGCAGAGAGAGAAGCAGGCTCTCTGCCGAGCAAGGAGCCCAATGTGGGACTCGATCCCAGGACCCCGGGATCATGACCTGAGCCAAAGGCAGCTGCTTAACCAATTGAGCCACCCAGGCGTCCCTTTAATGTGTATTTTTTTTTTAAAAGATTTTATTTATTTATTTGACAGAGAGAGAGAGAGCACATATAGGCAGAGAGGCAGGCAGAGAGATAGGGGGAAGCAGGCTCCCCGCCGAGCAGAGAGCCCGATGCGGGGCTCGATCCCAGGACCCTGAGATCATGACCTGAGCTGAAGGCAGAGGCTTTAACCCACTGAGCCACCCAGGCGCCCCTTTAATGTGTATTTTTAAAAGATTTTTATTTGTTAATTTGAGAGAGAGAGAACGAGCAGTAGGGAGAGGCAGAGGGGGAGAGAGAGAGAGAGAGAGAAGCAGATTCCCCACTGAGTAGGAAACGTGATGGGGGGCTCAATCCCGGGACAGGGAGATCATGACCCAAGCCGAAGGCAGACACTTAACCAACTGAGCCACCCAGGTGCCCCTAATGTGTGTATTTTATGTAGATCTTGATATTGTACATAGTGTGTGTGTGTACTTGTATATGGTCATAGTATGTACATATATACACATGTGCATACATATATTCATAATTGAAACAAAATAAGAAAATAGCTTCACATGGACTCGTGAACCAGTCCATAATACAATTTCAACATCCTAGAATCATTTGTTAGTTTCAATGCAGAATATTTAGATAGTGAATGTGTGTGTTATTCTAGAAGATGGGGAGCAAAAACTGAAATGACTCTTGGCTGTTTTCTTATGACACAACTGGGTGAAAAGCAGAACTACGCGGAAGTTTCATAATAAAACTCCAAACCACATTAGGCTTGTCTACTGTCGGGTTTTGTTACATTCTCCCTAACTCAACCTAGACTCCCTGAGGTTGGCAAACAGGGCAAAGTTGTAGTCAAAACCACACCCGTCCTTTGAGCTTTAGGGATGCACTTAGAATTCTGTGAGAAACCAAAAGAGACAGCAGCGATGTCCTCCAGATGTGACAAGTCTGTCCCTTTCAGGTTTATTCAAATCTGAAACTCAGCCCAACAAATAAAGACAGTTGCCTAGGAGGGAAAGGCGGAGAAAGGCAAGAGTCCTCAAGTTCTATTCTGCTCAGAAGTGGTGTTGGAGTGGTCAGATTCCCTAGGAGAGGGATCTGAGTTAGGAAGAAGGCGGGGCAAGGAGGGAGGCAGGAAGGGCAGGGAGGGCAAGAAGAGGGTAGGAGGAAGGAAAGGGAAGGAGAGCGAGAGGGAAGAACCGAAGAGGAGTGTGTGTCATAGGATTAATCCACTTCTATGGTCCTGAGATCCAAGGAAAAAAATTCACAACTGACCTCATCGTGTTCATTTGTCTGGAGGCTGGTTCCATGTCAGAAGCAGGTTGTGTTCATGGATGATTATTAAAAGAACACTTTAAGGCATAGTGTTTTACTCTTAAAAAGAGACTGAGAAGGGGCACCTGGGTGGCTCAGTGGGTTAGAGTCTCTGCTTTCAGCTCAGGTCATGATCTCAGGGTCCTGGGATAGAGCCCCGCATCAGGCTCTCTGCTCGGCGAGGAGCCTGCTTCCCCCTCTCCCTCTGCCTGCCTCTGTGCCTACTTGTGATCTCTCTCTCTCTGTCAAATAAATAAATAAATAAAATTGTTAAAAAAAAAAGAGAGACTGAGAAAAAAAAATCCAACATTGTAGAATTTGCTTAGTTGCCCTACTCCTATATGTGACAAACTGGAAATAATTTTCATCTCAATTTTTCAATTTCTTTTCAATTTATAATAGCCAACATTTGAGTACTAATCTCTTTTTAGGCACTGTGCTAAGTATTTTACGTATCTTTATGGGCAAACACTTACCCCCTGATTTTTCCTTCCATACGGGGTACATTTCCTTCCATTAGAGTACAGTAGTAAATACCTGAAACTGTCGTCAGTGCCAAACCCTCTATGTAACTGTGTTTTTTCCTATACACCCATACCCATAATAAACCTTAATTATTAATTAGGCACAGTAAGAGATTAACAACAATAAGAGGAAAATGAAACAATTATAACAATATGCTGTAAACAAAGTTAGGTGAATGTGTTCTCTCTCTCTCTCAAAATATCTTATTGTCCTGTATTCATCCTTCTTCTTGTGATGATGTCAGATGATAAAATGCTTCCATGATGAGATGAATGACATAGGCACAGTGACATAGCATTAGGCTACTACTGACCTTCCACCAAGAGGTCAGAAGAAGGATCATCTGCTTCCGGATTGCGGTTGGTCTCAGGTAACTGAAACCATGGAGAGTGAAACCATGGATAAGAAGGGATTGCTGTCATCTTCCTGGCCTGTATGCACTTATTTACTTCCCAGGAGAGGAGAAGCAACTTTGATGAGTTTGGGATGAGAGCACACGATAAAGATCAAATATAACCACTGTTCCTTTCCCCTTCCCCATTCTCTGTCAGATATTCCAGCCTGCAAAAAGCACCTGTTCTGGTCTGCTCTGGACAAGGCCAATAGCAGAGTGGTCCAGGTATCGGCCCTGCAAGGCTGAGAAAAGACAAGGATAAGACAAGTGCAAGCCTGGACTGAATATTGATTTACTAGGAGACGGTCTCCTGGGAATAGTAGGCAGCTTTGAAACGTGAGAATTTCTTTCCTTTTGGCAAACACAAAATGTATTGATTTCACATGTCTCTCTAGGAAAGACCCCACAAAGCAAAAGTTAGAGGCATGTGTAAGAAAGATGCATGTCTGGGCCAGAAAACAAAAAGAGAGACAAGGAACATGTTTGTGTAACAAAGCAAAAGAAAGAAGGCTTTCTAGCAAAAAGAACTAGCAAAGAGAACTAGCCTTCCCATAGGTAGAAAAAGAAGGGGAACAAGCTAAAAAACAGGCTGAAATGTTATCAACTCAGATGAGTCTTGCCGAAAAGTAGTAGTGGAATAGAGGAAGGAAATATAACACCAGAGGCCTAATCTCTGGTTGCAGAAAAAGATGTAGCTCAAAGAAATGCTACTCAAGGCTTGTGACGTTCAAAGTGAAAGACAAGGTCTTAAGTAGGATGTAACACAGGTCATAGAAACTCACCAGGCCCATAGGGCCACAAGGTCCAAAAGCAGCATTAATTCAAGTCTCTGCTGAGAGTGATTATCCTGTTGAAACAACTGTACAAAACAGAAGGAAGTCACCTATAGGAGGCAGGTGTCTTAGCTGTGGCAAGAAATAACAGCAACAATCCCTGGGGCTCACGACTGAAATGCTGTTCATAAGACACCATGGAGGCTATGTAACTAGATGGAGCCCCACTCCTCTGCATGAGAATGTCGGAAATGTGAGACTCGATGGGAAAAAAGAAATCAAGTGGTTTTGAGTATGTTAGGAAGGAAAGGAGCGGCACTTCAAGGAAAGCCTACTCACTGGGGCTGCCATCCTGTGAAGATTTTTCAACTGTTTCAGAAGCCAGAAGTGTCACAAATACCACTCTCTGAGAAGGAGATAGTATGCAGATATGTCTCTTTCTCCAAGATTGGAAGTGAGAGATTAATTTTTTTTTTTTTTTTTTTTTTGCATCTCTATGTAAGAGAGATTAATTTTTTTTTTTAAGATTTTATTTATTTATTTGTCAGAGACAGTGAGAGAGAGAGAGATCACAAGTAGGCGGAGAGGCAGGCAGAGGCAGAAGGAGAAGCAGGCTCCCCTCTGAGCAAGGAGCCTGATGTGGGACTCGATCCCAGGGTCCTGGGATCACGACCTGAGCCGAAGGCAGCCACTCAACCATCTGAGCCACCTAGGCGTCCCGAGAGATTAATTTTTTGATGGGTGATTTCTCACAGTTGAGTTTAAGCCCACAGTTTCTCCATTCCAGAAAACTGGAAGTGACTGTCATCATATTACGTAGAGAAACGCAACCATTTGTCATCCCTCTCATTGTTATCATCTTGGTCCAAGCCATAGTTTCATCCCTAGATTACTGCAACAGCTTCCTAAATGATCTTCTTGCTTCTGTACCTGGACCTGTAGGGTCTCTTCTCAACATGGCATCCAGGATGATCTTGTTAGTTCAAGTCAACACTCTACTCTAAACCCTCCAGTGGCTTCTCAGCTCATCAGAGTGAACGCTAATAAGGTTCCACACATTTTGTCCCTCTCTGTCCCTCTGATCTCTTCGCTGGGCACTGTCCACCTTACTCACTGCACTCCAGCCACAGAGACCTCCTTGCTGTTTGTTAAGCACTCTGGCAACATTCCTACCTATCATCTTTGCATTTGTTATCTGCTCTACCCTGCAGCGAGTGCTCCCTAGATATCCTCCTGGCTTGCTCTTCAACGTCCTCCAGGTTTTTATTTAAAATTACCTTCCCTGTCTATCCTAGCTAAAATTCTAATCCCCTCCCAACACGTCATGGCTTCCTCTTTTGCTTATTTTTTTCTCCTTATCATGTCACTAATATGTTACATATTTATTTGTCCCATGCAAAGAATGCCTTCCCCAATGGAATACAATTTTGCTCCATGAGGGCAAGTACTTTCATTATGTCATTCACTGCTAGCGTACCTCCTGGAACCCAGTAGTTATTCTATAACTTCTTGTGATATGAATAAATGAATCTCGGTGAAATGAAAACCCAGATTATTTCCATCTACTCACCTTTGATATAATCTTTGGCCTCACCCAATGAAGTGATCTGGGAGCATAATTTCCCTGTGATAGCTGCATTATGATGCAGGGATTGGTTTGCTTTCTAAGTTGCATAATTTTTAACTAGAACTCTTATAATTTTATATGTTCTAGGAATTCTTTGGACTTCTTATAAAGTGGGGACCATGAAGGCAAATTCTAATTCTGAGTTTTCAAAGGCACCACAACCATTCCAGAAGTGCTCCTCAGGGAACCCAATCCTACATCTTGACTAAGATTAAAAGGATAAGAATTTTGGGAAAATTAATTTCAGACTTACTTTTTTTAAGTAGGCTCCAACCCCAGGATGAAATCAAGAGTCAGAGACTTAGCCAACGAAGCCATCCAGGCACCCCCAAAAAAAGATTTTATTTTTAAGTAATCTCTATACCCAACATGGGGCTTGAACTTAAAGCCCTGAGATCAAGAGTCACGTGCTTTACCAACTGAGCCAGCCAGGGGCCCCATGACTTTAATCCTTTTGAACTTGAACTTACTTGGATTTAACTTGCAAGAGCATCCAATTTTTAAAAATTTTATAATAATTTCTCCCCGGAATCTGGTCATGGGAAGGGGTCTATATTCAGATGTGAAGCATCTTATTGTTAATATATTATTATGGGAGTATCTTTATGTTGTCCAACTGTGGAACCTCTGATGGGCTATATACATGTTGCGGCCCTGAAAATACACTGCTCAGATCTCCTGCTGCAGGGAGCATACCATCATCACGGTCACGCAGAGGCCATCCTTTCTGCTAACGGCTCCTAGCCAATGACTGAGGATGGCTGGGGTCCTGGGGCAGGTGCTTTTCAATGAGGTGGAGGACTCTTCCGACAAGCCACTTCAGATCAAGGATTCCCCATCAGTCTAGGAACTACACTGTGTCTAAGATTCCTCCTATCAAGGTGTGGGGAAAAATCCTTTCCTTCTCTTCTTGCACAGGTGTCAGACCAGGGCTATGGTTTGAACTCTCTCTTCATCTTTTATCCCCTCTCCCTGTAGATCGCTTATATGTTTAATCTTTTCTTGGAATCTGGTTCTCAATGGACCTGAATAACACATATGTGTACTTGACCCTTGAATAACATAGGTTTGAACTACCCAGACCTGCTTAAACACAATTTTTTTTATGAATATAGTACTACTGTAAAATGTTTTTTTGCCTTATGATTTTCTTAATATTTTCTTTTCTCTAGCTTACTTTATTGTAAGAACACTGTAAAAAAAAAAGCACATATACAAAATATATGTTAACTGACTGTTTATGTTATTGGTAAGGCTTCCAGCCAACAGTAAGCTATTAGTAGTTGAGTTTCTGGGGAGTCAAAAGTTATACATGGATTTTTGATTGTGTAAGGGGTCAGCACCCCAAACCCCTGCATTGTTCAAGGGTCAATTGTAATTGGACAAGTTGGCTAGACATAATTTGGGCTAGAAATAAAATAGGAAATTGCTTTTCAGCCTTGTGTACAGTGTTGCCTCTAGGTGAATTTATTTAATGTGTTCATCTGGCCTATTTCACTACTTACCTGGAGTATATCAGGAGGACCCACAGAGGAGCATCATTAGTGCTGCAGGAATAGCCTTATGAAAGTAAGAATAGAATGATCCTGATAGTCTGCTGATCTGTGTCCCACAAGGGGATGAGTACAGGCTAAATGGTCTCCTAATCCCAATGGATTAAGAGAACAAAAGTCTAGGAAATGTCTTCCCATACCAATGTTTATAGAAGGAGCTTCACTAATACTCCTGTCAACTCTCTGACAACCCCTCTCCATCCTCCCACAAGTAAAGAGGACTGACTTCTCATCTTGATGAGTTAAGAAGATGAATTTTAAAATGCTTATCTCAGCTCCTTCCTACCTCATTTTAACCCAGGATCCACAGAGAGCGTGTATTCTATTCTACTTCTCCATGCCATACGTTTTACAGAGGCAGTCTCCTGCATGGGGAGCCCAGCAGATTTAAAGCTACTCAGTGTATGACTGTGATTCTATATTAGGATGCCTAGTGTTACATATCCAAGCCACACCTTCAATTATCATCTTTATCCGTTTAGCAGGTGATATTTTGACCACCATCTATCTTCTCCTTTTCTGTCTCACAACTGGTTTTAGATTCTCATGGGGAGATGGTACTATTATTCCTTTTTTACCTAAGAGGAAATTGAGATATGGTGAACCAAGCAACTTTCTGAAGATCATGCAGCTAACAAGACAAGTGGCGGAATTAGAACTCAAGAAGACATTGAGTTCTTAGCTTCCATGCTTTTTAATTTAGTCATTTCTTATTATAGTGATATTTTCATAAGGAAAGCTTTTGACACACAAATTAGAAACATCCATTAGTGAATATGTTAGTAGCGTTCATAAGGTTTGGTTCTGTAGTCTTGCACTTATTTATCTTGGATTATTTTTAAACTTTTAAATTGTCACATTTGAAATCTCTCATCAAATGTCTTTTTAAAATTGTTTTTAGAAATTTTTAAATTTATTCTAGTGCTCTCTATACCCCATCTGGGGCTCGAACTCACGGCCCTGAGATCAAGAGTCCCATGCTCTTCTGACTAAGCCAGCTAGGCGCCCCTCACTGAATGTCTTGACAAACACTTCAAAGGATTTGAAAGAAACCAACTTCTAAGTATTTTATTCTCTCATGTGACCTCTAGCACATGACTAGGAGTAGTCCAAAATTGTGTTTTCCCCAATATTTTCATCTTTATGTTGGGGAACGGGAGAGGCTTGAATCTAGATATTTCAAATGGTTTGAACATAATAGCCAAGGAAGCAGAATTAACATGATTAAGTACATATTTTAAAAATCAGGTAAAATTTGGGGCGCCTTGGTGGCTCAGTGGGTTAAGGCCTCTGCCTTCAGCTCAGGTCATGATCTCAGGTCCTGGGATTGAGCCCCGCATTGGGCTCTCTGCTCAGTAGGGAGCCTGCTTCCCCCTCTCTCTCTACCTGCTTCTCTGCCTACTTGTGACCTCTCTCTCTGTCAAATAAATAAATAAAATCTTTAAAAAAAAAAATCAGGCAAAATTTATCAAACTTACAAATCTACTCCATACCTTCTAGGAAGGGAATTCATTCTCTGAGCAAAAATTTACTGAGCATCACGTTTCTAGGTACTAGTGACCCTCAGATGAATGAGACTCTGACCCTATCTTTTGATACCTTATAACCCCCCTTTTCTTTTTTTTTTTAAGATATTTTTTGTTTATTTGAGAGAGAGAAAGAGAGAAAATGTGTGCACACACAGGCCCACAAGCTGGGGTAGGGGCAGAGGGAGAGGGAGAGGCAGACTCCCCACCAAGCAGGGAGCCTGACGCAGGACTCGATCCCAGGACCCTGAGATCATGACTTGAGCCAAAGGCAGCCGCTTAACTGACTGAGCCACCCAGGCTCCCTAACCCACCTTTTCTATGCATAAATTGGGAATCTCAAACATTTGTTAATTAATAAAGTTTTCATCATGGTGTCATTAGCTGTTGGTCCTATTTTGTCTGGATTGTATTATTTTCCATTCAGCATTGCTGTTTTATGCAATGATTTGAATATTTTGCTTAAACCTATTTTATAAAAATGAGTAGAAAGCAGAAAAATAAAATGCTAATACTTACGACTATTTGAGTAAGAAAAGATGGAAATTATTAGGCATGCTAAAAGGAGCAAATATGTGACCTCAATTAAATTTTTATTGGGCTTAGGCTGGTCAACTACTTAATTATAAATGCAAGAAACAAATTTGTTCAAAATGCAGAGATGTAACAACAGAAAAAAGAGATCCATAAAATTGTGAATTGGAAATCAGCATCAAGAAATGTCCCAGGAATCCAAAGGCAAAGAGATGCTTTAGTTCCATAGCTCTGTGAAGAGGGATACATACCGCTTGTCGCTTCATTCTTCCATAAGGGGAAAAAGCAGACTGATGCTTAACTTTCTCTTGAGAAAGTCAGCATACGATCTCATGTTTGATTTCCTACAAAATCCCTTGAAAAAGCACCCTTAGCAAGCCCCTTCAAACATTAAAATGCATTTCTTCTGACTCCTGAATGTCCTTTCCAATAAGCAGAGAGCTAGAAGTCGAAGTAAGACATTACTTCAGGAAATTCATTTTTGTGTATATTTGGTATTTAATCTATGCATGGAATACTCAGTATGGTCCTAGAACCTTTTCAGTTGCATATGACAGAAAAAGACAACTCGAAACACTAGGCAGGCACTTTGAGTCAGTGGACTCTTAGGGTGGAGTCAAGAACAACTTTTCTGGGGCGCCTGGGTGGCTCAGTGGGTTAAGCCTCTGCTTTCGGCTCAGGTCATAATCTCAGCGTCCTGGGATCGAGCCCCGCATCGGGCTTTCTGCTTAGTGGGGAGCCTGCTTCCTCCTCTCTCTCTGCCTGCCTCTCTGCCTACTTGTGATCTCTCTCTGTTAAAAAAAAAAAAAAAAAAGAACAACTTTTCCTTTTGTCCACATTGCCCATCCTGAGGAGCTAGTCCTTCCTTTGAGAGAAATCCAGACCAGGACACTCCTAGATAGTAAAAGTCTTCTGACTACATCTAGTCATATGAATAGTTCTATTTTGCTAATCAAAATGTTCAGTCATTTAAATGTAAAAGTCAAAAGGCCAAATTCCATTTAAAGTTAAATTTCTCCCCTTGACAAGCTACTCACAGTGAGAAAAGGGGCTTAGTTAGGCCCATCTCTGTTTCCCTAACTGTGGCTTCCACTCCTCCATCTCCACTTGCCCTTGGGCTGCCTCTGGATCTTCCAATATTAAAACAGTGGGGAGGAATAAGAACTAAAGGGTAGGACACGTCTTACCTGACTGGCAGCAAGATACTTTGGCATTGGTTTCCTCTGGCTGTGGCAAATGTTTAAAGCTGTCTCTTTCTGGTTGATGTTCAAAGCTGATTATTCTTCTCGTGGGTGGTTTCATGGGTACTTTGGAGGCTCCCACATTGAACTGCCTGTACTGTGGGTGAAACATTTACCTCCAGCTGGTCACTTATATTTCCTCCCACAGCAGTGGGAATCAGGTGAACCGGCCCTTTGTTGAGGTCACTTCATCTTTTTGAGTAGAACTCTTGAGGGAAATTTGAAATGGCTCCAGGTTGGCTCTCTTCTGCGGAGTCTACATCTAATCCATGAGAAACACTCACTATCTTTGTCTCTGCTTTCAGCCTCAATGCAACGAGCACTCAGTGCAAGCTGGTTTCTGTCTTTCTCTTTCTCTGTGCTGTAGATCAATAACCACAGCTTCTTGTTTTGCCTATCCAAGTTTATTCATTTAAACTTCTTCGCCACTCCATCCACTGTACCGCCAACTGTCATTTTTAGTGCCTGTCCAAGTATGGCTACTCCAGATTATGAGCCTGATTTCCCATCTCTTCTCCCAAAAAAGTGCCAAACTGTAAGCCTTTTTAAGATTATAAACTTATAAGGTAATAATTATATAAGATAATAATTATTTTTATATATTATTATATACAAATAAGTTTCTATAACTATCATTCTTTCATGCCTTTGAAGGTCTAAAATGAGCTAGAAAGCCTGACACAGAGCTTTCTGCCCAGTGAACGAATACACTAAGTCAAGGAAGAGAATATGAAACAAGTTCCACTCATAGCTCTTAAACAAATATCCCAGGGAGGTGAAGATGGATAGGACAACTTTCCTTGCTACTTCCAATAGCGTGATTTTAGCCCAGCTATTTCACTGCCCCAGACAGCTTTGCCCGAGTGCCCAGTTCTGGGAAACCATCTTCAGCATAGTAATGGAGATTCCCTCTTCAACAGAAGTTTAGTGGTTCATGGGTTCTTCCATCTTGCTGGATCCTCTTCCTCTGGTGGGAGGGATCCAAATGATAAACGTGCCCAGGAAGCTGGTCCCCTTGAGCCTGAGATAGGACCCACATGTTTATTTGTGCTATACCCAATGTGAAGCATGAAACTATACATATATAGTAAGGAAGTAGTGCTCTATACTGAGAGTGAAAGGTTCAAATTTTGGGTGGAAGTGAAAGGTGGGGAACGATGACAGGTCAAGGTGAGGATCAGTCTCATTATCTTTGTCTCTCTATAAGCCCTTCGCCGGATTTTCTTGTGTATGAAATTACTTGGCACAAACTTTGAAAGGTCTCACTTAGTGTCATGGTAATGGACACAGATGTTGGGAGTTAGACAATTTGGATTTTAATCCTCATTCTTCCACTAACTAAATGTGTGGCCTTGGACAAGCTACCTGAGCAAACTCAGGGGATGAGAGGCAGAAGTGCTCACTTTCACACCTTAAAGTATCTAAAAATTTATTGAAATCAGAGTCTGAAGCCCATGGTTATTCTATTGCCCTGAAGGGAGCATGTAGATAGGACTATCTGAACAGGGAGAACCCCCTGGTCTATTTTTATGGAGTTGCCATTTCCCCAGAGTTACTAAGGACTCAAGAGATGAGCCTTCCATAAAGGAGATTGAATCAATAACCAAAAAACTCCCAACAAACAAAAGTCCGGGACCTGATGGCTTCACAGGCGAATTCTACCAAACATTTAAAGAATAGTTAATACCTCATGTTCTCAAACTATTCCAAAAAATAGGAGAGGAAGGAGAACTTCCGATGAGGACAGCATTATCCTACCAAAATCAGATAAAGACATCATCAAAAAAGAGAACTACAGACAATATCTTTGAAGAACATAGATGCAAAAATACTCAACAAAATACTAGCAAACAGAATCCAGCAATACAACAAAAAAATCACTCACCATGATCAAGTGGGATTTATTCCCACTATGCAAGAGTGGTTGAATAGTCATAAATAAATCAACATGATACATTACATCAATAAGAGAAAGGATAAGAACCATATGATCATTTCAGGAGATGCAGAAAAAGAATTTGACGAAGCACAACATCCATTCATGATAAAAAGCCCTCAACAAAGTAGGTTTAGAGGGATCATACCTCAACTTAATAAAGGCCATATATGAAAAACCCACAGGGATCATCATACTCAATGGGAAAAAACTGAGACCGTTTCTCCTAAGGTCAGGAACAGGACAAGGATGTCCATTCTCACTATTTTTATTCAACATAGTACTGGAGTCTTAGCCACAGCAATCAGTCAACAAAAAGGAATAAAAGGCAACCAAACTGATAATAAAGAAGTAAAACTTTCACCATTTGCAGATGACATGATAATCTAGAAAACCTTTAAGAATCCACCAAAAAGGGGCCCCGGGGTGGCTCAGTGGGTTAAGCCTCTGCCTTCGGCTCAGGTCATGATCTCAGGGTCCTGGGATCGAGCCCCGCATCGGGCTCTCTGCTCAGCAGGGAGCCTGCTTCCCCCTCTTTCTCTGCCTGACTCTCTGCCTTCTTGTGATCTCTCTCTCTCTCTGTCAAATAAATAAATAAAATATTAAAAAAAAAAAAAAAGAATCCACCAAAAAACTACTAGAATTGATGAATGAATTCAGTAAAGTCACAGGATACAAAATCGATGTACAGAAATCTGTTGTTTCTATACATTAATAATGAAGCAGCAGAAGTAGAAATTAAGAAAACAATCCCATTTACAACTGCACCAAAAATAATAAGATATCTGGAAATAAACCTAACCAGAGAGGTGTAAGATTAGTACTCTGAAAACTATAAAACACTGACGAAAGGAATTGAAGATGATACAAAGAAACGGAAAGACAATCCATGCTCATGGATCAGAAGAACAAATGTTAAAATGTCTATACTACCTAAAGCAATCTATACATGTAATGCAATCCTTACCAAAATACCAACAGCATTTTTCACAGAACTAGAACAAGATTTCTAAAATTTATGTGGAACCACAAAAGACCTTGAATAGCCAAAGCAATTTTGAAAAAGCAAAGCAAAGCTGGAGGTATCACGATTCCAGACTTCAAGTTATATTACAAAGCTGTAGTAATCAAAACAGTGTTGTATTAGCACACTTAGACGCATAGATAAATGGAACAGAATAGGAAGCCCAGAAATAAATCCACAATTATATGGTCAATCAATCTTCAACAAAGCGGGAAAGAATATCTAATGGGAAAAAGATAGTCTCTTCAACAAATGGTATTGGGAAAACTGGTCAGCTACATGCAAAATAATAAAACTGCACCACTTTTTTACACCACACACAAAAGTAAATTCAAGAAGGATCAAAAACCTAAATGTGACACAGGAAACCATAAAAATCCTAGAAGAGAGCACAGGCAGTAATGTTTTGTACATGGGCCACAGCAATATTTTTCTAGATATATCTCCTGAACGAGAGAAACAAAAGCAAAAATAAACTCTTGGGACTACATCAAAATAAAAAGCTTCTGTGCAGCAAAGGAAACAATCAATAAAAATAAAAGGCAGCCCACTGAATGGGAGAAGATATTTGCAAATGATATATCTGATAAAGGGTTAGTATCCAAAATATATAAAGAAATTATACCATTCAACACCCAAAAAGCAAATAATCCGATTAAAAATGGGCAGAAGACATGAATAGACATTTCTCTAAAGAAGACATCCAGATGGCCAACAGACACATGGAAAGATGCTCGACATCACACATCATCAGGGAAATAAAAATCAAAACCACAATGAGCTATCTCCTCCCACCCGTCAGAACAGCTAAAATCAAAAACACAAGAAACAAGTGTTGGTGAGGATGTGGAGAAAAAGGAAACTTCTTGCACTGTTGATAGGAATGTAAACCGGTGCAGCCATTGTGGAAAACAGTACGGAGATTCCTTAAAAAGTTAAAAATAGAACTATCCTGTAATCCATTAATTGCACTACTGGGTAGTTACTAAAAAAAATACAAAAACACTAATTCAAAGGGATACATGCACCCCTATGTTTATTGCAGCATTATTTACAGCAGCGAAACTCTGGAAGCAGCCCAAGTGTCAATCGATAGATGAATGAATAAAGAAGACATGGAATATATTTTTAAAGATTTTATTTACTTATTTGACAGAGAGAGAGAGGGAGAGAGAGAGAACACAAGTCGGGGGAGTGGCAGAGGCAGAGGGAGAGGGAGAAGCGGACTCCCCACTGAGCAGGGAGCTGATGCGGGGCTCAATCCCAGGACCCTGAGATCATGACCTGAGCTGAAGGCAGACACTTAACTGACTGAGCCACCCAGTTGCCCCATATACACTGGAATATCATTCAGCTGTCAAAAAGAATGAAATCTTGCCATTTGCAATGACATGGGTGGAGCTAGAGAGTACTATGCTAAGTGAAATCAGTCAGTCAGAAAAAGACAAATACTATATGATTTCACTCATGTGTGGAATTTAAGAAACAAAACTAATGAGCAAAGGGAAAAAGAGAGAGAGAGAGAGAGACAAGGTACAAAACAGACTCTTAACTATAGAGAACATACTGATGGTTACCAGAAAGGAAAGGGGGAGGGATGGGTGAAATAGGTAATGGGGATTGAGGAGTGTACTTAGGATGAGCACTGGGTAATGTAGAAGTGTTGAATCCCTATACTGTACCTGAAACTAATATAACACTGTATGCTAACTATACTAGAATTAAAATAAAATAAACTTAAAAGAAGAAAAAAAGAGAGAGCTGAGTCTGACTTGGTCTACATCTCCTCCAGGCTATATCTTCTACAGGATCTCAGACAAGGACACGGGCAAGCAGCCCCCTGTTTTGAAGGGGAAGGAGAGCAGACATTGCAGGTTTCAAGTAGGAATTTTGCAAGACCCAGGGACAGCCATGTAGCTGCGCACCCAGAAGATGAGAACTTAGTTTAGGAGCGCAAAGAATCCCTAAAATTCTCAACTGTGGTATTTAGGGGATCTTTTTTTTTTTTTTTTTGAATTTTTTTTTTTTAAGATTTTATTTATTTATTTGACAGAGAGAGAGAGATCACAAGTAGGCAGAGAGGCAGGCAGAGAGAGAGAGGGAAGCAAGCTCCCCGCTGAGCAGAGAGCCTGATGCGGGGCCTCAATCCCAGGACCCTGAGATCATGACCAGCCCCCCAGGCGCTCCAATATTTAGGGGATCTTTACCCACTATTACACCATTGATCTGCTAGCTACTCCTCTCCCGTTTGTTTCTAACGCAAGTCTTGCTCTTACCAATTTAGGCAGCACCCTTGAACTGGCACGGATCCAGCCCTGTTGCAACAGCCTGTGTAAACTGCCTGAGTAACTGAGGCCCAGCCCCTGCTTCCTGAAACAGTCAACTGACAGTCACCTGAAATAGGAAGTCGTGGCTGAAATTCTGGAGCTGAATAATGCTTGGTATGATGCTACTCACTGGAAAGGAGGGATTTATTTCCTTACCTATTTTTTTTGGATTTTATTTATTTATTTGACAGAGAGAGAGAGAGGGAACAAGTGAGCACAAACAGGGGGAGAGGCAGAGAGAGAGGAAGAAGCAACTCCCCCACTCGGGGCTTGATCCCAAGACCCTGGGATGATGACCTGAGCCGAAGGCAGACACTTAACTGACTGAGCCACCCAGGCGCCTCTTACTTCCTTATCTAAAATTCAATCCCTCTAATATGCCTCCCAAGGTACCTGGCTCAAAAATAAATAGTAAAGCCCCTAAGAAAGCTAAGGAGAGAATATTCCATGTTTCTGCTCTGCCCTCTCATGACTGCCAGCTCTGCCCAGCCCCAGGCATCAGGCGCAGACACAACACCCCCTCTGTGCATCTCTTTCCCCGTCCGGTAGTGACAGGTTCTTTCCCAGAATTCCCCAGGCAGTCTGGCCTTTCTGTGTTGCTGACCAGAAATGTATAAGGTGACCTTTTCATTTCTACACCATTCACTCGCAGAGAGATAAGGAAGCACGAGGCAGGGTGAGAGAGAGTGAATTAAAAGGGCAGACATGGGGTTCTGTTAGAAAGAGGAAGAAAGAAAACCGTGTCGAGTAAACAAATACCAATGTCTACTTCTCTGCTGAGGATAGCAGGCTCCTCTGTGCTACATGCCGAACAATTTTCTGCTGCCTGACTTACTCAGGCCCACATACTGAACGGTCAGATTTTGCTGGAAGAAAGATGATCTTCGCGCCTTACTGGGACTACCCTTTTTTTTTTTTTGTCTCTTTCACCAAATTCGTTTCCTCTTCTATAGGTTTTTTGACAATAAACCTGGACTCCCTTTACTACCCCGTGGAGAAGACTTCTGTTCTTTCATCCCACTACACCTCTTAGGCATATTAGACCACATGGGATTACAATGGAGTTATGTTATTGATCCGTAAATAAAACTCTACCAACTTCCCAATCGAATTGGTTACAAAGTTATCATGGCATTTCCAAAATATAGCCATAAAACTCTAGGAATATTCCACCAGAAAAGAGGATTCTGTGGCCAAGTATGTTTGGCAATGTTGCATATGCTTTCTTTCCTTCTCTTACAGATTGTAGATTCAGCAGCTCTGACAAGTCCTGCAGTTAAACAAATTAACTCAGAATGAGTTCTGAAATCAAACTGCCTGTGTTCAAGTCTGGATTCTACCACCTCCCAGTTGTGTGAGTGCTTTAAACCTCTGTTCTGTCATTCAAGAAAAGAGTCTAATGGTAGTATTTAATGAGGGTTGCTGTGAGAAGGTGAGATAATCCACAGGAAGCTGTTAGCACAGCTTTTCTTCATTCATTTAACAAATATTTATTGATTACCTAGTATGTGCCAACGTCCCAGGTCTCATGTAGCCTACGTTCTTTTCTTTTTTTTTTTTAAGATTTTATTTATTTATTTGAGGGAGAGTAAGAAAGAGAGAGAGATCAGAGAGGAAGAGGAAGAGGGAGAAGCAGGCTCCCTGCTGAGCAGAGAGCCTGATGCGGGGCTCAATCCCAGGACCCGGAGATCATGACCTGAGCGGAAGGCAGATATTTAACAGACTGAGCCACCCAGGCGCCCCTACACCCTACATTCTAATGGAGGAGCAAGGGGACAGACAATAAACGAGGAGATAAACAGAATAATCTCAGAGAGTGACAAGTACTACAAGTAAAAGAAAATTTGATGACATTATAAAGAATAGCTAGGATGGGTCTGGCTGTTTTATATGGGAAGGTTGGAGAAAGCATTTCTGAGGAAGGCATTTTACCTGACACCTGAGACAGAATGAGACTGGAGTCATTTCTTCACTCATTTAGTCATTCACACAACAAATGTTCGTTGAGCCCTTAGTATGCATCAGGATCATTTCAGGCACAGAAGAACAAGAAACAAAATTAGACCAGGATACCTGTGCTAACAGAGTTCACCTTCCAGTGTGGGAAGACAAAAATAAAAAGGAAAATATATAGTGTGTCAAAATGGTAACAAGTGCTATGGGGGAAAGCAGGGGGAAAAAAGGGAAAGACTATCTCATTTTAACTTTATTTTTATTTATTTTAAAGATTTTAGTTACTTGACACAGAGAGCAAGCACAAGCAGGGGGTAGGGGCAGAGGGAGAGAGAGAAGCAGGCTCCCCACCAAGCAGAGAGCCCAATGTGGACCTCGATCCCAGGACAGGACCTGAGCCCAAGGCAGACACTTAACCGACTGAGCCACCCAGGCGCCCCTCATTTTAACTTTAAAGTTTAAACAGGGTTGCAGGGATCCCTCACTGAAATGGTGACACATAAACAATGAAAGGCCTGAAAGAGATGCGAAAGTGAATCTTACAGAAACCTAGAGGAAGATAATTGTAGGCAGGAAGAAAGAACAAGTGCAAAAGCCCTGGGGCCAGAGAGTGCCTGATATATTCAGAAAGAAGAGCAAAGGGATGGAATGCTCAAAGGAGAGTAAGTAAAAGGGAGAGTGGTAAGAAACAAAGTGCCAGATCATATAAGGAGAAGCAAAGGTCTGCAGTAAAATTCTTCCAGTCGGATGGAATAGCAACTGCTAAGGCCCTGAATCGGGACCAAGGTTGGCCTATCTGAGCAACCGAAAAGTGGCTGAATGAGCTGGAGTACACGAAGCAAGAGGAAGAGCTGATATGAGGTACAAGATGTCATCTGGGTCAGATCATATAGAGCCTTCTATGATACTGACAGGCCAGGGTATGAAATGTGTATCTATGTATTTTTTTCTAAGTACACTGAAAAAAAAATAGCCATAACTATTGTTGTTATTCATGAGACATTATTCTGCTGTATAGATTGAGAAATGCAATTTTAACTAACCCTCCTGCTCATCCCTCCTATCAGCCCCCAGGTGCTGTGACTCCTACCACGGTAGGACCATCGCAGGAACTTGCTAACGGGTCTGCCCAAACTCCACTTTTCTATTTCTTACGTTGCAGATGAAGCACATCACTCTTCTCAAAACTTTCCTGATTTGTTTACTTGCAGAATCAAGTCCATGCCCAGGAGCTAGCAAGGATTTCAAGGTCTCCCTCTAGGTATCCCTCCACATGTTCCCGTTCAAGGAGCGGGCAGGACAAATTGTGCTCCAAGTGCACATGCAAGTTCAGAGCTCTACCATTAGCTCACACCGTTCCCTCAGCAGGAGCTCCCTTCCTCATTGGAAGTCTTCTCTTCCTTCGAAGCCAGCAGGGTTCCTACTCCTCTAGAGTCGGACTTGATATTCCTAAGCAGAGTCGGTCCCTCACTCTTTCAGCCTTGTACCCACCCATGTCACATGTGCCTCGGTGTGCTGTGTTTGTCGGACTGCCTTACCGTAGACTTAGTTGTTGTTGTCTCTTACATTAGATTGTAAGCACACTGAAAGCAAGACCTTTATTTTCATCATGTATCCTAGAACTAGTGCCAAGGACAATTGCTACCACGGTGCAGGTACTCAATAAGTTGCTGATGAAATAAAATTTTAAGAGGCAAGGATGTGACAAATACCTTACCTAAAGCACTGGGACACAAAGAGAATAATAATAATACGGCCATGCTGTCAAGAAGTTTAGAAGTCAATGATGATAGCTACCGTCGACAGAGTCCTAACCATGGCACAGGCACTATCCATACATGGCTGGGCTTATATGCTATTTAACACTTCTGGCAGCCCAATGAGCTAGGTGTTGTGACCCCCCCAGTTTACAGAATGAGGTTGTCACTTGTCCAAGTTCATAGAGTAAGCCACAGGATTCAGATTTAGGTCCCTCCAGATTCCAAGCCTGTGCTCTCTCTCTCTTTTTTTTTTTTTTTTACTATACATTGTATCAATTGGGATCTATCCTGGAGAATAAATAGGTTTCCAGAGGAAAGGCAATTTTTTTTTTAAACGAAGGATTAGTTATACAGATGAATGGAAGCGTGAAAGCCAAATAGGGTATGGTGAGCAACCCAGAGATTTGGCAAAATCGGGAGGCTGTTCCCCTTGCTGCATGGGTGATGCTGGGAAAAGACGGTGTTAGCAGAGCCCCGAAACCTGAGCTGTCAGGCAGAAGAAGCTAGAAGCACTGTCAGAACTGCCTGAGGGAGAGCTGGGGCCTGGTAGGGAGAGGCTGTCCAGTGGGACCCCGTCAGATTCCACAGAGAGCAGACAAAGACTGAGAAATACTCTGGCTTCTCCCTGCCCCTGCCTTCGAGCTTTGAAGGTGTGTCCCATGGCCTTGACTATCAAGAGCCAACACACAAGAGAGCCCCTGAGAGGCAACGTAAGAGCAGAGCACCAAAGGGGGAGGCTCAAGCTGGAGACCCGAGGGTGCTACCTCTTTGCCTGAGATGAAAGGACCAGGAAATGACACAGTACTCAAATCAGAGCTAGGAAGAACGGCAAAGACACTAAGCAAATTCAAAAGAAGGGGAGATTTGAGGTGGCTGCAGTAGTGAGGGAGAGGCTTCATGCTCCTGAAGAGAGCACCGCTGTAGATGAAGGAAAGAGAGGGAGTGTTCTCGATAGAAGGAACACCCAAGTATTCTCCTGCCGGGAAAGAATACTACTCATTGTTTTTAAAGTCTTTCTACTCAGTAGATAAGATGGAGTATTATGATACACGCGCACAGTATAAAGAATAAAGAAAAGCAAACACATATACACTAACCGAGCTCAGGAAGTAAAACATCATTATCTGTGATTTTTAAGTGTTTTGTTATGGTTAAATAATGTGTATACACACACACACGCACCATATTTATATACAGATGTGTGTATGTATAATAAAATATACCATAGGGCAGCTGGGTGGTTCAGTCGGTTAAGCGTCTGACTTCTCGTTTCAGCTCAGGTCATGATTTCAGCGTTGTGAGATTGAGGCCTGGGGGACTCTGTGCTCAGCGGGGAGTCTGCTGGAGATTTTCTGTCTCTTCCTCTCCCTTTGCCCTTCCCCCCACTCTCTCTCTCTCTCAAATAAATAAATCTTTAAAAATATATACCACTGGGGTGCCTGGATGGCTCAGTCCTTGAGCGGCTGCCTTCGGCTCAGGTCATGATCCCAGGGTCCTGGGATCGAGCCCCGCATCCGGCTCCCTGCTCAGCGGGAAGCTTGCTTCTTCCTCTCCCACTCCCCCTGCTTGCGTTTCCTCTCTCGCTGTGCCTCTCTGTCAAATAAATAAATAAAATCTTTATATATATATGTATATATACATATATATGTATTAATATATATACACACATATACATATATATAATACATATAATATATAATACATAATAATATATATAATATAATGTATATATACACACCATTATAACCATTTTTTGTTTTATTTACTTATTTTTTTGAATCTCTACACCCAAAGTGGGGCTTGAACTCATGATCCTGATATCAAGAGTCACATGCTCTTCTGACTGAGCCAGCCAGGCACCCCCATTAGAACCATTTTTAAGTGTATAATTCATTAGTTAGAGGCATTAGTTACATTCACAGTGCTGTGCAACCATCACCATCATCGGTTTCTGATAATTTTTCATCACCCCAAAAAACCTCTTTTACCCTTAAGCAATAGCTCTCCATCCTCTCCTCTCCACTTGCCCTGGTAATCAATTTACTTTAAAATACATTAAAGGGACGCCTGGGTGGCTCAGTTGGTTAAGCAGCTGCCTTCGGCTCAGGTCACGATCCCAGGGTCCTGGGATCAAGTCCCGCATCGGGCTCCTTGCTCGGCAGGGAGCCTGCTTCTCCCTCTGCCTCTGCCTGCCTCTCCGCCTACTTGTGATCTCTCTCTCACTCTCTCTCTGACAAATAAATAAATAAAATCTTTAAAAAAAATAAAAATAAAATAAAATACATTAAAAAATAAGGTAGATTAATGGATGATCAGCAGAATGTTAATAGATAGATACATACGCAGTAATAAAATGTTACCAGAAGGATAGACATGTATAATATAAGGGTGAAATCTAAGTGGTGGATATACAGATGTCCCATAAATGTTCTTTTAACTTTATTGTATGTTTGAAATTTTTCTCAGTGAAATGTTGTGGGGGGAACGCTATGCTCAGGCCCTAGCCACAGAGATTTTGATTTAATTGGTTGTGCTTGGGCCTGGACATCAGAAGTTTGTAAAAGCTCTCTGGATGATTCCAATGTGTGGCCAGGATTAAGGATTAAAGTATGCCATGGAGGGCACCTGGGTGGCTCAGTGGGTTAAACGTCTGCTTTTGGCTCAGGTCATGATCTCGGGGTCCTGGGATCAAGCCCTGCATTGGGCTTCCTGCTCAGTGGGGAGCCCGCTTCTCCCTCTCCCTCCGCCCTCCCCCTCATGCTCTCTCTCTCTCAGTAAATAAATAAAATCTTTTTTAAAAATTTAAAAAATAAAGTATGCCATGGGATGAGAGCAAGAGTGAGCACAACAGGGAATGGGGTAAGCAAAAAAGGTGCAAAGGGAGGGAGAGCCTCGAGGCTAGGCTCATATCTGTTTTCTTTGGCTGGCCGGGCAGATGGTCTAGCTCCCTGGAAAAGGAGGCAAAAAGCCGCTACCCAGCGGGTCACGGAGAACATGGAATTGGTCAGGGCGCTCTGAATTTCTAAAATGAGAGTCGGAAGTTTATACTTAATTTAGCATTTAATTTGGCGTGATTCATCCTTTGCATTTGCTTTTAAAACGGGTGTCCATTTTTTCAGAATAATTTTTATCATGTTAGCTCTCTTGAACCTTGAAAACAGCTTAAGATCCATTTTTGACAGGCATACACATACATTTTCATATTTTTCTAACTCATCTTGAAACCCTTTTTATGGAGATGAAGAGATGGGCTTGTTGAAGCAGAAAGAAAATATTGTACCCTGGGTGGCCATGGGCCCCTGGGTCAGCTGGGTGGGAACAAGAGAAAGCTAGGCCTCAATAAGATAGGGGCCAGCAGTCAAGTTTAGTGGTCAGATTTGGAAATTTGACAATTCCAAAGCAGCATCTGTAACGCAACGAACCAGTAAAAATGGCAACTGATGCTCCCCAGAGAACTGATATCTATCCTGCCCGTTTAGGACATGCCCTCTGTAGTAGGGGCAGATATCCTCTGTAAGCCTTCTTCCACCCTGTGCTATCTTATTTTATTTAATTTATTTTATTATTATTATTATTATTATTATTATTATTTTGCCCTCTCCTATTTTAAAATCATACTCTGAGTGTTATGGTGGTGTATAAGGTTGTTTGTCCCTGCAGCAAATGATCCCCATTCAGTTAAGCACGTGAAAGGAGACAGGAGCATTAACATCTGATCCCTTGTCATGGAACCCTTGCCTGGCTCATTCCCAGTGCCAGCTGGAGGCAGAACAGAGCCCAAGGGCAGAGGCAGAGTGGCGCACGAGGAAGAGGACCAAAGGTCGGCCCCAGAGCAGCTGTATCACAGGTGAGATCTAAGGGGAAACTGCTGGGCTACAAGCAGGAAGCAAACAGAAGTTCAGGAGCCAGAGGAATGCCGGAGCCCATCAGGAAGGGGGACGCAAGACAGGAAGGGAATCGAGCATGGGCTGTCAGTGAAGCTCATTCTTTTTTTTTTTTTTTTTAAGATTTTATTTATTTATTTGACAGAGAGAAAGATCGAGCACAAGTAGGGGGAGCAGCAGGCAGAGAGTGAGGGAGAAGCAGGCTCCCTGCTGTGTAAGGAGCCCAATGCGGGACTGCGGGGGCTCGATCCCAGGACCCCAGGACCACGACCCAAGCCGAAGACAGACAATAACTGAGCCACCCAAGCACCCCAGTGAAGCTCATTCTCATTGGGGGTTCACCCTATGGTGCTGGGGTAAGCAGGAAGGAGTTAGGAAGTGCAGGGTGGGATAATCTTAAAAAAAAAAAAAGAAAAGAAAAGAAGCCTCAAACTATATTATGACACGGCCTACTAAATGCACCTTATTTTGATGACCCTGAGCCATCAGGAAGAGGTTCAAGGTGGTATTTCCCATTTTAAAAGTAAGGGAAGTATCTAGGACATTTTAGAAAAGTCTGCAAATAATATGATTAAAAAAAATAGTAAGAGGTCCTCTTACCCTTGAAAGGATAACCTTCAGGCTGCCAGGAAAATTCACATATGTGTAATCCCACACTGCCCCCATAAATCTAGGTAGCTGCAGCAGCGATTCAGAGATGTGGAGGCATAACTTTTTAAATCTGAATGTCTCCTTTCTCCCAACTAGGGCCACAGCTATTTTCTTTTCTCCCTCATTTTTCAGTTGTAAGGTATATTAATATTCTTATAGAGCTTTGACCTAATTTAGAAATTTGGGAAACTTTTTTTTTCAAGATTTACCTATTTATTTTGAGAGAGAGCTCAAGCTGGGGGAGACAGAGCAGAGGGAGGGGCAGAGGGAGAGAATCCTTCAAGCAGACTCCCCACTGATCGTGGAGCTGGACACCAGGAGGGCTTAATCCCACAACCCATGAGACCACCGCCTGAGCCGAAACCAAGAGCCAGACGCTGAAACGCGGAGCCACCCAGGCACCCAAATTTTGGAAACTTTCAAGGAAGGACCATAATGGACTGGCATAAATCATGTGTTTATTTGCTATGTCCAGGGGGCTGTGACAGTGTAATTGGTCCCCCTGTGTACTATCATTGAGGGGTAAGAGGGAGAAGGGGTAGGGAGGGGGGTAGGAAGATAGAGCCCTGAGGCCATAGGGAGTAGGAAAGGAGTGTCCCAAAGGAAAGAGGATGCTGTTTTCAGAAGTAGGAGTGTGGGAAAGAATGCATGGCAGAGATCTACCATAATCCATCAAGTTTACGCTGGTAAGAGGGAAACAGCAGAGACCTGCAGCTAGGCTCGTCTCTCTCTAAATGTTTTTTATTCCTACTCAAGTGTCTCCTTTGCTTGGGGAAAACATTTTCGGTTGCTGCCAAACTCCTGGTATTCCTCTGTGTCTGTCCTCTCTCCTACCCCGCTTTTACTGCCAGCCTGGAGTCCACTTGGGTGGAAATGCAGCATATAATGGGCCCAGAGTTAATCATCTGCAGGTTTCCCCTGATAAGTCACAGTATGTTTGCTGCTCTCCTTGCAAGAGTCAACAGCAGCTGTGGGGATGTGCCGAGTGGCCTATGGCATTCAGAGCACTGGCCCAGATGGGAGGTAGTGTGCTGGGGAGCCTATCCGAACACCACCATCTGGAATGCCTCTGTTGCCCTAAAGGCACTTGTCTGCATCTCCAATGGACACAGCTTAGAGATGCCAAAAATCGAGCCAAGTTCACTGGATGTACAAATGGCCTGACGTCAGTGGAATTTGCTCATAATTTAGGCCTCATGTGTGATGTACTGTCTGAACTCAAAGATCTGTCAAAATAATCAGGGCGAAAGAGGAGAAGGAAGAAGAAAAAGTGGAGGAAAAGGAGGAGGAAGAAGAGAAGTGGAAGAAAAGGTAGATGAGAAGAAGAGGAGGAAATTAGGGCATGGCCGGGAGCTGGGGCAGGATAGGTTCAGCTTTGGACTCCTGGGGCCAACGGTCCCTGTAAGTTTGTTGAAAGCAGCAGTGCCAAATAAAACATGGCCTTTTAAAGCACTGAATTACGTGAGTGCAGAGCTGTTAAAATCAGTGCAGCAAAATTCCAGCTGGGTTTGGCGAATGCCACAAAGTACAAAATGATGATCGCTTGCTCTGCCAAGACCCAAGGTTCCCCAGACGTGGTGGCCTGAGCAGGGTCATTTGGATATACGTCCAGATTGCCATTCTTTAAAACAAGGAATTTGCTATTAAGACATAGACATCTGTTGTTTTGCTTGCCCTGTATCCAGAGGTGGATTTGTTGGGAAGCTAACAAAGTTTAAGCTTCCGAGCTCTTCTCTTGCATGGGTCCCTATAAGTGCCGGGAAATTCCAGGGGTGATCGAGTGTTCTGGATGGGGAGAGGAAGCCACCTGACCAGAAGCATTTTTATATATAAGCATTTTTGATAAATTGCCTGAACGGACCTCAGAAGAAAAGAACCCGAGTCTCTAAGCTTCCAGAATGATTTAATATTTATCTAGCTGTGTTCAAAGGGCCAAGCAAGCATAGGGTCTCTCTGCTACTCTGCCATCTTAACTCTCCTCCCTGAATCTCCAATAATTCCAATAATTGGTAGTGGTTTATGTTCTCAGTCTAAATAAAATCAGTTTAAGACATAATTTTTAATTTTATATTATTTTTATTAAAGAGGGCCCAAAATACTAAGCTTCAGGTTCCACAAAATCTGAAACTGTCCCTATCTGCCTCTACTGGTTTTCTTCTGGTAAGCAAGATCCTACTTTGCCTTTGTGGAAAAGCCCTTCTACTCACTTAGGGGTAGGCCCGTGATCTAGGCCTCGCCACACAGAGAGATAGAGACGGGTTGAGGAGTTAGGTCAATGAGAATCAGGGCTAGAATTTTTGCTGGATCTTTCTCTTTTTGGGGGGGAGAGGGAGAGACAAGGAAGAGGAAGAGAGAGAATCTCAAGCAGGCTCTACACCCAGTACTGAGCCAAACGTGGGGCTCAATCTCACAACCCTGAGATCATGATCTGAGCCGAAATCAAGAGTCGGAGGCTTAACCCACCCTAGCGCCCCTGCTGGCTCTTTCTACCATGGTTGTTCAATTGGGAGAATGCAAGTCTGACATTGCCAACAGTCATTTTGCTTCTACTAGAAGAACCTGCCTGCCTGAGAATAAAATTAGCAGAGAAGAAAGCAGAACTGAGATAAGAAGCCAAGTCCTGACAATGTCCCTTTGTGCTCCTGGAACCAGCTATATTGGAGCTGATGTACAGAGAACCCTGGGTTTTTCGGATAGACAAGTCAAGAAAGCCCTTTTTTTTTTAATTTAAAGAATTTATTTATTTATTTATTTTGTCAGAGAGAGCGAGAGAGAAAGAGAGCACAAGCAGGGGGAGCGGCAGAGGGAGAAGGAGAAGCAGGATCCCCACTGAGCAGGGAGCCCGATGCCGGACTCGATCCTAGGACCCTGAGATCATGACCTGAGCTGAAGGCAGATGCTTAACCGACTGAGCCACCCAGGCACCCCAAGAAAGTCCTCTTTTTCACTTGAGATAGTTTGAGTTGGGTTTCTGTAATTTGAAACCCAACTGCAAGAGTCTTAACTAATATAGGTTCCATGATGCTAGAAAAGGATGACTGTCACTATTTCAGTTCGTACGGTGGCACTTTGGTGTGTTTGCCTCTTCCTCCCCCAACTTTACTGAGATGTCACTGACATATAACATTGTATAACTTTAAGGTGTATAAATTGATGACTTGATATAATTCTTTTTCTTTTGCCTCTTAATAATTGTAATAATGGGTAATCCTTATTGATTACTTTTATTAAAGGCTTAAGTAACCCACTGTAACTTTAAAGCAACTTTATGAGATACATACTATTACTATCATACCCATTTTACTAAGGGGAAAATTGAGGCAGTTAAACAACTTGTCCAATTGGTATGCACTCTGGTTTTAGACCTTGGGGATTGCTAATCATTATACTGTGCTACTGATTCAGAGGTTATTAACATCATTTTAAGAGCTTTCAAACCAAGGCCTCATTAGCTATTGCCAGACTATGGCTCAGATCCCCTGAATGAATGCCAGAGGTGGGCAATATGATACACTTTCCTCAGAATCACCTAAGAGTGGCAGGTACGAAAAACGTAATAAACTCTTAACCACCACATGAGTACTGGCCAATGGGGCCCAATATCATATCATTCTCTTATTTAGGAAGTTCCTATATGGTCTCTCATACATACTTCCCTTTGTCCTCTTCCCTTAATTCATCCCATGACTACCTAGCTCCCTGGTATCAGTACTGACAATTTCTAGTTGTAGCTCATCTGTCATCCCCAGCCCTTCTGATATGTTGTCATCAATATTGATGGGGAACCCCAACATGATTCCACTTTCATGGTCTTCATGCTGAACATGTGTGAATGGACCAGGGGCTCCCAGTCTGTCTTAAACCATCACTGCTATGCCCCCAAACTGGATAACACCGTTTTTTACAATTCCTTCTTCTTGTGCTCTTCCAGACTTATTTCTAGGACTGCTCTGTGTTCTTTTCTATCTGTGTCTCCAGCCTGACAAGTTTACAGAGTAAAATCCTGGGTCCCACTGTCACCAAACCGAGTAGCTTAGACTTGAACCCACGATGACCCAGTCCTTTCATTTCTCAGGAAACATTCATTGAGCACCTGCTAGACATCGGGGATTCAGGGATGTATATGATAGAGTTTCTTCTGAAAGCTCCCAAACTATTGAAGAGAAGTTGGAAAGACAGAGGTCAAAAGTTCCTCACAAATAGAGGGACTTGAAATCACAGTAGAGGGAAGTGCCAGCTCATGGAAAGGACCAAGGAGGCCTGCTGATGAATTGCAGATGAAGTGGCAGGGAAACTGTCTCGGAGTGTCCATAGGAATTAGCAGGCAAAGAAGAGAGATGAGGACTTCAAGGAGATGGAAGAGTATGTTCAAGGCTAGAAAAGCAAAAAAGGGGGCGCCTGGGTGGCTCAGTGGGTTAAAGCCTCTGCCTTCGGCTCAGGTCATGATCTCAGGGTCCTGGGATCGAGCCCCCATCGGGCTCTCTACTTAGCAGGGAGCCTGCTTCCCCAACTCTCTCTCTGCCTATTTGTAATCTCTCTCTCTGTCAAATAAATAAATAAAATCTTTAAAAAAAAAAAAAAGAAAAGCAATAAAGGACAAGGCTTGTCAGGAAATAAAAAGAATTTTGGTGCAGGAGGAGGAGACAGTCTTTCAGAGAGAGCTGTGAGAGAGGAGTCTAAAAAAAAGTGAGTAGAGGTTAGCTTTTGACTAGTCCTTGTGTGCTGTGTTAAAGAATGTGGAATTCATTCAGTATTCATACACAGGGAGCCACTGAAAGATCTCAAGTGACAGAGAGTAGCATGATTACATTTGTATTTCTGACAGATTGCATGGACAATAGTGTCACCCATAGTATGCAAGCCCTTCTAGCCCTGCTCTTTGGATTTGAGGTTCTTCGGATTGATCCAACTTTTAGTCTCCATGATCACTATTGTTTTCAGGTGTTTCTCTTTCCTTCAACATGTAATCGGCCTACCCTGAGGATCCCCCTTACCCATCAGCCTGGGTTATAATATTCCCTTAGAGAAGTAATTCTCACCCATGTGCGGTTGTGTGCTCTGTGGCAAGGGCATATCATTTTCATCTGGAGGGCATATTCAAAGTACATATGCCTTTGCAATACTTTCCTCTTTTCCTGAAATTGTGATAGGCCTAAGGTTTGGGAGGATGGGTTGCATTGGTTAGGGAGAACAGCATTTGGGAAAGCCTGTTTTTTAAAAAAGATTTATTTATTTCTTGTAAAGAGAGAGAGAGGGGTTGGGGAGGGACAGAGGGAAAGAGAGAATCCTGAAGCCAACTCCCCACTGAGTGCGGAGCCCTACGTGGGACTCAATCCCAGGACCCTGATGACCTGAACTGAAATTGAGAGTCAGCTGCTTAACTGACTGAGCCACCCAGGCACCCCTGGAAAAGTTTATTCTTTTAAAGAGTTGGGATTTGACCACGGGTACTCTAATCAAGATAATGTCCCTCTCAATTCCATGGTTGTTATTAAAATACTACAAAATCTGCACTGATATTTGAATAATGATACCCTCTACAGCTGGTTGAATGGTGGCCTCCAAAAAGATATGTCCATGTCCTAATACCTAGCTCCTGTGAATGTTACCTTACTTGGAAAAAGACTCTTTGCAGCTGTAATTAAGTTAAGGATATTGAGATAAGATCATCCTGGTGGGCCATGGATCCAGTGATGAGAGGCTTTATAAGAGACAGAAGAGGGGTGCCTGGGTGGCTCAGTTGGTTGGGCAGCTACCTTCAGCTCAGGTCATGATCCTGCAGTCCTGGGATCGAGCCCCATGTCGGGCTCCCTGCTCAGCAGGGCAGTCTGCTTCTCCCTCTCTCTCTCCCCCAGCTTGTACGCTCTCTCTCTCACCCACTCTCTCTCTCTTTCAAATAAATAAATAACATCTTAAAAAAAAAAAAAGGAGAGAGAGACAGAAGAAAAGATGGGAACAAAGAGGAAAGACCATGTGAAGTTGGAGGAGGAGACTGGAGTTCTGCAGCCCCAAGGCAAAGTATGTCTGGGGCCACCAGAAGCTGGAAGAGGCAAGGAAGGATTCTCCTCTAGAGCTTCCGGAAGGAGTGTAGCCCTGCCAACACCTTGATTTCAGCCTTCTGGTCTCCAGAAGTTTGAGAAATAAAATTAAGCCAGCATGTTTGTGGTAATTTGTTGTGGCATCCTTAGAAAACTTACACACTCTCTTTCTCATAGGGTATGCGTAACGATCACTTTTCAGAGAGGAGACAGTTTTCAAAAATGCTGTATGGTGGTATAATGTAAACGGATTTGGGCAAGGTAACTTAATCCTTACAAGGATTTCTCACCTGAAAACCTGGAAATAGTAGCCCTATCCTCACAGAATGTTTAGACTATTTTTTTTTAAGATTTTATTTATTTATTTGACAGAGAGAGAGATCACAAGTAGGCAGAGAGGCAGGCAGAGAGAGAGGGGGAAGCAGGCTCCCCGCTGAGCAGAGAGCCCGATGTGGGGCTCGATCCCAGGACCCTGAGATTATGACCTGAGCCGAAGGCAGAGGTTTAACCCACTGAGCCACCCAGGCGCCCCGAATGTTTAGACTATTAAGTGAGATAAAATAAAACTAACCAGCAGACAACTGGCAAAAAAGACTGCTGCTCAAAGATTTATCCATTTAAGTGTAGGAGTCGACATATACAGCACAGACAGACACCCTAGTGAAACAAGACCTCCCAGGAGAGAGCAGGGATGGTGAACGTGCAAAGGCAGGGCCTGTCTCAGAATCTCTTTTGAATGTAACCACTTGACACTCATCTGATGTCAGCTCCTGTTCTCACCAACTAACCGCTGCCCTATCCCCCAACCTTCTCTACTTCCTGTTTACGTAGATGGCTGCTTCCTGGCCGAGGGAACTGAACTGTTTCAGCCAGACTGCCTTTCCCCTGGACCTATGCCAAGAATACTTTCTTTGCTTAACTCTCATTCTGCTTTCTTCTTGTCTTAGAAGCCATCACATTACTAGGGAGCAAACTGCTGCCCCGAGCAATCCCCAGCTAAGCGGTTGGTTCTCTTCCTGGCTATTGGACTGAATCAGATGGACATGAGAAAAAAAAAGGAAAAAAAAAAAACTATTCAAGTATTATGTAGGCATCAAGAAATCTGTCCATCCCTGTTCGCTGTAGGCCCTCGAAGCTATTGGTACCAATGCTTTTTTATTCAGTTGTGCTGGTCACAATGCCTCCACTCTCAGGCTCAGCCCTAACCTGTTTGTGGGAAGCAGTCCTGACTGAGATGGGCAGGACAGCAGGAGGTTAAATTTGACTAGAAGGCCATGTTAGTAGGTGGTGGAAATTATTTGATTTGTGGTTCTCAATATGAGGCCAATGTCTAAATCATCTGAGAGTGTCTTTCAAAATAAATAAACAAGCAGACATTTAGAACTGGAGGGTAGGCATGGGTACTTTGAAAAAAAGTCCCCAGATGATAATGCTTTTCCCCACAATTCCAGGCTTATCATCCTTAACCCAGCAGATAAGAATGGGGAACTCTGGAGCCTGACTGGATTCCCCTTCTGGCTTTGACATCTATAAGCTGTGTGACATTACACATGTTACTTTATCTCTCTGGGCTTCAATTTCCTTATCTATAAAACAGTGGTACTAATACCTACCTTCATCACAGAATTGTGAGGAATGAATGAGTCAGCATGTGAAAAGCACTTAGACTACATAACTGTTAGCTATTATTATCATTCCTTTTATTGTATTTATTGACCTGCTGGAGGGAGAGGAAGCTGGCCAGAGGCTGGGACGCCTTAATTAGCGATTTGAAGGTGACACAGGTAGAGGTGATGGCAGAGTTCACAGTACGACAGTGAAAGTGGGTTGTGGGAGCTGAAATGGAAAAAAGACCATCATTGGAAAGAGAAAATTTGGAGTAGTGACGCGCGTGCTCTCTGGGACTAGAGTGCCCGAGTTTAGTCCTACCTTCACTACTTAATGGGTTACATGACCATGAGCAATTTACTTAATTGCTTCCTCATTTGTAAAATGGAGATGATTATTAAGAATGACCGATCTTACTGGGCTGTCATGGAATCATATGAGTTAATACATGATCTGCTGATTTCTTAGACTAGTGACTGGCACGTAGTAAGTGCTAGCTTTTATTCTTACCATTTTTACTAGAGATGAGAAGGTCAAGGAACTGAGGGGCCAATTGCTAGCCGAACATTAGCATTATCTGAGGTGACAGCAAGGTCTGAGGTAAATAGGAACACTGTGAGCCAGGTGTAAAAGTCTTCCGTGAATGAGACGACCAGGAGGCTGACAATAAAGCAATGAGGAGGAGGAGAGTAGTCATGGCCAAATGGCGTTAGCCTCCAGTGGCTGAGTCTTTCGTGAGTGTGTGGAGGCATGTACTGGGAGCAAAGCAGACCCACCACCATATCCTGGTCCTGAATGGAGGAAATCAAATAAAGCCAAGAGTTAGAGGGAACAGTCAGAGAAGGTACTGAGGCTATAGGTGGTTCTCTGGTGAGGAAATGACAGTCTAGATGGTGTGGTAAGAATCTGGAAGTACAGGAAGGATGGGGATGGGGCTACATTTGCTAAACATCATAGCCATCAAGCCATGGACAATATATGGTATAGGTCAGCACTATCAACTAGAACCTTAGGCAGTGATGCACATATTCCATATCTGCACTGTCCAATATGGTAGACATAAGCCACATGTGGCTCTCGAGCCCTTGAAATGAGGCCAGTCCAACCAATGATCCTAAATCATAACTGAGGAATTTTTTCCCCAGTTAAGATGCAGAACCCCAGGCCCCACTTTTATCTACTTGACTAGAATCTCGGGGCTTGGTCAGAGATCCCCAGGTGACAAATATACAGCCAGATTTAGGAATTGCTACGTGATCTAAGGAGGTTGGAGAAAAAAGGTATCCATTTGGGCATAAATATAGGAAGGGCTATCACAGAAGGTCAGATTTGGAAGGGTTTCAACTTTTTAATTTATTCTGAGTGGCATGGATCACATTGATAGTTTTATTTTGATAATGTTTGGCACGGTTGATATAAGAAAATTCAAAACTAAAAGGATGTAACAGTAGAGAAAATTGTATTACGTTAAAGAATAGCACCAGTGTTTTTATTAGGGGAGAATTAACTGCTTAAGAAGAAATATTTGGATAACTGCTTATGAGAGTGGAAAGTGTGAGACTGAAAATATACTCTGCATAAAAGGGAAGGAGAATTTGAAATTTAGAGGGCCCTGTGGGATGGATAAAGTTAGGGTAGAGAAAGTAATGGGGAGAGAAGTCATACAAGATGGCAGTGGGCTGGGTACCATACAATGTAATAGCATCTCCCCTGAAAAGTCTTAATAAAGTCCACCAAGCTACAAGTGTTCATTGTCCTCTCTATGTCTCAGTTTTCCCATCAGTAAACCAGTGGTGATAATACCTACCACTATGTAACACCCACAGATTTTTTTCGTTGAGAGTAACATGTGAAAAAGCTGAGTTTTCTAGCTCTTGACAAAACTTGGGTTGAATAATTTCCTTACACCATACACAAAAATAGACTCAAAGTGGATGAAAGACTGAAATATGAGATAGGAATCCACCAAAATCCTAGAGGCAAACACAGGCAGCAATCTCTATGACCTCGGCAAGGGAAACAAAGGCAAAAATAAACTATTGGGACTTCATCAAGATAAAAAGCTTTTGCACAGAAAAAGAAACAGTTGACAAAACCAAAAGTCAACCCACAGAATAGGAGAAGATATTTGCAAATGTCTTATCAGATAAAGGGCTAGTATCCAAAATCTATAAAGAACTTATCAAACTTAACATCCAAAAAACAAATAATTCAATCAAGAAATGGGCAGAAGACCTGAACAGATTTTTCTCCAAAGAAGACATACAAGTGGTCAACAGACACATGAAAAAATGCTCAACATCACTCGGCATCGAGGAAATACAAATTAAAACCACAATGAGATACCACTTGCCACCGGTCAGAATGGCTAAAATTAACCAGTCAGGAAACTACATGTGTTGGTGAGGATGTGGAGAAAGGGGAACCCCCTTACACTGTTGGTGGGAGTGCAAGCTGGTGCAGCCACTCTGGAAAACGGTATGGAGGTTCCTCAAAGAGTTGAAAATAGAGCTACCCTACAACCAAGCAATTGCACTACCAGGGATTTACCCCAAAGATACAAATGTAGTGATCCAAAGGGGCATCCGCACCCCAATGTTTATAGCAGCAATGTCCGCAATAGCCAAACTTTGGAAAGAGCCCAGATGTCCATCAACAGGTGAATGGATAAAGATGTGAGATATATATACAATGGAATACTATTCGGCCATCAAAAAATGAAATCTTGCCATTTGCAATGATGTGGATGAGGCCAATTATTATTAGTATTAGGCTAAGCAAAATAAGTCAATCAGAGAAAGACGATTATCATATGATCTTACTCATATGTGGAACTTAAAAAACAAAACAGAGGATCATAGGGAAAGAGAGGAAAAAATAAAACAAGACAAAACCAGAGAGGGAGACAAACCATAAGAGACTCTTGATCATAGGAAACAAACAGGGTTGCAGAAGGGGTGGTGGGTAGGGGGATGGGGTAACTGGGTACTGGACATTAAGGAGGGCACGTGATATAATGAGCACTGGGAATTACATAGGACTGATGAACCACTGAACTCTACCTCTGAAACTGATCATATAGTATATGTTAATTAACTGAATTTAAATTTAAAAAAAGAAACAAAAAAAAAATAAAGTTAATCTAAAGCAAAAACAAACAAAACTTAGGTTGAACAGGGGCAAGTTAGAGGTAGCACAATCCAATGCAGAGGCTGGAAGCAGAGAGGGTTGGGAAAGTAGAAACCTCTAAAAATTCCCAGAAGGCTGGGGAAAGCTTTGTGTTACTCCATGTTATGGAATCAGTTAGAAGAGGCAATCTCATCTAGCTCTCATCAGTCAGGGAAGCCTCAGCCTTCATCTGGGTAACAGCAGGAAAGACAGCAAAACAGAAAATGGCCTGTGGGTCCTGCTACCAGAACCAACTAACTCTTCGGTTGGCCACATAAGCCACTGTGCACTCGTGGGCCTCCCTGCTAGCCTCTCTGGTCTCTGGGGCTGGTCAGAGTGGGCTGGTCAGCTCTGGCCTCAGCTCTTATCACTCCCTCAAGAAGTGTCACAAGGAGCTATGTAGATATTGTAGGTCCTAGAGTCTAGGGCGTTAGGGAAGAGAGATAGCAGTGTGGGCCTGAGTGATTAAGTATCTGATCTGCCCTTGAGAGAGGCCAGATTAGGCCAGGCAGGGCCACAAGCAAAAGTGAGGCCCAGGAGGTAGGGACAGCTTCAGGGAGCGGGGGTACAGAGTTCCCCAGAGCATTTGAGATATAATTGAGACAGGAAAAAGAGCAAACGTATTCTAAGAATATATGTCAGCAACTGAGCCTTCGATACCAAATCTGCATTACATCCAAGGAACAAGGAATGGTCAGATATGGAAGAAGCCCAATGTCAGGAGCAAGTAAATGCAGAAACAACAGAAGACAGGGTCGAGGTAGGAAGGAGCAAAAGGTACAGGCTTTCTAGCCACATGCTAGGTTACCTGGGGCTCTCTCTCCTCAGTGGGAGGTAGAGATGGGGGAAAAAGTGTATGCCCTGCACATTAAAACATACCTTTTTGTATGTGTGTTCAACGTACATAAAATTTACCATTTTAACTATTTTATTCATTTTTTTAAAGATTTTATTTATTTATTTGACACAGAGAGAGAGATCACAAGTAGGCAGAGAGGCCGGCAGAGAGAGAGGGGGAAGCAGGCTCCCTGCTGAGTGGAGAGCCCGATGCGGGGCTCGATCCCAGGACCCTGAGATCATGACCTGAGCCGAAGGCAGAGGCTTAACCCACTGAACCACCCAGGCGCCCCCCATTTTAACTATTTTTAAGCATGCAGTTCAGTGGTATTAAGTACATTCACACTGGACTGCAACATCCCCACTATCCATCTCCACAACTTTTCATCATCCCAAACTAAAGCTCCATATCCATGAAACAACTCTCCATTTCCCCTGTTCCAGGCCCTGGCAACCACTGCCGTACTTTGTTTCTATGAGTTTGACTACTCTATGTACTTCGTATAAGTGGAAGCATACAGTATTTGTCCATTTATGTCTGGTTTATGAAACATAGCTTTTTTTTAAGATTTTATTTATTTATTTATTTGAGAGAGGGAGAGAGAGAGAGTGAGAGAGCACAAGCAAGACCAGGGGCAGAGGGAGAAGCAGACTCCCCACTGAGTGGGGAGCCCAACATGGGGCTCAATCCCAGGATGCTGAGATCATGACCTAAGCTGAAGGCAGAGGCTTAACCACTTAGCCATCCAGGCACCCCGAAACATAGCTTTTTCATATGCCCTTAAATTTCTGAGGAATCTGTTGTCAGATGAGCCCCAGGTCATGCCACTACTGGGGCCTTCCAATAAACCAGCCATCTGGCCCTTATCCACCACCGATTGTGATTCTCCCCTTGACGGAGATGAGCATGTCAAGAGCAAGTCAGTCAAGAGCAAGATGGTCCATTTTCTCCCTTTCCATTATTTCTGCTGGTCCTGCCAATTTGCCTCTTCTGTCCCCAGTGTTAATCACCATACCAATGTTAGGTCTATTGAATCACACCACAGCTTTCTCCAACCCTAAAATAGAATGAAATTGTCTCTCCAAAGAGCGAAAGCATTTCCAATAAATCATAGGTAGTCTGGCATCTAAACGAGTGCATTTGGACTCAGCTAACCATGAACTCTTTTCATTAACTAAGGTTTGATTTGGTCTGGGACTCCCTTGGTGACACCACGAATCTCAGCCCCCCTCACCTACTTAATTTGTGCTCATAGTAAGATGAATATACCCTTCCACTGCCCAGCACCATCCCACTATCAGCTTAAGACAGTCAGTGTGGCCTGCTTGACTCTTGATCTTGGGGTTGTAAGTTCAAGCCCCACTCTGGGTATAGAGATTACTTAAAAAAATAAAAATAAAATCTTTTTTAAAAAGGGGGAAAGATAGTCCTCTGATTTTCCAGCATGAGGCATCTGCCCTCCTCCTGGGATTAGAGTCTACTTCATCATCCCCTCTCTATTCAAGGGTGTCAACCATCTCTCTAGGGTCCCAATCATTAGTTTTGATGGTCCTCTATATCATTTCTCCTAGAAGGCCTAAAAATCTTCATGCAAATCAGACGCCTGGGGGCGGCTGTGACATCCCAGAACTCTCAAGGTGATATGCAATCGAGTCTCACCATGACCCTTGTGACTTGGGGATTTTACTTTTGAAAGGGATGATGGAGGGGCAAGTTGAAGCCTGTAGTCTCAGGACCAGACACTGTCCGAAAGGCTCTTGCCAACCAGAGAAATTTCAACACTATCACCCTCATGGTCTGAGAGTGAACAATGAGGAAGAGGAAAACACATGGGCTTTGGCAAAAACTGTGATTCAGACCCTAATTCCTTCATCTACTAGTTGGGTGACCTTCATAAATGATTGAATCTGGCCAAACCACAGTTTTCTCATTTGTAGAACTGGAATAATATCATACCTAGTATAAAGAGCATATCAGTTTGTATTAGTATTGGCAGTGAGAAACAGAAATACAGTATAAGTGATTTAGGCAATATTTTATTTTTCTTTCACATGGAAGTTCTGAGTTAGAAAATACAGAGCTTCTCCACAGTGTCCTTGGGGACCCAAGCTCATCTCGCTGTTCTTCATTCCACAGTGTGGCCCTCACTCTCATGGTCCAAGATGGTAACTAGCACGGCAACCATCACATCTGTGTTCCAGGAAGCAGGACAGAGGATGGGATGAAGAAGAGGCAAAGGGCATGTACCATTTATGTTTTAAGGACAATTGCCAGAAGCTGCCATACAACACTTCTGCTTGTATCTCATTGACAAGAACTTAGTTGCCTGGTCATATCTAGCTGCAAGGGAGGCTGGGAAATGCCAGGCAGCCTTGGGCACAGCTAAAACTTGGGAATTCTATTACTATGAGAGAGGGGCGAGGTGTTTTGGGGAGGACAGTCTGAAGCTCTGTTAAAGACTCAAGTGCTTGTAAAGATTCAAGAACTTCATCAATACATGTCCGTTACTTTTAGTATTCTTTATTGAGGGATTGCCAAGGAGTAACTCAGGGAAGCAGGGGTAAGAGTGTCCTTTTAAAGAAGAGAAAATGTAGCTTTCATTCTATCTTTTGTCTTCTTTTTTTTTTTTTAAGTTTTTATTTAAATTTCAGTTAGTTAACATACAGTGTAATACTAGCTTCAGGTGTCCAATATAGTGATTCAACACTTCCCAAACAAGCTCCAGTGTTCCTCACAGCAAGTGCCCTCTTTAACCCCCACCAGCTATTTAAGCCATCCCCCTGCCCACCTCCCCTATTGGCGACCATCAGTTCTCTATAGTTAAGAGTTGGCCTCTTGGTTTGCCTCTCTCTCTCTCTTTTTTTCCCTTTGCTCATTTGTTTTGTTTCTGAAATTCCACATATGATCTTTTGTCTTAAGATAGTGACTCACCCCAAACATTGTGGCCTATGAGGTGCTGACTTAAAATTTTCAAAGTTGTTGTCTCCTCTAAATATTTAAATAAGCGATACTCTAACGGGACTGAACTTGCTTTGAGAGTCTCATATTAAGCCAGTCAGTGGCACGGCAAGACAGACTCTCAGAAGGGAGCATATCAATATCCCAACCACATATGGTCCCTAAGAGGGACCATTTTCAAAACATCTGTGTAACTCCTCATAACCCATTCCCCATCACTGTGAGGGTTTTCTTTTCTGTAGAATCCTCCATTGTCTAGTGTCTGATCAGCGGGTGTCTTTAACATAAATCAGACTTTCCCTCTGCCCTCAGCTTATATTCATTCTGCAATGCAGAAAAGTGCCTAGTGAATCTTGCTTCTTCTCTACCTTAATAATTCTTGCATCACTCACTACTGAGATGATCTCTTTCATTTTAGAGAGCAAAGCCCTAATTGCATTCAGAGAATAACCAAGGCACTGGCATTAGAAGAACTGGTTAATTAACTGGGGACAATAGGACAGACTTCCAGAATCACAGGGACAAGGTGGTCAGATTCCAGTCTAATGGCCTTCAATAGGCTATTTCAGCAGAACTTCATCCCATCTTTCTTTCTGTTGAAATATTACATTGCACTGGGGCACCTGGGTGGCTCAGTGGGTTAAAGCCTCTGCGTTCGGCTCAGGTCATGATCTCAGGGTCCTGGGATCAAGCCCCGAATCGGGCTCTCTGCTCAGCAGGAAGCCTGCTTCCCCCTCTCTCTCTGCCTGCCTCTCTGCCTACTTGTGATCTCTCTCTCTCTCTGTCAAATAAATAACTAAAATCTTTAAAAAAAGAAAGAAAGAAATATTACATTGCATCCCAAGATATAGAACTAATAATAGCAGAGCTGGCCTGATTGTAGATGGGAAGAGCCCAAAGCCCAGCCCACTCAGCTTGCCTCTTCCCAAGCATCTTCACTCCCATGTGAGGAGTCTCTGGGTACCGCCGCGAAACTCTAAGGCTTGCTCCAGTCATCTCAGTTTGAACATCCCCATTTTGGTCCACTCCCTTGCTTTAAGGCTGGTCAAGTGAAGGGGAAGGAAAAGAGTTTCAGAAACAGACAGTCCAGGTGTGAAATGTTGAGCTCTTATTAGCTGTGTAATGTTTGGGCCACAATTCTCCGCTTTGTGAAAGGGAGATCATAAAAGCTGTTTTCCTGCATTATAATGAGAATTAAAGTAAGTTGAAGATAGAAAGTTTCTAACACCAAAGCAGGTTCTCCATAAATGTTTCTTTCCCCTTAAGATAAGATGACATCTAGCACATCTTTATTTTTTTAAGTTGTTATTTTAATTCCAGTGAGCTAATGTACCGTGTTATGTGAGTTTCAGGGGCACAATATAGTAATTCGACACTTCCATATATCACCCTGTGGACATCTAGCACATCTTAATGGATGTTTAAGGTCTTTTTCCCACTGCATTGATCACTGTGTGTGTAGATGAGTGTGCCTACTTGCACATATCGAAGAAGGTATAAGTGTGCCTTTATGTACATATCTAAAACAGTCCAGGCACCTCTGAGTAGTTTTAGGAACTGGCAACTAATGATTATTGTAGTTTGTATAAACTGTCCTCAGGCATTAATCGAGTTAATGAAAGTACTATCAGATAAGCCTGTGACATAGAATGGAGAGATAAGCTTCTTATGTTTGAAAATATCCATCAAAGAAAAACCGGATCTAGGAGCTAGTTATCACAATAAAAATTCTGGAGGTGCAGAAATAAAGAGAAGTTTCTCCTACCCACCAGTTTGGGCAGAGCAACCAGAGTACTTATATTCTTACATTCTCAGTGTATATGGCACCTCGGGTCATTTTATTTATTTATTTTTAAGATTTTTAAATTTTATTTTTTGAGAGAGACAGAGAGAGAGAGCAGGAGCAGGGGGGAGGGCAGAGGGAGAAGCAGACTCCCCGCTGAGCAGAGAGACCGAGGAGGGCTCAATCCCAGGACCCTGAGATGATGACCTCAGCCGAAGGCAGACGCTTCACAGACTGAGCTTCTCAGATGACCCCTTGTGTCATTTTATATAAAGGTCAAATGAGGTGGAGGGAGCCAGTGAGGCCAGAGACCAACTCCTCCAGCATGGGATTCATAGACACCATCACAAAGAGCTTGAGCCTGGTATCTGAGCGAGTTTACTAAATTCTAAATTCTGGTTTAGAAGCAGAGAGCAGCAAATAATGGATAATGGGTGTCGAAGGTGGAACAGGAGCCCCCAAAGATACGCATATCCTATCTCTGGAAGCGATGAATATACTACCTTAAAGGGCAAGGGAACTCATGGGACTACGGCAAGTGTTGCAAGTAGAATTAAGGTTGCAAATCAGCTGACTTTAAAATAAGGAGATTATCTTGGATTATTCAGGTGGGCCCTCTGTAATAAGGGTCCTTAATATGGAAGAAGGAAGCAGAAAAGTCAGAAGGAAATGTGATGACAGATGTAGAGGTTGGAGTGACTGGATGTGAGGACTCACCTTGCCATTGCTGGCTTTGAGGATGGAGGGTGGCCATGACCCAGGAAACGCAGGTAGCCTCTAGAAGGTAGAAAACTAAAGAAACAGATTGTCCCCTCCAGGGCCTCTAGAAAGGAACACAGCCCTCCTGATACCTTGATTTTAGCCCAGTGAGACCAATTTTGCTCTTTTGCCCTCTAGAACTATAAGATCATAAATTGGGGTTGTTTAAGCCACCAAGGTTGTGATCATTTGTAACAGCAGCATAAAGAACTAATACAATGGGTGATAGGCAAAAACTGGGGGGCCCGGGGGGCTTTGCACCCGTGAGCCCAGCCATGGGAAACTAAATGTTACAGAAACTGGGGAGGTAAAACCCAATGTGTCAGGGCTTATGGTAGTTTAATAACCAGCTCTCTGGCTTATTGGCTTGTCTGTCGGCTAAATTGGATTTGGCCACTCCTTACAACCCAGACCTATGGAGAAAGGGCAGCACACAATATGGGCAAATTTTTCTGGTCAGTCAATCTATGATCCTGAGAACTAATGGTCTCTGGAGCCCCCATTATAGTCACTGCTGGGGAATTCTACAGGCTTCCTGACACTTAAGCTATCAGAATTGCTTCTCAGACAGACTGTCTGAGTGCTGTCTTCCTCTTAAAAATGCTCAGAAACTCAGTCTATTTCGCTTCCATCCCCAGAGCTGAGAAGAAAAAATAAAAAAAACCTCACTATGTGTAAGTGAATGACACAAGGTGATCATATTATTAATGATAATAATAGATGCCATTTGCACACTGCACAAAATTTGATAAACCTCATTTCTTTCAGTCATTATGATCCCATAAGGTACATACTACTATTATCTTCATCTTACAGATACAAGGAGTAAAATCCAGAGTGATTAATGAACCTACCCCACGTTACACAGCTAGCAGGCAGTAACCCAGCTAACCCAGCTCAGTGTTACTCCAAAGCCCATGCACTGTCTCCCATGGCCTTAAGCACCACACTCCTTCTCCCCAGTTAGCTGCAGACTGGGAAGCTCCAGCTTTCTGTCGCTCTCCCAACACCAGGGCAGAGATTCTGAAAAGAAAATCACTTCTAGGACTAAAATAGCAAAAACACGGTTCAGAAATCTAACATTTTGTTCCACCCTAACTGCCATGCTATATTGGCGCATTCGGTGTCATTCCCTTCTTAGGCTCCCAGTCAAATAGATCCATCTCCTCCTGGCCTGACTTCCCATCCCCTCTTCCATATTCCCTCTGAAAGCCCGTTTGCCGTGACTGATGGGGAAGAAAAGGGGAAAGGAAATAGGGCAGAGGAAGACAGGGCCCGGGCTAGGCTGATGGGGTGGTAAGCGTCCTGAGCCCTGTGTAAGAATGGGCAGCACTGGTGCCCAGCAGGTCTAGAAGCTGAAGGCTGGTGTCCTTTAGTTCAAAGTCAAAACTAGCTCCCAGCTCGAGCCATACCCCAGGCCTTCTCTTCCCATATGTGCCTCCACTCCAGTCCTGCTTGGGATTCCCAGATCCATCTTACCAGAAGTAAAGAGGTAAGTTATAGGAAAGAACATGAGGAGAACCGAAGAAAAAAGGCAGAGAGATTCAACAGAATGTAGCTCCAGTTCAGTTTCATTTACAATTTCTTGACTGCTTCCCTGAAAAGCTCCACCCCCCACCCCCTGGCTCTGCCTGCCCAGCTTTGTGCCCTTAAGGATTCCATTCTGTCTCTAGCCTACATCAGAGCTCTTTCTCCCCGGGGAAGATAGGTGTCAATCTAGCTGCCCAGGCGTCCGTTCAGCAAACATCACTGAGCATCAACTCTATGCCAGCCAGCGCTCTAGGCAAGGTGACTCAGAGATGAACAAGAAAGATGGTTCCCATCAAGATGCATCTTTCAGGAGCAAAGTCCTATGGAAAGGAATCCAGAAAGCCTTTCCAAAGAGAGTTAACCACACACTCAGAGCTACCAGGGGGTCTAGGCTCTGAAACAGACTGACGCATTTGCTTCAACTCTAAAGTTCCTTAAGCCTGGGAACTCAGATCCTCTAAGCGTATGCTTCATCTTTAAGGACGCCGGTTATCATGCAAGGAAGTTAATGGTTTCATCTTACGGGCCAACTCTGATTAGCGGATAGTGGTTGCCTAGAATCCTGTCTTGAGAAGGAGTATGGAACCCCCATCAAGGCTCAAGCAGGAAGAGGAGCTGGGGTAGATGAGCGATGCCTGCCACATACATTTAAGGGATGAGAGGACAAATGTGCTACATATTACTGTCCCAGCCTTAACGTAGATCCTACTATGGTTTCTACGGTTGTTCATACCTGTTCATTTCCCAGCGAGGCAACAGGTTCTAGAGAAGGCAGCAATGCGCAGTGGAAGGAGCACTGGAAGCTGAGCAGAGCAGCTTTTCTTTCTCTTCTGGAGCACGGCCTGGTGGAATAGAATGAGCATGAGATGTCCAGAATCAGAGAGGCATGGCTTTGGAGCTGGGCATCCACACTGTTCCACTGATCTTGCACATGGTACAGTGGATCCTTGTTTTTCGTGGTAGTGATGCTCTATAAAGTCGCTACAGACACTGAATTAGCAAATACTGAACTATTACTCCCAGGGGAAAAATGGGGTTCGATTCCTGTGGGCCCCTAGTCATGACATTTGCATCAACCAGTCAATGTATAACTTCATTTTATGTTTGTTTCTGTTTAAAGACAGACAATTTAAGGCCAAGTGTCACCTTTTTTCACATTAGCTGGGAACGTGTGCCTGAAACAATTCAATTTTTTCACCATCCTGCACATGTCTGTGAACACTGGGAAAGCACTCAGGGTATTGATTTGGGGTTACAAATAAATTTTAGGGAGTAGGCCAATTTGCAAATCTAGATTCAATGACTAATGAAGGTGGGCCATACTTACCCTCTGTGAGCCTCCATAATGCTACCTGTCTGACCCTCCAGATTAAAGGAGACAAGGTATGTAAAACACTTCACATGATTCCAGCTAGTTCTTTATCCAAATATTTGCATTTTCACCTTTAGTACCTTGTCTGCCATGCTCAATCCTGAGGGATCAGTAGACACCAAGAAATTTCCAGCAAGATGTACCATCCCTGGAGCCTAGACCAAGAACTACTCCCACCAGCTCAAGTAGGAAAGGAGGTAGTTCAAACTGATACAAAAGGTATGGTCTCCAGGGGCTCTGAAGTGCAGGAATCAGCCCAGCCAGGACCCCCCCCACCCCCATCCCCGGGATGGGACCGAAACAGGAAGGTGAGATGCTGTGCCGTATCTCACAGGGCTGCCTCATCTCCCGTCCCTGCTTCTCTCTGAGCATCTGCTACGCTTTCTGCTTCTCTCGGGAGACAGCTTTCCTCTGCTTTCTCTGGCTTCCTCGTACCCACATAATTTGGGCTCACGTGTGGTTCTGGCTTCCGCAGAGCCAATCCTAACCTGACTTGGCACGCTGGGGCACACCTGTAGTCTCTGTCCGTTTAGCGCCATTCCCCCACCCCTGGTAACAGAGGAGGTGACTGTACCTCTGGCTCCAGGGTTGGCCCGTGACCCAGGCCTGGCCATGGGCTCTTTCTCCGGAGAATCTGATGCTCTCTTAGTTATCTCCTATCACTTCCGTCATTACTTCCTATATCTTTGGGCTGCCTCGTGGCTTTTGTTCCCTCAGAGCTCTCGTTTATTCACGGGCTTCTGCTTCCTCACGAAGTCTGAACGCTGCCTCTCCCCGTGTCTGTCAGCTTCTGCTTTCACGGATTGTCTTGTTTTTCCAGTTCTGATTCCTGAAAGGGAAAATCACTGGCATAGTTAATCACCTCTTATTTCGGCAAAACTTTCGTGCCAGGACACTCTACAGGCTAATGTCCAGCCTATTGATCAGCTGCTCCTACATAAGTGCCTGCCATTGTCCAATAAGCTGCGAGCAACGTCGTAGGGCTGGGAAGGGTGCATATGGTATGGAATGCGGTCACCTACATTTAAGGATGGAGGTCAAGCTGGTTATTCACATACCTATCTTTTTTGAACATCCCAAGTCCAACCTATGAAAAACTCCTCTTAGCTCTACTCTCAAAATGTGTGTATGTATTTTTAAAGATTTATTTATTTTAGAGAGACTGCATAGCGGGGGAGGGGAAGGGGCAGAGAGTCTCAAGCAGACCCCATGCTGAGCCCAGTCTCACCACCCTGAGATCACGACTTGGGCTGAAACCAAGAGTCGGACACTTCACTGACTGAGCCACCCAGGTGCCCCCTCAAAATGTATTTAGAATGTAATCACTTCTCCCCATTCCCGCTGCTAGCACTCTGCTCCAAAGCCACACCGCCTCTCACTTGCATCGCTGCAGTAGCCTGCTAAGAGGTCACGGGCTTCTCCACATGGTCTATCCTGCACGCAGCAGCCAGAGTGATTCTTTGAACACCTAAACCAAGTCATGTCATTCCTTTGCTTTGCATACTACAGTGGCTCCCCATTTTACTCAGAGAAAGACCCAAAGACCTGGCCCCCATTATACTCTCACCTCATCTTTACCACTTCCCCCCTTGCTCACCCCGCGCTAGTCCCACTGGCCGCCTTTCTTCTCCTCAGATAATCCACGCACACTCCCACCACAGGGCCTTTGCTCTAGCTGTCCCATCTGTCTGAAGCACGCTTCTACCAGATATGGGCCTCACTAACTCCTTTAGATCTTCACTCACATCTCATTTTCTCCACAAGCCTGCCTGACCAACCTGTGCAGTACTACACCTGTAGTGTCAAATGCTGTACTTGTCAGTACTGGAGTATTAAACACTATAGTTCCCCACATGTCCCTTCCCTCATCCTGCAGTACTTTTTGCTCCTGTACTTATCCCTTTCTAACATCCTATCTAAATGATGCTTATTATTTATTGTGTGTCTCCCCCAGCTAGAATGTGAGTTCCACAAAGATAGAGATCTTTGTCTGATTTGTTCCCTGATGTATACTGAGGATTTAGAACAGTGCCTGGCCCAAGCACTCCATAAATATTTGCTGAATTAAATTGAATTCCTCGGTAGAGAGCTATACACATGGCAGGTACACTAAGGTTTCCCTATACAATAGAAAATAATCTCTTTCACGGACATTTATAACACTAAGTACACATATTAGAAAAGAGGAAAAGTCTCAGATCAATATTCTTTTTTTTCTAATTTTGTTTATTTTTTAAAGATTTTATTTATTTATCTGACAGAGGCAGAGACAGCAAGAGAGAGAATACAAGGAGGGGGAGTGGGAGAGAGAGAAGCAGGCTTCCTGCTGAGCAGGGAGCCCGATGCAGGGCTCTATCCCAGGACCCTGGGATCATGACCCGAGCCGAAGGCAGACACTCAATGACTGAGGCACCCAGGTGCCCTCAGATCAATATTCTAAGCACCCATTTAAGAAACTAGAAAAAGAGCAAAATAAACCCAAAGCAAAAGAAAGGGAATAACAAATAGCAGAAATCAATGATTTTCATTTTTTTAATTTTTTAAAAAAGTTTTTATTTAAATTGCAGTTAGTTAACATATAGTGTAATATTAGTTTTAGGTATACAATATAGTGATTCAACACTTCCATACATCACTAGGTGCTCATCACAACAAGTGCCCTCCTTAATCCCCATCACCTATTTCACCCATCTCCCCTCAACCTCCCCTCTGGTAACCTTCAGTTTGTTCTCTATAGTTAAGAGGCTGTTTCTTGGTTTGTCTCTCTCTCTCTCTTTCTCCTTTTTTCCCTTTGCTCATTTGCTTAGTTTCTTAAATTCCATATTTGAGTGAAATCATATGGTATTTGTCTTTCTCTAACTGACTTATGCTTAATACTCTCTAGCTCCATCCATGTTATTGCAAAGGGCAAGAGAAATTAATAATTGTTTTAAAAATACTATGAACAACTCTACACACATAAATTCAACAACTTAGATGAAATGGAGTAATTCATTGAAAAACACAAACTAGCACAACTCACTCAATATGAAATAGATCGTTCGAATAGCATTATAACTAATTTTTTTAAAGATTTATTTATGTATTTTAGAGAGAGAGAGAGACAGCACAAGTGGGAGGGTCAGAGGGAGAGGGAGAGAGAATCTCAAACAGACTCCACACTCATCCCAGAGCCCGATGCAGGGCTCCATCCCAGAACCCTGAGATCGTGACCTGAGCTGAAACTAAGAGTCAGACGCTTAAATGACTGTGCCACCCAGGCACCTCAGCACTACACCTATTAAGGAAATTCATACCTATCAGGATGGCTGGAATAAAAAGTTAACACCAAATGCTGGCGAGGATGCCGAGAAACCAGATGGTTCATACATTGTGGGTAGTACTGTAAAATGGTGCAGCCACTCTGGAAAACAGTTTGGTAGTTTTATAAAGCACTAAACATCCAACTACCGTACAACCCAGCAATTGCATTCCTGGCTGTTTTTCCCAGATAAATGGAAACTTCTGTCCACATAAAAATCTGTCCGTGAATGTTTATAGCAGCTTTATTTATAATAGCCAAAAGCTGAAAACGACCCAGATGTGCTTCAGTGGATGAATGGTTAAACAAATTGGGTATGTCCATTGCATGGACTACTCAACAATAAAAAAAGAACACATTATTGATACATGCTAAATTTGGCATGCTAGGTGAAATTAACACTAAGTGAAAAAAATACTAATTTTTCTAAGTTAAAAAAAAATTATGTGAAGTGGAAAAAAAGCCAAAAATCTACATACTGTGTGATTCCACAAGATTATAGAAATGAAGAACCAATTGATAGCTGCCAGGGATAACAGACCCAGTGTGGGCAAGGAGAGTGGGACGAGTTGCCTTATAAAAGGGTAACATGGGGATTCTTGTGGTGATGGAATATTCTGTACAGTATCAATATCCTGGTTGCAGGGTGTCTGGGTGTCTCAGTCTGTTAAGTGTCAATCCTTGGTTTCAGCTCAGTTATGATCTCAGGGTCGTGAGATAGAGCCCCACATTGGGCTCTGAACTGAGCACGGAGCCTGCTTAAGATTCTCTCTCTCTCCCTCTGCCCCTACCCAGCCCCCTCTTCCCTCTCAAAAAAAAAGGGGGTTGGGGGAGAAAGTCCTAGTTGTGATACTGTACTATAGTTTTGCAAGATGTTACCAGTAGAGGGAACTGGGCATATTAGTTGGGGGTCTCCAGAGAAACAGAACTAATAGGATTATAGATATAAATGTCAATGTTGATATAGATATATGGATATAGATAGACATAAATATATAAGAGGAGATTTATTATAGGAATTGGTTCACATGATTATAGAGAAAGTCCCATGAATGTGCATATTTATTTGTATAATCCTGTACATCGGATCTAGGAAACCATTTAGAAGAAAGGACACCAAAATCACGGTAGTCATCTCTAAGTAGTAGAATTATGAGCATTCTTTTTCTTTTCTTTTTAGCTTATAGGCATTTCCTCATTTTTGTATAGTGAATACTTATTTTATGTGTAATTTTCAAAGCACACCATATATTTAGGACATTATCTAGACCAACCCTTAATCCATGGCTTGAAAACCTGGGACCAATCTCCAAATAATTAGTCATTTCAGTCTTCCATATCATAGAAATCAATATTTCCCAAAGCAGTCCAGGTAGATCTAATTATTAGAAATGAGAGCTATTGAAAGCAAAGGTCTGTACTCCCTGTGCCTTCAGAGGGTTTAAGGACACGGATTTGGTCCGAGCACAGGTCATTTAACTTGGGTCATTCATGGGGGAAAGTGGGAAAGGTACACCCCCCCCAATGGCTCACAAGGGCCACAAGCTACTCAAACACTGTCCACAAGAGACACAAACACGTGAAAGCAAACAGGTGACACAAATTCATCTCTTCTCTGCACCCTCTCTCACGCTGGCCAATTTTAAAACGTAGTTGCTATAATCAGTAGACAGAAATGAAAGGGTAAAAAAACAACCCATTCACACCAAGACTCCAGATCCCCACTAAATATTTTAATGTCTACCCAACAAAAACTGTAGAGGAAACTCCAAAACCTTGATGACACAGTAAAAGGAAATCAGACTTGATGGAGAGTTAACCTTGTTCATAACTGCAAAGACTAAACAAATGTTAAGGTAACACTTTCTGTTCACAGATTTAATGCAATACTAATTAATGGAGCATTAAGAGTTTTACAAATATAAAATACAAAACAATTGTAAAATGCACCTGAAAAGAAGCAAACAAAAATGCTCGTGTTCTGGGAGGAAAAAGATAACGTTGCAGAACTTCCCTTTCCTAGATTTAAAAACATTGTGATGTCATAAAACATAATTCTCAGGCAGCTCAGCTCCCAAATGGAGGGTCTGTTCTGAGTCAGCGCGGAGAAGGAAAACATAGGGGAAGAGGCCGAGGCTGATGGCCATAATGGGTGTCTTGGGAGGGCTTGTTTGTGAGACAAGGTAGCTCAAGTGAAAGGAGGCTTATTTTAAGACTATAATAAGTCATTTCACCTCACTGAGGATGGAAACAGAATAGTAGGACCTCACTGCACAAAAACTATGAACCAATGCAACTCTCTCCAGATCCCAAGAACCCTTCCCCCTGCCTCCGCGAAGTCTTCAGCCAGCCTTCTGCTCCCTCATCATAATGACTGGTTCATGCCCAGATATGAAGGCTCAGCCCACTTTGCTCCAAGGCAGGATAGAGTTTCCTACAGGACTGGCTGAGAGGCTTAATTGTGACTATATTGTCATTCAATCCTTCCTTCTACCCAGTCTTATTTCCTTTACCCTTCTACTGGTGTTGAATCCCTGGGTTCTCCCCAGTAAACTTCCTGCATGCAAATCTCCATCACAGAGTCAGTTTCTGGGTGACTCAGTACACAACAGTTATATTGGTTTGTTTGTTTTTTTAAACAGAAAATACCATCTAACACACAGGTTTTGTGTGGCTATCATATATAAATAGATAGATATTTAGAATCCCTGGATGATCTACATCTGGAAAGCTCATTGACCTCACCAGCAACACTCACACTGTTGCTTCTCCTTTTGGAGACTTCGTTTTCCTGGGACCCTGTTGCAGGTGCTGAATACTAGAAGCAGCCAGGAAGCTTTCCAGTTCAGCTTCTGTCTCATGGTCCTTTCTTTTCTTCTTCAGCTCTCTGGTTGTGCCGGGCCATCTTTCCGGAAAGTTTTCTATCCCATCTTTCCAGAAAGCTACTGGTACTGCTAGCTGTCACTTGTCTCCCTCCACTCACAGTCCAATTAGTCCCAGATGCTGAAGGAGTTGTGGGAATCCCTCAGTGTCACCAGAAGGAGGGGAACTTAAATTCCTCTGGTTACTAATCACCATTTCTTTCATTTGCCCCCATTGACTTTCTCTCATGATCGGAGAGTTAAGTCACTTCCTTACTCCTCTGCATCTTCAAGTTCCTGTGCCCTCTGGGATTTTAATACCCTTTTATAGTAAATCTCTGTATTATACTTTCAAATTTTATTATTATTATTATTATTATGGTTTAAATTTTTTGAATGACAAAGCTATAAATGAGAACTAAGCTCTTTCCTTCCTCCTTCCTTTCCTTCCTTCCTTTAGTACATTTCTTGTGTACCAACTCTGAGTCATCTCTTAAGTGAAGCCAGGCTATACCTACCCCTATTTAAGGTTATTAAATGTGATATTAGGGACACAACCATTCCTTCTTGCAAATTCCCTAGGGGCCAAACTTGGCAGCAGATTGCTGGTCTGGCTGAGTCTTGCAGCACATCCCACTGGAACAACAACCCAGAGCTCATGCCCTTGGATGGAGAACATATTAACAGCATTCTCTTTGTGTAGGAAGGCCTCCAAGTTTTGTAAAGGTCCACTATATTTAGTGTAGTAAAGTGCAATGTCCCTGACCTGTAGATTTCTATCAACCAGCAGGTCTTCAAAGGCCAACTAGACAGGGAGGCTGGAAACCACAACCCAGCCCCCTTCCCAGTGGCTCCTTTAAGACATCAAGCCCTCTAAGGCACTTCTGAATCAAGAGCCATAAAACTGGACCCTCCCCATCCTCGCATTGTTGTTGACCTTAGTTCTCAAGCCTGGACACACTTCTCAATCTTTCCACAACCTTCAGGTTTCTGACCTTGGAACTTTCTCCCATACATAGACTTGCCTCTCCCTCCGGGCAGAGTTTGGGGTCAGCAGAGGGAACTACTGCTCCTTTTCAGCACAGTATCTCAAAGTATGGTCTTTTCAAATGGAGAAATATATAGAGAAAGTAGACAAAGACTGTGAATTTTAATACATTACTCCACCAGTTTCAGAACCTTTCTTGTTTCTCGTTCATCTTTTGCACCTGACCACAGGCACCATTTCTCTGACTTTAACTTCCAACTTTTGTTTTGCTCCTGAATCAGGACTCAGGCTCCCTCACACTGGGACAAATCAAAGAAGGCAGAAAGAAGATAAATTGAACCACAGAACCCTGGAATACTCTGAAGTTGAAGGCATCGGATGCCCCTGAAGATGGGAATGCGGGGTAGAAAGGAAAGATTGCTTAAAAGCCTTTACAATGACCAGTTAAATGCCCAAATCTTCTTCCCGACAGCACAGCCAAGTGACTACCCTTCCTCCACCCTGGAAGAGGCCAGGAAGTTTATTCTTTTGAGAGGCTGGGTCAAAGGCTCTAGGCTTGGTGCACCAGGCACAGTGGAAGACGGGTTGGGGGAGGGGGGGCTAATTAATGAAAAGAAACCATGAACGCCACTCACCCCGCCCTCCAGCCCCTTTCCCCTGATAAGCTCCCAGAAGGCTAGAAGGCAGGTTTATAAATTCCCACGCAAAAAATTTCTCCAACTGACTGACTGACCAGCCTAAGAGAAAAGATCTTCGCATAATGACATTTGGAGGTCCCTTCCCCACAAAAAAGAAATGTGAAACTACTATGAAGCCCAAAAGCCAACACGATCTGCCCATTCAGAGGGGGCATTTAAGTGCCTCACTCTTTAATGTGAATAGACAGCCATTCATGAGAAGTCACTAATGTGAAATACAAACAAAAAGAGTTCAGAGGGAGAGGACAATGTAGGAAATAAAAGAAAACTTCAAACACTAAAATTAATGTCCTTAGAGAGATGCATCCATGGAGTATTTAAATGGCAAGGACGAGATGCCGTTTAAAAACAAAGAAGAACAAAACCAGGAATGGAGAGAGGGGACAGTCGGAGAACCAGACAGAGCTTTACAAAATAACAATATGAAAAAAAAATAACAATATGAGAGCAAAAATTTAAAAATTCAATAGAAGAGTTAGAAGACAAAGTTAAAAAAATCTCCCAGAAAAAAATAAAGATACGAAGAACATTACATCAATTCAAGTGATCCAACAACTGAATCAAGAGTTCTACAAAGAGGGGTGCCTGGGTGGCTCAGTCGACTAAGCGTCTGCCTTCAGCTCAGATCATGATTCCAGGGTCCTGGGATTGACACATCGGGCTCCTTGCTCAGCGGGGAGCCTGCTTCTCCCTCTCCCTCTGGCTGCTGCTCCCCCTGCTTGTGGTCACTCGCGCGCTCTCTCTCTGTCTTACAAATAAATAAATAAAATCTTAAAAAAAAAAATCTTTAAAATCTTAAAAAAAAATTTTTTTAAAGGGTTCTAGAAAGAGTGAAAAGAGAAAATGGAGGGGAAGGGATGACGAAAATAAGAATACACATTAAAAAAAAGAATACAAGTGATAATTTCTCAAAACTGAAGGAAATGTGCTTTCGGATTGAAGGAGCCCATTGTGTTGAGTTCATTCCACACAGTGTACAAAAAGAGACCCTCTTCCAAGGTGCATCGACGTGAAATATCAGAACATTAGGGAGAAAGGGAAGATCTCAAAACCTTCCAGAGAGGAGGAAAAAAACCATGGAAGGCGTTAGCGTCTCAATAGCAAGGTGGGAAGCTAGACAAGGAAGAAGCAATGCCTTTAAAATTCCAAGTGAAAATCATTTCCAACCTGTAATCCTATACCCAGACTCTCACTGCTAAAACAAAGGCATGTCAGACATGCGAGGTCTCAAAAATATTTACCTTTCATGAACTTTTTCTCAGGAAGCTATTGCAGGATGAGATCCACCAAACCAAGTGCATAAAACCAAAAGGAAAATATGAGATCTGGCAAACAAGGGATCCAACAAAAGAGAGATGCAGAAGAAATTCCTAAAGTGATGTCAAAGGGAAATCTTAGGATGACAGCTGGACAGCCGGCCTAGTGAGCAAGAGGTTTAGACCTAAGCTGGATGATGGAAAGTTCCAGAAGAGAAGTCTGTGAGGGAAAAAAAAAACACACACACACAACTGATGGGAGTGGGAGATTTATAATTCTGTCAGAAGGCTTCAGCAGAAATTAATGATTGCTGTATGAAACTGTTTTAAAACAGACAATTAGTAACCTAAGGGAAAACAAAGTGAATAGCTCACCTGTAAATAGTATTTCCATAGGCATAATAATGCAAACGCTGCAAATGAGTTTAACCAAAATTGTGATATGATCGTAATGGGAGGATGGTTGTAGGTGAAGGGCGTGTGTTGTAGAGGGTGGGTATAAGAAAACAAAATCCTACCCTCTGCAATAGGAAATCAGGAGATAATACCTAAACCGAAATGTCACGGGGAAAACAAAACAAAACAAAACAAAACCAGAATAAGCACCACAAGAAATAACTAAAAGGTGTGGGTATAGTTGGCCCTGCAGAGCAGAAATCGTAAGTGGGGAGGAGTGGGCAAAGGGACTGCCATTTTGTTTTGCTGCTGTTGTTAAAAGCTTTGTATTTGATTTTTTTATACTATGTGCTTCTATATTTTGATTTTTAAAAAGACTGAAGAAAAAATGAGGAAGGGAATAAGGAAAAAGAGAAAATCAGGGTAGAAAAAAACAAGATGAAGTCAGAAATAATATTAGATCTAGTACACATCATTGCTAAAGATAGGCTGAAAATTTGGTTCTGAGCTTTTTAGCAGACAGCACAAAGTGGGAAATGTAATCATTTATACAGTTTCACCATGTCCAAGAGATAAAAACAAACCACTTACTCAGGAGAAATAGATCTATTCCTGGTACTGAGATCTGAGAGACATTTTTCCCATCTGTCCTCCTAAAGAGGACATTATGTGACCCAGTGAGCCACAACCTCACCAACTTGCCTCCAGTAACTGCAACAATAAGTTTCATTGAGCTGTTTCTTATGATGTCTCTTGACATAGGTGGATGACAAAATACCAGTGCAAACTCCAGTAAAAGCAATTCTGTGAAAAGATAAAAATCTGTTCACTTCAGAGACGTAGTGAAACATGGTAGCTAGTGGGTGGGCCAGAGTTCCAAATCTGTCTCTTAAGAAAGTTACTTAACTTCTCTGCATTCATTTTTCTCATCTATAAAATAGGCCTAAATATTATCATTTTGTAGGACTTTGTGAGGATTAAGTAAGTTTATGCTTATGAAGCACTTAAAGCAATGCCTGGCATATATAAGCATTCAAAAAAAAAAGAGCCATTATTCAGAGAAATGTTTTTTTAAAAATGGACCGCATATGATAAAACTATACTAAACAAAACACCAAGATATTGGTGAAGGGATAGATACATTGATTAATGGAATAAGTATAGGGAAATAGATGCACACAAGTAAAGCCAACTGATTTTTTTAAAAAGATTTTATTTATTTCAGACAGAGAGAGCACGAGGTAGGGCAGGCAGAGGCAGAGGGAGAAGCAGGCTCCCCACGATGTAGAAATCCCGATGTGAGGCAGGACTCTGGGATCATGACCTGAGCCGAAAGCAGACACTTAAATGACTGAGCCACCCAGGCACCCCATGGCCAACTGATTTTTGACAAAAGTAGAGAAGTATATTTAATGGAGGAAAGATAGTCTTTTCAACAACTGACGCTAGAACAATTGGATATCCGTAGTCAAAGAAATGAACTTTACTGTAAACTTATACACAAAACAACTCAAAATGGAACATAGATTTAAATGTAGGGGTGCCTGGGTGGCTCAGTCATTAAGCGTTTGCCTTCGGCTCAGGTCATGATCCCAGGGTCCTTGGATCGAGCCCCACATCGGGCTCCCAGCTCAGCGGGAAGCCTGCTTCTCCCTCTCCCACTCCCCCTGCTTGTGTTCCCTCTCTCACTGTGTCTCTCTCTGTCAAATAAATAAATAAAATCTATATTTAAAAAAAGATTTAAATGTAATATGTCAAACTATAAAACTTTTAGATAAAAACAAAGGAGAAAGTCTGCAGAACCTAAGGCTAAGTGAAGATTTCTTAGATATGATACTCAATGCATACTCAGTAAGAAAAAATGTGATAAATTGGACTTCGCCAAACTTAAAAATGTGTGCTCTGTTCTTTTGAGAGCAAACCCAGTGGGACGCCTGGCTGGCGCAGTTGCTTAAGTGACCGACTCTTGGTTTCAGCTCAGGGTCATGAGATCAAGCCCCAAGTCAGGTCCTGTGGTCAGTGTAGAGTCTGTTTGGAGTTTCTCTCTCCCTCTTTGTGTTCCTCCCCCCCACCCCCACCGCCCCGTGTGCGCATGCTCTCTCTCTCAAATAAATAAATCTTAAAAAAAAAAAAAAAAAGAGCAAACCTGTCAAAAAGACCCTGTTAAAAGGATGAAAAGACAAGACACAGATTGGGAAAAGTAGTTACAAACCAAAACTTATTAATAGCAGAAAGTACTACAAACCAAACACCTGTAAAGGACCATAAAAAATTCTCAAAATCAACAGTAAGAAAACAATCCAATTAGAAAATGAGCGAAAGGGATGCCTGGGTGGCTCAGTCGGTTACACATTTGCTTTTGGCTCAGGTTATGATCCCTGAGATGGGTTCCTTGCTCATGGAGGATCCTGCTTCTCCCTCTGCCTGCCCCTCCCCCACCCGCTAGGCTCTCTGTCTTTCTCTCTCTGACCAAAAAAAAAAAAAAGGGGGCAAAAGTAATGAAAAGACATTTCTGGAAAGATGACATACAGTGGCAAATAAAAATATATTCAATATCATTAATCATTAGGGAAATGCAAATTAAAACCACATTGAGATTTCACTACACATCTATGAGAATGGCTAAAATAAAATATAGTGACAAAACCGAGTGCTGACAGAGAAACTGGCTCTATCACATGTTGCTGGTTCTAATGTAAGACACTATAACTACTCTGCAACATAATTTGGCAATCTCTTAAAAACACTGAGGGGTGCCTGGGTGGCTCAGTGGGTTAAAGCCTCTGCCTTCGGCTCAGGTCATGATCTCAGGGTCCTGGGATCAAGTCCCGCATCAGGCTCTCTGCTCAGCAGGGAGCCTGCTTCCCCCTGCCTGCCTCTCTGCCTACTTGTGATCTCTCTCTCTCTCTGTCAAATAAATAAATAAAATCTTAAAAAAAAAAAAAAAACAAAAAAAAAAACACTGAACGTACACTTATCACATGACCCAGCAATCAACACTTCTGGGCACACACACACAAGTGCATATAAAACTGAAATCTGAATCTGGATAAAGTCTATTGATTGTACCAAGGTCAGTTTCCTGGATTTGATATTATATTATTGTAACCACTGGGGGAAACTGGGTGCAGAGTACATGAGACCTCCCTGTATTGTGTTTGCAATTTCCTGTGAATCTATAATTATTTCAAGCTAAAGTTAAAGAGGAACAACAAATGCTATGAAAAATGTTAGGTAAATCTTATCAATTTGGGGACTACAGTTATCTTTATTTAGCAAGCTCTTTATAGATTGTATAAAAATGATCATTTAAATATTTGAAGGGTTAGTAGAAATTTTAAAAATTCATCTAAGAATAGTGCTTCTTTCAAAATACAGTGAAGGCAAAGAGGCATGTGGCGGCAGGGTACGTGGACTCCGGGTGCTTCTGTAGGTGCTCCCTGTTTCAGGAAGGCAAGTAGCATAGTTCCAAGAGTCCTTACAAAGTGGCACTTCTTACCATAGTCCCCTGTCTGGCCCTCAGCTTTTCAGCCCCAAAACCTGGTTTTCTTGCAGATCGAGCATGGATTCTCCATTAACTGAGCTCACAAGACTGATGTGCTATGAATGACAATATCAGCCACACTCAGATGTACCAGAAAAGCCAAATTTCTCTCTGTTCTTTAAATCAATTTTCTTTGGGATGCCTGGGTGGCTCTGTCAGTTAAGCAGCTGCCTCTGGCTCAGGTCATGATCCCAGGGTCCTGGGATTGAGTCCCACATCAGGCTCCCTGCCCAGCGGGGAGCCTGCTTCTCCCTCTGCCTGCTGCTCCCTCTGCTTGTGCTCTCTCTCTCTCTGACAAATAAATAAAATCTTTTTTTTTTTTTCAAAAAATCAATTTACTTTGAACTCCAAACCCCCATCCTATAAGCTAGAGGAAATGCAACTTAAGTAATTCTTTGCAAAGTCATCGTTGGTCTGCTGACTGCACAGACACCCACTATTGTAGTCTGAAGGGTACTCCCCAAAATGGTGACTATGGCTTTTGTGATACTTGGGACTCTGTAGTCAATGCCTAGAACGCAGCCTCTCTAGGAAGTCTATGCAGCATTTTTCCCCTGTGGTCTCGTACCTTCTCAGGCTCTGAAATCTCTTCCTTCCCTGCCTCAGGGAAACTCCTAGAGAATTACTTCTCTAATATCCTTTCTCTCACAGTCCTCCAATGACACCCAGCATCATCTGATCAATCAGGTTAGCTTTTCCAGACGGTGGGAAAAACCATTAACTTGAAGCTGGTTTTTATTTTTAGTCCTGCCAAAAAAAACTGTGGTAATTACAAAGCCTCACTGTCTTCTGAAAGGTGGGGGAAAATATAGGGAGAATAAAATAAAATTGGTATTTTAACAAATCATTCTGCCAAAACTGCAGTGAACCAGAAAACCAATTTAATTAATTTGCAATAAGCAAAGAATATCACAGCAACAGGTCACATTCACGTGGCTAGCCCATTCTGCTTTTTTCTTTTCTTTTTTTAAGACTTTATTTACTTATTTGAGACAGTGAGGGAGAGCAAGAGAGAGCACAAGAGGGAGGGCAGGGTGCAGAGGAAGAGGGAGAAGAAGACTCCCCATGTAAGCAGGGAATTTGACATGGGGTTGAATCCCAGGGCCCCAGGATCATGACTTGAGCGAGACAGATGCTTAACTGACTGAGCTATCCAGGTGCCCCATTCTGCTCTCTTTAACATAGATATTCAAGTTTCTAATTAGACTGTTGCTTGAAGAGCCTAGAATCAGAACCAGGGAAATTAGAACAATTCAATATTTAAAGGGGTCAGGCTGAATGAATGAACGAACGAACGAATGAACGAATGAATAAATAAATAAATAAATAAATAAATAAATAAATAAATAAATAAATAAATAAATGGGTCAGACTGTTTTAGTCTGATGTATCAATCCCACGATTGGGATACTGACATCATGCTAAGGGAGTTGGAAACACTGGAAGTTCATTGGCTATGGTCCCTGGGTTCATGTTCATTTTGGGAATGTCCTTGCCAATGAAGTTGCAATATTCAGAGGCATTTGGCTAGGACTCTCTCTCCCAGGAGACCACTTGGATGAATACCACCACCATTTGTCCTAGAGACTGTCCTTTTTCTATGCTTCCACAACTGACCACCTCTTTCATCAAATAACAGGCCAGTCCTGCTTGCCCTAGGATTCATGTCTCTTTGGGATAATTTCGCACAGATCTGTTCCAATCAGTTGCACAGGGACGTTAGATTGAACTCTCAAAGAGCCATATAATTTCTTTATTCTTGGGTTTCCTCTTCCTGCACCTGCCACATCCTGATAATGGTATATACAAAACTAATTATATTAGATCTTCAGTGTGGGATTCTAAACACAGAAGCATCCAAAAGAATTACCTTAAAAATGTTTTAAAATAATTGTACTTTTCTTTTTAAAGATTATTTATTTATTTTGGGGGGGAAAGGTCAAAGGGAGAAGCAGACTCCCTGCTGAGCAGGGAGACCCACGCGGGACTAGATCCTGAGACTCCAGGATCATGACCTGAGCCGAACGCAGTCGCTTAACCAACTGAGCCACCCAGGAGCCCAAAATAATTATACTTCTAAAAAAATAATTGTTAGTATGCATGATGATGGGTGAAATCTGCTGGATACAAATGATCCAAAATAATATCACTGAAATCAGATTTTTAAGTGTTGAGTACATACTGTTAGGTATTAAGTGATTTCACTGTATATGTTCCTAGGTATTTATGTTTTAGTGGGTAACGATATCTTTTTTGGATTATTGTATGTGTTGTGTTGAGATATCTAAACCTCAGATATATCAACAATCTAGTATAAAACAAGCAAGCCCATGACATTTCCTCCCATCCTTTGCAGAGAAATAATGGATGTTCTAACAAAAGTATTGTACTCTGAATTTGAAAGAGCTTGAAAGCAATATTTAGGGTAATTCCTCACCTATATTACCTATGTGTATATTACAAATTATCACCCTATTTTCTCCTTTATAGAAGAATAAGAAAACATAAGTAATAATAGCGGTAATAGTAATAGTAATAATAGATTTCAGGGTCATTTTTCCCATAAAAAGTTTCAGTTATATCACCCATGGTAGCACGAATAAAATTAAGGCTAAGCTTGTTTCCTCAAACTGTTTAGTTCCCTTGTATTCTCTAGTAACTTCTGCTTGCTTTTTATTTCTCTTTTCAATCTTATTTTTCATCTCTAGTTTTCTCAAAATGGCACAAGCAGGGTACTCATCATTACTAATGAGATCTTCCCAATTTTAATCAATTCATTAAGTCCAATAAAGCAAGAAAAAAACACCAGCCAACTGGCCTCATGAATGATTTTGTAATAGCTTTATCTATCAAGATAAATAGATAGGCCAATAGCATGTTAGGGCTTCTGAGTAATTCCAGTATAATTTTAGGCTTCCAAAGGCAGTATATGAGAAAATGAAGTTTTTTAAAGTTCGGTTCAACTGGTTTGGGGGGAAAAGAGCATAATGTTTCTATCAAGTTGTGCTGTTTTATTTTGATTTGATTCCTTGACTATTTATGAAACACATGAATGTTTATGAAATACATGAATATATTTACTTTGAGCTTTGCTTTCCTCCAACTCATGCATACTGACCCTTTTTTATTTATGTAAACTTGAAATAATAATAATAAGCTAGTTGTGTTCAGCTCTGTCCTTTGAGATGAAGAGATGCAGTCATAGCCCCAGAGGGAAGTCATATGGTCTCCATTGCTCTCAGCATGATTATAAGTGATGACTGTGCCCAGAATCTTGTTCAGATGACCATTTCACCCAAGACACATTTTTGTGAAATACAGAACACCAGGCATTAGGGTAAGATGAGGCTCAGAAGAGTTAACATGTTTTATTTTGCTAAGACAAGAATAGATCCAGTTGCATGGATCATTATTACCTACTGACTCCATCCTATTGCATCAAGATTGGAGCAATAGGACAGACTCTGTTCTTGTCCTCCTGGCTCTGGCCAGAGCTCCTGTCTTGCACACACACCGTGACGTTTACTTGACCAGGAGGAACCAAGGGCACAGGGAGAGCTGCCTACTGTTGCCATGTTGCATGAGGTGACAAGAATATCTCTTTAGGGAGCGCCTGGGTGGCTCAGTGGGTTAAGGCCTCTGCCTTCGGCTCAGGTCATGATCTCAGGGTGCTGGGAACGAGCCCCGCATCGGGCTCTCTGCTCAGCAGGGAGCCTGCTTCCCCCTCTCTCTCTGCCTGCCTCTCTGCCTACCTGTTCTCTCTCTGTCAAATAAATAAATAAAATCTTAAAAAAAAAAAAAAGAATATCTCTTTAGGTTTAATTTTCACCGCAGGGAATCATAAAATCAGATTACTGCACAGAATGGGACTCACTCTAAGAGGCGAGAGTGAGATTTAGAAGCCTTTCAGCCCACTTATCAAAATGCTTATAGTTCCCATTTCATTGCGGATGAAACAATAATAAATATTAAGCAAAGGAAGTTGATCCACATCCAGAGGATTGTATTAAGTCAAACGACAAAAGCTGTGCAGATCCCAGGCAATGAATTTCATATTAAAATTCACAGCAACCCATAGGCACATTTCATCAAAAGCCTTAAGAGAGACATTATAGTGTATCTTTCTCACTGCTGACTCTATCATGAGTCTGACTGAAAAACAAACAGTGATCACAAAAATCAGTATTTTTTTTTTAATCGGTATTTTTCTTTTAGCAAAGTAGCAGATCTAGGGACCTATCAGATAGTGTTGTCCACACAGCAGTATCAAGGTATTATTTCTTATAACGAAATTTAATTTCACATTTTAAACTTTAATTTTTTTTTAAAAGATTTAGTTAATTGTTTGACAGAGAGAGTGAGCGAGCACAAGCAAGGGGAGCAGCAGAAGAAGAGGGAGAAGCAGGCTCCCGGCTGACCAGGGAGCCTGATGCGGGGCTCCATCCCAGGACCCTGGGATCATGACCTGAGCCGAAGGCAGATGCTTAACCATCTGAGCCACTCAGGTGCTCCAAATAGCAAGTATTTTCTTTCTTTTTTTTTTTTTTAAGATTTTGTTTATTTATTTGACAGAGACAGAGAAAGAGCACACCGCGAGCACAAGCAGGGAGAAGGGACAGAGGGATATGGAGAAGCAGACTCCCACTGAGCAGAGAGCTGGATGCGTGGCTCAATCCCAGGATCATGACCTGAGCTGAAGGCAGACGCTTAACCAACTGAGCCACCCAGGGACCTCCATAGCAAGTATCTTCTAAAGCAATCTTCTTAATTGACCTTTTAATCAATTAGGCTGAGTGTGAGGGAAAGTAGGTCAAAATAAAGTTATTATGCAGTCTTAGTATTTTTTAAACTTTGTTTTATATTTGGGGATTTTTAATTTATGTGTGGTTTATAATATACCTATGTGATATGTGTACCCAGTGGTATGCTCGTAAGTCAGCCCTTGAAATAAGTAAAGTCCTGATTTATAGCCTTTGACAATTTCCATGCTGTAAATACTCCCACCATGGCCAATTTCAAGCCACCCACATGATGCCACTGAACATGAAGTTGGGAAGAGATATGCACATGTGGCTCTAGTGAATCAGTACTAACAAACCCCAGCTCACTGCCGTATCTATACATAGATGTATAAACATATACATAAACATATACACACATATACATACATATATAAAGATATGTGTGCACACAGCACATACTCCTGTGTGTATGGGTATGTATACACCACACACACACACACACACACACACACACACACGAACACACATACACGCCCACGCGCACAAAGAAGGCTACAGAGTAGAGGGGAAGACTGAAGGCAGTGACTACTTTGAAATTCCACTTCTACCGATCCATCTCTAGTTATGTGACTTGGGGCAAATCACTTAACTTTTCTGTTCCTCGGTTTTCCTCTTTTGCATTATGAACATAATTATACCATTTAGAAGGTACGTTACGCAGATTAAATAAATTAATATGTGCAAAGTATTAACAGTAACATGTAAGTGCTATATAAGCATCGGCTATGTTTACTGCTGTTGCTATTAATATTATTACCTACATATAACTCTGTGTGTGTGCATACACGTGTGTACACACAGATGTAATGATTTTTCAGGATCTTGAATCCCTGAACCAGCTGCGGCTGCCCTGCATCTCCTTCTCCACTCCCCAGCCTCTGTTCCATCTCTCCCCTCCTCTAATTTGCAGGTTCAGGTTAGCCTTGTAGGGATTAGACTCTGTCCCAATTAGAATCAGCAAATCGTTAGACTTGAGGAAGGAGCTGTTTTGTTATGGGGCCTTAAGTGTGCTGTCTTGCCTGCGTGTCCCTCTCCATCAGTCCCTGGGGAGCTCTAAGAACTGGAGCGTTGCCCTGAGTGTTTGGCTACCTACCTTCATCCCCCAGAGCATTTGAGCTCATGTTGTTGCCTCTCTTCTATTGCTTTCTGACTGGTGTCTTTTCCTAATCCTTGTTCTCAGTGTATACCTGGATCTCCGGACCTCAACTGCTGGGTTTTGACCTCATGATCTTGCTTTGCTTTGGAACCCCAACTGATGATCTTGTTCTCGACCTTCCTCATTTCTTATCCATTTTTACTGCAATTCCAATTCTCTTGACCTGGGATATCTATAACTATGATGGCCACTCAACCTGGGTTTTCCAGATAGTGTCAATTTCAAATATTCTGTCCTTTTGACTCTAGTGCTTTGGTATATAAAGTATATTGCCTAGAGAATTTTTGGTGACAGAAAGAACTACAAAACCCCATAGTTTTTTTTTTTCTTTAATCCAGAAAAATCATGGTGGGTCTAACCTTTTAACTTCCAATATTGAAGTGACCACTAGTCTTTTTTTTAAGATTTTATTTATTTGAGAGAGAGAGAGAGAGAGAGAGAGAGAGAGAGAGAAGGAGTATGGGGGAGGGGCAGAGAGAGAGGGAGAAGCAGGCTCCCTGCTGAGCAGGGAGCCTAACACAGACCTGGGATCATGACCTGAGCTGAAGGCAGACGCTTAACCAACTGAGCCACCCAGGTGCCCCAAGAAGTGACCACTAATCTTAATGGCCAAGCCTAATCCATAGCCCAAGTCCTACTATTTTATCAGGCAGTAACATAGTGCACGGTGTAAGTGATTTGGAAAGAAGGCAGAGCTCACAGGAACTATAGTTCCTCATAGTTCCTAAAAACTTCCTTGCCCCAGAATTCAAATAATGGCAGAAATGTCACACATTCTGTTCTCATTTAAAAAAATTATTTACTCTGTTTGTGTGTACATATTGTAACCATCTGATATTTGTTGTCTGGATGTAATGGAGACAAACAACTTGACTGTTTTCCTCCATTCCACCTCTTAGTGACCACATGTGTATTAGCAGCTGTCTCTAAAGATGGTGCGCCCTGGTAAAATCCTCTGTAAATCAGAAAGTAGCTAAATTTCTGCGAAATCTAAAATCAGTGGTTGGAGCTTGGCTACCCCATCATTTCCCACTGATTCAAACTCTGCCGGCAGCTTCCCTGCCTTGCCAGGCATTCAAAGGCAAATTCTTGAAAATATTCCCTCTGAGAAAAACGGCAAAATTCACATTTCCACTAGAGTTCTTTTTTTTTTTTCTGCATTGTGAGAGAAAGCATTTTACTGATTTATTTACATGCATGCTTTTCTTCTGTAAATAGACAATAAATTTTTGTAGGTAGTCTTGATGTGTTATCTTTATTTTGGATTTTCTTTATGTGAAACCAGTGAATAGAACTAAGTGTTAGTGGATTGGAGGAAAAGAAACTGGTTATTATGCAAGAACAGGGCTGTAGTTATCCAGGACTACTACTAGTGAGGCAGACTGATATATTTCTGCAGGTTTATAGGTCAGCATCCACTAGAGTTCTAAGTAACAACTATTTCTCGAAATCAATGTATTCTATTGAAAGGGAGAAGAAGCATTCTAGCATCATTTGATGATGGTGGTTGTGGTAGTGGGGGTGGGACAGGGTAGGAAGGGGAAGGTCATAGACAAAAATCCTTTTTTCTTTAGAAACTCCCATGCAAGCAAACCTTGGGTCCTTCTCTTTTTAGAAATGACTCACTTTAGCAGTCTAAATAAAACTCATTCTTTTCTACTTACTCCCCTTTATTTATTTATTTTTTTAGATTTTATTTATTTATTTGACACAGAGAGAGAGATCACAAGTAGGCAGAGGCAGGCAGAGAGAGAGGGGGAAGCAGGCCTCCCGCTGAGCAGAGAGCCCGAAGTGGGGATCGATCCCAGGACCCTGAGATCATGACCTGAGCTGAAGGCAGAGGCTTTAACCACTGAGCCACCCAGGCGCCCCCTTACTCCCCTTTATTAAAAGAGAAAAAAAGAGTAAGGTTAGATGGGATACTGGGCTGTCATGAAGCATAGATTTTAAACTACCTTTCTCGCTGACTTTCCTAATGAACCCCCAGGTGGTCTATAGATAGAATTCAGGGTGCCCGTGAATTTGGAAGGGAAAAAATTACATCATTATTAATTGAAATTTAGCATTTCATTCAGCACCTCCCAACATCTCCTCTATCTGTTACTTCTTCCCATTTGTAAGCTTAAATGTTCCACGTAGTCCTTCAATTATTACTACAGATGAGAAACCACAGAGTGTTAGTAGGACTTGTGACTTTTCACCAATAGAAACCAGATATTTTCTTATTGCTCTACATTTGTTGCTGATATCTCAAAATATAACCATTTATCACTACTTCAAAATTATGGTAGTTAATAGATTTGCTGCTATAACTTAAAATTTTATGTGTTAATAAGAAAGCACATATCTTACAATATCACACATTTGTTTTTTAATATTCTGATGACTGCATTTTGATAGAATTGGTTTCCTTTGGTTCTTATGTACCCTATTTTTTAAAAACATCTTTATTGAGGTATAATTCACATCACATAAAATTCACCCATTTAAAGTGTACAATTCAACAGCTTTACTGTAGTCACAGAACTATGCAACCATCATTATAATCTAAGTTTAGAACATTTTCATTACCACAAAAAGAAATCCATACTCATTAGCTATCACTTGCCATTCTCCTCCTTCTATTCCCCAGCCCTAGATAACCACTAATCTACTTTCTGTCTTTATAAATGTGCCTATTCCAGACCTTTCATATAAATGGAATCATACAATATGTGGTCTTTTGTGACTTGCTTCTTTCACTTAATGTAATGTTTTTAAGGCTCATCTGAGTTGTACCATGTATCAGGACTTCATTTCTTTCTACTGTCAAAAAATATTCCATTGCAATGAATATACCATGTTTTTATTCACGCTGATGGAGATTTAGGTTGTTTCAACTTTTTAGCTATTATGAATAATGCTGGTATGAGCATTCATGTACAATTGTTTGTGTAGATGGGCCTTTTAATTTATAATGGGTTTATACATAGAGTTGCTGGGTCATATGGTAATTACATGTTTAACTTTTTAAAGACTCGCCAGACTGTTTTCCAAAGTGGTTGTACTATTTTATACCACCAGCAGCGTTTGCCAGTTCTGATCTCTCAATATCCGTTCTATCTCTTTTTATTGTGTATCTTTTTGTTTATAGCATTCTAGTAAGTATGAAGTAGTATCTCATGGTGGTTTCGATTTGCATTTCCCTAATGGCTAATAATGCTTCTCATTTTTTCATGTGGTTATTGTGGTGTCTAAACAGGGTGCCCCTCGATCGGATGGGGGCCCCCAGATGTGGGGCAACAATAAGGTGGAGACCAGTGGCGTGGACAGTGAAAGGATTCACCCGAGGCAGAACAAAAGAGACAGAAGTCTATTGAACATACCGCAGGGGAGTGGCGGGCAGAACAGTGGCAGGAAGGACAGCAGAGAAGAGGCTGTGTGCAAGGAAGCACTGGGTGGGGGCTGTTTTTAAAGTGGGGAGGTGAGGAGTATGGCAACATAGGGAATTCTCCCTTTTTGGTAACTGTGCCTGGTTGTAAGTAGCCCATTGGTTAGTTACGGTCTATGGATATTTCGAGGTGGGTCACCTGATGGGCCTTTTCTACATTCCACTGCTGAAACCCTTTTGCCAGTTACAGGCCATTTGTATTCCTTTTTTTTTTTTTTTTTTTTTTATTTGACAGAGAGAGAGAGATCACAAGTAGGCAGAGAGGCAGGCAGAGAGAGAGGGGGAAACAGGCTCCCTGCTAAGCAGAGAGCCCGATGCGGGGCTCGATCCCAGGACCCTGAGATCATGACCTGAGCAGAAGGCAGAGGCTTAACCCACTGAGCCACCCAGGCATCCCTGTATTCCTTTTTTGAAGAAATATCTACTGAAATCCTTTGCCCATTCTTTAATTGGCTCATCTGCCCTTAATTATTGAACTGTAAGAGTTCTTTATATATTCTGGATAGAAGTCCCCTATCATATGTAGAATTTGAAAATATTTTCTCCCATTCTGTGTGTTGCCTTTTGAATAACTTGGTATTATTTGCAGAAGAGAAGGTTTTAATTTTGAAGTAGTACAATTTACCTTTTCTCTTTGTGGTTTGTGCTTTTGATATCATATCTAAGAAATCATTGCCTTGGTAATGATTGCACAACTCTGTGAATATACCAAAAACTATTGAATTATATATTTTAAATGAGTGAATTATATAATATGTGGCTTAATCTAAGAGAGATACCTTTAAAAAATAGCAAAAGAAAAGAAGAGGTAGATTGAGAAAAATCCAGACCTTGGTGTCACTGTTTGGTCATCTCTGTACATAAACCAATAAATCCTCCTTACTGTTTAAAAATAAATAAGTAAGTGGGGCACCTGGCTGGCTTGACTGGAAAAGCATTCAACTCTTGATCTCCAGGGTTGTAAGTTCAGGCCCCACAGTGAGTGAAGATTACTTAAAAAAAAAATTGAAATCAATAAATCAGGTCCTAAAATTAGACCATGATAATGGTTGCACAACTCTGTAAATATACTAAAACTATATATACTTTAAATGGATGGATTTTACGGTATATATAGATTATATTTTGATAAAGCTGTTTTAAAAAAGGAAGAAGAAACCATTCCCTAATCTACAGTTATACTCTAGTTCACTCATGTTTTCTTCTAAGAATTATATCGTTTTAGTTCTACTAGGTTTCTGATCCATTCTGAGTTAATTTTTGTTTATGGTGTGAAGAAGGAGTCCAACTTCACAAACTTGATTTTACGCTCTTTAAAAAAAAAAAGATTTTATTTATTTATTTATTTTAGAGGGAGAGAGAGAGAGCATGAGCAGGGGGAGGGGCATAAGGGGAGGGAGAGAAAGAATCTCAGGCAGACTCCCCACTGAGCATGGAGCCTGATGTAGGGCTGGATCTCAGGACCCTGAGATCAATCACTACCCCAGCCAAAATCGAGTCGGCAGTTCAACCGACTGAGCCACTCAGGGAGCCACTCTGCCCCTTCCCCCTGCTCATGCTCTCTCTCTCTCAAATAAATAAATAAAATCTTAAAAAAAAAAAAAGAACATTATTTTGAGAGGGAGTCCATAGGCTTCACCAGATGACAAGGTAATTCATGGTATAGAAAAAATGAGGAATCTTTGCTTTAGAAATTGGACAATACTCTTACTTTTCTGGGCCTCAGTCCCCACACCCTGGGAAATTCAAGGGTGGGATTGAATTGGGAAGCCCCTTCCAGTTCTATGGTGCCTTTCATTGTGCAGACATTATGTGTAGAGATCAATGACTCTTCTCTTAAGAAAATACTGGTTGCTTCTAAGTATTTTTTTTAAAGGAAGCCAAGCTCTGGCAATCACGAAAGGGCTCAGCCAGAGCTTTATGAAGTGTTTTAAGGGGCAGAGGTGACACAATAGGGGAAGGAAATGTTTTCTATTGAAAAGCAGTCAATTGCCTGCAACAAGTCGCCAGCAAACTGGGAAAAGATTTTTTTCCTCTGGTTTCAGCTGAATGCCAGCTTTTGGAAGGTAAATAGAACAGGCCAGATGAAAGGGTAATAGACATCCCTAAATGAGGGAGGGCATTGTTTGTACAAAGTTAGCAGGAGGAGAGATGCCAAGCGTGCAACTGAGCCACTGGCACTAAAGTCATCAAAGGGGAAGAAAAATTCGGAAAATACAATCAAATCTTTACTTTTGCAATGATAAAGGTAATTTTACAATTGTTGCTCCATATAATTTACTTTTTTCTTAAATTTTAAACACGGTTTAGAAGGTGTTACATATTGCTTGGGTCTCTTTCAAAATTAATCAAATAATTATGAAAAAATCATTTGCATTTTCAAAGGCTTTAGCATTAAAATCTATAAGCTATTTGATCATTGTCTCTATGCACTGCAGTTTTTCCTGGAATCTATTTCTCTACAACGGAACTACTGATAATAATTACAAAAAGGAAGCAAACCGTCTGCAAAAAGTTCCATTAAACACAGAGTTTAAGAAAGACTATGGGATATCTGCAGAAGGGCTAGAATGTTCTTCTGAGGCTTGTAAATTACCCTGATGCATGGGCCACGCTAAATTCTCCATGTTTTCTCAAATTTTGCATGTCATACGTTGACATCCTTTTAAATTAACGGTATCTCTTATGAAGGATGAGGAGAAAATCCTTAGAGGCTCGAGAGTCAGGACTTTCACTTTTCCTCTCCCCAGCCCTTTTTCCTCAGCCCTTTTTCCCCCCTTTCAAGAAGTACCAACAGTGTGGGGAAGAGGAAGAGTGAGGGCAGAGAGGGAGCAGGGTCAGCACGAGAGCCCTGCCGGCTAGTCAAAGGTCAGCACGGAAGGGACTGTCTGTGAGAGGACAAGGAAGCTGAACTTCTCGTGAGCCAGCTCAGCTGGACGACAACCAATCTCTATCTCCTTCCTGGGCCTGCGTGGAGCTCTCCATGGCTCTGTGTGGCCCTACGTAAAAACAAAAATACTCTGTAGAAATAGGGTCTAGTTTTACCTTTTTAGGTGAACGGACTGAGCCAGGTTTCAGCAGGGGGTCAAGGGACAGAGGACAAAGAGGACCAAACCGGTATTTGCTCTGTCAGAAACTTACAGGCTTATTTGGAAAGACTGAAACTAAATAAAGACTTCTTATGAGCATAGGACTAGAGTTGTGAAATCTGGTCAAAGGGTTTCATGCAAGGATGCCTATATATATATATATATATATATACACACACACACACACACACACACACACACACGTATGTATACACTCTCATGGTGATGGGGAAAGTAAAGAAAAATGCAATATTTTAATTAGGAAAGAAAGTTATTATTTTTTCATAAATTCATAACATTTCTCATGCTAGCAATTTTCTTTTTATACTGGAACGCAGGAGCGATGCTCCCAAGTTTTTGCCCCTCTCCTCAAAATGAAAAGGGAAGTAAAATTCTTTTCACAGAAATAAAAAGCACTTTTTTAAAAAAAGATTTTATTTGTCAGAGAGAGAGAGCCAAAGAGCACAAGCAGGGGGAGCAGCATGCTGAGGGAGAAGCAGACTCCCTGCTGAGCGGCGAGCCCTACATGGAACTTGACCATGACCCGAACCGAAGGCAGATGCCCAACCAACTGAGCCACCCAGACGCCCCTAAAAGGCACTTAAAAAAAAAAAAAAAGCATCAAATCAACATTAGATGACTTATTAGAAAAAAATCTTCTTGTTTAATTGGGTTTTTCTTCAGATTTTCTAAGAAGAAAAATTGATGTCTGCCTTGATTTTTTAGTTCCTTTTTTGCTTTCATAAATTGTTTTCCCACATTTACTTCCTGGGGGGAGTACTATTTTATTGTTCTGTGAAAATCTGATTGTAATCCATCAGACATCAAGTGTTAGTAAGGTAATATGTGTAAAACTGGGGGTGTCTGGGTGGCTCAGTCAGTTAAGCATCTGCCTTTGACTCAGGTCAGGCTGACCCAAGTTGGGCTCTTCTCCCTCTGCCTGCTGCTCCCCCTGCTTGTACTCTTTCTCTCTGTCAAATAAATAAATAAAATATTTTTTAAAAATTATGTGTAAAACTGAAAAACAAACATTTATGTCCAGAAATGATTTTTGCTTTTTATGCACTAAGGTGTTCTCAGCCTATATTCTGGAAATGTGCATTGAATCATAAGTGATATCTGATCTCTACTGAGGACATGATCTTTCCCCAATGCCTGTCTGGTTCGTTGTCTTTTTCATGGGAGGAAGAATACTGAAGAGTGGGTCCAACAGGCAGGAATGTTACCCAAGGTGGCCTGAGACAACATAGCTGGATGGAGAGTCCCCAGTTTTCATCATCCTATTTGCAGGGAGACAAGGTCATGGCACAGAAGACAACCTTGTGCGTTTGTGGGCCAGGCAAACGCAGAGAAGTAAGTGGTGAAGCTGAGATCAGGTGAGTGAAGATCTGAACAGAGGGAGGTGGGTGGAGAGGGTCAAGGGTAATGTTTCAGTTCTGAAGCCACAAACGGGAAACGGGGCCAGAGTGCCTCTTTTATGTCAGCTGTTGAGAGAGGTTCTATCGCTTGGAGCAGACGCCCAGCACTCCAGGCTGAACACTGAAAATCAATATGTATACCAGACCTATTTGTATTCACTCTTTTAAATACTTTCTTTTCATCTCAGTGCTGTAATAGTTTTTTATCCTTTCATTCTTCCTTCCATGGGTTCTTGTTTTTAAACTCCATTCTCTACGGTTCTAGGTTCCTTTGCATTTTTTGGGTTTGTTTTCTTTAAGCGCTTTGTGAAAGCTAGCACTTTTGCCTTTTTTTCCCCCCTTTGTTCGTGTATTTTGACCTGGAAACCAGGACTTTATGTTGGCCTAGATTTCTCAGGTCTCTAATCAACTCTGTGGAAAGTGAAATAGTTTGGCGACAGGCATAATAATAATAATTAAAAATAACTGTGAGCGCAGAACTAAGAAATGAGATTCAAAAATAAGAAGGAAGGTGATAGAGAGTCCTAGGCTTTCATGCAAAAATATCTATTCTGGCCAACTTAGAAGCACCCTTACAAATCAGTTAACAGCATCTCTCTATGTGGAGAAAAGAAAAACCATTGGGAAATACTGCCTTCAGGAGTCAAGTTTGCTTTGTGTATTACCTTCTGGTGAAATTCCCATATACAAACCAACCTTTGAATACCATGATGAAAACAATGGCTGCCACTGGTAAGATTTCCAAGGGTCCTTGTAAAACATAGAGTAGATTTGTTTTGCTGGGACAACTACTTCGTAGACGTTCTCACTTAAATCCATGCACGGTCATTTTCTATCTCCCATTTATGCATTCTTGTTTGCTGAATGTAGTCTTGTCAACGAGTTATTTTAAAAAGTACTTTTTAAAGTTACCCACACCCTAAACAGCATAACTGCTGTGTGTATACAAATGCCCTGGAAAGGCACCAGTCAGGTATTGGGTGTAGGCACAGAACAAACCGCATCGTCTGCCTTGGCAGCCCTGTCCTCACCTGCAGGCTGCCCACACACGCTCCTTTCCAAACGGTGCTCTTCTGATGCCAATTGGCTAGCTGAGCCCCTCCGGGAGGAGGTCTATGGGGGGGGAGGGGGGGAAGGTGATGCGGAGAAATATTTTATAAACTAAACTTTAAGCTTTAAATTTGATTTACTCTTTCGACCAATTCACACTATAAGTCCCATCTCTTAAAAACCTTGGATGCTGAGGAGTTAAAGGGTATGGAAGCTGGTGTAGCCCAGGGCTGTCATCCAAGGCCGGCAGAAAAGGCATCAGGAAGGGTTTGGTTCTGGCTAGGCTACAGACAGGACATCTGGATGCAGGGAAGGCCTAGAATGCCAGAAACAGCTTTTCTTTTTGGTGTTAGGCTTCATTAAGTTCAATCTGGGGAGAGTCTTTTTGGTTTGAGACCCAAACTGAGAGTCTTCTTTGAATAGGGATTTAATATTTTGAATTTTATGGAGCAAAACACCCACTACATATAGTCTTTTGGTAAGGAAAGTCACAAAAAGCAATGTACACGAGTAAACATATTTTTAAAAGGATGCAGGCCAGACTCCTAGATTTATAAATACATAGAAATTATCTGTAGTCTTTAAATAATTTTGATAGGAATAGATAAATCTGAATAGATCGTCTAAAAAAAAAAAAACCTTGTTTGTTTGTTTGTTTTTTTGTATTGTACCAGTCTATGATTCTGATAAAGAATTATTTTATTGTTTTTCCTATAGTTCACCTGAAAAAGCAGCTTCACCACACTGGAATTACTTTGAAGTCTTTAAAATTATTTTCCTTCTCCATTTTTGTTTTATATTTAATTATGTTACATTTGGCATAAAGTTGGCATAGGTCAGTTATAATTCCTTTCACAGGAAATTTTCTTTAGTAAAATTGAAAGAAGAAAAAATGCTGCAGGGAAATTATAGCAACTTCCTACTCTATATCACTCATGAACATACACTCTTTTTGGAACTACCCTCTTTAAAAGATACGATCTATTCTTACCTAGCTATAGCAGTCTGCTTTAGATTTGTATGTGTTATTCTTAACAATTAAAGAAAAAGGTGAATGTAAATTCACTTGGACAAAACAAAACAGGAAAGAGAATATTATCCTTAAGAGAATTCTTACCTTAAGGAAGAGAAAACGCACGTATCTTTCAAAACACGCATCTTTCTGGGTGGGGAAGGGAGGAGGGGGGCAGACTTTTTCCTCTCCAAGGCATTAATTGCCACCTAGCAGCAGAGAAGGGAATTGCGCACTAACATTGGACTTCAAGTCAATTGGTTTTAAAGGGCACGTTACACTTTTTTTTTTAAAGTAATCTCAACACCCAACATGGGACTTGAACCCACAACCCCAAGATCAAGAGTTGCCCGTTCCACAGACTAAGCCAGCCAGGCGCCTCTAAAGGGCATGTTACTTTTTTTTTTTTTTTTAAGATTTTATTTATTTATTTGTGAGAGAGAAAGAAAGAATGTGAACAAGAGAGAGAGACAAGACAAGCAGGGAAAGGGGCAGAGGGAGAAGCAGACTCCCTACTGAGCAGGGAGCCTGATGTGGGACTCGACCCCAGGACGCTGGGATCGTGACCTGAGCCGAAGGCAGACGCTTAACCAACTGAGCCACGCAGGCGAAAGGCATGTTATTTTTATCATGACCAATATTTAAAGAATTATTAGCCTACTGGTAGATTAGAGATTGAATTTTTTTCTCTCTTGGCATGAGGAAAGAAAAAGAAATACAACAAATGAAAAATTTTGGCTTATTCATAAGAATGCTCTTTCCATCATAAAATGTCTTGGTTTTTGTTGTTGTCGTTGCTGTTGTTTCTCAATGGTTACCCTTGCCACCTCAGCAATAAACCAAGGAGAAGAAATGCTGAAGTCACTCTGACACTAAAAAATGCTGGCTTTGGCTTATTAAAGGAAGAACTGTCTGTTGTTAATACAGAAAGTGGTTTCCAAATAATCCGGGGTGGATTTCTATAAAAAAAAGATCAGAATGGATTTTATTTGGCTAGGATGATAAGAGGTTGTTTATTTTGAAAATCAGAAGACATCTTCCTATAAAGGATGAAATAATTTCTAGACCAATGATTATTCAAATCTGTTGAAGAAGGACATCCTTATTTCAAACTTTACCAACTATGTGTTTACTCTTATAGCAGTCAGCCATACTGAACGCCAAAGCTTTAAAGGAGTCTCTATCATTGTATCTCATAGATCTTGGCAGCTAAATAAAAATATCTTCTTTCTTCATAGAAGATGTACAGATGGCCAATAGATACATGAAAAGATACTCAATATCACTCATCATCAGGGAAATGCAAATCAAAACCACAGTGAGATATTACCTCACACCTGTCAGAATGGCTAAAATCAAAAACACAAGAAACAACAAGTGTTGGTAAGGATGTGGAGAAAAAGGAACCCTCATACACTGTTGATGGGAATGCAAACTGGTGCAGGCAGTGTGGAAGACAGAATGGAGGTTCCTCAAAACATTAAACATAGACCTACCCTACAATCTAGTAATCGCACTACTAGGTATTTACACAAAGAATACAAAAACACTAATTCAAAGGGATACATGCACCCTTATGTTTACTGCAGCATTATTTACCATAGTCAAACTATGGAAACTGCCCAAGTGCCCATTGACTGACTGATGAATGGATAAAGAAGATGTGATAGATAGATAGATAGATAGATAGATAGATAGATAACAAAATATTACTCAGCCATCAAAAAGAATGAAATCTTGCCATCTGCAATAACATGGATGGAGCTAGAAAGTATAATACTAAGCAAAATTAGTCGGCAAAAGACAAATACTATATGATTTCACTCATATATGGAATTTAAAAAGCAAAATAAATGAGCAAAGGAAAAAAAAAACAAAGAAATAGACTGTTTTTTAAAAAAAAAAAAACTTGATGCTTGAACTCAAAATCCTGAGAGCATGAGTTGCATGCTCTACCAACTGAACCAGCCAATCAAGAAAGAGACTCTTAACTAGAGAACAAACTGATGGTTACCAGAGGGGAGGTAGATGGGGAGATGGGTGAATTAGGTGATGGGGATTAAGGAGTACATTTTCATGATGAAAAATAAGTAACATTTTTAAACAGGAATCTTTTTTTTTTTTAAAGATTTTATTTATTTATTTGAGAGAGAAAGCATGAGAAGTGGAAGGTCAGAGGGAGAAGCAGACCCCCTGCTGAGCAGGGAGCCTGATGCGGGACTCGATCCCAGGACTCCAGGATCATGACCTGAGCCAAAGGCAGTCGCTTAACCAACTGAGCCACCCAGGCGCCCTAACCAGGAATCTTTTTTTTTTTCAACTTCTTAGCTTTTGAAGTTCTCCTAAATATTTAATTTTGCTTGAATCTCCTTTGAAAATGTTTATTTTATTTATTTATTTATTTATTTATTTATTTATTTTTAAACTGTGCTTTTTAAAAAAATTTTATTTATTTGAGAGACAGAGAGAGCACGAGCAAGGGGAGGGGCAGAGGGAGAAGGAGAAGCAGATTTCTTGCTGAGCAGGGAGCCTGATGTGGGGCTTGATCCCAGGACCCTGAGATCATGACCTGAGCCCAAGGCAGACACTTAACTGATTGAGCCACCCAGGCACCACATTATTTTATTTATCTATTTAAGATACTATATATGGAGGAGGGAGTCACTCACTGGACAGTTTGCCACTTTTTATCTAGCTAAGTAATAGGTATTGTTACTGTATCTATTCTATGAGTATATTATCACCAAGGCAACCAGCAACATTTTAGAAGACAAATGCTGGTTTTAAGATAATAGTAGTAGCTAATGTTTTATTGAGTATTTACCATGTGCCAGACAGTGTGTTAAGCACTTTAAGTGAAAAGTTCACTTAGTCATCACAATAATCATAAAAGATACTTTTCAATATTATTTTTATTTTACTTTTATTTTTTAAAAATATTTTATTTATTTATTTGACAGACAGAGTAAGTGAGCCCAAGCAGGGGGAGCGGCAGGCAGAGGGAGAAGCAGACTCCCCACAAGCAGGGAGCCTCATGTGGGTCTTGATCCCAGGACCCTGGGATCATGACCTAAGCCAAAGGCAGACACTTAATCGACTGAACCACCCAGGTGCCCCTTAAATATTTTATTTTTAAGTAATCTCAGCACCCAGTGTAGGGCTCGAACTCACAACCCCAAGATCAAGAGTCACGGGCTCTACCAAGTGAACCGCCAGGAGCCCTGGTGACTCCCAATTTTAGATCTGCAGCCTCCATCTCTCCACTGAACTCCAACTCACATGCCAACAAACTATGCCTTAACTCCACTAGGAAGTCCAGCAGACATCCCAAAGTTGAAATATACAAAACTGCCTCATCATATTTCCCTCAGAACCTGCTCCTCCTATCTCTCCTTCCTTGCAGTTCACTGTGACTCCATTCTTCCATCTGCTCGGACCAATAACATTGGTCATTTTGGAACCTCTCTTTCTCTTACCTGCCACATCCAATCCATCAGTAAAGTACTGTTGGCTCTGCCTTCAAAATATATGCAGAATCCAACTATGTCCCACCATCTCAGCATTGCAACTCTGGTCTAAGCCATTGTCATCTCTCAGTAAGACCATTCCTCTTGTTAGCCTGCTTGGCCCTCTATAATCTGTCCTCAATATATGGGTCAGGATAATCTTTTTTAAATGTCAGTCATGGAGCGCTTGGCTGGCTCAGTTGGTAGAGCCTGGGACTCTTGATCTTGGGGTTGTGAGTTCGAGCCCCACATTAGGGGTAGAGATTACTTAAAAATAAATAAACTTAAAAAAATGAAAATTAAATGTCAGTCATGACATTTCTGTATTCAAAACCCTCTGGTAGCTCTCTATATCTCTCAGAGTCAAAGTGTTCACTGTGGCCCGAAGGCCCTGTACCATCTGTAATCTCCACCCCATTTCTTCTCTGATTTCATCTCATTATATTCTTCCTCTGGAATTTTTGTCTGTTTACTGAGGTATTCTTAGTATCTTAGTGATAATGTTTAGAATAGAGTAAGATCAACAAATATTTATTGAATAAGTGAAAAATATCTGATTCCAGAAATTTTCCTTTTTTTCATCATTCCCTTTTATACATATATTGGTGACTCTGTGAGTTGAAGGTGGTTGGCTGGACTCTTTAGAGAAGCTCTTATATCAAAGCCTAACTTGTGGACCAACCGGAAGAGACATTTGGTCTCTTAGGGTATTAATGGTTTTCAGTTACTTTAAGCATGATGTGGGGACTCTGCTCAGGGTACACCCTGATTCTTAACCAGTAGTTGCAAAATTGATCAGTAAGGCTATTTGGTAGAAAGAATAGACGAGAAAAGAAGTACTACTTCTCTAATTTAAAGGCCATTGTTTGTTAGCTCAGGATTTAAAAATTTTTTTTAAAGATTTTATTTATTTATTTGACAGAGGGACAGTGAGAGGGAACACAAGCAGGGGGAGTGGGAGAGGGAGAAGAAGGCTTCCCGCTGAGCAGGGAGCCGGACACGGGGCTTGATCCCAGGACTCCAGGATGGATCATGACCCGAGCCGAAGGCAGACACTTAACGACTAAGCCACCCAGGCACCCCAGTTCAGGATTTTTTAGAGTTAAATAAAAATAAATTCTAATAAAAGCCAAGTTGAAATTCTCCCATGGACCTGTAACATTCATTGTTACCCAACTATCTAGATGACATTCTGTAATAATTGCTTCATTTCTGTTAAAAATATTTCTAAACAACTCAAGGATGCCAATGGCTTTTGTACAGGCCTCACTGCTCGTTATACTAAGGGAGGGAAATTATAGAGTTTAGATAAGACTCTAAATTGTTGCTCTTCTAAATTATGTCTATTAGTTCCAATTGTTCTATTCCAAGCTTTAGTTATTACCAGAAGCAAACCTGAGCTTCCGAATAACTAGAAAAAGTAAAAATAAAAAGGTAGGAGTAAATACAGATAAGGCTGCCTTTAGAATGAGCTATCAGTTAAATGACAGTTAAATAAATGAGGATATGTTCATATGATGGAGGGTCCTACTGTTAGACAGACATTTAAAGATTTTTATTTATTTGACAGAGAGGAGAGAGATCACAAGTAGGCAGAGAGGCAGGCAGAGAGAGAGGGGGAAGCAGGCTCCCTGCCAAGCAGAGATCCCGATGCGGGGCTCGATCCCACGACCCTGAGATCATGACCTGAGCCGAAGGCAGAGGCTTTAACCCACTGAGCCACCCAGGCGCCCCTAGACAGACATTTAAAAGCATGAACTGTGACATGAAATATTTATGTACAATGTTTAAATAAAAAAGCAGGGAGAAAATAAACATTTATCATTTGATATAAAATTTTGTGACAGGTTATTTTGTTGAGATTTTAATTCTATGCATTCTCCTATTCCCCTACCTCTTGCCCCAAGATACAATCAGGTATCCAGACCCTCATATTTTTGTAAGGCAAAAAGCAAAAGCTGCTTAGAGACAACATAGGCTCTTGCTGTCTTTCGAAATGAGAAGTGGGGGTGAGAAGGCAGGAATGCCTTTGAAATTGAGGTGGAAGAGAGATTCCTCAAGACTTAGAAGTCTGAAACCCAAAAGGTTGAGTGAGCAGCTAAGTTTTCCGTCTTGCTCTGTGACAGAGCCCAGGATGGTGGCAAAACCTCAAAGGGGAAGGCTGCACCTGGGTGCTGGGGTTGCCAGATTCACTCATTTGATTCCAGATTCTTGAGTTTCAAGGGTGGTAAAGGAATATTGGAGTCATCAGACCAGAAAGGTAGACGGCATAAAAGGAAATCTCAGCAGTAAATTAATGTGGACAGACAACTAAATAATTTCCAGGTATGGGGCGCCTGGGTGGCTCAGGTCACAATCTCAGGGTCCTGGGATGGAGCCCCACATCGCATCAGGCTCCCTGCTCAGCAGGAAGTCTGCTTCTCCCTCTCCGTTTGCCCCTCTCCCCCACTTGTGCACTCTCTTTAGCTCTGTCAAATAAATGAAAAATAAAACCTTTAAAAAATAACAATTTCCAGGTACTTCCACAATAATTAAGGCCCTAGAAACTTCATACAATCTTAGGTGGAGAGGAAAAGCTCAGTAACTGAGACTGACTTTCCCACGCATGGCAGGGTGAGAACTCAGGATTAGATTCAGGTTGATCTAAAGAAATGCACTATTTATTTCAGTGGAATGAGAGCCACACCTACAATACACATATGCATACACAATGTATCACATATTATAAATATTAGAAAATATATTCTCAGGGTAATTTTCTTTCTTCCTTTAGATACACACTATTGTAGGGGGAAAAAAATCGCAGAAATTTTAACAGTCATTTTTCTCTACCTAGTGAATTATAAGGGATTTTTTTCATGCTGTTTGCATTTGAAAAAGTTTAAATGTGTATTCCTTTTATTATTGGAAAAAATTATAAAACCAACTGTAAGCTGCCTTTTTTCCCTGTATATTTGAACAGGTAAAAAACAGGGAAGGGGATATATCATAATCTTAGGTTCTATTTTCCAGCTGTTTCAGACCTATCAATATTAACCTTCTTAGAGGTATAATATAAACTCAACTTCAGGAAAAGAAAACAGGCTTTTCTCACATTAAAAAAAAGTATTGTATACCTCCTATACCCTGTAAACATTTTAAATGTTATTTGAATCAGTCAGGGTCCCAGCAGGAAACAGATGGCACACTCAAACGGCAAAACTGAAGAGAATGTAATCAGAATGTGGGCAGGGAAACGGCAAGAGATGGTATAGTACCACTGCCAACTTGGGCCAGTATGGAGGGAGGGAGGGTAATAAATACCCTGATCTCTTTCTCCCACTGCCTTCTGATGTCCTGCTAGTGCCCTCCATCAGCTGAGCTCAACTAGAAGCCAGAGGGGAAAGGGATGTTGCTGAAGGAGATCTACAGGGACAATGGAGACTATCCAGCTCAGAAACATCAAGGCGCAAGCAATCCTACAAAGTTGCTATAAATATTTCCAAATTCAGAGATTAAGAGGTACAAACTTCCAGTTATAAAATAAGTAAGTCACAGGGATGAAGAGTACAGCATAGGATACAGTCAATAACATTGTAGTAACTTTATACGGTGGACGGGTAGTGACTACACTTACTGACATGAGCATATTGTAACATGTATAATTGTTGGATCGCTATGTTGTAGCTGAAACTACAATATTATATGTCAATTATAATTCACATACTATAATATTATATTATTATATATATTATATGTCGATTATATTATATGTCAATTATATATTGACATATAATATTATATGTCAATTTTACTTCAATTAAAGAAATTTTTTTTAGGGGCGTCTGGGTGGCTCAGTCGTTAGGCATCTGCCTTCAACTCAGGTCGTGATCCTGGCGTTCTGGGATCAAGCCCCATACTGGGCTCCCTGCTTGGCGGGGAGCCTGCTTCTTCTTCTCCAGCTCCCATGTGCTTATGTTCCCTCTCTCGCTATCTCTCTCTGTCATAAATAAATAAAATCTTTTTAAGAAATTTTTTAAATATAAAAAAGATACTTCCAAATTTAAAGATTTCTACTAGAAGAGTACTAGAAAGACAGTTTTAGACATTAATCTCTGGCACTGTGCAATATGTTTGGAATTACTATTACTACTGCTAAAGTACCTTTATTAATTCCTAACTTTTTAAACTATATTGAGCACTCAGTTTGTATGACACCATATATGTGTGTGTGTATATATATATAATATAAACAATATATATTATTTATATATTATTATGGTTTATATGAGCATATGAGCTTATGATTTAATAGATGGGGACAATACGTAAACAAACAGGTGCGATTGTTATATGTGTGTAGCAGGATGTTAAAATGAGACTCTATCTCACTTCTGTCTGCACCTCTAAGAAAGTGAATTATTCCCACATTCCACAGTAAAGTGGAAGGCCACCAAAAGTGGAAATTGAAAAAAATGGGGGGCTGCTTTTGCAACTCTTACTTGTCTATCCACTTCTAAGTCAGAAAAAAGTTGAAGTTTAGAAGATTTTGAGAGGGTTTTCAGTGTGCAGTGTGTTGACATTGCTGTTTTCCTCACCTCATGCCTAGGGAGAGAGGCTTTAATGGAACTTTAATATATGGCCCTTAGAGCTGGGGGTCCTGGGGGTCACAGTGGACTAGTGTCAGGATCATATCTGAGGAAATCATTCATTCAATACTTACAGATCACTTATTAAGTACAGGTATATTCTAGACACAGGTGACTACAGCAGTGAATGAAATACATGAAAATCTCCTGCCTCCATGGAGCCATTTTAGTGGAATCTGGACAAGCAAAGATGGCTGGCTAATTGCAAAGATGAGTTTTGAGTTTGGTCAAAATCAGTACTCTCAGAGGTGTGAGGCAAAGCCACTCTGGATATCTGGATCGGACAGGGGCTACTGAAGAAAGTCAAGTGGAAGAGTAGAGACTTCCACAGAAAGAAGCTTGAGGCATAGAGCACAGATGCCAGCAACTGACACTGAGCTGATTGCCAGATGACATATATTTACCCAAGTGCAAGCAAGAGATTGCCAGTATTTGCTCATCAGGGTAAGGTGAGGGTAGAGGTGCTTCCAAAGAATGCATAAAGTAACAAGTGTCAAATGTAAACACCTGTTAAGCTCAGAGAGCATCAGCCCTTAATTGTGGAACTGTATTAGCCACGTTAAGAACTTTCTTGCCCTTCCCTCTGTTCCTACTTGGGAGGAGTAAGGAAACCTACTTGGTAAAGGGAAGGGGTATTAAAAAAGAAATTTTAGGTAGGGACACAGAAACGAAGTCAACTATTCCCCTTCTGTTATGACAGGCTCAATCTGGAGGGAAGAGGCTTCACTCCAAAAGATTTTATTATTATTTTGAACATACTAATTACTGATCTGAGGCTGTTGAATTGACTAGTTAATATCGGCGATATTTGTGCCATGTTTCATTCAAGGAGCAGAGAGGAATTAACTCCACTGAGTGTGGTTTTGGTTTTTGTTTTTTAAGGGAGAGACAGCGGGAGGGCACCTGCGCTGGGGGGAGTGTGGGAGGGGCCAAAGGAGAGAGATCTTCAGCAGGCTCCACGCTCAGCAAAGAGCCCCACTCCAGGCTTGATCTCATGACTCTGAGGCCATGACCCAAGCCAAAATCAAGAGTCCGACACTCAACTGCCTGAGCCACCCAGGCATCCCATCCACTGGGTGTGTTTCAATGTATGGGGGAAAATAATAAGTTATTTGCAAATTGTACCCTACACATCTCATTTGTACAATGTACCAATTACAGCTGCTAAACAGAGTAACATTTTGAGATTTATATGCCCATGGGGAAAAATTTCGACTAGGCTTTTATTTAGCATTTACTTTTTATTTGATTCTAAAAAAGCCTGGCATAGGGGTGCCTACGTGGCTCAGGTGGTTAAGCCTCTGCCTTCCGCTCAGGTAATGATCTCGGGGTCCTGGGATAGAGCCCTGCATTAGGCTCCCTGCTCAGCAGGTAGTCTCCTTCTCCCTCTGCCTCTCTCCCTACTCTGCTTGTGCTCTCTCTCTTGCCCACTCTCTCTCTCTCTCAAATAAATAATAAATAAAATATTTTTTAAAAATAAAATTAAAAAGCCTGACATAAATTAACCAATGACCATTAAATGGAAGAAGTAGTGTTACATTTGCTGACCCAGACTTCTTACAAAATATCTTTACTGACTAATTTTTCAGCTCTTGGTTAAGGACCAAGATGTATCCCAAGCCAAATCCCCAAAACATGCAGAGAGGAGCTGAAAGTCATATAAAAACTATATTAAGTACTTAGGACCTTCAGTTTCGACAAGAAGGACAACCAAATGCACCTTCTGATGGCTCATAAGTGGAGCTTTGATAAGAGCCAATCACTGTGAATGAATAATATATCACAAAGCCCCAGATATTTGCAAAAGGGCAAGTTTGGGAGTAAGAGATTCATCATTCTTTCATTTGACAAAGGTTCAGTGAGTGCCTATTACTATGCCAGGTTTTGTCCTAACCACTAGAAATACCTCAGTAAATAAAAAATTCCTATCCTTGAGTATTTATGTGATTCCCTGTTACATATTTACGGTATCTGCATGCTGCACCCCACCAATTTTTACTTGAATTAGCTTCATTGGGTTTTTCTTTGTATTCAATAGGCTCCTTCTACAAAAGTAACACAGTAACAAGATAATGGAAGGGAACTCCTACAAATCAATGAGAAAATGACTAATAACAATAAATTGAGAGCAGGAATTAAGTGACAATTCCCTAAAGCAACATAAATTGCCAAAAAATACATGAAAAGACTTTTTTTGCTAGTAATCAAAAAATACAAATAAAATTAAAGTTTTTTTTTTCTTTTCTTGTCTATCAGCTTGATAAAGGTAAAAAGTACTCACCCTATCCCGTGCTGGTGAAGTCGTAAAGAAAGTGGAACTCTCAGGCACTGTAGAATATAAATTGATATAACTTTTTACTTTTTTGTAATTTACCCATATTTATCGTAATTGTAAATGCAGGTTCCCTTTGACCTAGCAATTCTATTACTATGAATTCATCATAAAGAGGTAATTAGGAAAGTACACAAAATGTGTGTATGTACAAGAATATTCATTATACTATTTTTATAGTAGCAAAGGCTTGGAAATAATCTAATGGCTCACCCATAGTTAATTATCGTATTTCTACACAATGGAATAACACACAACTATTGAAAATAATATGTATCATTATTTAACAAACATGAATACATGGCCATAACTTTTCTTAAAAAAGATTTTATTTATTTATTTATTTATTTATTTATTTGTTTATTTATTTATGTATCTGAGAGAGGGAGAGAGAGAGAGAGCTTGCACATGGACAAGCAAGGAAAAGGGCAGAGGGGGAGGGAGAGAGGGAGACAATTTCAAGCAGACTCCCCACTAAGCGTGGAGCCAATATGGGGCTCCATTCCATGACCCTGAGATCATGACCTAAGCCGAAACCAAGAGTCAGATGCTTAACCGACTGAGCCACCCAGGCGCCCCCGCCATAACTTTTTAAGTGTAGTATAAAACAATTTAGTATGATCTTATTTGTAAAAACAGTTATATATTTATTATATATATATATATATATATATATATATTTTTTTTTTTTTTTTTTAAGTAGGCTCCATGCCCAGTGTGGAGCCCAACGTGGGGCTTGAACTCACAACCCTGAGATCAAGACTTGAGCTGAGATCTAGAGTTGGACACTTAACAGACTGAGCCACCCAGGTGCCCCCATTATACATATTTTTGAAGCCAGTGACTATATACATATGAAGAAAAGAATAGTCAAAATGTTCATGTACTACATGAAAAATTTTAAATGAGTGGTTACTTAGTCACTCAACATTCATTAAATATTTATTAAACATTTAGTATGTGCTAGGCATTATGCTGAGTGCTAGAGAAACAAAAGAGAACAATCTGTTAATTTAAACCTGTTAATTTAATTCACTAAATTAACAGTGATTTTTAAAAATGACAACAACCAGTATTGGTGAATTTAAGGAGAAGACCCTCAAATACTATTGTGAAGAGTGCCAAATCCCAACCACTAGACCACCAGGGAGGTTTCATATAATATTGTGCAGAGTGTAAACTGGTAAAACATTTCTGGAGGGCAACTTAGCACTTTCTATTAAAAGCTTTAGGAAAATCCATTTCATTTGACCCTGCATTTCCATTTTTAGGAATTTATTCTAAAGAAAGGAGTATAGCCTGCTTCTCCCTCTGCCTGACACTCCCCCTGCTTGTGCTCTCTCTCCGACAAATAAAAAAATCTAAAAAAAAAAAAAAAAGGAGTATAAAAATATCTATCAAGCAGCATATAAATGAATAGGTGAGAGGGGGGAAGCTAAATATTAAACAATGGGGGCTTGGGTAAATAAAACATCATATATTCATAATGCAGAATACTAGAAAGTCATATTTAACCTAAAAATGTTTAACAGAGGAAAAAGACCAAAATATAAAAGTGAAAGGCTTAAAAAGAGTGTGATATTAAATTGCTCTGAATTTGAGCAAATCTCTTAAGTTGTCTGAGTCTGCCTTACTTATCTGCAAAGCTTAGATCATTAAAGATCCTTTCAATGCATACCTTAACTGAGCCTAGGTACTTATCTTTTCTACTTTGTAAAGAAAATAAGTCACCATTGGCGCAAAGTAGATGTTACTATACTAAAGTCTTTTATCTGGGGATTTACCGAAAGTTCTCAAGAGAGCAAATATGTGTTTCAGAAGAAAATGCCCAGTTTTTTTCCCCCAGTGGTCTAATCTACCAGATTAAAAAATTATGTTAAAAAAAAACATAAAGGGGCACCTGGGTGGCTCAGTCGGTTAAGCAGCTGCCTTCAGCTCAGGTCATGATCCCAGGGTCCTGGTATCGAGCCCCACATTGGGCTCCCTGCTCAGTGGAGAGCCTGCTTCTCCCTCTCCCTCTGCCTGTCACTCTGCCAACTTGTGCTCTCTCTATCTCTCTGTCAAATAAATAAATAAAAAATCTTAAAAAAAAAAAAAAAACCAAAAAACATAAAAACCAAGCATCATGCTTGGCTTTGAGACCATAGAAAGACATTACTGCCCTCATGGAGTTCAAAATCTTGTAGAGGAAACCAATAATGATAAAGCGTGATCAATGGCAACACCCTTGAAAAATGTTTTCTCCAGGAAATGGGAGAAAAGGATTCCAAAGTAGAAAGAAAAAGCATGTACACAGACAACATACTTGACAAAGAGTGTGGTTGACACATACAAACGGACCATTATTTTGTGGCCTTTCTTACAGCCTCGTCCTCCCAGTCACACCAACACCCCAAATCTCTGTGGACCCTGAACGAGAGATGTCCAGCGGCACACTGGATCACCTGGAGTCGCAAGTGTTGTCTCGATCGATTTCAGGTGTATCGGCCGGGCCGGTGAGGAACTGGCGGGAATCTGCAATACACAGGTAATAACCACTGAGGATCCAAGAAGGGCGATTTTGTAGTGGCCGCCCCGCAACTCTCAGCTGCCGCGGGCACTCCTAGCCCAAGATTTCCCGCCAATCTCAACTCCTCCTTCTTCCTAGGCTCCGCCCACTTTGGAGAGGCCGAGAGCTTTGAGGGCGGGGAAGCGCTGGGTTCTATCGATATCTCTGGGGTAGACTGCCCTGCCCTGCGTCGTCTTCGTCAAAATCCCGAAGGCTTCTCTGTAGATCGCCGAGCGGTAGTTTCGGCAACCTCCCTGAATCCGCACCTCTGCAGGAGGCCACAGCCAGATCCGCGCCGGAACCATGGTGCGTTGGATTCTGAGCGCGGGCAGTTTGGGCACTGAGGTCCGCCGGCGGGGGGATGGCGAGCCGCCCCTCCTGTCATTCTCAGAGCGGCCCGGGCCACGGGGGGGATAGGAACCCCCGCCAACGAGAGGATTCCGGCAGTGATTCAGCATCTCCGGCCTGGCCGGGATAGGGGCGATGGGTAGTCGGTGCGGCCGTTCTACGGGGTTCGTTTCGCTTTCTGCCGAGCCTGGGACACTGCTTTCTCGGTCAGCTAGCTGAGTTCACCCCTCCAGTCCCTTCAGTGGTGTAGTTCCTAGCAGCCTAGAGTGGCCCCTCGTGCTCTGTGTGGGAGAGAAAAGGAAATAGCGACTTGACTTCGCGGCTTCACTGTACTGCCAGAGCAGACTTTATCCCAGGATTTGGGTTCCAGGACAGCGTCCATTTTATTTGTGGGTCCGTCTGATTTCTCTCTCCCCTAGAGCTTGATCAGAAAGGGTTCTTTCGGGGCGCCTGGGTGGCTCAGTTAAGCGTTTGCCTTTGGCTCGGGTTATGATCCCAGAGTCCTGGGATCAAGCCCCATGTCGGGTTGCCTGCTCCTCAGGGAGTCTGCTTCTCTCCCTGTCCCTCTCTCCCCGTCCCGCCCCTCCCCCCCCCCCGGCTGTTGTGCTCTCGCTCTCTCAAATAAATAAAATCTTAAAAAAAAGAAAGGGTTCTTTTCAATCATTTTGTCCGGTCACCTAGTTTTACGGATGGATAAACCGAGGCCGGGAGAAGTGGTGATCTCACGGCTACCACCTGGCCTCAGGGCTTCCAGCCGTAAATCTGCCATTTAGCACTCAACTTTCTCACTCCCCCCGACCCCCGATTATTCTCCCAATATTTGGCTAGTAGAGTTGTTTTAAAATCTATTAAAGCAGTAATGGTTCTGATGGCTATAGCTATTTGTGTCAACGTCTGATTTCCTGAGAACATTCTTGTGTTTATTCATTCAATATGAATGTTTATACATTGAAGGCACTGTTTTGAGTGCAGTAAGGGTTCAAAGATCAATCTGCCATGTTCCTAATCATAAAGTAGAAAGGGACGTGTAGGTAAAGAACTGATGGGAGTGTATGTTGGAATTTTGGGAGAAAAGATGGAGAACACTTAAAGAGATAGACATTTGAGCAAGTTTAAAGAAAAAGAGTGCTTTTAACTCTTTTCTAGGGCCCAGTATTAGGGAAGAGCATAAACAGGAAAGGAAAGCTGACACTATGAAGTTTAGTAATTGAACCCAAAGGGAGTGCTACAGACGGCACTAGAATTGAAAGTTGGGAAGTTAGGTCCCATCTAGATCTGCTCCTCCCTTCTAGCTCTTGGTAAATTTTAGAATTTGTTTGCAACTGAGTGATCTTCCAGTGAGGTTGTATTAACAGCGTGTGTTAATGTTTAATGGAAACAGATGGGAGAACATTTTTTAATGATAGAGCTTATTAAAAATTGGAATTTGTAATGTTCTTAAATCAGTAAGTGTTTTTTCTTTTACTTTCAGTTTCGCAACCAGTATGACAATGATGTCACTGTTTGGAGCCCTCAGGTAAAAATGTTTTATACTTTATCTGTAAAGTGGCTTTAAAGGGTCACCTAGCTAGCTCACTGGTGGAACATGCAACTCTTCCTCTTCGGGGTGGTGACTTTGAGCCCCACTTTGGGTGTGGAGCCTACTTTAAAAAGAAAGAGAAAGAAACTCATGAAATTGTAGGCTGTGAGAAAATGGAATATAATCATTTTAGACATTCCTGAAACGTAAATTTATCATTAAAGTAAGTTTCCTAATTTAAAAGAAAAATCATTTAAGATTTAATTATATTCACCTGAGATTTGAGAACACTAGATCAATTTTAAATATATAAAAGGATCTTGTAAGATGACTCTAAGACGTGTTGTTGTTTTCTCTTTAGGGCAGGATTCATCAAATTGAGTATGCAATGGAAGCTGTCAAGCAAGGTTCAGCCACAGTTGGTCTGAAATCAAAAACCCATGCAGTGTTGGTTGCATTGAAGGTGAGTGAGGCAGTAAATAAATCTTCCTCATGTAGAAAATGGAACTAGCAAATATAAGTTTCACTGTATAAATAATAAAACTATAAATGTGTTTTTATGTTTTATAATGTCTATTTAGAGAGCACAGTCAGAGCTAGCAGCTCATCAGAAAAAAATTCTCCATGTTGACAACCATATTGGTATCTCAATTGCGGGACTTACTGCTGATGCCAGACTGTTATGGTGAGTATGATCATGAAAAACAAAAGAAACATCCCTTTTGATTCATCCAGCTAAGGTATTTTAGGAAGTTAGCAGTTTCTAAGTTCAGATTGTGCTACCTTAGTGGATTTGGGCTCAGTTACTAAGTACTCCATTTCTTGATCCATGTAGTAGTAACAACTAGAATTAACCATGTTAAGATTAAAGCTTTTGAGAAGTCACCAAATAATGTGATACTTGTTAACTCAGGATATATTGTTTGAGACAATGTTATGACTAAGAAGAGCTTGACACTTTGGTCTGGTTTCTGAGGATTGGGGGAACTACCCTTGCTTTCTTTAATATGCCAGTATTTATGAGACATATATTTCTTGCAAAGGTCAGTACTGGATACTGCAGGGTACACAAGGGTGAGTCAGATATGCATCTTTTGTAGGAACTTAAAATCTAGTAGTATATCCATAATACAAGGTAGAAAGTGGAGAGTAACAGGTAGATTTCTGTGAAGAGTCCAGAGGAGACAGATTATTTCTAGTTGAGAGGTATTCTATAAATGAAGAGCTGGGGCTTTGAAGTCACACAGTTTGAGTTTCATTCTCACCTTTACCACTTAGTATTTGAGATGAGCTAGTTACTTAAACCATCAGTTCTTTTAGTATTTCCTTTTTCAAGGTTATTGTTTAAGAGCCCAACGTGGTAGAGCATGTAACATAGTACCTTTCAGGTAATTTATGAATGTGTGTGTTGGGAGGTCAAAGGTAGTTAGCCAAAACTAGTTTCTTAAGCCTGTGATTTAATTAGGGAAGAAAGAATATAAGCATGAAGGGCAAATTGTAGCGCTACTGTTTTAAGCTTTCAAGTTACCCAGCAAGCTCCCTGCTCTCTTAGGTTACAATACCATGAGAACATTATTGGTTTCTGAAAGCTCTTGAAAATGTAAAATATGTTGCATGGTCAAGCATTTTATTTAACCCAATATCCAAAATATTGCCATGTCTACATGTAATCAATATAAAAACTTGATTAATGAGATATTTTATGTTGGTTTTTGTACTGAGTCTTTGAAATTTCATGTGTGTTTTGCACTTATGATACTTCGTAATTTAGACTAGCCACTTTTGAAGTGCTCAGTAGTCATGTGTAACCAGAACCTGCCATGTTGAGCAGCGCAGTCTAACTAGCCTTGGGAAATGGACTTCAGAGTACTGAACAAATAGCGTAGTTCCCGCAGTCAACATTTGGTTCTCAGATGTGACATACACATAAACTGGACAAAGCAACATGGAAGGAAAGGTGCATATCCATTTCTTGTTGTTTATTCTCTTGTGTTTAATAGTTTGGCATGAATTCCCTTTTCCCTAGGGTTACATTTGCTTGAATCTTGTCAGATTTAACAGTGAGGCTCAACAGTCTAGGGTCCAGCATCTCCTCTAGAGTGCTGCTTATGGATAGAAGCAGTGTTGGCAAGAACATGTAGCAATGTCCCAGTATAGGTTCTAGTTCTTACAGTTGCTCTATTAGGGAAATTTCAGTCAGTTTTCAAGAAAAAAGTAAGTAGTTACTCTTTCTGCTGTTTCAAGACCTAGAATTAAGACAATCTTGGGACAGTGGGAAGGGTAGGAAATAAGAGCTTGCTCTTTTTCTCTTGCTCAGCCTTCTCTGTTCTCTAAAGTACTCAGGGACCAAGTCTATCTAGAGCTAAGGAGTATTTTAATCTTTTTTTAAAAAACCCCATGTAGGGGCGCCTGGGCAGCTCAGTGGGTTAAAGGCTCTGCCTTCGGCTCAGGTCATGATCTCAGGGTCCTGGGATCGAGCCCCGCACTGGGCTCTCTGCTCAGTGGGGAGCCTGCTTCCCCCTCTCTCTCTGCCTGCCTCCCTGCCTACTTGTGATCTCTATCTCTGTCAAATAAATAAATAAATAAATAAATCTTTATAAAAAAAAAATCTCATGTATCCCAAGAGTTTGATATAAATATGCATCCTTGTGGCATGTCTTACTCATTCCCTTATATGGATGTAATCCATGTGAAGAAAGCAAAAAGAAATCAAACTACTTTATTTAGATTGAAATAACTCTGATGTGAAATAACTAATTTTTCTTGTTTCTTTTTTAGTAATTTTATGCGCCAGGAGTGTTTGGATTCCAGATTTGTATTTGACAGACCTCTTCCTGTGTCTCGTCTTGTATCTCTAATTGGAAGCAGTATCCTTTTTTTGTTAGCATTTATGGATGTGAACTTTAAGTAGAGTTTTGATACTTAAGCGTTATGTTAATTATTGGGAATATAATACATAGCAGAGGTAAGATTTTGAAAACCTTAAGGTTAGTTACTTTTCAATAACAGAATGTTTAAAATTTAGAAGGGGACTTGTGGGACGTTTTTCCATGAAAAAATATATTCTAAATAAGGAATTGGGTTGCTCTTTCGTCAGCCCTTTTGTAGACCTAGATAACCCCAATTTGAGGAAAACCATTCAAGTCTCATTTTTAGAGAAGATTTAACATTTTTTATTGGTGGTTCTAGATGTCCTTCAAAATTCTTGACCCCTTATATCCAAAACAGATGAGGTTCTCTATGTGAGAAGAGATTATTTTGCCAGCACTCATTCTTGGATTTGGTGGATAGTCCTAACATTTTTTTAATACTAGGCCAAAGAAGTATTTCTCTTCTATTTTCTTCTTGCTGTGGTGGATTATGCAGCAACTTAAAAAAAAACAGAGCTCTTTGTTAATAGTGTTTAATTTGAAAATAAAGATAGTACTTTATTCCTTGTTAGAACAGTTTCTTTAACTAGTTGAAGAGACCCAGATACCAACACAACGATATGGCCGGAGACCATATGGTGTTGGACTGCTTATTGCTGGTTATGATGTAAGTTCATAGAATTATTATATTTTAATGATTTTGTTTAAACTGACTAGGAATTATATAGTGTGTGTATGTATATATATTTCTTTTCTATTTGTAGGATATGGGCCCTCACATTTTCCAAACCTGTCCATCTGCCAACTATTTTGACTGTAGAGCCATGTCCATTGGAGCCCGTTCTCAATCAGCTCGTACTTACTTGGAGAGACATATGTCTGGATTTATGGAGTGTAAGTGATTTTTTTTTTGGTCCACTCCAGTCTTTATATAGTGAATAAATAGTATCCTAAATGAAGAAAATTAGCAGCCTCACAGAAAGAGTTTTTTGTTTTATTTTGTTTTCAAATAAGCCCATGGAGTGTTCATTATTTCTGTCATACATACTGGTTATTACCCCCATGTAGCTATCACAGTAGTTTCCATCACAGTAGAACTTTGTCAAAATACAAATAGGAAAATACAAATGTCCTCAACTTTGAAGAGTCTTGGTTCAGTTGGTCTGAAGTGTGCCCCAGGCAGAGTTGAGAACCACTGTACTGGTTACTAGTTATAAGTTCTGTTACCAACTTTTAGTTTTCTGTGATTCTCTTCTTATTTTTAGCCACACAGACATGTCTGCATTAAGTAGTCCATAAATAAGTAAAAAATTAATGTAACTATGGGAAAGAAAGGTAAAATTTTGATGTAAGAAGTGATCATGGGACAAGTTTTCAAGTGCTTTGCTTATGCAAGGGTCTTGGACTTTAACACATGCTTTTTGGACATCTCTTGAGGTGACCGTGTGGTGGTTTCCCCTTCATTCTATCATGGTATATTGCGTTATTTGACTTTTGAATGTTAAACCAGCTTTGCATTCCTAGGATAAATCCCTCTTGCTCATGATTTATAATATAAACTATATGTATATAAATGTTTATGTAAACATAAATGTTGCTGGATTCATTTTGCTGATATTTTGTTGAGGTTTTTTGTGTCTGTATTCATATTCATTTTTTGTGTCTGTATTGATCTGTAGTTTTATTTTCTTGTGATATCTTTGTCTAGTTTGGTATTAGGTTAATACTGGCCACATAGAAAGAGTTGGAGCCTTTGTTTATACAGAGCAAACACCTTCCGTAGAATACATTCTACAAAACTTTGTGCTGTATCATTTGTGAATCAGGATTCTCATTTAATTTAGCATAAAAAAGGTCAAATTTAAGAACAAAAATCATCTATTCTCTTATTAAATAAAATACTAGTGATGTTATTTATTATTAGAAGATTATATGTCTAAACATTAAAATTTTGCCTGTTATTATTGTGATATATTTAGTATGTGACTGAAACCATAATTTCAGACTATAGACCTGACAAATAAAAGTAGTCTAGCATGAAGGTGAAATTAAGAAATAATTGTTAATTTGTTATATAGGCAATTTAAATGAACTGGTTAAACATGGTCTGCGTGCCTTACGAGAGACACTTCCGGCAGAACAGGACCTAACTACAAAGGTAGATACCATGTTTTTCAATTTGAGATTTTAACATTACAGGTCAATCATTTATTTCATAAATATAATAGAGGAGTATATACCTTTTTTTGTTTTTAAAGATTTTATTTATTTATTTGACAGAGAGAGAGATCACAAGTAGGCAGAGGCAGGCAGAGAGAGGGGGGAAGCAGGCTCCCCGCAGAGCAGAGACCCCATGTGGGGCTCGATCCCAGGACCCTGAGATCATGACCCGAGCCAAAGGCAGAGGCTTTAACCCACTGAGCCACCCAGGCGCCCCTGAGGAGTATATACTTAACAATTCTTTAATTTGGGAGATGGTTGCCTTGGTTCGTTCTTTCTTTTTCTTTAAGCTATTCGCTAAGTGATCTGATTTCGAAATGATTTTCAAACATTTCTTTTTGGAATAAAGCAATAAAACCAGTAAGTCTTAGGTGGAATGTCCTTCAGTTTCTTCAGCAGGTAGGAATATCTTTGTATTATTAACTCAGTTAACAAATATATATATTGAGCACCTACCATGTGTAGGCACTAGACATTGAGAATATAATAAACACAGCAAACATCTTGGCCTTCATGGAACATACATCCAAGTCAAGGAGATAGACAATATACGCATAATTAAATTATATAATATATTAGAAAATGATAAATACTACAGAAAAAATAGGTTAAGAGGAGAAAGAAGGACCATCTGGGTATAGGAAGGAGGGGTGGTGAGGGAAATTTAAAATAGGTTGGTTAAGAATGGCTTCACTGAGAAAGTGAAATTTGAGGAATATGTCTAAAGGAGGTGAGTGAGTGAGTGATTCAGATGTCTAGAGCGAGATCATTCCAGGGAATACAAGTATAAGGGCCTTGACCAGAATATTTCTAGTCTTTGAGGCAAGAAGGCCAGGAGTGTTGGAGTCAATGATCAAGAGGAAGAGGACGAAAGTCAGATAATAGAGACCAGATCATATATAAACCATTGTAGGTACTTTGGATTTTACTGAGTGGATTGTTAGAGTTTGAACAGAAGAATACCATGATTTGATTTAGGTTTCAAAAGAGTTATTCTGGTTGCCATTCTGAAAATAGATTGTGGTGGGCAACATGGGTGAACATAGTTTTGAAACTGTTAGGTAATACAGATGAGAAATTGCGGTGAAGTAAAAGAGCCTTGGAGTTGGAGATGAGGATAAGTGGTTCAGTTTTGGGTACGTTTTAAAATTAGAGCTAAAAACATTTGCTAGTGAATTGGTTGTGAGGCTGTAAAAGCAAAAAAGTTGTTTTCAAGATTTTGGGCTTGATTAGAGGAAAGAGAGATTTACGATTTACTGAGCTGGATATAAGACAGTGGAAGGAACAAGTCTTGGGGTAGGAGTTGTGGAGAAAGATCAGGCAGTTAGCTTAGGACTTACAAAACTTGCTATGCCTACTGTCCATTGGTGATATAGAATAAGCAGATATTGGGGCACGTGGCTGGCTCAGTCAGTAGACCATGCAGCTCTTGATCTTGGGGTCATGAGTTCAAGCCCCATGTTGGGCATAAAGCTTACTTAAAAAAAATAGTAATAAGCAGCTATCAGATGTGTATGCCCTGGAGTTTGGTGGAGAATGGTCTAGCTAGACTTAGAAATTTTGGAGTCTTTATGTAGAGATGGCATTTAGGGATTGGATTGGATGAAACCACTAAAGGAATCGAATAGCTTCACAAGAGGTTTGAGGCCTGGGCAAGGGGCACTCTAGAGTGCCAATCTCACCTTTAGAGATTGGAAGGTGAGTAAGTATCAAAAAAAGGGACTGAGAAAGATGACCAGGAAGGTTGGAGGAAAGCATTCTTGAAAACAAATGAAGAAACTATTTCAAGGAAGAAGGAATGAAAAATTACTAATAGATCAAGGAAGATGTGGAATGAGAATTAACCATTAGATTAACAATGATGGGGACTTTACCAGACAATTTCATTGGGATGGTGAGCCCAAAACCTGAAAGGAATGGAATCGGGAGAGAATGGGAGAAGAGGAATTGGAAGGAGCTTTACGGAGATTTTCTCTCGCAGGTTCAGAGAAATGGGGTGCTGGCTGGAAGAGAATGTAGTGAGGGTTTTTCGTTGTTTTGGTTTTTTAAGATGGGAGAAATTATAGCATATCTGGTGCATGATTGTAAGAATAATCCAGTGTAAAGGGAAAGATTTATGTAGGAGAAATATGAGAAAAACTGCTGGACCAATGTCCTTAAACAGTATACAGGGGGAAAGGTAGACCTTAGAGAGGAAATTGGATCATTCATTCACACTAACAGAAAGGGAGAGAATCTAGGGACATAGAGGAAACGGTAGTTACTATGGGAGCCTGTGAACATTCTCTTCTAATTGCTTCTGTTTTCTCAGTGAAATAAGGAGCAAGGAGAATGGAAAATGCTAGAAAGATGTCCAGGAGAAGAGGAGATTGGATGATTTAGGGACCCGTATAGTACAATGCAGGAACCACTACGGGCCTCCTTGTGGTTAATGATCATTAGAAGGAGATCAGTCAGCATTTTGTAAATCCATTTTATTACTGTGATTGGATAGTTATTATTTTATATGTATGTGAAGAATTTATAGCCTGTGTAATCTTTTAAAAATAATTTGTCCTATCCTGAAAATAATTTTTAAAAGATCAGGAATGTACATTAAATTATTTTTATTTGTTTAAAGTACTCATAGGGGTGCCTGGGTGGCTCAGTTGGTTAAGAATCTGACTCTTGATTTTGGTTCAGGTCACGATGAGATCGAGCCTGCATCAGGCTCCATGCTGAGTGTGGGACCTGCTTAAGATTCTCTCTCTCCCTTCCTACCTCCCTCATCCCCCTTCCCAAAATGAGTAAAGTACCAATAATGCCATCACTCCAAAATAAACTATCTTTTAAAATTTGGGTTTACTAGTTACCTGTTGACATTTACAACTTGGAAAAGTTTGCTCAGGTATCTGGCTTTCTCATTTCATATTTTTACTGAATCATGGAGAGTGATTAGTGAAATCATTGAGAGAAAGCCTATATATTCTTATGCCTCAAATTTTCACTAAAATTTTAATTTTACAGGAGGCTTTTTACACTGGTTGGCATTCACTGAGCGTTTTAAGAATTGCTCTTAAATTTTAACATGTAGAAAATAGTTCCAAGACCCCACCAAAGTCAACATTTTAGAACCTAAAACTTACTCTCTTTCCTTATCAGGAACCACCATGTCTTAACTTACACAAGAAACAAACCTGATTATTTCTTTGGAGTTAGGCTTAATTCCCAGCTAAGTTGCTTGCTCTGGTAACACTGGTCTGCAACACATTTCCATTATGAGCCGAGTTGCAAATTTCTAGGTGGCACAGACCTTTGGCGTTACTCATGATTATCAAAAGTGAATATTAAATCTGCAAGTTATAAGGATCTGCTAGTTTTCTTCTTTTTTTCTCCATACTTAAGTACTTTTTAGTGTTATTACGTGCTATAAAAACTTTTATTCTGCTTTTTTCACCCAACATTTAATCAAAAACATTTTCTAACGTAAATTCTCTTGATTTCTAATTTTTACCTTTCCTTCCCCTTCCCCCCGCCCCCCCAGAATGTTTCCATTGGAATTGTTGGTAAAGACTTGGAGTTTACGATTTATGATGACGATGATGTATCTCCATTCCTGGAAGGTCTTGAAGAAAGACCACAGAGAAAGGCACAGGTATATAACTAATATTAACACCGGAGGGTTTAGTTCTATCATAAACTGCTGTTCCTACCACAATTGTTGCGTAAAGCCACCATTTTTGGCTTTAATTATTGAGGTAGGCTCACAGTTCAAATGGCAGTAGGAAAACTCAGAACTGAATCATGTAAAATACTGAGGGGGCAGTGATCTCCATAAACAATAAGGGTTGATGATTTGGTTATCTGTTGCTATTTTTCGCAAATCTGTGGGTGGACTGTGGCTAAGTCATTCTTTTGCTGGTCTCATTTAGGGTCTCTTGTAGTCAGTTGAAGCAGTGGGACTGGAACACCCAAGATGGCTTTATTCACAGTCTTTGTTATTCATACTCTCTAGGTGTACCCTAGACGGACAGCCAGAAGGCTGGGACCTCTGCTAAGATGGCTGGACCACTGTGTAATCTCAGAGCCTCTCTTCACCAGGGTCTCTTTAGCAGGGTAACACCTCAGAGCTTGCAAAAGTTCAAAAGCTCAAAAATGGAAGGTGCCTTAAAGGCGAGGCTCAGGAGTGGCACAGCATCAGTTTTGTTCATTCTGTTGGTGAAAGGAAATCCTAAAGCCAGCCACGAGTCTATAGGAGTGGGGACTGAGAGAAAGTTTATTGGGGTCCCTTTGGAAACTAAATCGACCCTTCGTAAATACGGAGAAAAGGATCAGGAAGTGTTGGTAACTCTCAGATTAAATACTGGTCTTTTTTGTTGGGTATTTAGAATACACAGTTGCTATTTATAGATACTTTTTTGATGGATGTGTAATTGAAAATAAAGTAGGATTTGCATTATTTAAACTGTTGTTGATAAAAACCAGCACTGTTGGGAAGAATGCCGTGAGTTCCACACAGCTGATTTGTTTGATCATGTTTTCTCTGTGTTTATTAGTACTAAGGAGGATGAGAATGTCAAAAATGTACCGATTATATTCTAAGGCTATAAGTAATAATAAAAAGGAGGACTTTATTCCTGAACAAGACAAAGTATGATAAAATGCTGGAATTGTTCAATGATGCTTAGGTTTTCAGACCTATAAAATGATGTCTGCTTAAAAACAAAAAACAAAAAACATTTGTTCAGAAATTTTAACAGGACAATGAACTAAAATTGAGTATCCAAAATATCTCCTAACCCCTTTTTCTTGCAAATATTTGTTATTAGAAGTATATAATGGTCGAGTGATTTTTTTTAAAACCTGTTTTCTTTTTTCTTCCCCTTACAGCCTGCTCAACCTGCTGATGAACCTGCAGAAAAGGCGGATGAACCGATGGAACATTAAGTTACAAACCAGTCTATATGTGTATTATCAAATCTGTAAGAATGCAGGAACACGTCCTGATGACAATAATCTATACTTTGAACCAAAAGATGCAGGGTGGTCTTATGGTATGTTTTAGGAATCGGTCCAGATGTGTTTTTCCTAAGTGATTTGTCTGAAACCATATAATGGTGTGCATTTTTCTTTGAGAGGGTCTATATAATCATTTTCTAGTAAGTATAGTTATCTGTACTAATGTTTTTATATGAAGAACATAGTGTCTTTGTGGTTTTAAAGACAACTGTGAAATAAAATTGTTTCACCTGCCTGTGTATTGGGTTTTTGTTTGTTTTTTAAGTAGCTTCAACTATAAATAGTAATGAGATTACAACTGGTCAGATGCCGCCATGTTTGCCAAATTAATTCGCCTTATGTTTAGTGATGGGGGAAAATAGTACCTCTTATCTATCACAGCCTTATACCAGTTCCTTAGATATGGACTGGCTACATGAGAATCTATGGAGATTTGGTTCAGAATACAAATTGCAGGGTTCTTATTAAAACCTGAGAAACCACCACTTTCCAGCAACCATAATAGCAAGGTTTTTAACAAATGAATGGTTTTTCTTTACTACCAGCAGATGGCAGTAGTGATAGCTCTGGTCTCAGTGTAGTGAACTCTTGCAAAAATGACAAAAGGAAAATTTTAATCCCAAACCATCATTTCCTTTTATCATGCCCAGTCCCACTCTGGCGTAATCTTTAGACTGCCTTCCATTATTTTTGTGAGTGGTGTATCCAGATACTGCAGAACAATTTTTATCTTAGGCCATGTAAAATGAAATTCGAGGAAATCTGATATACAAAACCAAACACTCCAAAATTTTGCTGCTAAGAAACCTTGAGGAGTTTTTTATTTCCTGAGATCCCTACCTTTCTAGAGAGAAACAGTTCATTTATAGATAGGGAACTTGGATTTTATTTATTTATTTATTTTAAAGATTTTATTTATTTATTTGACAGAGAGAAAGAGATCACAAGTAGGCAGAGAGGCAGGCAGAGGGAGAGGGGGAAGCAGGCTCCCCGCCAAGCAGAGAGTCCCACGCGGGGCTCGATCCCAGGATCCCGAGATCACAACCTGAGCTGAAGGCAGAGGCTCAACGCACCGAGCCACCCAGGTACCCCATGGGAACTTGGATTTTAGATCTAATTCTACTAATTAGTTGCTATTTGGAGAATTATTGTAAAGGTTAAATGGGAGAATTTATGTGAAAACATATTGTACACTCTAAAATTCATAAAATGTTAGTTTACTTTTCTCTCTAAATTGCCCAAAAATTTATTTTTATTTTATTTAAAGATTTTATTTTTGGGGCACCCGGGTGGCTCAGTCAGTTAAGCGTCTGCCTTCAGCTCAGGTCTGTGGTCCCACAGATCCCAGGTCCCACTCCATCGCAGGACAAGCCCCACATGATGCTCCCCGCTCAGCCAGAGCCTGCTTCTCCCTCCCCCTCTTTGCCTGCCGCTCCCCCTGCTTGTGCTCTCTCTGTTAAATAAATAAAATCTTAAAAAAATAATAATATTTTATTTTTAAGTAATCTCTACACCCAATGTGGGGCTTGGACCTACAAGCCCAAGACCAAGAGTCACACGCTCCACCGACTGAGCGAGCCAGGTGCCCTACAGATTGCCCCCAAAGTTTAAAAGCTTTAGTAGATTTAAATTGCTGTGACTTCTTGAAGGTAAAGTGCTAAGAGAAATTCTGGCAATTTCGTTGAGAGAAAGACCTGACTAAATACAGGAATGTGTGAGGTGTTGGGTCTTTGTTCTGGAAGTAGCCCCAGGAGTCAGCCATTTGAGCTTGGGATGAGCCCGCAAGGACCATGTGGCCATTTGTCCTACTATAGAGTTGGCTTGAGCATATGCAACTTCCATATACAAAGTGAGTGAGAGGGAGGGGTCCCACCTGCCTTCAGACTCAATGCCTCCTACGGTCTGGAGGAGGGAACATAAGTGGGAAATTTCATAATCTGCTCTTTAAAGCCTCAGGCAGGTCTCTTTACCTCTGTGCCTATCATTGTGTGAGCCTCTGTCTTTTTGGGTGATTCTGTTGTTTAAAGATAACGTGTAGCATTTTGTATCTGTTCCCTAAATGTAAACAAATTACTTGACTGGTACTCAGCTGGGGAAAAAAAAGTCATCTGTATTGTACTTCAGAGCCAGTTTTAGTAATCTTTTTATTTTTATTTTTGTAAAGATTTTATTTATTTGAAACAGGGTGTGGGCACGGGGGCCATAGAGGGAAAGGAAAAAGCAGAGCCCCACTGAGCATGGGGCCTGATGCAGGGCTTGATCCCAAGACCCGGAGATCATGACCTGAGCCAAAGGCAGACACCTAAGCAACCGAGCCACCCAGGTGCCCCTTCGTAATCTTTTTAATATATGTTTGTCTTACACACTGACCTTATAACTTAAAATCCTTTCCACCCCAATAAGATTCAATCAATTCCACTGTCTGTACAGAGTTCTTTATGATGCCTTTCCATTGTTGTTTTGTCTAGTGTGTTATATTTAATTATTCTGTTTAAGCTGTGTTAAATAATTATAAACAATAAAATTCATAATAATCTCTCATGAAACCTATCACTGATATAAAAATAATATTCAATTTATCTGGAATTTATTAGGCATCTATAGGTGCAGCTTTAAAGATCTCATGGTTAAAAAATAAGAGGCAGTAAAGTAGGTGACAGGATTCAGTCTCTAATTTCAGCTTTCTCAATGTTTGATCATTTTGTGATTTGAGGACAAGTTCCTTTTCTCTAGGCCTTGATTTCCTAGACACCTAAATTTTTATGATTCTTGGTATATGACAAGGATTTTGCTCTCAACTTAAATTTAGAAAGCATTCAATCTTTAAAAAAAGAAGGGTGGGGGGCACCTGAGTGGCTCAGTCAGTTAAGTGTCTGTCTTTGGCTCAGCTCATGATCCCAGGGTCCTGGGATTCAGCCCTGTGTCGAGCTCTCTGTACAGCGGGGGCCTGCTTCTCCCTCTCACTCTGCCTGCTTGTGTTCTAGCTCTTGGTCTTGCTCTCTCTGTGTCAAATAAGTAAAATCTTAAAAAAAAAAAAAAAAATGGTGTTCAAAATGAGGGGTGCCTGGGTGGCTCAGTTGGACTCTTGGCTTCAGCTCAGGTCATGATCTCAGGGTCATAAGTTCAAACTTTGAGTGGGGCTTCCCGGCTCAGCAGAGAGTCTGCTTTGGATACTCTCCCTCTGCCCCCTCCCCTGCTCTCAGGCGCTCCCTCTTTCAAAAAAAAAAAAAACATTCAAAATGATACAATTACATACTAGAGTAAAAACAAGACCCAAAACAAGGTGCATATTATAAGTCAGGAAGAAATCAGCTATATAAAGTCCTGATGATATCTATGGAACAAGCTCTGTATTTAAGAATATACAACAATGAGGGGCGCCTGGGTGGGTGAGTGGGCTAAAGCCTCTCCCTTCAGCTCAGGTCATGGTCTCAGGGTCCTGGAATCGAGCCCCACATTAGGCTCCCTGCTCAGTGGGGAACCTGCTTCTCCCTTTCCCTCTGCCTGCCCCTCCTCCTGCTTGTGCTCTCTCTCTCTCTCTCAAATAAATAAAATCTTAAAAAAAAAAAAAATAGAGTATACAACAATGTATATACACTGCCAATGACATTTTTAGTGCAGACCTAAAATGAGGTTTTATAAAACACATTATGTCTTCTGGTCTTTTCATATTTAATAGGTTCCTTAATGACTTGGTTATGATAAGTCTTCAAATTTTCTTCTGTAACACAATGAGCCTCCAGGGCAATTGAAGTGGGTATGGCTGGTCCTACACTATGGTGGCTCTAAACTGCTGAGCTTTGTTATTGCTATGTCTAGTTTTTATGCTTTTGGGGACCTCATTTCATGCCAACAGATTGTTACTTCTTGATAAGTGGGCTTGGAAACCAGATACTGTTCTTGTAAAATTTCATGTTAAACATGAATACACAGAAGTGAAACAACCTGTTGTATACACATCTTGGGTTCATCTCAAGGGAATTATGTTACATGAAAATACAATCTCAATGGTTACATTGTACAGTTCATATATATTACATCTTTGAAATGAGAAAATTACAGAGATATGGACAAACAGGTTAGTAGTTGCCAGGGGTTGAGGAGGGAAGTGGCTGTGACTATAAAAGGATAGCAGGAGGGGTCCTTAAAATTGTTCTGTATCATGCCTGGTGGTGGTCACATGAATCTAAACATGGTAAAATTGCCTAGAACTAAATACAGAAGTGAGTGCATGTAAAACTGGTGAATCTGAATGAGGAGTAAAATATATCAATGTCAATTTCCTGGATTTGATATTGAACTGTATGCAAAATGTTAGTTTTATCCCTAGTTGGGAGAAACTAGAGGAAGAGTATATGGGATCTCTGTATTTAGCTCACTGCAATTATTTCAAGATAAAAAGTTGGTTTTTTTTAATCGATACATAGGATTTGAAGAACATTCTTAGAACGTGCTGTAAACACATGGCCTTTGTGATATATTTTGGGTGCTCAAAGAATTTATACTTTGCTTGATGATTCTAAAAAGAAGAAATCTCAAATAGCTGGATTCCAGATACGTCAGACAATATTTGTTTTCTATTTTCCTAACGGAAGTGCACCTGTTAAGGGTGAGTTCTGTCAGATGTCTTTTATTTGCAGTATTTTGTTCAAGGCTTCAAAAAAAATTTTTTTAAATAATAATTGGCCAAAAAAGTTTTTGAGGGGGAGGTGCTGCGTGGGGGGGATATGGAACCTCATATGAACAATACCGAAGGTGCTATGGCTGATAGTAGCTGCAACGATTGGGTTTTTGGAGAGAGGTAAAATCTTTTAAAACAGTGACTGTCAATCTCCCTTTTTGCAAGGAAAAAAAAAAGTTAATCTTTGGCTGCTCAGAAACGATCGTGAAAGGGACCATTCCGAAATAAAGCGCGACTTCGATGTCCCAGCAAACCCAGCCTAACTGCAGAGGCAGAAATTGAGACTACTGGAGACGTTAAGAACTGAAATGGATCTTCATAGATCTAGCCTCACTTATTAGAAGAACTGAAGTGACTTTCCCAAATAGTAAGTAGTTACTTTCCCTGTTTATTAGTGGGTGAGCTAGAAAAGGACTTCCAGCCCTCGCAGTCTACTACTGCTCTTTCCCCCTGGACCACACAGCCCTTATAAAATGGGCTTCCCTTCTTCCCTCGGCTGTTGTAGTTCCTGGAAGAGGAAACTATTTCTAGGTAGCATTTAAATGACCACAGCGCTTAATTCAGCGTTTGGCTTGTAGGGAAAGCGTAGAGCTTTCCCAGATGCCCCTGCCACCTAAAATCGCCGTGGACTGGAAGGAAGAAATTTGCAGCGTACTTGCTGAGCGCAGGCGCAGGACGGAGAAGGCTTGGCCTCTCTGAGTTGCCGTAGGTGCTAGGTGGCTTGGCCTCGTCACCCCACCCCCTTCCACGTCAGCCAAGGAGTGTGCGGAGCAGCGGCTGCTGCTGCGGGTTGGAGCCGGAGTTGACGGTCCCACCGTTGCCTTAGCAGCCGCCCCTCGGAGCCAGGTAGCGGGCCCAAAGCCCCGAGTCCCGGAGGCGTGCTGGACTGGGCTGGGTCGGAGGAACTGGCTCTCCAGCGGCAAGATGCGGAAGGGGAGCGACTAGGCCGCTCGCGTCCGGGCCTGGCGTAGTGCAACGGGGGGCTGGGAAGCTCTGGGCCGGACGCACCTTCCCGGTCTTGCGTACTGGCCTGGGGTCTAATCCCTCCCAGGGCCCCCGGGTTCACCATTCCGGGCCGGGGCCGCTTTGCTGGAGGGACGGAAAGGGGTGGGGGTGCAGCGCACTGATTGACCGACCAACACACAGTCGGGTCCACCCATGAACGCGAGAAAATGTTTTAAGGTTTTTAGCTGAGTATTCGTGCACAGGGTCTTTTAACTTGAGCATTTCAGATTGTGCGTTATGTTTAAAAATCATTGTTCTGTTACTCGGTTGGGCGGGACTGGGGGACTGTCACTGGATTGTGGGCCTTACTGTGCAGTACAGCATTCTCAAGCCTGGGTGGGGTTGTGGGGTGGGAGATGATATCCTTAGACCGAGGCAGACAAGCGTGTCTTTTATTATATTAGGCATTATTTTTGTGGGACACAATATAAATTGACCCTACCCTTCTAGTACTTTAAAACTCATTAGCAAGAGTGAATGAACTTTAGACAGGAAAGATCACGATAGTTACTGGTTGTGTTTTTGGGTTTTGTTTTGTTTTTTTTACTTGTAATGATGTCCTTCTATTTTTCTAGATTTTCTGGCATCTATCATCCTTAAATCTTGTATCGAGGTTTGATTATATCCGGAAACCATGACGGCTGCCGAGAACGTGTGCTATACGTTAATTAACGTGCCCATGGATTCAGAACCACCATCTGAAATTAGCTTAAAAAATGATCTAGGTAATATTTTGAAAAATGATAATAATATTTTGAAAATTAAACGGAGAAAAATTAAAATAAAAGGCTCATTTACATTCCAGGTTTCTTTGTAATTAGATATACTTAATTTTTGTCTAAATAGTTTTTTCTAGGCTCTCTTCAGTAGAACTTTGGTCTTTTTTTTTTTTTAAGATTTTATTTATTTCTTTGATAGAGGGCACAAGTAGCCAGATCAGCAGGCAGAGGGAGAGGGAGAAGCAGGCTGCCTGCTCAGCAGGGAGCCCAATGTGGGGCTCCATCCCAGGACTCTGGGATCATGACCTGAGCAGGTGCTCAACTGACTGAGCCACCCAGGAGCCCCAGAACTTGGGTCTTATTAAAAATGAAAACTTGGGGTGCCTGGGTGGCTAAGTCCGTTAGGCATCTGCCTTCTGCTGAGGTCATGATCCCAAGGTCCTGGGATGGAGCCCTACTTCGGGCTCCCTGCTGAGTGGGGAGTCCGCTGCTCCTTCTGGCCCTCCCCTCTGCTCCTGCTCTCTCTGTCTGGCTATCTCTCTCAAATAAATAGAATCTAGAAAAAGAAAACTTGTTACATTTAGACTTGCAATGTTGGTTTTTGGAAATAAAACATCTCAACTTAACTTAGTAAAGCTAAAGAAATATAATAGTTTAGTTGTTAGATATTCCTCACAATAAGCCACAATGAGCCACCCAGGCGACCCTGTTTGGTGAAATATTGAGTTACTTTACCTATACTTATAGTCACTGGACATGAGTTCTGATGACTATACATTACCTGGAGTAGGAAGTACTTGATAGATTTTGGCGAATTGAATTAATATTTGAAATTTTCTGTATTTTTAGTAGTGTTCATAGAAGAAAAGAAGTTCTGAAAATTTTGAAGATGTAGGAAAAAAGCATCCTTCACCTCAGTTTGAATTGTTGGAATAAATGGAAATTGGGGCTAAGGGTTCTTGAATTATAAATGGTATAGATTTTTTATAAGTTTCTATGAAACATATAACTTTTTAACATGTAGATACAAGTGGAGCTTTATCCTGCTAAACTCTTAGGATTTGCTAATTTGGAAAAGTAGTCAAAAATTGGAACAAAAGAAGACATCAGCATTATAATGATACAGTTTTATGCCTTTTGGATTTTGTGTCCTTTATGCTATCAAACAGATGAGGAAGAAAAAAACTTTTTTTTTTTAATATTCAGAAAGGAAGCTCAGGACAAAGATAAGAAAAACCTGTTTAGGCTCAGCAAATACAACTTTAGCCACTTAAAACTTTGCCAATCTGTCTTATTATCATAGTTATTGCTATCGGCTACGGTCACCTTTCCTGATGCTTTGTTTTTGTCATCCTCACAGACGGAAAAACTGAACATTTGCACAGATTGATAGTTCATTTTATAGTTTAAAAAAAAAATTTTATATATGTATTTGAGATAGAGTGCAGGCGCACATGAACAGCGGGGGGAGTTGAGGGTGGGGAAGAAGCAGTCTCCCGGTGGAGCAGGGAGCCAGATCCAGGAATTGATCCCAGGACCTTGGGATCTTGACTTGAGTCAAAGGCAGACAGTTAACCAGCTGAGCCACCTGGGTGCCCCCAGCTGTTTGTTTGATTTGATATGGCAATACCAATTTTTTTTCATATGTGGCAGGAGATATAATACTCTGAAGCAGGGAGAGATGGATGAGAAGGTGGCGTGTTTTAAAGAAAAATGTTGACCCTCGTGGAATAAATTTGGCAAGAACCCTTACTGTGTTCTCAGTTGAACACAAATTGAGAACTAGAGAATATTCTCTATTCTGCAACATGTGAAAATATCATACCAAGCTAGTAATAGATATATAGCCTTTGGGGGGCTAGACAGAAATTTTGATTTACCTACTATAATTATTCCAAAGCTTAAATCCTTTTTGTAACTCTATCAGCTGGGCATTCACAGTCTCTCGTCTCTTTGGCAACAACAAGGAACTCCTCCTTTGATAGCCACTTAGCTCTAATTATTGGAAATGTATTCCTAGTTCTGTTCTTTTCCTCATTAACTCTAAGATTATTAAAAACTTCGTCATCCCTCTGTGTCCTCCCCTCTCCTAGATACTTGTTTATTTCTGTGATCTAAGCAATTGTAGTGGTGTGCTTGCCTCTTACATTCCTGCCTTTGAATTTTGGACACAAAGTATTTTTACCATAAATTCTTCAGTATGCAGTGATAATGATGAAGTTATAGATTGTGTTGCATAAAACAGTTTATAGTGTAAATTGCTTTAAACTAAGTAATAATAAACTAGTATTTTAAATATGTCATCCTTAATTCTAAATAATGGCTACTCATCTAGTACATTTTAATTTTCTTCCAGTTTTTTAGGGGATTTCTTAAGAAAGATTCTGAAGTTTTGTAGTCTGTTCCAGTTTTAGTTTATGTGCTGCCGAAGTGAGCGCTGCAGTTTTATAGTCTGTAGAAATATGGGATTTTGGATTTAGTTTAGTATTAGTTCCCAGCCTTTTTGAGTTTGAAGATCTGTTAAAAGAAATGCCACTGATCCTCCCGTTTTTCCTTCATAATAGTGGTTGTAACTTCAATTGAGGAAATACACAACTGACTAAAAGCTATGTTGAATTCAGAAGCACTTATTCTAACAGCCTCTATTTACACTGTGAAAAATAGCTACGTATGTGTTTGAGACATGCATCATTTGGTATACCTACAGATTCATGGCTTCTGCATTAACTCCATGGGTTAGGGACCAGAGATCTAATCCAGTGCCTTCATGTTCTATGTAAAGTATCATGAGGTTCAGAGATAAATGACTTGTGTAAAGTCATTCAGCTTGTTTATGGTAGAGCTAGGTGGAGAACCCTTGTCACTTTCTTTAGTGCCTTTATTACCATTACTGCTGATAGAGTGAGAAAATGTTTTATTTTGTGAATTGTAAAATTACCTGAGGAATTTTTCTTTGAAATGATTGTGCCTTTTTTTTTTTTTTATTAGAAAAAGGAGATGTGAAGTCAAAGACTGAAGCTTTAAAGAAAGTAATCATTATGATTCTTAATGGTGAAAAGCTTCCTGGACTTTTGATGACCATCATTCGTTTTGTGCTACCTCTTCAGGATCATACCATCAAAAAATTACTTCTGGTATTTTGGGAAATCGTTCCTAAAACAACTCCAGATGGGAGACTTTTACATGAAATGATCCTTGTATGTGATGCATACAGAAAGGTAAACCAAACCATGGTTATTTCTGAATATTGCTTTGATTCCAATTGTAAAATTGGTGGAATGGGATTTGTTTTAATTTTTAAAATGAAATCTTGGAAAAGATCTAAGTTATCGATAATTGGAACTGAAGTTGTAAAAAGTTATTGTAAAAAGTTTTATTGTTACTTTCTTTGGACATTTTCCATGCATTTTTATGTTACTAATAAAAACAGTGACACATAGAATATGAGACATTGATGTGATAAGTAAAAATTGACAGGAATCTGAAGGAAACTGTCTGATAATGTAGATCTTTTTCCACAAACCTACTTTCTTACTTTTTTTCATAGATTTTGCACTTAATTGTGTGTTGTTTTGTAAAATGCTGGAACTCAACATTTCACATTTAAATTTTATCAGGATCTTCAGCATCCTAATGAATTTATTCGAGGATCGACTCTTCGTTTTCTTTGCAAATTGAAAGAAGCAGAATTGCTAGAACCTTTAATGCCAGCTATCCGTGCTTGTTTGGAGCACCGACACAGCTATGTTAGAAGAAATGCTGTTTTGGCCATCTATACAATCTATAGGTAAATAAAGGTACTCCTGAGGCTTAGTTTTGTGAGGATTGTTTTATCTTTTAGACTAATCTTTAATGAGTTTAATTGTTTAATCTTTAGACCACAGCAGTTCCTTGCAGATTGTACATAGCTTGCAATAATGTTTTGTTTGGCATGAATGATTTTTTTTTTTTTTAATTATCATTATGTTGTCAACATTGAAAAGATCTGGCAACCCTGGGTCCTAGTTTCTGCATGATAGTATGCTGAAATTAACAGTAGCTCCCTTTAAGTAAGTTGTACACTTTCCACTTTACAGTGCTTATCATTCTCAATTGTAATACTTCAGCCACTTAATTAATTTGTTAACTTGCTTAGCCCTTGTAGGTTTTGAGTTTTTTACCTTGTTTTTGAATTCTCTTTATGTGGAATGTGGGTCTTGTCTTTTTATCCTTAGAAGCCTTAAGGAGGGAACTTTTGAATGAGAAAGGTTGTAGTTCTCAACTGATTCCTGAAAGCTGAAGATTTTGGACTTTAAAAATGATTCAAAGAACCAAATAGATAAGGCTAGAATGCTTGGTTTTTATAATCACTGGTATCAATCTATTTAGAAGTAGGATGTAACCTTTTTTTTTTTTTTGAATGTAACTTTTATAAATATCTCTGTACTTTAAGAGTTGATTGTTCTATTTCACAGTTCTCTTATTGTTATATTAGATTTTGTTATCTGTTGGGGAAGTGGTATTCTGGTTAATAATGTAGAGTTCTTTGAAAGTTACCATACAGACTACACAAATTTCAGAACATAAACTAGACTGCATAAGCAAAAATTATGACATTTATAAAACAATGGGAAGTTTGAACACTGTATATGATGATATTAAGGAATTTTAAGTTTTTTAAGGTATGATAATCGTATTATGATTTGTTTCAAAAAGAAAGAATCCTCAATTATAATATGCCCATATATTTATAGAAGAAGTGGTAAGTGGTCTGGGATTTGCTTCAAAATAATATGGGAAGAGAAGTGGGCAGGGGTATAGGTGAAGCAAAATTGGCTATGAATTAACAATTGTTGAAGTCTCATGACGATTTTTAAGCTGGTGTTCATTATTCTGTATACTACAAATACTTAAAAATTTCCTGAATAGGAAGTAACTTAGCAAGTAAGTGAATAAGTAAATATAATGCATAATTAATACAATTCAAAGGACTATTTTTATTTCTGATAATTTTTTTTTTTTTTAAAGATTTTATTTATTTGTCTGACAAAGAGAAAGAGACATCAAGAGAGGGACTACAGGGGCGCCTGGGTGGCTCAGCCGTTAAGCGGCTATCTTCGGTTCAGGTCATGATCCCAGGGTCCTCAGATCGAGCCCCACATTGTCTTCTTGCTCAGCGGAAGGCCTGCTTCTCCCTCTCCCACTCCCACTGCTTGTGTTCCCTCTCTCGCTATTTGCTGTGTCTCTCTGTCAAATAAATAAATAAAATCTTTAAAAAAGAGAGACTAATTTAATAAATTTTATTTAATAAATATAATTTATTTAATAAATGATAATTTAATAAATGAAGATGTAAGCTTGATAAAAATTAATTTTACAAGTCTCCAGGGAGTTACTAAAATAACAAGTACGTTTTTATTAAATATGAATATTACCTGTTTTGTTTCAAGGAATTTTGAACATCTTATTCCTGATGCTCCTGAACTGATACATGATTTTCTGGTGAATGAGAAGGATGCAAGTTGCAAAAGGAATGCATTTATGATGCTAATTCATGCAGATCAGGTGACATACTTTCTAAAAAATACTTTTATGGCTGTATTCAAATGAGAATCAAAAGTATTTACATAGACCTAATCACGTTTTTAGTCAGTGATTTTGTTTATAGAACAAGTGTATATTTTGGGGTTTTTTAGATTTTTGTACTTAATTTGTATAAAATAGTTTTTCTTAATCTTTATCCAGACAGTTGCTTATGTATATATTTAATTTTTAGTAAACATCTGAGAGAGATTTAATAATAGCCACTTGATGGTTTTTCCAGGTTGAAATTATTATGGCCGTATTTTGTAGCACTCTATTTTGGGGTTTAAACCGGTTTTTCCTTCTGTTGGTATAGATCTAAAATTGTTTAATAGAGAAAAGCAGTAGCTTTGTATAGGGTTCACCCTGAGCCATGACTGTGAAAGAGGCGTGGTCTTTAGCGTAGATGAGTATCCTTACTGGGCTCTTCAAGTTTCATAAGTTGGTGTCAACTCTACATCCAGCTCTGCTGGTGCTTAAAGTGTTTGGATCGGCAGTGACTCTGCGTACTTTGGTGGCATCTAATCTTGGAATTTTTGCTGTCTAGTATTCTCAAAATGTGGGGAATAATATGCATGAAGACTGAAAGATACGGAATCTCTCCATTTCTCTGAAATCTAGATGCTGTCATTTTATCTTTGTGAACAAGATTATAAGAAAGCTGCTTATTTGGGCCAGGATGTTTTGTCCTCTTGTACAGTTGGTTTTATTGACCTATATATTTGGTGTTGTGCTGTTTACCTACATGGGGGGCATAATTAGAAAAAGTCCAATAAAATTTCCTGATACTGTTGCTGTAGAGAGATTGTTGAGGTCATATCAGCATTCAGTATATGAGCATCATTGAGATTTTTCTTTCAAGTCTTAGAAGTAGGAATAACCATGCTCCTAAATAGCTGGTTTGTGTTGATTGTAGGGGTACTCTGTCTGAGTCCTTTTATTGAATGAGGTGGAATTTGATAAATATATTTTTATTTTGTTAGGATCGAGCTTTGGATTACCTAAGTACTTGCATTGATCAAGTTCAAACATTTGGAGACATTCTTCAATTGGTTATTGTTGAACTAATTTATAAGGTAAGACTAAAATGGGTAAAGTACACTTTAAAAGTTTAAGACAATGTTAAATTGTCTTTTTCTGGAATGTTGCTTAATTGCCGGGATAATATGTTTTAGTAGCAGAAATATTTTATAGCATAGTCTATGAAAGCCTTTTTTTTTTCTTTTTCCTTTGGTTTATTGTGTTTTCCAAGCACTTACAATTTTTCTAACCCTCCTTAAAGAATTCTGTTAAACACTCATGGCTTGACCCAGTACAGCAGCAGAGAAATCATTGTGCAGTGTTCAGTAACTGAATAGATTATGAGTCAGGCTTTGGAAAAAAATTCAAGATCTTTTCTTGAGTACACACCAGACTACTTTGGAAATCTAAAATCAAATCAGAAAAGCTTTAAATACTTTCTGTGTTCCCTGTTTGTGAAGGAAAATAGAGAGACTTTAAATATGTCAATATGACATTGTCAGCCATTGACTAATAAGAAGTCTAAAACTAGGTGAGAGTTGGGTTTTAAAATGAAGTGCTTTTTTGGCAACATTTAAATTTGATATATTCTTTGAAAGAATTGATTGCATCTTAATGTTCTGATGAAAGGTAAATAACATCCAGTTTTGCTATTGATAACATTGGAGGCCAACAAAAATATATGTCAGGAATGACTTTACTAAATAGGATAATATTGACAAAGTACCCACAGCAGACACTGCTGATTACAGCTGTCTTTGATTCTGAAAGAAGAGGGCCCCTTTCAACATGGGGAACCAGTCATTTGGATTTGGCATTTAAGATGAAACCAGAACTGTAAATATATAGTTCCCTTTAATTCATTGTATGGTTTAGAGATGCTGCTGAGGCTCTCAAAAATAGGGATTCTCTGCTATTCAGAGACTTCTTTGTCTAGCAGGGTCCAGGTTATAGTAAGAGGAAATAGCTTTTGAGTCATGCCTGAATAAAAGATTTGACTGTATATATGTTAGAGGAAAATCTGACATAAAAACCAGCTTCAGAAAAGAAATAATAAGGAATATTTGCTTCATAGGTAAAGGTATTAAAATATATTTAGGATAGCATAGGAAATTCTAGTTGTCTCCAAAGTATGGAATATGGTTCCAAATAAATTAAATAGTAGTACTTGAGAAAGGGGTTATCTTTCTTGCTTTAAGAACAGGTATTTTCCTTTTATCAGCTACTGAGATTGATATCCATCATGTTTCCCTTTTTGACCTGACCTCCAGAATAAAAATTTAGGACCAAATGTAATATCCTGTCACAGTACCCATATTAATGCACTTGGTCCTTGATTTTATTACTTTACATTTTCTTGTTCTATTTCACTTGTGTATAGTATGTATATCTTTTATTATAACCTACTTGAAAATCTTTTGTGAAAGAGTGAGAATATTAATTGTGATTGAATAAATGAATGAGTAGCTGTAACAATTGTCTGAAGTAAAACCTATTTCTTCCAGAAATTACTAGTTACAATGTCTCATCTGTTGGCTGATATCTTCAGATGCACTTATATCATTATTCTTTGCTTTCAAATTAAGAAAACTAGCATCTAAGCTGACATCTATAAAAAAAAATCTGTTTGAAAGCAAGTGTCCCTGCAGTCAGTTGAAACCTAAATATTTTCTTCTCTAGGTCTGTCATGCTAATCCATCAGAAAGGGCTCGTTTCATTCGCTGCATCTATAACTTATTACAGTCATCCAGCCCAGCTGTAAAATATGAAGCTGCCGGAACATTAGTGACACTCTCTAGTGCACCCACCGCAATCAAGGTACTGCTTATTTCTTTTGGTGCCCGTTAGATGATAGGTATGCTGTCTTAGCACTTAAGAGTTATTTATTTTTTATTTTTTATTTTGTTCTCTTTTTTAAAAGATTTATTTATTCACTTGAGAGAGGGAGAGAGAGTGCAGGGGAGGGGAGAGGTAGAGAGAGAGAGAATCTCAAGCAGACTCTGCAGGAAGTGTGGAGTCCAAGGCAGGGCTTGATCCCAGGATCCCAAGATCACAACCTGAGCCGAAACCAGGAGTCAGACACTTAGCTGACTGAGCTACCCAGGTGCCCCAGTGCTTAATGACTTAGTGGCATTGCAGTTTACTCTGTGATTACCTGGCATTAGATGGCATAGAAATAACAATTTATAAACATTATGAAATTATTGGATTCCTTACATAGTCCAATCTTTTTTTGTTCCTTCATGATTTCATACATATACGTGGGGAGAAAGAGAGACAGAAAGAATACTAATATTTCTAGTTTCTGGAGAATGATACTGGTATTTTAAGATCTCTCCCCATACTATAAGTATGTTAAAACCTAGATCTGGGAAAATGAACTTTGGATCCTACATGATGAATCCTAAAAAAAAGTTTACAGTGCCTATTTTCAATAGTGGAATGTTAGCTTTCTCTTCTTTAATATACTGTATCAAGACTGCACGAGGAACTCCTAATATAGCCAGAGAATGAATAGTTCTTTAAAGCCAGCTTGTATAAATAGGAGACTCGATTGCTTTACCTGCCAGTACTTAGAAAAAATTGTTTAACTTTTATTTTGAAATAATTTTAGACTGGGGTGCCTGGGTGGCGCCTGGGTGGCTCAGTGGGTTAAAGCCTCTGCCTTCGGCTCAGGTCATGGTCTCGGGGTCCGGGGATCGAGCCCCGCATCGGGCTCTCTGCTCAGCGGGGAGCCTGCTTCCCCCTCTCTCTCTGCCTGCCTTTCTGCCTACTTGTGATCCCTTTCTCTCTGTCAAATAAATAAATAAAATGTTTAAAAAAAAGAAAAAAATAATTTTAAACTTACAGAACAACAAAACAGCAAAAGGTGTAAAAATAGGACAAAGTTCTTATTATCCTTCACCAGCTTCCCATAATGTTTGCGTCTTGCATAGCAATTGTATAATTGTCAAAATTAAGGAATTACCGCTGGAACAATATTGTTAACTATAGATGTTATTTGAATTCCACCAATTTCGTCACTAATCTCCTTTTTTTATACCAGGATTCAGTTGAGGATCCCACATTATGTTTTAATTGTCATGTGTTAGTTGTGCCTCCAATCTGTGCCACTTCCTCAGTCCTTTTCTTGTTTTTCATGACCCTAACACTTTCGAAGAATACTGGGTTAGTTTGTTTGTAAAATGTCCCTCAATTTGAGTTTGTCTAATGTTTTCTGACAGACAGATTAAGGTTATGCATTTTGGGGAAGAATACCATGGAAGTGATGAACCTTTCTCAGTGTATTGTATCAAGGAGTGTACATGATGTTAGAATACTATTAGTGATGTTAACCTTGATCAGTCGGTTAGGGTGATGCCTGCCAGATTTCTCCACTGTTGAGTTATGATTTTTCCTTTTGTAATCAGTAAATAACATAGTAAGGTACTTTGAAACTGCAAATATCCCATTTCTCCTCAAACTTACGCCAACTAATTTAAGCATTTCTTTTTTTTTTTTTTTAAGATTTTATTTATTTATTTGACAGAGAGATCACAAGTAGGCAGAGAGGCAGGCAGAGAGAGAGGGCGAAGCAGGCTCCCTGCCGAGCAGAGAGCCCGATGCGGGGCTCGATCCCAGGACCCTGAGATCATGACCTGAGCCGAAGGCAGAGGCTTTAACCCACTGAGCCACCCAGGCGTCCCTAATTTAAGCATTTCTGTACACCATTTATTGATGTGATATTCTAATGATGACTTTCTGTTTCCCTCCTTATACATTTATTAACTGGAGTCCTGCAAGAAGAGCTGTCCCTTTACCTCCCACCCTCCCCCGCTTCTTTCATTCTTTGTATCAGTATGGCTGTTTCATTCTGTGTATTATAATCATTATTGTTATTTGTTTCACTGATCATACTGTTCCAGTTTTGGCCATTGGGAGCTCTTTCAGGTTTGCTCCTTTGTCTAATGCTTTTAATGAGTCAGGGTCGTCTTTGTGGTCCTGATTTTTCTGTACTGTAATGCAGGTGTGTTAGACTTTGCACCTAAACTCGGATACTCAATAGCTATATTTTGGGGGATACTCTGTCTGCTTTTTTCTGCCTAGTTCCTTAGTTTCTGAATTTTTGACTGTTAGTATGTCTGCCTATAACAGCCCCTTTTCATTCTTTTAACTTGTGATTCTTCTTAACATTTTTAAACTTGAAAATAATGAGATTTATTAGACTCTAGGGAACATAGGGACACATTCCTTTGGGAAAAATGCATGAACTTTTAGTGCAGGAGTAGTGAATGTATTTTGGCTTCTTTGAGGGCTTTTTTTTTTCTCTTATTTTCAGATTCTGTGTTTAAGATGGTTAAATGTATTCCTAAAATGTGTTTCTTTCTTTATATAGGCTGCTGCTCAGTGTTACATTGATTTAATTATTAAGGAGAGTGACAACAACGTAAAGCTCATAGTTCTGGATCGATTGATAGAACTAAAAGAGCATCCTGCTCATGAACGAGTACTACAGGTAAATGTTATCTGAAAGAGAGAAAGCCTAGATAAAATCTTTTTCAAATTGAGGTAATGCTCAAGCCTTGCTATCTTGGTTAACTTAAATTCTTGGAGACTGGGTAGTTTAAATTTTGGTTAGCTAAGGTGTAACTCTTGAATCATGGTAGCCTTTTAGGGAATTTGCCATAAAAAATATTTCTAACATGAATTAATATGTTATCTTATATCTTTTCTATTTCTACGGCATTTGGTATTCTTAACAGTAGAGATATATTCATTTTATTTATTTATTTTTTTTTTTGAAGATTTTATTTATTTACTTGACAGAGAGAGAGAGATCACAAGTAGGCAGAGAGGCAGACGGAGAGAGGGGGGAAGCAGGCTCCCTGCTGAGCAGAGAGCCCGATGCGGGGCTCGATCCCAGGACCCTGAGATCATCAACCGAGCTGAAGGCAAAGGCTTTTAACCCACTAAGCCACCCAGGCGCCCCAAGATATATTCATTTTAATTTTAATATAATTTATAGTTTTTGAAAAATAAGCCAACTGAGAATAAAAGATAATTCTATGGAATTATCAGCATACCTATGTAATCTGTGAGAATAATGATTGTTGTCCGTGAGAATAATGATTGTTGTAAAAATAAAGCCCCGCGACAGCTAAATTCAATGTTATTCTGGATCAGAGCAACAACAAAAAATTTGCTATACAAGACATTATTGGGACAATTGGAGAAATGAGAATTATAGACTGTATATTATATAATATTGTTACCAGTGTTCTCTGAATTTGATAATTGTGGTTATATGAGAGTTTATCCTTATTCTTGGGAGGTGTGCACTAAAATATTTAGGCGTAACGAGAGTGGGATAAAGTATATGTTGCAAAATATTAACAACTGGTGAGTGTAAGTGAAAGTTATATAGGAATCGATTTTTAGAACTTTTTTATCAGTGAAATTTTTTTTAAATAAAATTTTAAAGAAATAAAATCATTTGTAAATTAATTTTGCTATATTTTAAAATCTTTATCTGCCATAATGTTTTTTAAAGTATGTACCATAAAAATGTTACATTTTCCTGCAGAGTGAAAATAACATTATCTCATTTAACAAAATTAATAGTTTCTTAATATTATCCAGTACCAATTCCGAAGTCAGATTTTCCCAGATGTCCCTGAAATACCCCTTTTTTTGGCTTGTCCAATTCATGACCATATATCTTACCTGGTTATGTCCTTGATGTTTGAGTTGGAGCAGTAATTTTTTTCATGACAGTGGCTTGTTGAAGAGGCTAGACCAATCCTTGAGGATACATCTGATTACTTTTTGGTGGTGTCATTTAGTTTGTTTCTCTAACTTCTTTTTTTTTTTTTTTAAAGATTTTTATTTATTTATTTGATACAGAGAGATCACAAGTAGGCAGAGAGAGAGGGGGAAGCAGGCTCACCGCTGAGCAGAGAGCCCGATACGGGGCTCGATCCCAGGACCCTGAGATCATGACCTGAGCCGAAGGCAGAGGCTTTAACCCACTGAGCCACCCAGGCGCCCCTGTTTCTCTAACTTCTGAATTTTCTATAAACTATGAGTTTGATCTAAAGCTTGATAGAGTCACAGTAAACATTTGCAGTTTGAATGCATCAAATGTGATATTATATGCTTCAGATCGCGTTACAAGAGGATACCCAAAATACGTGGTTCTTGTACCACCAGTGATTTTATTATTGATGAAAGAATTAAGGTGATGATGGTGAGAACCCTCCATTCTGTGGTTAAGATTTTTTTTCTCTTAATATTGGTGTTAATTCCGGATTTCTTGTTCTTTCTCAGGATCTGGTTATGGACATCCTGAGAGTATTGAGCACACCAGACTTAGAAGTACGCAAGAAAACTCTGCAGTTAGCACTGGATCTTGTCTCTTCTAGGAATGTTGAAGAGGTAAAACACAACTCTGACAGCATTGTTGTAAGCTGTCAGGCCAAACGTGGTATAATTCTCACTTATTTTTACTTTGTTCTCTAGTTGGTTATTGTTCTGAAGAAGGAAGTGATTAAAACAAATAATGTGTCTGAGCATGAAGATACTGACAAATACAGACAACTCCTTGTGAGAACATTGCATTCCTGTTCTGTCCGATTTCCAGATATGGCTGCAAATGTTATTCCTGTGGTATGTGATTCTGATGACTTTAATTTTGCAATTCTCTAAAAGAATAGAAAGTTTTAGTTATTTAACAGTTAAACTGTCTAGTAGAATCACTAAATCTTGTAGTCAGAAGTGATCTTTCTATTCACCCTTAAGTTCAGAAGGATAAGGAATCTGACTTCTTTCTCTTACATCTTCATCAAAAAAGTAAACACACAAAAATATAATGACAAAAATACCTCCATATATTATTATAATTGATGATTGTTACAGTTACCTATGGTAAAACTATGCCATGTATACATATCAGTCAGTAGCACAAACAAGTATTTCTTTCGAATAGTTTTACCTCTTAAAAGTTGAAGGATTTTGTTATAGGAAAAATATATGTACCTAGAATCATTGGCTTCTGTCACTGTCAGATGAGAGGTATGTTATTGTAATTTGAAATTTTGTCCTTGAACTCCAGATTTTCTCTGAAATTATTTTACTTTTAGTTACAACTTAGGAGTATCCAATTTATTTTGAGTTGTGTATTTCCAGCTTTTGTTTTATAGTGAGTTTCTTTGTTGTAAACTTGGCTGCACAAAACCCAGAAGACATTGTGACTTCGTTTACGTAGCAGTGCTTGTCTCTCAACTTACATTTTGTTATATGTTTTAAAATTATTATATTCTTTGTAAATTTGTTTACTTCTTAGAACTTAGATAATTTTCTTTGTGAAAATTATATAACTTATGGGGTGCCTGGGTGGCTCAGTCAGTTAGATGTCTGACTCTTAATTTCGGCTCAGGTCATGATCTCAGGGTTGTGAGATTGAGTCCTATGTGGGACTCAGTGCTCAGTGTGGAGTTGGCTTGAGATTCTTTCTCTCCTTCTTCCTCTGCCCCTCCCCCAACTTGTGTGCATATGTGTGCCCTCACTCTCTCTCAAATAAATAAATCTTTTAAAAAAAATTATCTAACTTAGCCTGTTTTCCTTTTTTTTCCCTTTCAGTTAATGGAATTTCTCAGTGACAATAATGAAGCAGCAGCTGCTGATGTCTTGGAGTTTGTTCGTGAAGCCATTCAGCGCTTTGATAACCTGAGAATGCTTATTGTTGAGAAGATGCTTGAAGTCTTTCATGCTATTAAATCTGTCAAGTAGGTTTAAAGTCTGTTTAAATGTAAGGTCAAGCAAGCAGTTTACCAGTTTCTATCTTTAAAGGATCAGTTGATAGAAAATGTAAGGGAGAAGAATTGAATCAAGATACTAAAGCCAATATAAGTATCACAGTAGATATCCCCTCACCCCACCCTCGGTAAATCCATAATCTGTGGGCAAAAATTTGCTTTTGTAAGTGTGATTTAGCTAGGTTTCTCTATCCTTATTTCCTCTAAAACATGGTGAATCCTCAAGTGACTAAGAAACATATTTTTAAAGTGTATCACTTTTGGAATACCATTATTTATATCTTCCATTTGTATTTATTAAAGTGAGGGATTGAAAATGCATCCTAAATCCGACATAATGTATTTCCCTTAAATAGCCTTTGCAAATGAGAAAGGACTGTTGCATCCAGATTTACTTCATTTAAAGCATTAGATGGATAGACTATAATAGACTTGCATTATATCTATGTTGGATAGAAAAGAAAGGGCCACTGTAAAATTGTTTTTATGATATAATGTATTGATGTTTATGGAAGTGAGAAAAATTTGCTTCCTTTGTGAGAAAAAAAAAAATCATACCAAAGTTTTGCCTTTAATGGCCATCATCTCTTAGAGCTTTAGTCTCTAAAATGTTCTTTTGAATAAATTTAATGAAAATCTTAAGGAAAAGATAACTAGACTTTATTCAGTTCAACATTCTTAACTAGAGAATTGCTGCTTTCTTTATGTTTTTGGAGGTTTTTTGTTTTGTTTTGTTTTTTTGTTTTTGTTTTTGTTTTTTTAAAGATTTTATTTATTTATTTGACAGAGATCACAAGTAGGCAGAGAGGCAGGCAGAGAGAGAGGGGGAATCAGACTCCCCACTAAGCAGAGAGCCCAATGCGGGGCTTGATCCCAGGACCCTGAGATCACCACCTGAGCCGAAGGCAGAGCTACCCAGGCGCCCCTGTTTTTGGAGTTTTTTAATTACTGATCCTTGTACTCCTTCCTTATCCATCGTTCTGTTCAGCATCTTGCCTTTTCTTTTCAGTGACTACAAATAAAAAGTGAATTATTTTTACATCAAAGTTATGTAATTTTTATAATAGTAAATGATAAAATAAAATTTACCTTTACTCTGTCCTAAATGGAGGATAACACCTTTTTGGGAGACATTTTGTTATTTTTACTAATGAGTTTACCAATTTTAAAGTGTTCCTAATAATAATGGGTGAGAATACTTTTCCTTTTAATCCTTGTGATTTCTGGAGAGAATCAAACTTAGTGTCTTTGTTATATTCTTTCTAAAAATTTCATCCATAGTCCCTTGGAACTGCAGAATCTTGTTTTCTTGCTTGAGCTTAATTCACAGAGAAAGATCTCTGCTTTAAGATTTGTTAGCAATGTCAGTGTTTCAGAAATTGTTCTTCCCTTAGGATTTACCGAGGAGCATTATGGATCCTGGGAGAATACTGTAGTACCAAGGAAGACATTCAGAGTGTGATGACTGAGGTCCGCAGGTCCCTTGGGGAGGTATGTTTTACTTTAGTAAATGCTATGTATATGATGATTTTTACTCTAGTAAATCTGACTTTTATGTGGTGGTTTGCTTTTGTGTTTTTATTTAGTAGTGTTGGAGTTAAAAACACTGAAAAACGTGTTTTAATTACCCAGATAATTAAGGCTTAGAGGCAGTGGGATATTAGGGGCATCTGTCTCTCTGCATGGAGCCATAGCACCCGTTCTTTTGTCTGTCTTATTTACTCTTTCAGGTAAGATTCTATTTGATGAAAAGATTATGTGCTTAAAAAAAAGAAAGACTTGTAAAACTCTGTTAGCCTGAATATTCTGAAAGGAGAATGTGAGTATTACAAGAACCATGCTGACTTAGACTATTTATGTACTAAAACTGGCAGAGTTTCCTCATCCAAACAACCATATGGTAGAATAGGAAGAACAGTGTTTGTCAGGAGACGTGGGCTACGGTCTTGCTTCTGCCATTAATTAACTCTGGAACCTTGGATATAAATTTCTTAACCTGACTGGACTTGAGGTTTTTCACTTAGGAAGAAAAGGAAAAAAAGGAATTTCCCTTAGGAAAAAAAGAAAAATTTCTTTCCTTGAGAAGGAAAGAAAATTGAATGCAGAGTTGCAAAAATCCCATTGGGGGAATTGCCTTCTCCATAGAAATGATTGAATATTTAAATACGATTTTGCTTGCTGTTGGTATTATTACTAGATTGGTGTTTCCAATTGATTTTTAGATCCCAATTGTAGAGTCAGAAATAAAGAAAGAAGCTGGCGAATTAAAACCTGAAGAGGAAATATCTGTGGGGCCGGTTCAGAAGTTGGTGACTGAGATGGGCACCTATGCAACTCAGAGTGCCCTTAGCAGTTCTCGACCCATGAAGAAAGAGGAGGAAAGGTAATCTGCAGCACCTGTGCCCTACCATCTATACTTTTTTTTTTAACAATTTTTTTTTTTTAAAGATTTTATTTATTTATTTGACAGAGAGAGAGAGATCACAAGCAGGCAGAGAGGCAGGCAGAGGAGGAGGGGGAAGCAGGCTCCCTGCTGAGCAGAGAGCCCGATGCGGGGCTCAATCCCAGGACCCCGAGATCATGACCTGAGCCGAAGGCAGAGGCTTTAACCCACTGAGCCATCCAGGCGCCCCCCATCTATACTTTTTAAACTATTACTCCTGAGTATAGAATGGTCAAGTGATTTTTTTTCCTCTTACTTGCTTTTTTTTTACCAAAATGGAAATCTTTAGCATTTAAGATAACTTGAAAGGAGGATATTTAATTTCTCTCAGGAATTGTGTTGATGGTTTTACTCCTCTGCTTCTTAAAACTGTTTTCATTGAAATAACTGTTCTATTTAAAATTATTTTACTCACATAGAAAATGCTAAGTGGAGGGGCACGTGGGCGGCATCTGACTTTGGCTCAGGGTCCTGGGATCCAGCCCCACATCAGGCTCTCCTGTCAGCGGAGAGTCTGCCTCTCTCTCTCCCTCTGTCCCTCTCCCCGTTTGTGCACGTGTTCTCTCTCTCAAAGAGATAAATAAAATCCTAAAAAAAAGACTTAAAGAAAATGCTAAGTGGAGGTAACTGAATTTTGTTGCCTGTATTGTGCTTGGGAAACATATTTTGAAGATTTTCCACTCTAATTGATGGAATAAAATTTTAATATTTTTTGCCTTATTTTGCTCTCCAATTTTATAATGAACATGATAAAAATAATGCTTAAAATTTTAATGGTTGCTTATTATATGTCAGGCATTGTTTTAAGTAGTTTGTCTCTTGTAATCTTCAGCAACTCGTTGAGATACAGTTTATTATTATCCCCATTTTACAGAAGAGGAATTTGAGGCTTAGAAAGGTTTATAACTTACCTGTAGGGACACAATAAATAGATAAGCTGGAATTTGAATGTAGCTCATTGGCTCTAGTATATAGACTCGGAATCATTTTCTCTTTCCATATTCACTTGGCTCTAGCCCCTTTTTTTTTTTTTTAAGATTTTATTTATTTATTTGAGAGAGAGAGAGTGAGAGGGAGCATGAGAGGGGAGAAGGTCAAAGGGAGAAGCAGACTCCCCGAGGAGCCGGGAGCCCCTTACGGGACTCGATCCCGGGACTCCAGGATCATGACCTGAGCCGAAGGCAGTTGTTTAACCAACTGAGCCACCCAGGCGCCCTGCTCTAGCTTTTTTGAAGATAAGTTGTAAAACCATGTGTATTTTCCTTTTTCCATTCTAAAAGCTAAAGAGGGAGCTAATTGAGATCCTCTTCACCGAAGGGTAGCAGTGAGAGTGCTTATTTGAATCATTTATGCAAAAGCTGTATGCTGCTTAAGAAATCATTGGGTTTCATTTTCCTTAATTGCTTTGCAGACCTCCCCTGAGAGGCTTCCTTCTGGATGGAGATTTCTTTGTTGCTGCCTCCCTTGCCACAACTCTGACCAAGATTGCCTTGCGCTACATAGCTTTGGTTCAGGAGAAGAAAAAGCAAAATGTAAGTTCATTTATCCTTCATTTACCCAGCACATGTTGAATGCTTACCATATGCACTGGACAGTGAAGGACCTAAAAGTGAATGCTGAAGTTCTTATCATTAAAGAGCTTATGGTAATGGGGGAAATGGACATAGTAATATAACGTTATCGTAAAATTGACAAGCTAATACAAGAATGTTACCTTGTGATTAGTCCAGTGGAAGAGATGTAAGGGCTTATGAAGTCAGTCATTTGCTTGCTAGGACCAGTCAGGGCCCAGAGAAGGAAAGACCTCTCTCTTAAGCATTTTCATCCACTCATTGTCTGTTTTATCCCAGAAATGTCTCTTAAATGTGTTCCCATTTCTACAGTTTATGCCTTCCTCATAGCTTCTGACCCATTCTGACTGTACACATTTACAGTAATCCATTTCCATTCCCCCCAACCTTTTGTGCTGTTATCCTGCCTTTTATTTCTGTGTGTCATGCTATCAGCCCTAACATGCATTGCTATTATTTTTGCTTTAAACAGTTAAGAATTATTTCTGTGTGTGTGTTTATACATATATATATGCATCATTTATTTTATTTTTATTTTTTTTACATTTCTTATTTATCCAGTATTTGGCTGGGCTTGGGGTTTGAAAGGGGCATAATTAGTTGTAAGAAGTTGAGAGTTGGGAATAGGACAAAGTTCAAGTACCTTTCTGGGTGACATTTTTTGGCATTTTTTTTCTTTATGGTAAAATATACATAATGTAAAGTTTACTGTTTTAACCATTTTTAAATGTGCCGTTCAGTGACGTTAAGTGCATTCATATTGTTGTGCAGCCATAACCACCATCCATCTTCAGAACTTCTTCATCATCCCAAATTGAAACTGTATCCAGTAAACAATAATCCTCTCATAGTCCTCCCCACCAGTCCCTGGCAGCCACCATTCTGCTTTCTGCCTCTATGAATTTGCCTCTTCTACATACTTCATATAAGTAGAATCATAAAAATTTGTCCTTTGCAACTGGTTTATTTTGCTTAGCATAATGTCTTCAAAGTTCATCCATATAGTAGCATGTGTCAGAATTTCTTTTCTTTTTAAGCCTATATAATGTGCTGTTTTTGTTTATGCATTCATCTGCTGTAATAGTCAATATTCTTTAAGATTTTTTTTTTAATGAGAAAACGCTCTTATATTTACCCACATATTTGCCATTTATGGTGCTTTTCATTTTTATTCCTTTGTGTAAATTCAGATTTCCATGTGATATTTTCTTTCTGCCTAAAGAACTTGACCATTCTTGTAATTCATGTCTGTTCGTGACGAATTCTGTCAGCTTTCATTTGTCTGAAAAAAATCTTTACTTTGCCTTCATTTAAAACAAATCTTTCTGTGGTAGAATTGTGAATGCGGGGGCTCCTGGGTGGCTCAGATGGTTGGGCGTCTGCCTTTGGCTCTGGTCGTGATCCCAGGGTCCTGGGATCAAGACTCTCATCAGGCTCCCTGCTCAGCGGGAAACCTGCTTCTCCCTCTCCCACTCCCCCTGCTTGTGTTCCTGCTCTCACTCTCTGTCTGTGAAATGAATGGGTAAAAATCTTAAAAAAAAAAAAAAGTTGTGAATGTGTTTGTTTCATTTTTGTTCATTTTTAATATTGTTAAAATAAGGAATGATATATAAAAACTAAGAAAAAAATCACTCATGGTTAGAGGACTGAAGTGTGAATCTTATTATTATTGTAGTGGAGATAGAAACATCAAAAGATAGAATTACATTACCAAATATGATAACAAAAATCCTTCCTTCCTCCAGAGTTTAATACAGCTTTTCTCTGTGAAACAATTTTTCCCCAGTATTGATCATTCTGTGTTTTATAGCATTGCAGTTTCACTTCACATTGTAGCAAACAGTCCCATGTTCCTCTAAGCCCTTCCTAATCCTAATATTTAATAGCTGCATAGTGGTCCATTAGATTCCTTCATTTACTTAAGCTCCCATATAATTAGATATTTTCATTTTAGATTTGGAATTTTCAAAGGATTTTTTTTTAATTCCATCATGAAAAGAGCTGTAAGCGAGATTTAGAGGGCCAAGTAAATTATGAGGTGTATTATCTCTCTTTAAAAAAAAAAAGATTATTTATTTATTTGATAGAGAGGTGCAGGCAGAGGGAGAGGGAGAAGCAGGCCCCCACTGAGCAGAGAGCCCACCTCAGGCGATCTCAGAACCCTGGGATCACGACCTGAGCCTAAGGCAGATGCTTAACCAACTGAGCCACCCAGGCACCCCTGTATTATGTCTTTTTTATTAACTTATTTTGATTTATGGGCAATAATTTACTTTGCAACTCTGTGGGCTATTTATTTACTTAGGTTTTTGTCACAGCGTGTTTGTCTATTCTTTAAATTTTTCTTTTTAAAAGTCTCTAAAGTTTTGTATCTCTGAGTCCAGTTTGATTTCTTTTCATGGGATAGCTGCTCAGTTCTGCAGATTGGGAGACCATTTGAGCATTTGCTGATATCTGTTTAAGAGAACAAGTTTTCTAGTAACTGGTTCATGAAGTTTGTCACATGTAGTACAAGGCAGGAAGTTGGGTTTATCACCTCCCTGACTCTCTTTCACTTACACCTTTTCTAGAGTTTCCCTGGTTTTATATACCTTTTGGCTAAAGAGTTTGCTTTAATATTTTTTTTAATAAGAGACTTTTTAAAAATTATTTAAGAGCAAGAGAGCAAATGAGAGCACAAGTGGGGGGTGGGGGAAGGGGCAGAGGCAGAGAGAGAAGCAGGCTCCCCGCTGAGCAGGGAGCCCGATGCGGGACTCGATCCCAGAACCCTGGGATCATGACCTGAGCCGAAGGCAGATGCTTAACCAACTGAGCCACCCAGGTACTCCTTGCTTTAACTTTTCTTACAGTGAGGTCTGTTGACAATTAATTTTCTTGGTTTTTGTTGGTCTGAAATAGCCTTTATTTTTCCTTCATTTTTTGAAAGATACCTTTGTGGATATAGAATTCTAAATTAACAGTTTTTTTCTTTTAGTTCTATAAATAGGTTACTCCATTGTCTTCTGGCTTGCAGTTTACTATTAAGATGTAGCTCCAGTATCTTCTGGCTTTCTTTCTTTTTTTTTTAAAGATTTTATTTATTTGACAGAGAGAGATCACAAGTAGGCAGAGAGGCAGGCAGAGAGAGGGGGGGAAGCAGGCTCCCTGTTGAGCAGAGAGCCCGATGTGGGGCTCGATCCCCGGACCCTGAGATCATGACCTGAGCCGAAGGCAAAGGCTTTAATCCACTGAGCCACCCATGCGCCCCTCTTCTGGCTTTCTGATGAGAAGCCTGCTGTCATTCTTACACCTCTGTGTGTATGTGTCCTGTTTCCTCTGGCTGGTTTTAGATTTTCTCCCTGTCATAGGTTTCAGTAGTTTGATTAGGGTTTGTCTTGGTGTGGTTTTCTTCATGTTTCCTTTGTTTGTGGTTCGTTGGGCTTCTTGGATGTGCAGGTTTATATGTGCAGGATTTCATTAAATGTGGGAACTTTTTGGCCACAATTTCTTTTCTAAGATTTTATTTATTTATTTGACAGAGAGAGCGAGAGCAGGAACACAAGGGGGAGTGAGAGAAGGAGAAGCAGGGTTCCCTCTGAGCAAGGAGCCTGATGCGGGGCTCCATCCCAGGACCCTGGGATCATGACCTGAGCCAAAGGCAGACGCTTAACAACTGAGCCACCCAAGTGCCCCTTGACCACAATTCTATAGCTTTTTTTTTTCCTGTCCCTTCCCCTTTCTTCTTCTTCTGGAGACTGTATCCAGACTGAAGATTATTACACTCATTCTTCTGCTGGTTCATTCCCAGGCCTCTGGGAGTCTTTTCATGCACATGCGCAGATCAGCACTTAGCCAAAGACAGGTTGGCAAGGATATAGAGCATGTGTTGGGATAATTGTACACAACACTAAAAAAGCAAGTTGGAGTCATTTGTGGAAACCTTGAATAGCAGACTAGGTAGTATGAACTTCAACATGAAGGCTTTTGGAAGTCACTGAAGGTACTCACGTGTAGAGTGAAGTGATTGGTGCACAATAAGGATTAAGATAGCAGCAAGTGATCACACTTTGCACCACCAATGATGGGGCAACCTGACATTATGTGCCTTCTGATGCAATACAGTAAGAGATATAAAACATCACCTATTTGGTATTCTAACCAAAAGTGGAGGACATTCTACAAAACAACTGGCCTAGCCTTTTTAAAAAAGTCATTGTTGTGGAAAACAATACAAAAAATCAAGGGGACTAGTCTAGGTTAGAAGGGACTAAAGAGAATAACAGCCAAATAAAATGCATGAAGCTGATCCTGTATTAAAAAAACATGAAAACACTTGGTGACATTAGGAAAATTTATTTGAATTTAAGTGTAAAGTTTTTGGGATTGTTCTATTTCTCAGGTGAGATAATGATGCTGTGGTTCTCTAGGAAACTGTCCTGATTCTTAAGAGATTTATGCTAAAGTATTTATGGGGTGAAGAACCCTACTTTGATATGTTTAGCCAAAAAAGTAAGTGTACATGAATAGGAAGGCAAATATGGTATAATGTAAGCAGCTGGTAAAGTGTATCTATTATTTTAACTTTTCTGTAGTTGGAATTTTTAAAAAAATTTTTTTAAAGATTTTATTTATTTATTTGACAGAGAGAGGAAGAGAGAGAGCACAAGCAGGGAGAACGGCCGGCAGAGGCAGAGGGAGATGTAGGCTTCCCTTGGAGCAGGGAGCCCGATGCCAGGCTCCATCCCAGGACGCTGACCTGAGCCAAAGACAGATGCTTAACCAGCTGAGCCACATAGCCCCCTGTAGTTGGAATTTTAAAAAAGAGAGCATTGGCATGTGAAGGGATTAGAGTAACAGTTAAAAAGCTGTTGCTATCTTTCAGTTGAAGGTATTAGAAGGTGGCAGTTAAAAAGATAGGAAGGAAAAGGGTGCATCAAATATATGGAGATAAAAATCTACAGCATTCGAATTCTTATTCGGGTGAGGTGAAAATTAGGTTTATTTTTTGGATCATGAGTTAAAATAAAGTGATGTTACTGAACTGGAGAACCATGACAGTAAATAATCCATTTCTTTACTTTTCTAGTCTTTTGTTGCTGAGGCTATGTTGCTCATGGCCACTATTCTTCATTTGGGAAAATCCTCTCTTCCTAAGAAGCCAATTACAGATGATGATGTAGATCGAATTTCCCTGTGTCTCAAGGTCTTGTCTGAATGTTCACCTTTAATGAATGACATTTTCAATAAGGAATGCAGGCAGTCCCTTTCTCACATGTTGTCTGCTAAACTCGAAGAAGAGAAATTATCCCAGAAGGTAAGGTATATATGAGTACGTTCTAAAAGTGCTTTGTGGGTTTTTAAAAAATTTTGTTGGTTTTTCAGTTCTCTGTGAGGGCTGTCCCTATTATAGGCCTACAGAAAGCTGTCTTTCTTTCCATATTAAAGAGAAATGTATTGTTTTCTCAACACAGAAAGAATCTGAAAAGAGGAATGTGACAGTACAGCCCGATGACCCCATTTCCTTTATGCAACTAACTGCAAAGAATGAGATGAACTGCAAGGAAGATCAATTTCAGCTGAGCTTGCTGGCAGCAATGGGCAACACACAGAGGAAAGAGGCAGCAGATCCCCTGGCATCTAAACTTAACAAGGTAACAAAATGTCAAATGCACTGGTAAATTATTTAAATGAGCCATTTAAGAAAGTAGTAATTTGGGAAGTGACTAGTCCCAATGTTTTTTTAAAAAAAAAATAACTTGTTATATAGCATCAGTTTTTGTCAAGTCACTGTGATTGGTAGGTTCATGAAACATGAATTAAAACTCAGATGCCGAGTGCCTGGGTGGCTCAGTTGGTTAAGTGTCTGCCTTCGGCTCAGGTCATGATTCCAGGGTCCTGGGATCGAGTCCTATGTCTGGGTCCCTGCTCAGTGGAGAGCCTGCTTCTCTCTCCCTTTGCTGCTCTCCTGGATTGTGCGCTCTCTCTCTCTCTCAATGAATAAATAAAATCTTTAAAAATAAATAAATAAATAATACTCAGATGCTGATATTTTACTATACATTAGTACTTACCATAAGTGTAGTAGACGGTTTTATAACTTGTTCCAGTTGTGTGTGGAATCGTAGACTAACACATAAACTGGGAGATCCCTAAAGATTAACTAAAACCTAAAAAAAATTTTAATTTATTTTTTAAGTAGGTTCCATGCTGGTTGTGGTGCTTAAACTTACAACCCTGAGATCAAGGCCTGAGCAGGTATTACGAGTTGGACACTTAACTGACTAAGCCACCCAAGCCCCTAAAGATTAACTAAAACTTTTAAAGGGCAGGGCTCTGGCCTCTACTCTGACACCCTGCCCTGTTTCTCCTGTCCCCTGTTACTTTAAACAGGGCAGCTCCACTTTTATATTCTTAGTGTATTGACTTCCATGTCAGATTTTATTAGGAAAGTTTTCCTACTCTTAAAATATATAAATTTACAAATCAGACACAAATAGTCCCTTCTATTAGATGAGTAAACAGACTCAGATTGATTGGTCCAAGATAAGGTTACTAGCAGAATTAGAACTACTAAGACACTTTCTCTCCCTTAAATTTGGGAACTGACATTGACAATATTATAGTTATACATTTTTAAATTTTGTGATAAGAAATTTATAATAATTCATTTAAAAAATTGTGGTAAAATTTACATAATACTAAATTTATCCTCTTAACTATCCTTAAGTGTACAGTTCAGTGGCACCAAGTATATTCACATCATTGTTCAACTGTCACTATCATCCCATCCATCTCCAGAACTTTTTTCATCTTGTAAAGCTAAGACTCATGCCCATTGAACAGTAACTCCCTACTCCCTTCCCCTCAGTCCCTGGAAACCACCAATCTCCTTTCTATCACTATGAATTTGATTGCTCCAGGTACCTTATATTAGCAGAATCATACAGTATTTGCCCTTTTGTGACTGGCTTATTTCACTTAACATAGTGTCTTCAAGGTTCACCCATACTGTAGAATGTGTCAGAATTTCTTTTTTAAGTCTGCGTGATATTCCATTATGAATATATACTACATATTTTTTATCCATTTATCTTTCGATAGTCACTTAGGTTGCTTCCACCTTTTGGCTATTGTGAATAATGCTGTTATGAACATGGACCACAAATATCTCTTTGAGGCACTAATTTCCTTTCTTTTGGGTTATACCCGGGGGTGAAATTGCTGGATCACAAGTCCCCTATCAGATGTATGATTGTCAAATATTTTCTCCCATTCTGTAGGTTGCTTTTTCACTCTGTTTATAATGTCCTTTGATGCACAAAAGTTTTTCATTTTGATATAATCCAGTTTTAATCTATTTTTTGTTGCATGTAGTTTTGGTGACAATATTAAGTTTAAAGTATTGTACTCAGGTTATTACTATTTTTTTTTTACTTTGGTGGGGGGAAGCATACAAAATTTATTTTTGTGGAATTACAAGCATTTCTTGCTGTGTAATCTATTTAGTTCTTGAATTCAGGTAGCAGGGACTACCATGTGATTTGGATTTTATTTAGTTCCCAAGTTTTGGAGAGCAACTAGTGAATTGAGATACTAGGGGATTTATCTGAAAATGTATCCAAATCTATTCAGTTTTTAAATTGAGATCTTGATTAAAGTTTTTGCTCAACATATTTAACATCTTTTTCCTACTGAGCTATAAACTCTAGGACCTGTTATTTCTAATGTCCCATTTGCAATTATCACCTCTATATTACACAACAGTTTTATTGTATTAATTTCAAAATGACTTGTCTGATCTAAGCACATCTGTTAATTACTTAACAGACTTAGTCACTTGACTAGGCTATGTTTGGTTAAATTGTCTTGGTCACTTGATTTTCTCTTTATATTTGTTTGACAGGTCACCCAGTTGACAGGTTTCTCAGATCCTGTATATGCAGAAGCTTATGTTCATGTCAACCAGTATGATATTGTCCTGGATGTACTTGTTGTAAACCAAACCAGTGATACTTTGCAGAACTGCACATTAGAGTTAGCTACTCTGGGTAAGGAAATTTACCATAAAGGAAAGATTTTGTTACATAGTAAGTCTTTATGACGGATTATTAAGGGATATGTACAAGTTTTGTATAAGAAATCTTTTTAGTATAAGAATTTTTAATCAAGGGGCACCTGGGTGGCTCAGTGGGATAAGCCTCTGCCTTCAGCTCAGGTCATGATCTGGGGTCCTGGGATCGAGCCCCGCATCATGCTCTCTGCTCAGCAGGGAGCCTGCTTCCCCCTCTCCCTCTGCCTGCCTCTCTGCCTACTTGTGATCACTTTCTCTCTGTCAAATAAATAAATAAATCTTTAAAAAAAATTAAAAAAAAAATAAAACTTTAAAAAAAAGAATTTTTAATCAAGGCTTAGTTTTACATTTAATATTTAGTCTCCTTCGGCTCCAGTTTTCTGAACCTCTGTGGTACTTGATTTTCTTAGGTTTTTGCTCTTTGTACATCCAGATGGGTTTATTCAGTAAGCTCAACCTAACAAATCAGTTTTTCTAGATATAAATAAGAGTTGTTTAAGTTACAGATTTACCACATGGCTCACTTAAATTTTTAATTGCCTTAGAACAGAGTCTATAGCTGATACCAACCACATGTGGCCAAAGTAATATATTATTATTACAATTAGCAACTTGAGATGTGTTTTTCTTCTTAATAAAAACACATGAATCGGGGCATCTGGGTGGCTCACTGGGTTAAAGCCTCTGTCTTCGGCTCGGGTCATGGTCTCTGGGTCCTGGGATTGAGCCCCGCATCCGGCTCTCTGCTCAGCGGGGAGCCTGCTTCCCCCTCTTTCTCTGCCTGCCTCTCTGCCTACTTGTGATCTCTCTCCTCTCTATCAAATAAATAAATAAAATCTTTAAAAAAAAAAAACACATGAATCATACTCTCTCTGACCACTTCTACAGTGGCTTTGAAGTTGGAAAATATAAATTATATATAGAAACAGTGCAGTGCCACGGTGTCTGGGTGGCTCAGTCAGTTAAGCGCCTGGCTTGGGCTCAGGTCATGATTTCAGATCCTGGGATTGAGCCCCTCATCAGGCTCCCTGCTCAGCAGGAAGTCTGCTTCCCCTCTGCCCCTCCCCCCATTCATGCGCTCTCTCGTGTGCTCTCTCTTTCAAATAAATAAATAAAATCTTTTTTTTTTAAGATTTATTTAACAGAGAGAGAGCACAAGCAGGGAGAGGGGCAGAGGGAGAGGGCAGAGCAGACTCCACCGAGCATGGAGCTCGATGTGGGACTTGATCCAGGACCCTGGGATCATGACCCGAGCCGAAGGGAGATGCTTAACCAACTGAGCCACCCAGGTGCCCCAGTAAAATCTTGAAGAAAAAAAAAAGTGCAGTACCTCTAGGAAATTCCATGTGGCTTAAGCAGGAGTTAAAGGACTTTAAGGTATCAAGGGAAAAGATACTTCTGCCCTGTCTTCCTCAACATAGCTTGATGCCTATATAAAGAACTGTGTTTCTAAAAATTTATAAGTCTTTCTGTGGATTCTTTTATCTTTCTTTGTAATGGAGTCTATAGTTTAAGACTTAAGCTTTTTGAGAAGTTTATACTCAATCATTAAAAAAGAATGGTAAGCCCAAAGTGCATACATACACACTAAATATAGAATTATTCTGAGGAACCTGTTACCTTTTCAAAGAAAATGTGCAAATTGATGTGAATAATAAAGTGTTAATTTTTTGTTTTGTCCTCAAAATATTTGAATCATAACTCTTCTCTTGTTTCTTATTTTGCTAGAAGCTATTAAGCTGCGTACATTTTAAGATTTTATTTTTTGGGAGACAAGGTTTATGACTTGAGAGATATATATGTGATTTAATATATATTTTAACCATATCTAAACCATATCTTTTTCAGGGGATCTGAAACTTGTGGAAAAACCATCTCCTTTGACTCTTGCTCCTCATGATTTTGCAAATATTAAAGCTAATGTTAAAGTAGCATCAACAGAAAATGGAATAATTTTTGGTAATATAGGTAAGGAATTGTTTTATAGCATGTGATGTTTGAATATTTTTGTTAAAGAATTTCTGTAATAAGTAACTGTATGACATTTCTTGAGGACAGGACCTGAATCCATTCATTCACTCACTCATCACTTATGGGGGCACCTGCTATTATACTAAGCATTGTACTTTGTTCATGGAAGTACAGAAATGAACCATAGTGAGATTGTCCTCAAGAAACTGCAAAGCAAAAAGAGGAAATAGATAAGTAAAATATATATAAGTACAACACAATGTGAGAGGTTCTAGTTTATATACTATGTGCTTTGGGATCATAGAGGAAAAATGCTAACCAAAGAGAAGGCTTTATAGAGGAGGAAGATATGTTATCAAAGGATAACTTTTGAACTGAGTCTAAAACTTTGTATAGACATAGTGTCCTATATTCATAGGAACCTAGGGACTAACTTATATGGAGGCATTCAGTCAGTTAGTAAGCATTTTTTTAAGCAAGTTCTGTGGTAGGGATGGGGCTATTGTGGTGAGGACAGAAGATCTCTCCTCTGGTAATTTGTGGTTGAGGGAAGACAGATAAGTAGAATAGTTATGTGTAATACATAATGGTAAGTACTACAAAGGAAGCTTGTGCTAGGTAAAGTGGGAGTTTGTGTAGAATTTTGTCATTTTTCTCAAAGTGGTGGCAGAGTGGGAAGGGAAGGTTGGGAAAGGCTTTGTGGAACAACTAATGGTCACGTGGCTTTCTGAAAGATTAGTAAGTGTTCTACAGATAGGTAAGGATTTAGCTGGAACAAATGCAAGTAAGTTTGATATACTTGGAGTTCAAAGCGGGCTGGAGGGTAGTGGTTTAAAAAAAAAATGAAGTTAGGAAGGTTAGTGGGAGCTCAATTTTACTTGTCATGCTAAGGATTTCAGACTTAGTCCTGAATGTAAAGGGTTAGAGCCATTAAGGAATTCTTAGTGAGTTACATGATTAAATATTGCTTACTTTCTTCCCTTCCCTTCCCTTCCTTTTAAAGAGAGAGAGGGAGAGCACACATGAGCGGGGTGGGGGGAGGGGACAGAGGGAGAGGGAGAGAGAAAATCTTAAGCAGGCTCCACACTCAGCACAGAGCCCAATGTGGGGCTCAATCTCAGGACCCTGAGATCATGACCTGAACTGAAATCAAGAGTCAGACACTTAACTGACTGAGCCACCCAGACACGCCCATGACTAAACATTTCTGTGATAGCACTGTAGAAAACTGATTAGAAGAGGCAAGAAGGCTAACTAGTAGATTATTGTAGTACACAGGTGAGAGATGACAGAGTTCAAACCAGTGCAGTAGTGGTTGGGTTGGAGAGAAGGGCTGAATATTATAGATATTAAGGAGAGAGAAGAATGCCCAGGACATGGGCTGATTGAAGAGGAAGTGGCTAGAGTAACCCTTGGACTTTTTTATTGGGTTTATTATGTTGATACTTATGGCAATCACCAAAACAGGGAATATAGGAGAGAAGAACAAATTTGAGAGAGAGAGTAAGGTAAATCTTGAGTAGGTTGAGTAATAAAGTATCTAGAGATGTTCAAGGGCAGTGTGATATGAGTATGGAACTTGAACAGGAGGTCTAAACTAGAGATAAGTACTTGTCTGAAAGCCATAGGAATGGAAGAAATCTCTCGGCAAGAGTGAGAAGAGGGCAAATTGAAAACTGAATCTAAGAGAACAGCAATATTCAAAGCTTGGTCAGATGAGGAGAATCCTACAAAGGTACCTGAAATGTGGTGGAGAAGAAGTAAGGAAAAATCTTCCAAAAGTATCTGGAGTTGCAAAAGGTCAAGTAACAGGAAGTCGAAAAGAAGAGTCCTTTGGCTTTCGTGATCAGTGACATTAAATATTGCTTGTGGTATATCTTGGGCAGTGGTGGTGGGTTGAAGACTTGGAGATGGAGAAATAAGGACAGTAAGTATAGATAGTTCTCAGTGTAGAACTGTGGTTTTGATAAGAATAAGAGAGGGCGATAGACTGAAGAAAGTCGGGATGAGGGAGAATTTTTTTTTAAGGTGAGTATGTTTATAGACTAAGGGAAGAGTCAGTAGTGAATACGAAGGTAAAGACATGAGTGAGGGAGGTAATGATTGGTGGAGTGGTGTCCTGAACCAGAGCAGGGATCACAGATGGCAGGAAATACAAATCTGGAAGAGAAGAGACATTTCCCTGATACAAAGGGTAAGGAGGTGAGTGTGGATTCAGAGAGAGAGAAATTTGTTTTTAGAAGTGGGGTAAAGAAACTTATTCTTGGTGACCTCAGTTTTCACTGAAAGTAGGTAGAGTAGGGGAATGTCGAGAGAGGAGGCTAGGAGGAGGAAAGATAGGCTGCAGTCAGATGACAACTTTCTGATGTGGATAAGCAGTCATAGAAGTGAATAATCTTGTATCATTAAGTACTGTGGCCCCTCAATATTCATTCAAAAATATTAGTTAAGTACCTCTGAGGGTACACTACTACTTACCTGCTACGTATACACTGACCGAGTTTAAATCCTGGCCCTGCCACTTAATCAGATCTGACCTTGAGCATCTTATGTGACTTCTCTCTGTTTCCTCATCCATAAGATGGACAATGATAATACCATAACATAGAATTGAAGGGAGTATTAAACAGGTAAATCTTTGTAAAGCATTTAAAATAGAGCCCAGGATAGAATAAGCATTATATAAATAGTTGGCTAATATCATAATTATTATTTGGAAATATTAAAACTTTTTAAATCAGAATTTGCCTCTGGTGACTCAGGGCCTTTTTTTGTGTGTATATTGCAGTTTATGATGTCTCTGGAGCAGCAAGTGACAGAAATTGTGTAGTCCTCAGTGATATTCACATCGACATCATGGACTATATCCAGCCTGCCACGTGCACTGATGCTGAATTCCGTCAAATGTGGGCTGAATTCGAATGGGAAAACAAAGTTAGTCCTTGGGAGATTTCCTTGAACTCCTTATCTTCCTTTTTGGCTAGTGTTGAGGAATTCTCTGATAAAAGTAGTCCCACTAAAAAGTGTCAGATGTAAGAAGCAGTCTCTCATTAGCTATTCTTGCAAATTAGCCTTAACCAGAAATTATGTGAGTAGTTTGGTTAAGTTGTTGTAAACTGATGAGAATAGCAGTTGTATGATTAGTCTGATTGATCAAGACATTAAAGATAATATTCCATCCCTTGGATGTATGAATAATAATTTATCATTGAATCCAGTGTCTAGAAGAGGTTTTATAAAGTCAGTGGCCTTGATTTTTATTAGAAATATTTTATATGCAGCATGTTGATCTTTTATGAAGTTATCTATGTATGCAAGTTCTGATACCAACTTGCAGTTTGTTGGATTTTGTAGATGTTATTTACCTTTTTTTTTGCCCACCCTTCCCACTAAATACTTGGAAGGAGGTTCCATATGATATATGAGTCTGTTTTCTCAACCCTAAGATCAGAAATACGCAACTTTCTCATTATAAGGATTATGATCTCCTTGACTTTTTTTTCCCTCTGTACAGGTGACGGTTAACACAAATATAATTGATTTAAATGACTACTTACAGCATATATTAAAGTCAACTAACATGAAATGCCTCACTCCAGAGAAGGTAAGATTTGACTGAGAACTTCTTAAATCTGATAGACAGTAGTGTGACAGATTCCTGGCTTTCTTATATTTCCTTTAGTGTATTTTTGTTATTGTTCAGCATGAGAAAAGCAGTGTCATTCTGGACTAGTTAAAAGGAGTTATTCCATAGAATGCATCAGTCGGCTTACCTCTTTCTACCGGAATATACCAACCTGCTTATTCCTAGTACAGTGACCCAATTGAATAGTCAGATTCATTTTTCTTTTCAGTCTTTTCTCTTTCAGCTGAAGCTTCATTCCAAAATAGGTTTTGATACTGGATTAAAAATGTCCATGACCTCTTCTCTTGGCTCTGATTGTGGGTCAGAATATATCTGTTCATGGGGCACCTGGGTGGCTCAGTGGGTTAAAGCCTCTGCCTTCAGCTCAGGTCATGATCTCAGGGTCCTGGGATCGAACCCCGCATTGGCTCTCTGCTCAGCAGGGAGCCTGCTTCCCCCCCCCCCCCACCTGCCTCTCTGCCTACTTGTGACCTCTCTCTCTCTGTCAAATAAATAAATAAAATCTTAAAAAAAAAAAAAGAATATATCTGTTCAAATACGGAATTGAATTACTAAGTTCTGTATATGTGAAAAAAGAACAGAAAGAAAGAAAAATGAAGCTGAGGCTCTAAGAAATTTTTTTTCTTTGTAGAATTCCTGCTAATGTTATAATACTAATTTTATCAGTAAAGTTCTGCCAGACAAATGGACTTTAATTCATATATTAGTTTATTCGACAAGTAGTCTAACAAATACGCAAATATCATATGGCCAGCATTCTGTGAGCTACTGGATATACAGAAGTGAAAAAAATAAAAATTGTCTCTCCTTCATGGAGCTTAAGGTCTGGTACAGTCAGACAACTCTGTAAGTAAATAGGGAGTGTATATATGCAAACTGGAATAAGTGCTATTTCTTTAAAGTCACTTTTTTTTAAAATTTTATTTATTTGACAGAGAGAGAGAGAGATCACAAGTAGGCAGAGAGGCAGGCAGAGAGAGAGAGGGGGAAGCAGGCTGCCCGCTCAGCAGAGAGCCCGATGCGGGGCTCAATCCCAGGACCCTGAGATCATGACCTGGGCTGAAGGCAGAGGCTTAACCCACTGAGCCACCCAGGCACCCCTTTAAAGTCACTTCTATGGAGATGTAACATTCACACTTTTCATATATATAGTTCTACGAGTTTTGACATTTATGTAGTCATGTAACCACCACCACCTAATAAATCCTATTTTAAATGATAATTTATATATGCTATTGGGTCTTGCTTATGTATCGTTTGTTCTCTAGTAAAGTATTGAATATATCATAAATTTCTTCCAGGCTCTTTCTGGTTACTGTGGCTTTATGGCAGCGAACCTGTATGCTCGGTCCATATTTGGAGAAGATGCACTTGCAAATGTCAGCATTGAGAAGCCAATTCAACAGGGACCAGAGGCCCCTGTTACTGGCCACATAAGAATTCGTGCAAAGAGTCAGGTAACAATTGGGTGTTTTGTTTTTTCTTTTTTCTTAAGATTTTTTTTATTCATTTGTCAGAGAGAAAGAGCGAGTGAGCACAAGCAGGGAGAAGCAGGCTCCCCGCTGAGCTGGGAGCCCGATGTGGGACTCGATCCCAGGACACCGGGATCATGACCTGAGCCGAAAGCAGCCGCTTAACCGACTGAGCCACCCAGGCGTCCCTTGTTTTTTCTTTTCTTTTTTTTTTTTTTTAAAGATTTTATTATTTATTTATTTGTCAGAGAGAGAGAGAGCACAAGCAGGCAGAGTGGCAGGCGGAGGCAGAGGGAGAAGCAGGCTCCCCGCTGAGCAAGGAGCCCAATGTGGGACCCGACCCCAGGGTCCCGGGATCATGGCCTGAGCTGAAGGCAGCTGCTCAACCAACTGAGCCACCCAGGCGTCCCTTGTTTTTTCTTTTTGAGATCATCTCCGAACCGAACAAAAAGGAAGAATTTATTTCTTCATTATTTCTATATGTAGTATTCTCTGTCGTACTAGTGTTTTATACATTAGATGCATATGTATAATAATAATATTCTCTGAATAGAAATAGAACTTTTGCTTCATTAAATGGCCCACTTTTTGGGCCTATCACTCTGGATTATTTGCCTAAAACAAGATTGATTCCTGTAGGGTGTTTGTGAAATGGGTTCTCTAGAGTTTTTTGAAATCCAAACTACAAATCTAGTGACTATTTGTAAAACTAAAAGTACTTAACAAAGTAAAGTTTCGGTGAGTGTTTTGTATATCCTTGGTTTCATTATTGATGTGGTATCATTGAATGATGTCTTGGTTAAGATACCATAATGTACTAGTTTTATATAGATTTAACGATTATAAACATTTTCATTCTTTCTTACAGGGAATGGCGTTAAGTCTTGGAGATAAAATCAACTTGTCTCAGAAGAAAACTAGTATATAAAAATAAACACAAAGTCCTTGCAGCTTTACAGTTAAAATTTAGGTATGGGCTTATTGGACTTCCAACATCTTTTGTACTCTTTCATGCTTTATGTTATATAGAATCTGAGTTCATGCTGAATGCATTCCAGCCAATAATTTATAGCCTTTCCCTTAAATCAAGATTGAGTTTAAAATTATAGTTTGTCTTTTGTCTTAACAGTTCTGAATCCTGTCCTCAAAGTATATAATGTTTCTCACATGTACCAAGACCATTTTCACAGTACAATAAACAGATCTATTCCTAAATCTTTTGTTATTTTATAAATAAATATATAATTACCTAATTTTAGTTATGTAGCAATGGATTTCTTTTAGTTGGGGTATAGGTTTCTATTATAAATTTAAATCACTCAGAGTTGTGCATATACAAGCTTTGTTAAGAGAATTTACAAATTCAGTGATCTGAAATGAGACAGACCTTGATTTACTTGATTGACTTTTACTTATTTATTATTTCAACATCAGTATCTCTGGAATTGAGCTCTAGGAGGAAAGTATTAAATAACTTGAGAAAACAGATCCATTTTCAGTTTAAAAGAGTATTGTGAACCCTGACTTAAATAATCATACTCTTCTTAATTATCCTGAATCATAATGAAAAGCAATAATCCAAAGTAGCTCTTTTAATCATTCACATTTATCTCAAAATCTTTTTTACGTTCGTGGAATTATGTTGGCTGCAGCCAGTTATTGAGGCTGCACTGGGAGGATTCCACTCCAGGGGATTCAAAAAGCTGTGCTGGGCCCATGTCTCCTCTGAGCCTTAACTCAGCCTCCCCTTTCCTTCCTTCACACCAGCGCTTGGCCACCTTCACCGCTCAGTATGTTTCCATGTGGCTTTCTGTGCTGAGTTCCCTAGGGTCTGATTGTGCTGTCCTTTTGGCCCTCGCCTTCCTTGGGGTTGATTGAGGTAGTCTGATCTTTTACCTAAGTCTGAACATTGAGCTGTTATGCTTTGTCTTTCAGCGAGGCTTCGGGCTACAGTCAGGATGTGTCCGCAGATAAGGTCTGTGAAAGAGTGAAAGCAGTGTCTCCTATTTCAGCACTCGAATCAGAGTGAAATGATTTGTTTGGAGTATAAAGGATATTGATACCTTGTATGATGTCATAAACTTTGAAGCCACTGGCTTTTTTACTCCGAAAGAACCAGAGGATTACAAGGCATGTGAAATTCCACAGCACTGAGATCTCAAAGCCAAGTCAATGGCTCCCACTGGGGAAAATACTAGGAATGCAGGAAAGGGTCAGTTTGATGCATTAAGTCAAGTGCTGGAGATTTATGATGAGAGCAGAGGAACTGATGAAACTTTGGATTAGATCATTTCCCAAACTGTTCCAATGAACATTAACTTCCTTGATGTCGTTCGATATTCTGGGAGAGAAAGGATTCCATAGTCAAGTAAATTCGGGAAAAGCTGCATACTGTCCTATACTGGAGATTCACCATGTACATTAGCATACTAGAAATTCTGAGAGGTCCTTCAGTAAAGAAGCAGATTTGTTTGGTTTAACCCAGTATATCTTCATCTTACTTGGCCAGGGAATCCTATTTTCATAGAATACCTATAGATCGTATAGGACAAGAAAAGTGACTTAGCATGTTAAAGGTTTTGGTTTTATATTCCCAAGCAACCAGTATTGCATTTAAAATCTCAAGGAATTATGCCTCGACATCTACATCTAGAATATCTCTCTTGATACTCTCAGAAAATTGCCTAACATACTCCAGCTGTTGTTGGTGGGATAAGATTGGCTCACATTGCCATTTTCTTAAATTCACAAATAAGGAGAACAGAGAGAAAGAAGTTAACACAGATGTCAGATATCTATACTACATTAAGCCATGTACTTCATTAACATTTTCTTAGCTTTGTGCACTTAATAAATGTAAACTGAATTGGATAGCTTACAGAAACTGTTCATACTGTGCTCTTCTAATTAGGATATAATATACATTTAAAGGTTGTGGTTGCTCATATTAGAAGATATCATATAATTAGGACCATGATGTGTGGTAAGAGAATAAACATAGTATCTGACACCAAGTAAGGGCTTAATACTATAAAGGTACTGAATGAATAAACCTGTAAATCTTAAAGAGACTTCAATGGCCGTTTTATTTAGCTATCATGACACTAGAGGGAGCCCTTAGTGCTCCCTTAGAGCTCTTAGGAAGGAAGTTACTTTCATTTTGGAATTAGAAGTGATTAGAGTTTAAAGTTGTTTTTTGATTTGGTTTGGTTTTTTTTTTTCTTTTTTTAAGATTTTATTTATTTGTCAGAGAGAGAGTACAAGCAGTGAGAGCAGCAGGCAGAGGGAAAAGCAGGCTCCCTGCTGAGCCAGGAGCCCGATATGGGACCGAATCCCAGGACCCTAGGATCATGACCTGAGCTGAAGGCAGACGCTTAACTGACTAAGCCACCCAGGCATCCCTAAAGTTGTTTTTATAAGAAGGAAAAACAGGGTAATTTTTCTTTTAGCCAGGAGATTGATAACTAGTGCTATTCTCGATCTCTGAGAAACTTTTCTACAGGATTTATAAATAACATAGGTGACAAAACTCCTTTCACAATATCTAAAAAGACGAGAGCCACAAAGTTTTAGAAACTAGATAGTATCGGGACGCCTGGGTGGCTCAGTTGGTTAAGCATCTGCCTTCAGCTCGAGTCATGATCCTAGGGTCCAGGGATTGAGTCCCACATCAGGCTCCTTGCTCAGTGGGGAGCCTGCTTCTCCCTCTGCCTGCCACTCTCGCTGCTTGTATACTCGCTCTCTCTCTCTCTCTGACAAATAAGTAAAATCTTTAAAAAAAATTTAAAAGAAACTAAGTAGTATCAGAAGTGAAATAACTAAAAAAAAAAAAAAAAAGAAGTGAAATAACTGTGCTATATATTAGGTAAAGTAAGTAATTTTACTGGTGACGTTTTTCTTCCACATAGGTAAATGTTCTTAGCTAATAATTTATAGCCTTTCCCTTAATTAAATCAAGATTTAGTTTAAAATTATACTTTGTTGTTTTTTTTAACAATTCTAAATACTGTCCTCAAAGTAGTGTCAGGCCTATCAGTTGCGTGCCTTAACTGCCCTCACCCATACTCTCCACACACCAGTAATGTTCCCTGTCCCCGCCCCTGATCTCCGCTCTCCACCCCCAGGATCTGAGGAGCCTAAAGATGTAACCAGGTGGGTGCAGTACAGTTGAGTTGAGTTCAGCTTAGAATCAGAAAAATGTGGAATCCTGTATTCTTACTTGCCGGGTGGCCTTAGGCAGTGATAGATAGCCGGTTTATTGAGTGCTTATTTGTGCGGGGCCTAACAGTGCTTTCTCCGTGACCTACATAATCCTCCCAGTGACTCTGAGGAAATACGGTTAATATCATCATTTATAGGTGATTACAGTCTTAGGAGAAGGTAGGTTACTTACTATGAATGAAGGCCCAATAGGAAGACTTAACCCCAGATATAAAGCCAGGGTGTCAGACAGTAAGTCCCTACCGCTAGTCACATGCTGCCACCACTGCCTACTCTCTTTGTGCCTCAGTTTCTGTACTTGGAAGGTACTTATAATGTCTATGTCGCAGAGTTGATGGAGGATGAAGTTATATAATATATCGATTGTGGCTATTTCGCACAGAGCAATTGCTCATCAGTAAGGGTTGATTCCATTTCTTTCCCCATTCCCCTTCCTTCCTTACACGGCAGAGAGGATAGAAAGCTTCTCTCACTCTCTTCATACCTCCCTCTGAATTTAGGTCCTAATTCTATACTCTACTTGAATGCTTTTGTTTTTTTAACACTAGTAACTTAAAAAGAATCTTCACTTCTCAAGAATTCTTTAATTGAGGTTATCATTGGCCCTCAAGTTGATGATGTTTTTGGTTGTGTCAGTTTTTTAATTAGCTCTTGGCACTTCTGCTTATCAGCTATTGTTATCACAGCTAAGGAGACTGTCACACCCATATACCTCATATGATAAATGGTCTGTGGTGAACGCGCTAGTTTTATTTGCTTTCAGAATGACAAATGACTAGTTCTTTAAAAATCGAGCACAGAGCTATATGCAGCCAGGTTGTAGTAACAACATGGTACTTAGAATCACTCACTGATCAAGTCATTTCTGGCAGCCTGACCATCTTCTCTTTATTTTCTCCACCTAGCTATAGCGGGATCTCTTTGATTAAGAAGTCAGTTATGCAGTGACAAAAGAATGCAAGTGGGATTTGTGCCTTTTACTGGGGTTCTGTGTATAATTGTGGGATTCTGAGAAAACAACTCTGTGTGTCTTTTTGAATAATTGTAAAACCAACAAGATTTACCAATGGAATGCAGCATGGTGGCCTGAGATAGTCCTGAATGAGTCTTTTTAAATCTAACCTTTATTCTCTATGTAATTTTCTGAAAGTAGACATATCTTTGTGGCCTACCTCCTTATCTGTAAAATGAAATAATTCAGTTAGCTAACCTTCAGGGTTCTCAGCTGAAAAATTCATACTAAAAATTAGCCTTGTGTTTTTTTATAGCTATGTCATCAACAAATTTTATAATCAACTGGGATATCTCTGGATATTACCCACAGGCAACTTAAAATTAACATTGTAAAATGAACATCTCTTGCCCCACAAACTTGTTCCTCTGCTGCGTTCTGTCTGGTCACTTATGCTTGAAACACAGTGGTCACCTTACCTCTTCCCTTATCCCTATATCTCATGAGGCACCAAGTCCCATGTTCTTCCTTCCTCATTCCTTTTCTCATCTTTTTTTCCCACTCCTCTGCCATTGCCCCAATTTAGACTCTTGTCATCTTTAGTCTAGTCTACTATGGTGGCCTAACCATAAATTTGACATATAACTCTAAAATTAAAGCCTCCATTTTAATCTTGACCATATACAACAGTAGCTATACAATTCCTTGACCTATTCAGACTCTTCCCTGGTAATAGTATTTTGAGAGAGCCACCTGAAAAAAAGTCCAAGGATTTTTAATAATAGTATTTTCAGTAATGAAAATTGAAAACAATTGGGACACCCCAAAATGAGTATTAATAAGCAAATGGTATAAATTATATACAGGGTGCATCAGAATCCTCACTAGATAGTAGATGCTCAACAAATTCTTACTGAGTGACCTACTGAATGAGGCATGTAGCTATAAAGATAACAGGGTGTGGATTAAATCACACCATTGACATGTCTATGAAATAATGTTAGCTGGGAAAAAAAGATACTGCCCTGTAAGAATGTTTTCTGCATTCAGATGAATCAGGATATATTATAGATACACTGCCTCTCTCTCCAGTGACTAGAAAACCAAAATCACATCTGTCCTATCACTAATACATCTTGAAAATACACGCTGTCTACCCCCTCAGGACACTGGGTGTGGCTAAGATATTTCATTGGCTGGAGTCCCTGAGTCCAGCTCTTGTGGATTTTTAGATCTGTGATCTTGATCTCTTGGGCTTCTAAGTGGCTGAAAGCTCAGCTTCTTCTGGGCCCACCCAAGAGCTGGCATCCCCTTGTAAGTAAGCACTGCATTCTCTTCTAAGAGGGTGGGGACTGAATCACCATACAGGACTTCACCAGCAAGGACAGGGGGAAAACGCCTATCTGGAAAATTACTGAACTCTGCTAAGCTATGTAAACCATTCCTTAAAGCCCAACAACATTAAAAAGTAAATTTAATTAATCCTAATCAAAATTTTCTCTACAAAGTTGCTTAAGGTCAGATTTCTTTTTTCAGTGACCCTGTGCTTTGAGTAAAGGTACGACTGTTCCTCATGCTTGGAGTGCAGGTATGACTGTTGAGAACATGGTGTTCAAACTATCTGTGCTAGTACACTAGGATTCCACAAGCTAGACCAGTGTGTGCCCACAGCTAAAATCCAATAACGGTTGTCTTTTTCTTAGGTCCAAGAAAAGTTGGTAGAAAGAATTTTGTCAATGTTACGTTTTTTCTCCATAGATGTTTTTAACACGGTAATACCTGCTACCTAATTTAAAAAGTAATAAAGAAGCATTATGGGATTATTTGGATAGCTGAATGTGCTTCTTGGTCTAATAGCTTGTCTTTGTGGCCACGTGTTCCCCTGGTGGTTTTATATTGCATACATATATTTTCTGCTAGTAAGCTGCTCCTTGTTCATCAAACGGAATTAAATGTGTCACTGTCATGGGGTCAGCACAGGATAACTTGATTTCTAGGTGCTCCACCACTGGCCTCGGTGTCTGTGTGAAATATGAAATCCAAACGTTCTTATGTAAGTCATATAGATCATATACTCCTAGAACCATTTACCTTAATGAAAATAAGCCTTGGTAATGGAAGTACAAATCCACATTCAGGTAGTCCCTGGCTTATGCCTTCAATGTAAAGACCTCTGGAAAACCCTGGAAGAACGTGCTCTGGTTTTTGGCACTCAGCCTGTAAGACTTTCCCTTATTCCCTAACCTAAGGCACAGGATGGGGACTTTCTAGTTCCTTTGTGTTCTGATTGAGAATACGTGCTATACGTCTAGTGCCATGGTATGTCCTGAAGTCACTAAGGTTAAGATACACTTTGGTGTGTGGTTTTTGTTTTTCGTTTTTTTTTAAGATTTATTTATTTATTTTGACACAGAGAAAGAGATCACAAGTAGGCAGAGAGGCAAGCAGAGAGAGAGGGGGAAGCAGGCTCCCCGCTGAGCAGAGAGCCCAATGCGGGGCTCGATCCCAGGACCCTGAGATCATGACCTGAGCCGAAGGCAGAGGCTTAATCCACTGAGCCACTCAGGCGCCCCTGGTGTGTGTTTTAATGACAACACGTAAATACCTCATCGGAACACTGGTTTTAGTAAGTCTTCCTTTAGAAAAATGTATCAGCTGCTGAGAGACCACAGAAAACTGGTAACAGAAGAAAGTCAGGCATGGTTTCACCAAGAGGTGACATCGGAACTCAGCCTTGAAAAGCAGAAATTTGCCTACTGAATGTCAGTTGAGGGTGGGAGAGAGGGATGGCAAAGCCTGTCCAGCCACAGAACAGTGTGCGTAAAGTCACAGAGGGCATGGCACAAGAGAGATGCGTTTACTCGGCATGGGGCATGTTAGGGGCAATGGCAGAGGGTGAGGCCAGAGATGGTGGACAAGGGTCAGAGCATGAGGGACAGGCTGAGGCATTTGAACTTTATCTTGTAGGGGTGAAGAACTGCTAAGGATTTTAAGCAGATGAGTGAAACCACCAGATCTGCATTCAGAGAAACCTCCAGCTATAGTTGGGAGAATAGATTGAGGGTGTGGGAGAACAGTCAGGAACGTGTTGTAGAAGTCAGAGTTACTTTGTCACAGGACGTGGTGTGGAGGGTGGGACATGGCGGGCGCAGAGAATGGAGGACAGACAGGTAGAAGCCTTTCAAACAAAAAACAACAAAACAAAACATCGTTACAGGTGCCCCCAAGGGCAGATGGTGCTCTGACAAGTGGGCAGGGTTGCCAAGTCGGCTTTTCCTCATGTGGAAAATGGGAACAATTATCCTTACCCTTCCCGTCTTAAAGGTTACTGAAATGGCATGAAACATAACCTGTATTTAATAGTATTGTTAAAATGATTTTCATTCGCAGAACAAATACCATGATGTGGAATGATATGAAATTGCCTCTTTTATGGCCCCCCTCCCAAAAAAATCAAATATCAGAAATTTCATATGATTCAACCTAATAGTTTGTGACTTTTCCCCTGTTATTTCCTGCCTCCTTTTTGGCCATATCATTGCCCCCTGCCCCCTGTTTTTTAAGATGAGCAATACATTTCATCAAGGGGATTTCCAGGAATTCTGGGAAGGCAAGAGTATAAAGTGAACAGGCTCTGGAGTCAAACCCAGAATCCAATTTTTCTCTGTAATTGATGAACAGTGATCTTGGACTAGTTGGTCTGTTTTAGCCTTATTTTATTTTTCCCATCTGGAAAATAGAAATAATGCTTGCCTTGCAGTGTTACTAAACAAGAGAAGTCATGCCTCATGAGTGTGTGGCATGCACAAAGTGTTGAAAAAAGTTAGTCTCAACTGCCCCCCACTTCTCATTTTCCCTACTTAGAAGGCTTGGCATAGAACCCTAGTTATTGGCTTTCTTGTGGCCCAGAAAAGCTGAGTTAAGAGCTGCATACCGGGGATTTTGGTGCGTCAGAAATTTTCAGCTGTCATAATAACTTCAAGCCAAAACCTTTGAAACTAGTGACCATTTAAACTATCAAACTTGATTCTGTGGAATTGCTTTAGTGCACCATTTGTGTCAAGTTTTTCCGGAATGCCACAAGCCTCATCACTTTCCACATCATTCAGGAAGTTACTCATTTAGCCTTTCCAATAAACTCATCCTTACAGACTGTGTCATGCTCCCCTGGTGGTGTCATCACCTTTTTTTTTTTAATGTGATAACTGCTTTTTGCAAAAGAAAAAAAAAACCCAGTAGTATTTATTTCCTTATATTCATGACTCTGAATGCAGCCCAAAATGTGAAGTCACAATTGCTGACCTTCCACACTCCTGGGTCTGGATAGCACAACTGGATTTCTGCCTCAGTTTCCCTGCTGAACATTTTCCCTTATGAGGAGTCCCGACTTTGCATTTACTCAGATTTTTTTTTTTTTCTTATTGAGCTCCTACTTTGTGCAAGCACCATTCTTATCCCAGCAGGTATATAGTGAACAAGACAGACAAAATCTTTGTGCTCTTGAGCTTACATTTTTGCGACAACAATCAGATATTTTCAGAGTGGATGGGTGCTACGCAGGAACTAAATAGGCTAATGGGATAGATAGTGGCTGGTAGATAGAGGGTAACAGCGTTGACAGGGAAGTAAGACAGGAACAAGGCCCTGAGGCGGAAATGAGTTTGGCATATTTGAGGAACAGAATGGCTGGGATTCTTTCTCCTTTTTTGTGACAGAGGGATAAGGTGGTAGAAGATGCAGTAGGAAAGGTAGACAGGGAGCAGATAAACATTACTCTCTGAGCTTTGACCTCCAGCTTCCCTGGAGGGTTGCATTCTGCAGATAGCCAGACCTCGGACCTTCCTTTAAACCCAATGAATGCCGTCCAGGAGTATTCTGTGACTGCTCCTCCGAGCCCATCGCTGTTGCATGGAGCCTGGCCACCTTGCCCTACCCCTTGCATTTGCCCCTGACTGAAATCAAGTCAGAGTCCTTGGTTCTCTGGTAAGTATGGCCTTTTTTCACTTAAAATCTAACTACTACCAAGTAATGTCTGCTCGTGAAGATAGAAAATGAAGTATGGCAAAATTTAAAAATTATCCACAAACCACCCAAAGATAAATACGAGTAAATACTGGTTATCATTTTGGTATATGTCATTTCAGCTATGTATTCATTTATATATACATACTTTTAAATCAAAATATCACAATATAAAAAAAAAACAAAATATCACAATATGACCTTCTTATTCAATGATATAAATTTCTATATCAAGTCAATATCTGCTTCCATGTTACTGTGAATAATTTATCATCGCCTATGATATACCACAATTGATTCAACCCATTCACTGTTTTGAAGACTAATCAAATAACAGTTATGACAATCATAGCAGTTAATATGTGTTAAGAACACTGGTGATTTTACATCCTTTCTGAGGTTAAGACTAGCCAAGTGACTTTGCCTACCACAATGAATAACAGTGCTGAAGCAGAAATGACGTTCACTACACATATACTGTGGGCTAGGTATAGTGTGAGCCTCCACACGGAGGGAACTTCTCGTATTCCCTTAAACCTCACAGGTCAGAACCCCGTAGCCCTTTGGTGACCCCAACAGGAGAAAGGCATATGGATGTCCACACCCAAGACTGTACGTAGCATGTACAGAAATCAGGATGTTATTAGGAAGGGAGCTGTGGGTCCTGGACAGCCTAAGTTGACAATCTTTATTCTCTTGCCCAGGCTACAGTCCAGTCTCATGTTCTTCTGCCCCTCCAAGGTGGCTCCCCCACCCCTCATCTCTTACCTCATCTCTTACCTTCTCTGAGGTTCATCTGTGGGTATACCATGGTTTACATTATTGTTGGCTATTAAATAGGAATAAGGCCCAGCCCTGGGTGGCCAACTTTCCAGCAATGAGGTGGGTCCCCACCAATGCCCTTTAAAAGAGGGAGAAAGGAACTGTCAGTGCTTGGGAACCTACGGGATTGAGGAAGAAGGGAACCAGATAGGATCAGGTTTTCCTTACTGTTACAGACGGAAATAGGGGGGAAAACGAGATGGGAGAGGGGTCCTCCAGCAACCTCTTTCAGATATGACACAATTGTGGGGTGTGTGACAAGTAGTGATTCCTTTAAAGCCCTGCTGGTTTCCTGGGAAAGCTGCTCACACATTGACGCACTGAGCTGCCATTGGTTCCCACACAAGGCAGGGCAGTCCGCCAATAATGGGCATCACCAGATAGTTGGGAAAAGGCTGGGAGGCAGAGACCAAAGCAGGATGCCTCATATCTAGGGTATCTGAGCTGTGCATTTGCACCCTGACAGTAGGTTGTTGACTGCTAGCGAAGAGACTAAGCAAATGTTGTTCCCATGGCAGCCAGGCCTTTAATAGAAGCAAAGAGAATAAGCTTCTGTGTGGGACCAAAGAGGCTTCTTTTCCTTTTGTCCAAAGAGCACTGGGGACGTGGCACATAATTGCATGTCCGTAGCCCTGGGTTCTATCTAGTTGGGTCTCCACCACGCACTCCCTGGAAGTGGAATCTCTCTCCTCTTCCTGGGCTTCATCTTCAAGGCCCGGCTCACAAGCTCGCTCAGGCTCTCCCTAATTGCTCATTTTTCCGTGCTCACACAACACTCTCTATTCCACTATGATACTGCATAGCACGGCTTAGCACGTTACCATGTCAGTCTCCTCCGTCAGACTATGAACTCCAGAGTTAGGGACTGTGTCTGACTCATCTTACTATCATCCCCTTGCCCAGCTCAGTAACTGACATGGGGTTAGCATGCAGTAAGGTTTCTTGAATAAATGAACCTATAAAATGGAGATAACATTTGCCTGCCTTTGTCCCAGGACTGTTCTAAGCTGGGAGCCAAGCGTTAGCAACTTTTGTCCAAATGCTCCCATTCACTCCCTGTGCAGTAACAATAATAAGAATTCACATGTGGCCAACACTTTCGAGTTTACGAAGCAGTTTTGCATCCCTTATCTATTTGATCCTCACACAGAGCCAGTTACCACTTTATCATTTCACAGATGGGAAAAAATGAGCTCAGAGAGGTGAAGTCATTGGTTAAGGCTGCTCAGCAAGTAAGTGAGAGCGCCAGAAATGAAACTCTGACCTCTGACTCAGAGCATGTCTTCTCTCTATTCCATGTTGTTACTTCTGCTGCTGGAACACCCTTGATCCATTATAAAACAAGAAACAAACAGAAACCTCTCCATTATAAACTTTAAGTTCATGGCAGATTACTGCCTTCACCTCCTGCTTCATGGGAACTTGGTTGTCCCTCAAGGCCATGTCTCCCCTATATTCTCTTCCAACCTCGTGATTAGAAGCTGCCTAGGCCCACATATTCCACTGGGGCCCCCGTTGGCCATCCCACCATGCCCTGTCCATGCTAACCTACCCCTACACTTCCACCACATGCAAATTTACTTCCCCTTTGGGATTTACACTATCCAGCTCAACCCATCAGACCCTTGTTCCGGGGCCTTGACTCTTGAATGAGTGACCCAAGAAGGGAGGCAATGATAGGTGCACCTGTCCTTGAGGCATATGCCACCTTCCATACTATCTTTGCAGGGGTTGTTTGACCGCCTCGGTCTCTAGAGTCTTCTCCGCTTCAAATCCTGCCATCACCCTGGAGTCTCTACTCTGTGAAGCCATTTACCAGCCTGGTCTCCTTGTTCCTTAATGTCAGCAGCAATAATAACCACTACCTCACAGCCACGGTTATACCTTGGACCCTCTCAGGACCTGGAACCACTCCACTTGAGAGATCTGGAGGTGTGGCATGCTGTATCTCTGATGTCATCTCCTGGCTCTCAGCTCTCTCACTCTTCCACTCCGCTGGGCCTGCTCCTGGACACCCGGGTCAGCACCAGGCCTTCGGCCTTACTGTTTCCTTCCAAGTCCATCACTCCCATTACTATTTCTCTTCCTTCCCTATTAGCCTAGACCTGTAGGGCAGCATGAAAACCAGCATTGTCCTCTTTCTGCCACACCCATTCTGCAAAGTTTAAACTTTGTATCAGTCCAACCTCTGCCTTTTCCACCCCTACACTTGGGGGGCTGAACACAACCACCCGCACTGGCTCTTAAAGCAATTCTGTGGTCATCCTCGACTGGGCTCTCATAGGTATTGCAATCTCAGTCATCTCTTCACAAGAGATATGAATTCATTGACTAATGAAACGGATTCACCCCTCCATACATTGGACAAATATTTATCAACTGTTATATGCCAGGCTATGTGCTACACGTTAAACACATTACAACAGATGAAACCAGTCCGTGGACACAGTGCCTGCCTTTGAGGGGGAAAGAGACCTCGTCCACTGTGCACAAACATGGAATCAGATTGTAAAGAGCGCTGCAAAGGGAATAATCCCAAGTACGGTAACAGCACGCAATAGGCAGACCTACTACCCTGTTCTGCTGGGTCAGAGAAGGCCCCCCTGAGAAACTGACTCTTAATTTCAGGCTTGCAGGAAGGGTTCAGATTAGCTAAGTGAGAGTAGTGGAGGTGGTGGAAGGGAAGGGCTTTTTAGGTGGAGGAAAGAGTCTCTGTGAAGGTCCTGGGGCAGGAAGAAGGAAGGAAATGAAAGGGGGCCCTGTGACAGTGTATGGAGGGCACTGAGTCAACCATTTGTAGTACATTGGGAAGGTTGAACAAGTAAACTAGATAAGCTGTTGTCATCGTCCATTCAATGACTGAAGACTTCGTGAAGACAGATTTTAGAACCTTCTCCAAACTCCAAAAGGCCCATAACTGACTTCTGATCCCTCCCATCACCACCACCACGACCACCATGTTTGGCAATTGACTTGCTTCCTACTTCTTAGGAAACTAAAAATATCAGGTGTGAACATCCTCAGTTTCCTGCCTCTACACCCACACATTTACCTAACTGCACTTCCTTCACTTCCTTCCTGCCCATCTCAAAGAAGGAGGGTCAGGTCTCCTTTCTGAGGCCCATCCTTCCTTCTTCCACCTCTTCTAGGACTAATACCATGCTGCATTGCTTATTCACTCCTTGTCCTGTAAACAAACTCAATTCTCTTCCAATTAGACAAACAAAAATCAAAATCTACTCGCCTCCTATCACCCTAGCTACTACTTCATCTCTCTCCTTTCCTTTATAACAATTCATATATTGCCTACTCTCCCAACATCCGGGAGAGTGGTGCTCACCAGATAGTCCGTGGACTCCACACATTTCCCGGCTCCTTTGGCGTTAGACAGGACTAGGTGACTAGCATCTCACCTTGGACCAAAGCATAGAGTAGCTGGCATGTGACCTTTCTATGAGCTCTTCAACGGCTGAGGTAATTGTGAGGGGGGGATTTTGTCTTCCAAAGTTACAACTTCAAGATGATGGAGCCCCCTTCATCCTAAGTTACTTGGTGACTGTGTGCAGCAGTCCCCCCGAGACGTAAGTTTTTGTTGTTAAGTCACAGAAGTTTGGGGGATTGTTCATTACTACAGCATAGCCTAGCCTAACTAGCACATGTAGTCTTTACTTCCTCACCTCTGTGCACTTTTTTTTTTTTAAGATTTTTATTTATTTGACGGAGAGAGAGAGATCACAGTAGGCAGAGAGGCAGGCAGAGAGAGAGGGGGAAGCAGGCTCCCTGCTGAGCAGAGAGCCCGATGCAGGGCTAGATCCCAGGACCCTGAGACCATGACCTGAGCCGAAGGCAGAGGCTTTAACCCACTGAGCCATCCAGGTGCCCCATCCTCTGTGCACTTTTTAAAAAAGAATTATATTATTTCTGACATACATTTTAGTCCTCAGATTCCTCTCTATTGACATTTTACTCAGGCAAATGCCACTATAATTCTTTTATTGCTAAGTCACCTAATTTGATTTCTCCGTGTCTTATGACCTATATGATACATTTCTCTCACTCTATCAAAGCGGAATCAAATGGCTTTTGTCAAGTCAAACCCCCACATAAAAGACTTCTATGGCTTCCAGAATCAAAGCTTATTAAACTGACATCTGAGCTCCTCAAAGATTTAGCCATGACTTAACTTCTCCTATTCTCCTTTACACAGCTTACGCATAACTCAGTATAGCCTTGATGAGCGCCCCCTCCTCTTTGACCTTTGTCGTGCTGTTCATCTGTCACATGCTTCAGTCCTGGTTTCTCCTGTCAAGTAATTTAGATGTGTGTGCAAAGATGCTTGCGTAAGGATTGCTTATAACAGCAAAATATTGGAAATGACCAAAATGTTTATCTCTAAGTGATGACTTAAACAGATTATGGGAAGTTCATGCAATATATACTATGAAGACAATAATGATGATGTGCAGTCATTGAAATTGTTCACAATTTATTAAGTCTATAAAGCAATGAGGTATACATTGTCTCACATTTGTTAAAATACATAGGAAATACCAGGAGGAATATACATCAAAATGTTAATGGTCACGAATGAAAAAAATAGATAAATTGGATTTCATCAAAACTTAAAACTTTTGGGGTGCCTGGGTGGCTCAGTGGGTTAAAGCCTCTGCCTTCGGCTCAGGTCATAATCTCAGGGTCCTGGGATCGAGCCCCGCATCGGGCTTTCTGCTCAGCGGGGAGCCTGCTTCCCCCTCTCTCTCTGCCTACTTGTGATCTCTCTCTCTCTGTCAAATGAATAAATAAAATCTTAAAAAAAAACAAAACTTAAAACTTTTGTGCTTCAAAAGTCATCATCAAGAAAGTGAAAAGGCAGCCCACAGAATATTAGAAAACTTAAAAATCATACATCTGATAAGGTACTTCTATCCAGAAAATATAAAGAACTCCTACAACTCAATAAATAAAAAGACAAATTACCCGGTTAAAAAATGGGCAAAGAATCTAAATAGACATTTCTCCAAAAAAGATAAACAAATGGCCAATCAGCACATGAAAACATGTCCAGCATCATAAAACATCAAGGAAATGCAAAACAAAACCACATCGAGATACCACTTCACACCTGCTAGGATATCTATGATCGAAAAGACAGATAATAACAAGTGTTAAGGATGTGGAGAAACTGGAGTCCTCATACACTGCTGGTGGGAACGTAAAATGGTGCGTGCTGCTGGTTTGGAAAACAGTCTGGAAGTTCCTCCAAAGATGAAACATCTCAATATATGACCCAGTGATTCCACGCCTAGGTGTAAGTCTGAGAGAAATGAAAACACATCCTCACAAAAACGTGTACATGAATATTCACAGCAACATTATTCATAATAGCTAAAGAGTGGAAACAACCTAAATGTCCATTAACATGGATAAGCAAAATATGGCATACCCATGCAATGGAATATTATTCTGCAATGAAACGAAATAAAGTCCTGAGAAATGGCATGACTTGGATGAACCTTGACATTATGCCAACTGAAAGAAACCAGTCACAAAAGACTACATATTGTATAATTCCATTTATATGAAAGGTACTAAATAGGCAAATCTATAGAAACAGAAAGTAGATTCAAAGTTGCCTAGGGCTGAGGTGGGAGGGGATTGAGAGGAAATAGGAATTGACTGCCAATGGGTAAAAGATCTTTTGGAATGATGAAAATTTTCTAAAATTGATTATGACGGTGGTTGCCCAGCTCTGAATATACTAAGAACCATTAAATTATATGCTTTAAATGGGTGAATTTTATGGCATGTGGATTATATCTCAATAAACCTGTTTTAATTTAAAATCATTAATGGTATTGTTTTTATAAAGCTTGGAAAGTGGTAGCAGCATCTATAGGGAAAGGGGGAGATGGGTTTCTAAGAAATGAATGCATGACTCTGGCTTAAGCAAAAGAAAATGCATGTATGTGAGGAATTTATTGGAAGGATACTTGGGGAGTTCATAAACTCCAATGAATTATCGAATAACCAAAGCTTGGTAGGGAAGGAATGAGGGCAGCCCTGGGAAGTTTGCTAGTAGGAACTCATGGGACTTCTCTCTAGAATGCTGCTGTTAGTATGACTCAACTCTAGTGACTCCTAGCCTCAGGAGTCTCTATTCCAAGTTTCAAACTTCCCAGGAGAGAGTATTCATTGTCTCAGCGAGGGTTAGGTGTCTCCCCTTGCATTAGTCAGAGTATTCATTGTCTCAGCGAGGGTTAGGTGTCTCCCCTTGCATTAGTCAGCTCTGGGTGAGGGGAACAGGATCAAATGACAAGGACCTGATTGCAGGAGTCCTTTGCTTGTGTATCGGATGCCCAGGGACAGTGAAAGGAATGGAGTGGAGCAGATATACAGACAAAAGAAATAATTACTACAATTAAGTTTTTAAAAAGCAAGGTCCGGAACAGTGTGTATAGTAAGACTCGTTTTCTTCTTAAAAATTTATGCCATGTACAAATAAAAACAGGAGCCAGGTGGATGGGCTATGAGTAAGCAAGCAGGCGTAAGGCCACAGAGCATGCTAGGGACTGTGGCAAACTAGGGAGAGGATCCTACATTTAAAGCAAGCAGATGCAACTCCATTCCAGTTGGTTTTGTCCTTCAGGAGTGTAAGTCCACTGTTGCTAGATCTTTGGATTTCCCAAGCAAAGCCAAACAGTTGATTTTTATGTCAAATTTCCTGAGTTTAAAAACCCTCTGGGGGCCAAACAAAAATCTCTATGGGCTGTGTGTCTGCAGGTTTCTGGTTTGCAACTGCTGTTGTATGTATTTGTATATAAATAGTGCTCAGACAGACTTGAGTTTCTACTGGCTGTGTGATCTTGGATAATTAAGTTATTTCCCCTCTGATACATAAAATGGGGACAATAATCCAAACCTTCAGAATTACATCCATGAATTAATGCAAAGTGTTCAAGAGCTTTCAGTTAAAGATGGTGGATTGAATGCATACACATAATTTTACTCTTTCCTGAAAACCCATTAAAACCACAGTGAAAGGATTTTGGAGAGAAAGGAGAGGAGACAGGAGTAATAAAATTTTGGAATATGGAAAGCAGATGGACAAGTAACTGACTTGGCAGATCTAAGAAACTAAATCTTACACATGAAGAGGGAAAAACAGAGAACCAACCTGATCTATACTATGAAACCATCAAAAACGCTCAGGAACTGAGGACAAAGGAGATGGAAACTAAATTTAGGAAAATCTAGTGAACACTGTTTAAGAAACAGATTCTTACAGTCCTCCATATTTTATTCCCCTGAGTGACTACCCCTTCTCTACTCCAGCAGAAGACTGAAGGGTTATTCTCAGGAAAGAATAAACAAGAGAGGGGTTCCTGGGTGGCTCAGTTGGTTAAGTGTCTGACTCTTGATATCAGCTCAGTTCTGGATCTCAGAGTTGTGAGTTCAAGCCCTACATTGGACTCCACACGGTGAAGCCTACTTTAAAAAAAATTAAAAATTAAAAAAATAGAAGAAGAGAGAATCCCTTTATTAAGGGATGCATGGCCCATCTGTGGGCTAATAAATATATGTCTACTGAAGGCTGAACACTGAGACCTCCCAGTCCTCTTCCCCTTCCTGGATTCCAGAACACAAGCAGCCAGGCATCTATCCTCCAGACATGATTAAAACATTTTCTGGAGGATCTAATCAACCAAACAGGAAATACATAGAATGTACTGACTTCGGGGGGGTTCTTTAACAAATGGCCAGAGATCATTCCACAGTGGAATTCCAAACCAACAAACTTCGCCCATGTGATCAATGCTTCTAATCAATGTTGTGTCCCTTCTTCAGCAAGAGCAAAGATTAACAGGCATCTAAGTAAAACTTGTAACAAGAAAGAAAAGAGCAAACAAACAAGCAGATAAACGTAATTTGGAGAAAAGAAAGATAATACAGGAAAAGGAAAATTTCTAAATCACTATCATTAATATGCTCAAAGAGACAAGAGAAGATCTTTCCTTGCTATTTTTTAAATAAAGGAACATGCAGTCAAAACAGAGCCTGTAGAAAATGAAAACCATAATAGAGAAATGAAAAATTCAGTAAGAAGATTGAAAGTTAAAATTGAAGAACTCTCCTAGAAACTAAGGGGAAAATTCAAAGAGATGAAAGGTGGGTCGTGTTCCTGCTTTCCTCTGTCTTCTTAAGCATATGAAATATATTTATATTTTATTTTATGTTATATTTTATATATTATATTTTAATATATTTTATATTTATAGTCTCTGTTTTATTTTTCTTGTCTTCTAATTGTAGTGTCAGTGGTATTAGGAGTCTGTTTCTATGGATTGATTTCTCTTCCCATTATGGATCTTCCTGCTTCTTTGCATGTCTGGTAAGTTTGATTTGATGCCAGACATTGTGAACTTTATATGGTTGAGCAGTGGACTTTTTTATTCCTTAATTATTTTGAGCTTTGTTCTAGGATTCGGTCAACTTACTTGGAAAGAGTTTGATCCTTTTGAGGTTGCTTTGAGAGCAGAGTCTAGTTTAGGGGTAATTTGGCTCCATTATGAGGCCATATCCTTTTGGATATGGTACCCGCCCCATGCCCAACAAACACATTATGATGTTCCTTCGCTCTAGTTGTTGGGAATATAAACATTTCCAACCTTGTGTGAGCTTCAAGAATTGTTCCACCTGCTTCTTTCAAGTGCTCTTTCTCCCCAGCCCAAGTAGTTTCTTCAAATGCATACAATTATCAGGACTCGGTTGAAGACTCCAAGAGAACTTTCTGTGGATCTCCAGAGTTCTCTCTGTGCAACTCTGTCCTGTCTGGTACTATGCCCTGTGAATTCTAGCCATCTTGATCTCCCTGAACAACCAGTTACCTCTGTCTATTCAACACAGGGAATCTGCCAGTTCTGCCTAGGTTGCCTCTTTACGCATTGCAGCCTGGAAATTCTCTCCAGGCAGTAATGTGGTAAGAACTTGGACCCATCTTATTTTTTCTCCCACTTTTCTGGGATCTGTGCCCTGCACTGCCTGTTGCCCAAGGTCTGAAAACAGTTTTTTCATATATTTTGAGTGGTTTTAGAAATTGTTTTAGACAGGAGGTTAAATCCAGTGTCTGCTACTCCATCTTGGCTGGAAGTAGAAGTCCCCTATTCCAATTACTCCCACAATTTCCCCAGGTATTCTGTCTCATTATTTAGATTTAGTACACACATTGGATTGGTCTGGGAATATTTAGATGACAACTGTAAAAAGGAGTATTAAAAAACTCCCAAAATTCCCTAGAGTAGTAACTCTGGTTAGTGTTTTGTGTATTTCATTTCTCCTTCTAGTCTTCTATCTTTTGGTTTTGCAAGGTTTTTACATCCGTCTTCAACTTACTTCACCTTTTTCTAGCCTTTGACACTAATGACCCTCACTTATTTAAAAAATTTTGTTTACTGTTAGTTTCCAGGAAATTATCTCTTTCCTGATGTCATTTCTTTTTTTTAATTAAGCTTTTAATTTTAATTCCATTATAGTTAACATACAATGTTATATTAGTTTCAGGTGTACAATATATCGATTCAACACCTCCATACAACACCCAGTGCTCATCACAGCAAGTGCCCTCCTTAATCCCCATCACCTGTTTCACCTACCCCCTCACCAACCTCTCTTCTGGCAACAATCAGTTTGTTCTCTATAGTTAAGAACTTATTTCTTGGTTTGTCTCTCTCTCCCTTTTCTTCCCTTTGTTCATTTGTTTTATTTCTTAAATTCTTTTTAAGATTTTATTTGTTTATTTGACAGAGAGAGACATAGCAAGAGAGGGAACACAAGCAGCAGGAGTGGGAGAGGGAGAAGCAGGCTTCCTGACCAGCAGGGACCACAATGCGGGGCTCGATCCCAGGACACTGGGATCATGACCTGAGCTGAAGGTAGACGCTTAATGACTGAGCCACACAGACACCCCTGTTTCTTAAATTCTATGAATGAATGAGATCATATCGTATTTGTCTTTCTCTGAATTATTTTGCTTAGCATTATAGTGTCTAGCTCCACCCTCCACCCATGTTGAGAGAGTGCCGAATCCTAACCACTAGACCACTAGGGAGGTTAGCTCCATCCATGTTGTTGCAAATGGCAAGATTTCATTCTTTTTTATGGCTGAATAATATTCCATTACACACACACACATACACACACACCCCATCCTGGTGTCATTTCCATCCTTCCAAACCCTACGAATCCTCTCTCTGTCTCCTTCACTAATTCCTCTCCTTTCCTGTACCCTTAAAATGTTAATTGCTTTCTTGCTTCTCTTCTCGCTCCATATCTACATTCTCCATGTGTGATCTCATTTACTACCCATGACTTGTCCTTCACTTGTTTACAACTCACAAACTTCTATTTCCAAATCTCTCTCCCCAGTACTCCGGACCTAAAGAGTCAAATGCCTGATGCACGTTTCTAGTTGGATGTCTCACAGTGTGTCCCAAACAGAACTCATTATCTTCCCCAACAACCTAATCTGTATGTTGGTTCCATCACGGTGAGTGGCGCTAACATCCACCTTTCTTCGCAAGCTAGAAATACAGAGGCCATGCTCAACTATTCCTTTTTTTCCCTTCTTACCCCCTGTATGTTTAGTGCACCTAATTCTTGACTAGTTCCTCTCCTAAATATCTCTTTTCTTCAAACCCACGTCCTAGTTTTCCCACATTCCTGTTGTTCACACCTTCATTATCTCTCACCAGAACAATTGCAACAGCCTCTTTATCTGGTCTCTGGGTAAGAGCTGGGTGCACTGTGGTCTTTACGAAACACTAAGGCGGTCATGTCACTCTCTTGCTTAAAAAGTTCTAATTGTTCTCCATCGCTTACGGGCTAAAATCTAAAACCTTTAGCTTAGCATGTACAGGGCTCTCAGAGTCTGCCCCCAGATGCCCTCTTCAGCCCTACCTCCTGCTTTTCCCAGGTATTCCCCCCCAAATGCAGCTTTCTCCTGCCTTCTTATGTGCTCTTCTTTCTACCTACAAAGTCCTGCCTCATTTTCTCTGTTTGACAAGTGGCTTCTCATATTTCAAGTTATGGCTTAAGTGTCTACTTCTTCAGGGACCCTTTCCCTAGAAGCCCTCGAGAGCTGCATCCCCTTTCCTCCACTCAGTCATGACTGCACCTGTCACGGTGGCTTGTGGTTACTCATTTACCTTCATTTCTCCTACTAGACTGTCCACTCTTCACAAACAGTGGTCGCCCTATTCCTATATGTACTTCTTATCTCTCTAACAAAGGCTCGGTACGCTGGAACTCGGTAAGTGCTCAATAAGTGTTTGTATAATATTTTATTTCCTAACTGAGGTCTCTAATAGGCTTTGCAGGGCCCCTGGAGTTCTGTGATACTGTATGGAAAGTTGTGTGTTTTAAGGGTATTTTCCTGGAAAGAAGATTCGTTCTTGTTACCAGATTTTCAGAGGGGGCCTGGATTCACAAAAGTTAAGTACTGCTATTTAGGGGAGAAGGTATAACTAGGAAGTTGTTTTTAGAACTGACTGAAACTCAGTCAGAGCCTCCACTTTGCCCTGGGACTGGGGGGCTTGCTGCTGCTGCTGCTGCTGCTGCTGCTGTTACTTGGTCCCGGGATGAGGACAGAGATGGAGGGAGGGGTGTGCAGCAGCTCTGGACCACAGGGGGCAACAGTCAGAAGACTGGATTCTCAAAGCCTGGGACCCTCCTCTCCCTGCCTCCCTGTCTTTCTCTCTCTTCTTTTAAAGATTTGCTTATTTTAGAGAGAGAGCAAGAGCAGGGAGGGAGAGGGAGAGAGAAACTCAAGCAGACTACACGCTGAGTGCAGAGCCTGATGCAGGGCTCGATCTTACGACCCTGAGATCACAACCTGAGCCGAAACCAAGAGTTGGATGCTCAGCCGACTGCACCACCCAGTGCCTCCTGTCTTTCTCTTTCATGCTCATGATTTTGCTACCAGGATGAATGCAAACTTAAAATTCAAACACACACACACACACACACACACACACACACACACACCCCTCTGCGCGCACAGAAATACACACGCGCACGCATACAAACACACAACCAGGCATACACAAACACATTCAGATACACACGCACACAAGTAAAGCTGCACACACAAACCGGGCACATACAAATGTGTACCCCGGGTCACACGCAGCCTCCCCCACGCAAGCTAACCACACACATAGAGACAGCCATGCATGTGAGAATCACCCGACCTTGGCTCCCACCCTCCCTCCTGCCGAGAGCGAGCGCTGCCCCTGGCATCAGGCCCAGGGAGACAGGCGAGTGGAGCCATCTGTCAGGCTGAGGTCCCTGCGCCGCCCATCCTGCCTGAGCTCAGCCAGTCGGCACGCCGGGCACGCAGCCTCGCTATTCTCTCTGGCTGAATCATGCTGAGTGAGCTGGCCCGGCCAGAGTTTATCAAATCGGAACAGTATTTTGGCAAAACAGATGACTTGTGAGCTTGGCATTTGAGGGCCTGGGAGGTGGAGACCTGTAGGGGGAGGAGGGAGGAATGGAAGGAGGTGAGGAGAGAGGAAAATTGCTTCCTGATATCCTGAGAGACAATGGAGAACGTTCGCGAGGCAGTGTGACACCGGGACTTGGGTGCTGGAAGCAAAGTAATAAAAAGTGATTCACACTCCAGCTCTGGCGTTTAATAGCCATGTGGTTTTGAACATGTTCATTTACCTCTTTGAGCCTTGGTTTCTCCTAGAAAATTGACCTAATGAAATCATCAAACACACAGGGTTGATAACAGAATCTTACAAGACATCAGTAAGATTAGCACAGTGCCCTGGCATGTAGTGGAACTCAACAAAGGGGGCTGTTACAGTCAGAGAGCATGCGAGTTTAAAGAGAACATGTAGACCAGCAAGCCCAGGCTGATCAGTCCCTGTAACTCACCCCTGCCCATCCCCACTGGGCAGCCAGAGTGGGCACCCTGGCACAGTCTCCAGTCTGATCTGCAAACCAAATGCCTTGATCCACCTTGCCTTCTAGAAGTCTCTGGTGTGGCTTCCTACCTTTCCTCACACCCCTTGCTTGAATCGGAGAATCAACATTGCCCCTCTGATACCAGTTTTCACCCCTGCACACCTCTGGCTGTTCAGACCATGCAGCTCCCACCACCCCCATTATCTGATTCGGGTAATAGTAACGAAAAGAAATAGCAGTCCTGGGGCACCTGGCTGGTGCAGTCGGTTGAGCGTGCGATTCTTGGTTCGGGCTCAGGTCATGAGCTCATGGTCGTGAGATGGAGCCCCGAGTCTGCATGAGATTCTCTCTCTCCTTCTGCCCCTCCCACTTGTGCTCTCTCTCTCTCTCAGATAAATAAATAAATCTTTAAAAAAAGTAATAGCAGTCCACAGAACCCATTTAGCTCTCACTGTGCTGGAAATTTGCAAAGCAAATATAATTTAACCCTCACAACAACCTTATAAAGTGAATACTATTATTATCCCCATTTTACAGCCAAAGAAACTGAGGTACCAAAAGATTAGGTAACCTGCCCCATGTAAGACATTGACTGTAAGTCACGTTATTATCTCACGTATTGCTAAGAGACACTGGCAGTTAAACCCTGTGATGATGCTGAGATGCTCTGATGCAGGGATGCTTAAAATATGGGAGGGAGGTGTAGGGAAAGTACATTATAGAATCAATGAAATATAGTAGTCATAGCTTAGCTGGGATGTGGCCTCTGAAAGTCTGACTGCCCCCGGGGCCTGCAGCCCACTGTCCTGCCCTCAAGTCCACATTCATTGAGCACTCCGTAGAACAGACATTGTGCTAAACTCTTTTTAAAAAACGTATTATCGGGGTGCCTGGGTGGCTCAGTGAGTTAAACGTCTGCCTTCGGCTCAGGTCATGATCCTGGGGTCCTGGGATCAAGTCCCGCATCCAGCTCCTTGCTTGGCAGGGAGCCTGCTTCTCCCTCTGCCTGCTGCTCCCCCTGTTTGTGCTCTCTCTCTCTCTGACAAATAAATAAATAAAATCTTAAAAAACCTCTTATTATTGAAGTCTAGTTGACACACAATGTTATATTAGTTTCAGACATACAACACTGTGAACTGACAGTTTTACATGTCACTCAGTGCTTACCATGACACGTGTAGTCACCGTCTGTCACCACAACGTTACTACAGTATTATTGACCATAATCTCTCTGCTGTACATTTCCTTGTCATGCCAGGCGGTATATTACCTCGTTCAGACCTCACCTCATTAACTATCCTATGAGGGAAGCACTGTTCTCCACTTTGTTTCTAGATCAGGAAACTAACATTCTGACAGTTATGTAATTTGTTCAAGGTATCATCATAACTCGTGAAGCTGAGATTCAAAACCGGGTCCGTCTGACCCTAGAGATCTAGCTTTTAACCATCACGTGCAAGTCAGATAACTTCTCTCAGCCTAGACGGCTGCTTCCGGAGTTTCCTCCAAAGTTCTCCTCAGGTTGGCTCTGGGGCTGAGCCACGGCTCTTGTCCTGGTGATTCCCATGCCTAGAATTGTTCTTGCTGGGGATGGGTGGTAAGTGGGTGAGTGGGGACATTGTCCTGGACCCTAGAGGGCTTCCTGGGCCATCTTTCTCTGGGTGGGATGGCCTTTCAGGGAGCACTTCTTAGATTGGGCCTCAGTTATGCCATTGGTAACATGGAGAAAATAATCCAACTCCTGGTACTAACTAACTCAAAGTTAGTATACGCTTCTCTGAGATAATAAATGGAAGAAATATGAAGAGCCAGTATACTAGTAGACTGTCTATGGATCTAACCCCCTACCAAAGTTCCAGCCTCAGTTCCCAAACGTTTCCACCAAACTAGGAAAATCTCCAAAGGATCCTCACCTCCCTGTCTTTGTTCACACCTTTCCATGTATCTGGAAGGCCTTCTCATCTTCACCTATCACAGTTGTACCTATCCATCATGGCCCAGTTCATAGACTTCCTTCTAGGAAATATTCCTAGACTGCTGTACTTGAAGTGACCCATTTCTCCTACCTAATCTTTGACTATAACTTAAGACAGGCACATTCATAGCCTTGCCACATAATTATTAATGTATGGGACGTGTCCTCTATGGAGGACTTGTGTTTGTTTTTGCCTGCCCAACATCCTCTCCTTCTTTTGATAAAAGCAACTTGATTTTCCTCTGGTGAACCACCTTCCCTCCCTCATAGTCCATATGATTTGGATAGTATTGACCCCACTTCCCAAATCCAGAGATAGGAATGTGCCTTAGTTCTCTTCAATCAGAGTCACTGGGAATTGATTCAGAGAGGGACAGGTGATTCAATAAAACCATTGAGAATTATCCCCAGAGCTTTCCTGGAACCATTGGAATAAGAAACTCTGTTTTTGCTATGATAGGATGTAAATTTGGAGTTGTGAGGGGTTTTCACATGCAAGAATTCCCGAGTATGAAGCCCCCTCAAGAGCAGATTATGGAGAGAGATCTAATCTTTGTTGGGAGCCCTTGGGTCTAGATTTAGTTATTCCTAAAGTGAGAAGTAATCTGACCAGGACAAATAAATTCTACCCCATGCACGTTTTTTTTCTCTTAAGCTAGTTTGAGTTGGGTTTCTGTAATGTATAATTAAAACACACTAACTCATCCCTGACTTGTTTATGGACTTTAAAAGGACAAGGCCTGGGACGCCTGGGTGGCTCAGTGGGTTAAGCCTCTGCCTTCGGCTTGGGTCGTGATCTCAGGGTCCTGGGATCGAGCCCCGCATTGGGCTCTCTGCTCAGCGGGGAGCCTGCTTCCCCCTCTCTCCCTGCCTGCCTGTCTGCCTACTTGTGATTTCTCTCTCTCTGTCAAATAAATAAATAAAATCTTTAAAAAAATAAAAATAAAAAATAAAGGGACAAAGCCCAATCTTCTTAGCTTGACATCTCTTTGGGGCCCAGCCTACTCCCTACTAAGATACAGGGTCCTCGAGAAAGGGTGTTGTTGATTGTTGGATGGATGTTCAATTCATTCAATCTTCTTGGGTATCTACAATGAGCTAAGCACCAAGATCAGAAGGATTCATTAGATATTATCCTCTTCAAGGAGTTTAGAGCTTAGTAAAAGAAGAGCTATGAAATCAAACACATTGTAATATAACTCAGGCTAATCAAGAGAAATGAAATCTTGCCATTTGCAACGACATGGATGGAACTAGAGGCTATTATGCTAAGCGAAATATGTCAATCGGAGAAAGACAATTATCATATGATCTCTCTGATATGAAGGATTTGAGAGGCAGGGCGGGGGGTCATGGGGGGTGGAGGGAAAATGAAATAAGATGGGATCAGGAGGGAGACAAACCATAAGAGATTCTTAAACTCACAAAACAAACTGAGGGTGGCTGGGGGGTAGGGGCGGGAAGGTATGGGGTGGCTGGGTTATGGACATTGGGGAAGGTATGTGCTATGGTAAGTGCTGTGAAACGTGTAAGCCTGATGATTCACAGACATGTACACCTGGGGCAAATAATACATTATACGTTAATTTTTAAAAAAGGAAAAAAAAACCTGAAGAAAAAAATATATATAACTCAGGCTATAATAAAAATCTGAACAAGTTTTTGTGGGATCCCAGAAGATGGGAGGTTTGGGGAGATAGGATCTCAGATGGCTTCTCAGAGGACGTGACATGAGAGTCAAAGTCTTCAAGAACAAACAGGAGTTCCTAAACAGAGACATGGGAGTGGGAAGATGTTCTGGGCATAAGGTATTTCAGGCAGAGAGAAAAAGATCATACATATTTACAAAATTCATAAGAGAAACCCCATCTCCTCTTCCTCTGGCTTCTCCCCGTACTCTTCTCTCTTTCTATTTCTCTGCCTCCCATATTGATAAAAAAAAATCATAGAGATTAAGAGCATAGTCTCTGAGCTCTGAAAGATTTTGGTTCTCTCACTACCCATTTGACCTTGGGCAAAGTCATTCACCTCTTACAAATAAGGACAGTAATTTTATTTGCCTCGTAAGACTGTTGAGAACATTAAGTGAAATTGTAGATTTAAGGAGTGGGCCTGGCACAAGGTCGTGCTCAAGAAATGTTAGCTGCTGTTATTTTTATTGTCCCAGTCAAGAACCTTAAAGCCCCAAGAAACAGAAAATCTCACACTGGCACAAACAGTGAGGAGATTCTTCATCTCCTATAATGGGAGTCTTAAAGTGGAGTGGGCTCCAGGCATGGAATAATCAGGGCTCTGACTCCCTTTCTCTGCAGTTCGCCCAGCTCTGCCCTCTTCTTTGTGTTGGCTCTGTCTGCAGGCTGGCTTTCCCCATTGTCTAGAGCTGGCCGAGCCCCACGTCCCGAGCAACTGTGACAACATGCCTCCTTGTTCACATCCATCACGACAGAAAACAAACCAACCAACCTTCGCCTGGACAGAATATAAATCCCTTCTTTAAATCTGTTTAGGCCAGCTTAGGTTACGTGCCTGCTCCTGGACCAACGACAGGGACTGGGGGATTCACTGCGTTAGGTGGTTTAAGCCTGGCTTCCTGAGCCAGTCCATCACCGGGACGTGAGGTTGGCTTGCGAGGAATGCTTCGACGAATCGGGATCTATCTCTGGAGTCGCAGGTGGAGTCCAACTTTGTCCTGGTCACATGGCTGTATCACAGCTAGAGCGGAAGACTCCCGTCAGGGACAGGGAGAGGACTATGTGGATGTTGGCTGCACAACCAGTAGCATCCCCCATGATGATAACTATTAAAATTTTTTAGGCTAGTTCACATGGGTCTCTTCAGGCCTTGGCTCAAATGGCCCCTTACTGAGGAGGTTGTCCTTGACCTTGAGACCAGTTACATAAAATAATGCACACACTCCCCCCCCCCCGCCCCGCCCCGCCCCGCACTCCTCTCCTCTGCATTTCCTGCCTCCCTCACCCTGCATTAGTTCGACCTAAAGCACTTATTACCACCTGATACATCTGTACTTTTTGGCTTGTTGTGTTTATTGTATCTCCCCCTCTAGAAAACAAATTCTAGGAGGGTTTGGTTTGTTCAGTGCTGTACTCCTGGTACCTAGAGGGGTCCTCTACATAGTAGACACACAGTAACAGTTTGTTGAATGAATAAATAAAGGATCTGGCCAGACCAGACTCCTCTTATCTTCCTCAGAGGTTGTCACCTGTTATGGGGTCTGGGAATGGTCACAGCTTCTGCGGATCCCCTTTTCTTCTCCCCCTGCTCTTTCTCCATCTATACCCCCCCATCTGTCTCCCTGTCTCCCTAACGTCCAACGGCAGAGCAGGCTGCTATTTGTCATTTTGCTTTCTTTCTACATAGGATTGATTCCACAGTTTTTCCTTTTCCCTCTTCATGCTAACGATTCCCTCTTCTTCCTTACAGGCACAATATTAAAGATATTGTGTCCAAATAAAATTAGAAAACCTGAATGGCTCTTCCATCTTGCAAAGATTTAAGACATGGCATCTTATTTTTTTTTTTTTTGAGAACTACATTTATATTTTTAGATGTGTGTGAGAGATGCATACGGAGTTCCTATAGGTTCTTCAGAGTCTACCATTCCATGGCTTCCTAAATTTTTACCCTCTTTGAAGTCTCCTTTGGTATGAATATTTTCAACTTTTCAAGGGAAAAGAAATCTTTGTTTTCCCCCATACCTTCCCCACCCTAACACCCGTCTGCCTCTAATGAGGGACATGGAATAGGACATTCTTTTCTTGGGGGATATTTTCTGATTCTAGGGTTGGACAAAAGAATAATGATAAAAGTAACAACAGTAACTATGTATTTGCTCAGAAATACACAGTGAACCATGCCAACTGTTCTTGATTATGAAATTCATGTGTGCTCATAAAATATTACTTGTTTAAAGTAAAAACTGAAAGTCTCTCCCTCTTCTCTAATCTTACACCCTGAGGTAACTACTGGTGATGAATTAGGATATGTTCTCCAGAATTTTTTCTTCTCATGCATGGCTTGTCCCCCAGAATGTCAGTTGCCCCTCTGATACAAGCTGTCGTCAGGAGTCTGTCCAGGCAGGGACTCCATTTGCTAGCCATCCTTGTACCTAGGTGTGGCCCCAGGTCCAGTTTTTGCCAGTGGAATGTGAGCAGAAATGCAATATCATTTCTGGGCTGAAGCTCTCGGAAAGTGAGTGAGTTTTCCACACCCTGTTCTGTGTGTGCCTTTGAAGCCTAGGGTGGGGGGAGTGGCAGAACCACCAAGTGAAAGGACCCTGGGTCTTTGAATCATTGAGGGGAAAAGAGCCACCTGCCAAACAACCTTGAACTTCTGCGAGTGGGAACTCAATCAACTTCTGTTTGAGTCTTTCCACCTGTAGGGGTTTATTTGTTGCAGCAGCTGGCAGTCTGAACGCAGGCTATTTGGTGTTACATTATATTCACCTGCGCAAGTAAAAAAAAGAAACAGGACCCAAAACAACAGTGGGATCCCATGGTGCACCATGATGCTCTTTGACTTTCACAGCTGAAAGAGATCATCTAAGAGATATGGCCAAGAGTAGAAAAGCCAGAACTAGAATCTGGGCGTCATGGCTCCAAAGCCTGTGTCCTTTTCAGTACCTTCATGCCGGCTGTAAACTGGCCTGAGCCTCCCTCTTTGAGGACTCTAACATGAAGAAGATATTATTTGTGAGGCTTCGCTGATGACTCAGAACAGCCGCATTCCCCTCCGAGGCGGTGGCTGGGTAACCCAGGTGAGCTTTGCCTACCCGGGAGCCTGTGGCTTCCTGCCGGCCTCAGTTCAAGGGTTTCTCAGAGAAGGAGCCTCCAGAATGATCCTAGTTCTCAGAAGACGTAGTTTGATGCGACAAGCGCAGGCCACAAAGGCTGCCCGGGGGACTGGGGTCTGAGGGCGTGGTGAACAGCAGTGGAGGTTAGAGGAGCTAGAGCCGAAAGCCTCCTGCTCCGGTCCAGCATGAACAACCCCACCCCCACCCCCCGCCAGGCACTCAGAGCTTACAATTTGCTAGCTTATGTCCCCAGAGGGGGCTCCTTCCTCCAGGTCACAAACACCCCCAGAAAGGGAGTGCAGAAAGCCAGATGGCCTCAGCTCTCATAGGCTTCCAGGAAACTCAACAGTTGTAAGAAGCCCCTATTTCCTGCTTCACATCCAGAGCCTGGGTGGGGAAAGCCAGGGAGGCCCTCGCTCCCTGTGCCCTCGACCCCGGCACCTTACCCTGGGGAGGACCTCTGTGTGCACAGCTGCTCACAGAAGCAACAGGAGCGGCAGGACGGGGTGGGGAGGGAGGGCCCTCCGCCTCTCCAACTCTGGGGTCCCCCACTCCTCTGGGGCACCGTCCACGCCCATTGCTCCTGGCTCAGCAGACGTCTGTCGCCTCTTGAGCTAAAGACCAGTCCAGAGGTGAACCAACACAACTGATAACTCAAAGGTATTTTCATGGTGGCTGTGAAATTTAATAAATCAGTGTTTCCCGGTGTGGGAGCCACATAGCCTCGGTGGGACACAAAATGAGTTTAAGGTTTCCATATAAACACAGGCACTAAATAATCTTTAATTATTCCCCTTTTTACTCCATTTGATTGCATCAAGAATGTCTTTGTTAGGTGCGATCAATCTTTAACACCTCTCTAATACCAGTAAAACTCAGCAGGAAAAGAGAGAGAGAGGAAGCACAAAAAAATAATGTTAGAAATAAAAACAGGGTCATGACGATGGGTACAACAGATACAAAAAAGACCGGCAATAAATGTTTTGTAACATAATGTAACTGTTGTCAAAAAGATATCCTTTACAAAAGTAAAACCACTGTATGCATGTAGAAACAAATCTAACAAAAGGTGTGAGCCTGGTGTTTATCAAGAAAATTGTCAAACCTTAATGAAAGTATAAAATAAAACCTCAACAAATGAAGAGATAGAGCATAGACAGGAAGAAGACTCCATATTATAAAGGTGTCAGTTCTTCCAAATTATTCTAGAAATTTTTGTAATCCCAATCGATCTGCTGACAGCGTGTGTGTATGTGTGCGTGTGTGTGTGAAATTTTTCTAGCTGACTCTACAGTGTTGTTGGAAGAGCAAAAGGGACTGCCTTATATATAAGGTGCTCAAGAAAGGCCTTTTTTCTTTTTTTTTTAAGGTTTTATTTATTTATTTGACACAGACAGCGAGAGAGGGAACACAAGAACTTTCTGAGAGATCGTTTTGAGGAGTGAAGCATTCTGGGCAGGTGGAGCCAAGGCTCTGAGGCAGCAGGTGGCTTGGAATATTCGAAGAACATGAGGGGTTCAGTGTGGCTGGAGCGGACTAGCTGAGTGGCAGCAAGGAGGCCAGAGAAGTATCCAGGGGCTAGATTCTGTGGGCCTTGTAGGCTGTGGTTAAGAGCTTTGGAATTAACTGCAAGATGAGAAGCCAGGAGTTTTTGGAGCAAGGAGTGACCCAATCTGATTAAACATTTTTAAAATTTTGAAAGGTTTGGAAATATTAAGCAAACATGTTTTCAGATGGTGTGGAAGTGCAGTAAACATTGTGAAGGGGACACATGAATGGGATTTTGGAAATTCTGCTTTAGTTCTTCCTTAGGTCACAAATTTGATCTTTCTAATTCTGCTCAGTCTAAACAGAATGGGGAAAAAAATCTAAGTTCTTAAAGCCAACGCTGACAAACATGCTGTAGGGCTGGGCCAGGCCCAAGTCTTGTTCCTGCTCCTTGGGCTGGGGACTGATGTCTCAGCGGCTGTCCCCTGTGGCTGGGCCTCCAACGACAGCCTCCCAGGGACCAGGTCCAAAAAGCAGTAACTCTGTCCTTCTCTTGAAAAACATCACTGACTTCCAGACTAATGAGGCTTAAAGAAGGCTAAAGGTGAAAGGGACTCCAGAGAGAAATAAAAATACTAAATTATAATACAGATAGCATGCCCCTAAGGGAACTCATTATCTTCTTTAAAAAAAAAACAAAAAACAAAAAATGGTTCCTTCTCTGGCCTTCCCTAGTCCAGTAAATGGCAGCACCATTATTCATTCAGTCAGTTAACAAATATTAATTAAGCATGTGTGTTCAATGCTGGATTCACGGTGATGAGCAAAACGGGCATAGTCTCTGCCCTCATGGAGTTTAGAGTCTAATAAAAAATAAGTTATTACAAAACGTTCAGTGCCGTGAAGGAAACAAACAGGATGATGTGGAAGAGGAAGGGTGCTAGAGGCAGCAGGGGGGCCAAGGGTGGCCCACTGCCTTTTCTTTGTAAATAAAGTTTTGTTGAATCACCGCCAAGGTCATTTGTTTACGCGTTGGCCATGCTTGTTTTCAGGCTACAATGGCAGGCTTGAGGAGCTACAATGGAGACCACGTGGCTTTCAAAGCCTAAAATGTTTACTACCTGGCCCTTGACAGAAAAAGTCTACCTGCGCCTGTGATAGAGGATCATGGAGGAGCCTCTCTCCTACTAATGTCAGGTAGAACTTTCTACAGCAATAGAAATGGTCCATGTCTGATCTGTCCAATGTGGAAGCCACTACCCATGGAGCCCTTGAAACGTGGCTAGTAACCGAGCAACTTAAATTTGACCTTGCTCGATTTATCTATCTATTAAGGAGGCTCCACCCTCAACGTGGGGCTTGAACTCACAACCCTGAGATCAAGAGTCACATGCTCTACCCGCCGAGCCAGCCAGGAGCCACCCCCCTTTTTTCTTTATTCAATTTTAATTATTGAAAATTTAAATTTCAACAGCCACAGGTGGCTAGTGGCTACTATGCTGGACAGCAGAGTTCTATACGATGACTCAAGTCAGAAATGTAAAGCTCCTCCTTGCATCCTCATTTCTTCCTCACACTTATCCTATCTCTTTAAGTCCCAACAAAACCCCAAATCAAAAGGTATTTTCACCATAATTGCAGTTGTGTACTGCATGTGTACAAGGATATGCAGAAGTCTATTTTTAATACTTAGAAGCTACTCCCATTGTTATTACTTGATGAAATGAAGCATGGTGGGTGATTTTATTTTGCTCTTTCCACATTGTCACTAGTACTGTCGAATCATTATATTTCTTAAAATTCTGAGATGAGTCTGTGCTTGGTTCCTTGGGTTGTCAGGAACGAAGAATCATTCAATTTATCTCAAGTAATGTGTCTAATGTGCGTGTGAGAGAGAAATGAAAAGGGAGACAAGCTTCTCATTGAATCTAAGGAGAGGACTCCTGTGGTAGTGGGGCTGGGCCCTAAAGTCTGGAAGGTTGCTCTGGGCCTAGACAGGTTCAAAGGACCTTAACTACAGGGTTTCCTTAGACCTTCACTGCCCTGGGCTATGAACGTGACTGTTCCTCAGCTCATCTGCACGTCTGCTCCATTTTCTCAATACTTCCCCACTCATGGCTTCTGGTTCCTCACGATTCCTGTTCCCTTATGACTTTTGTCTGCTCATCAGGCTTGCCCTCGAATGTCTGTTCCTGCTTCTAAATGTCTCGTTCCCTCAGCATGTCTCTGTTTACATTTCCAGATGAAGAAACACGCGTTATCCCCGCTCCCCTTTTGGTGTCATTCAATGTTGTAGGTCACTGGCTGGCCTGCGGGCTTGTTTCCCCTCTGGTCAGGCTTTCCGCTTCCACCCGTCCAGTCAGCTGTAGCCAAAGGGAGGTAGGATCACAGGGTCAGAGCAGGGCTCCCCTGGGCTGCTGGGACTGTGGGTATAACAGCTGAGTTAATGTGACCAGTAGCACCAGTGACGCCTGCACTAGCTGGGACCATCTCTGCGTACCTGAATCTGGGATACTGTGATTCTTCCATGAGGCTTTGGCTCCCAAGGGACTGCGTTTGTGACCTGAACTGACTCTTTCTGCTCAAAAGTTCCCAGATGGTTGTTTGGTTGGCGCAGAGCCACAGCCCTTCCCCCCAACTCAGACTTCCCCTATCTCTTCCCCCAGTTAGAAATGCTTCAGCAAGGGAGGGCAGGCCAGTGCTTCCCACGTGTGGGTCTTAGAGCCACAGAGAAACACGGGTGTCCCCTGGGAGGAACCCCGCCACAGAGGCTGCTGGAGAATCTCGGATTTTCTGCTTTGGGCCTTCGTAATTCAGGGATGATGCGGTCAGAGCCTGAAGAGATAAGTTAGCAATTTCACCCCTAGCTGCATTGGCTTGGGCTCCGAAGCTTGGGCCACCTCTGACTCAGAGCTGAGTTAAGGAATTAAATCTGCCGCCTCCCAAATTTGGCAAGGACGGCATGGACGGCAATGGGCGGTGGCGGCGCACGCCCTAGGAATCTCTGAGGCCAACAGAGTGGGCTTCATCTGGCCATACGGGGGCGGGGATGGGGGGGCCTGGAAGTTTTCCATTCCCAGCACGCCTTCCCCAGCTGCTCTGAGTGCCTAAAATAAGCCAGCAGACGCTTCCCTTCACCTTTAGAAGCTTTGGTCCCAATTAAGATGCAACTTTCTCTACAGCTCAAGGCTGTCCTTGAACTTGACCTCAGTCCCACGGGCTTTATCAAAGACTGAGTTTCACTTCCTGTCCTCTTATCTGGTTTGGAGAGGGAGACGGCAGGAGCCCGAGGGTGTCTGTGTGTCTGTGTGTGTTAGAAGTAGGTGTGGGAGGTGGAATTGGAAGAAGAATCAGGTTCGCAACTGGGGCTGGGGCCCTACAGAACACGGACTATAACAAAGTCGGAGCTCTAGTAGGGACATATACCACAAACTCCCTTACACACGTTGCCTGTACCACAAACGTGCCTGTACACGTTGCTTAATCTCTCTGGGCCTCAGTTTCCCCACCTGTGAAACGAAGAGGTTGGGTGAGGAAGTCTCTCAGGGCCTTTCTAGTTTGGAATCGCTGCACCTCGATCAAATGCCTTCTGGTGGAGGGCCAGTGAGAGGAGGAAATTTCCACTGGACTCTCCCCTCTTAAGCTTTGAAATCGTAAGAGCAGCAGCCGTGGCTCATGCTTGGGAAGTTGGAGAGTGGAGAAGGTCATGCAGTTAAGCTTAGACCGTTCCAGCTTCTAACCCCGAATTCCAGCCCCTGGCACTCTCACCTCCAGTCCAACTGGAAAAATGTGTCCCTTCTTCAAGACACTTCACTGCTGTCTTCTGGAAAATTGTCAAGACCCATACAAATCTACAATGTCTGCACTGTGAAGGGCGCTCTGGGGGGTGTGCAAAGCACACGCTGCCCATTTCTTGAGCAGTCCTTCCCGTGCCGCCACACACTCTGTGAAGGGTAGAGGGGAGGCTGGGGAGGCACGGGGTTCCCTAACGACGGCTCCATAGAGCAGAGGTGTGCAAACCGCTGTGCCCCATCCTAAGGAGGGGGTGATTCTGACTCAGTGGGTCTGGCTCTGGGGTGCACCCTGACACATTTATAACAAGGGAACTCCCGCTATAGAGTATTAGAGAAGAAAGGAGTCTCAGAGGGAACCCCGCCTCCGTGCCCCCCAGCTCCCTTTCTTACAGATTAGGAAACTGAAGGAAAGTGAGTGGTCAATATGGCGGAGCTGTGATTTGGTCGCCGGTCCTCTTTCCACTCCATCACCTTGCAGTTTCCTGGATAGTGATACTGATAGAAAACCCAGCACCCTCCTCAGCCTTCCTGGAGGTCTTTTTTATTTTTTTTAAGATTTTATTTATTTATTTGAGAGAGAGAGAAAGCATGAGAGGGGAGAGGGTCCGAGGGAGAAGCAGGCTCCCCACTGAGCAGGGAGCCTGATGTGGGACTAGATCCCGGTACTCCAGGATCATGACCTGAGCCGAAGGCAGTTGCCCAACCAACTGAGCCACTCAGGTGCCCCTTCCTGGAGATCTTTGAGGAGAGGTGAGGACCAAGCACTTCCTAAGACCAGAGAGGCTCCCTCATGCCTACCAGCTAATCAGGTGATCAATCAATATCTGTTCAACGAGTGTATGGGGGGGTGGTGTGGGCACAATCAAGCCGACTGGAAGACTGGCTTTATCAGCAGCTACTTTTCAGTGTAGACCATTCAGCCTCAACACAGCCTTGCATGGGTTGGCCCTCACTACCTCTCCCATCTCCTCTCACACCACTTTCCGCAAACTCATTACTTTTGAGCTTTGTATTTATTTGTGTGACTGTCTGAATAGTGCCTGTCTCTTCCATCAGATTGGAAGGCCTATGAAGGCAGGGACAGTGTCTTTTTTGTTCACCAATGTATCCCTAGCACTCAGCAACGTGCCTACTACAGCGTATATGCTCAGTAAATACTGTGAAAAGAAGGGGAAGGAGAGGATTGCCTACCCAACGCAGGCCCTAGCTAAGCCCTCGTAAATCCTTATTGGATGAATGTTAGAGTAAAGGCTAAGGTGCTATCACAAAGGTCCCAAATATACAACGATTGAAAGAAAAAAGAAGTTTATCTCTCGGGGCGCCTGGGTGGCTCAGTCAGTTAAGCGTCTGACTTTTGGTTTCAGCTCAGGTGGTGATCTCAGGGTCATGAGATCGAGCCCCGCCTCGGGCTCTGTGCTGAACATGGAGCCTGCTTGGGATTCTCTCTCTCCCTCTGCCCACCTCCCCCCACCGCCGCTCGTGTGCTTTTTCGATAAATAAAATCTTGGTAATAAATGATAGGGGTGCTTGATAGGGTCCTGAGTGTCCGACTCCTGATTTCATCTGGGGTCATGGTCTTGGGTCGTGAGATCAAGCCTTGCATCAGGCTCCCTGCTTGGCTTGGAGTCTGCTTGGGATTCTCTTTCTGCCCTTCCCCTTTCTCGTGCACTCTCTAAATAAATAAATAAAATCTTAAAAAAAAAAAAAGGAGGGGAAAGAGGACAGGAAAGGAGAGGAGAACAGAAGAGAGGAGGGCAGAGCAGAGGAAGGAAAAAGGCAGAAAGAAAGAGATAAAGCGAGAAAAGAGAGGGAAGGAAGAAGAGAGGGCGAATTCTTCCTATTCTTGCGCTCTGACCTTCTCTCCGTGCCGCCGGACTGAGGCCTCTGCTGTCCGGTCCCTGAGGTTGCTGCCACTGCCTCCACCCCCTCTCCCCCCCCCCCAGGTCCCAACGGTCCTCTGCTGGCAACTACTGTTGACGGTGTTTTGGTTTTCACACAAGGCACTGCTCTCCTCTTGGCTTCTCAGGCCCACGTGAGAGATTAGACCATCCCTTCCGTGCCCCATACGCCAGCAGAGACCAGCCCGTGAGGTTTAAAGAGAAGCGACTGATGATACCAGCAGAGTGAAAGGGAAGGCTATAACAAAGACAGTAGCTTCCTACGATGGCGCAGACTCAGATCCTTCCTCAGGATCCCCTGTGGTCCATCCTCGTCCCACCGTGTTGCAGGCCCCGCCTCATTACGGGGAGTCGCTGTTCATCATCACCCAGAACTCTCCAGGAATGTCCCCATTTCAGAGACTGAGCCAAACTGGCCCAGGGCCTCACAGAGAGAAGGAAGTTTTTCCCTTACCCCAGTCTGCGGATTGGCTCACCAGAAATTATTTCCAGCCAAAGGACTAAACTCTTGTCAGGATGATTAACAATGGTAATATCCATCTCCTTCTGGAAGCCTCCCCTGCATGCCCACAAGGGGGTATTTTGGCTTTATGGTCCTCAAAAGACAATCACAAGAATCTGACTTGATGCATTTCCAATGTCTTGTCAGCGGGCTTTAGAAATCAAATTAGGGTATGTAAGCTGGGATATCAATTGCCGACCCAAGGGAAATATGCCAAAGCTCAGTCCAGTTTCCGCTGGTCTCTCTTCAAGGGCTCCGAAATCCTGGGGTCTAGCCTTTCCCAGAATCGGCTTGTTACCTAAAGAACAACAACAACCAGCACTAGATCTTAGATACGATATGAGAAATAGGGAAACATGATGGTGCTGAGGGCCTGGGACGAGATCATTACAGCTGCTGCACTAGGACAGCTCTGAGCTTCGCTGATGTGAGAAAGAATGATGATGGATTGTGTAACTGTCCTTGTTTGGCGAGAGGACATTTGTCCACAGATACAAACTCGTAATTCTAGGAAAAGGTCACCACAGATTCTTCTAGAAAGGATAGCGAGCAAGAACATAAACAGTGTCTTCCATGGCATTGGAGCAAACGCATCAAGGGAGACACAGGCTGTGCCCAAGGAGCTGATTCCAGAACTCACTGGGGAGTTGGGTCACAAGAAAGGGAGAGGAGAATTGTTTAGGGGGAGGAGTCCACATCAGAAGAAGGTAGTGAGGGCAGCCTGATGTCAGAGACCGTTGTCCCGTGCAGGCTAGCATATTGGAATTACAGTGTGCTGTGGGGAGACTTCCAGGCTGTGTGAACCCAAAGGGACACTTTGTTGCCTCCAGCCTCCATTTTAATAGAACTGCGATTTTGTTCTCCTTCGCACAGCCGCGTACTTCAGAGAAAGTGGCCTTTGCTCCCGGCTCCCAGGGATAGGCCTGACTGGCTGCTCTAAAGGCAGTCTTTTCCCCTGGCCCGTGTTTAGTCTAGAAATATGCATATGACCCGATTCTGGCCAATGAGAGCTGAGAAGTGGGCTGGAGGATCCTGGGTCAAGTTTCTTTGTTTCAAAGAAAGGATCCCAGGGAGATGTTCTCTCTTCTTCCTCTAGATTTTGTGTGATGCCTAGAACTCCTACTTCATCTTGCAGCTGGAGGGATGAGGTAACATCAAAGACAACAATACAGAGAGCCGGAAAGAACCAGGATTCTTACGACATTGTCGAGTTGCTGAATGAAAGCATATCCTACCTCCCAATGTATTTTATTTTATGTTTTAAGATTTATTTATTTTAGAGAGGGTGGGCACGTGGAGGGAGGAGCAGAGGGAGATGAAGAGAAGGAATCTTAGGGCGCCTGGGTGGCTCAGTGGGTTAAAGCCTCTGCCTTCGGCTCAGGTCATGATCTCAGGGTCGTGGGATCGAGCCCCGCATTGGGCTCTCTGCTTAGCAAGGAGCCTGCTTTCCCTTCTCTCTCTGCCTGCCTCTCTGCCTACTTGCAATCTCTCTCTGTCAAATAAATAAATAACATCTTAAAAAAAAAAAAGAATCTCAAGCAGACTCCCCACCAAACACGGAGCCCAACATGGGGCTCGATCCCATGACCCCGAGATCATGAAAGAGTCAGATGAAGCTGCAAAGAGTCAGATGCTCCAACGACTGAGTCACCCAGGAGCCCCTCTAAACTTATATATATATATATTTTAAACTTATATTTTTAAAAGATTGATTTATTTATTTGAGAGAGAGAGAGAGAACATGCAGGGGAGAGAGAGAGAGGGTCTTAAGTAGACTCCATGCAGAGCCTGGTGCTCTGTTCAGGGCTTGATCTCACATCTATCTCATCTCTACTTCCACAGTGCTTAACTTAGAGTGGAGGAGGGCTAGACATCAGAAAACTGATTTCACAATGATTTAATCGTAATGGTACAAATTGCTACAAAGCAGAACGTGCAAAGAGAAGATCTGATCCTGTCCCCACACGCATGTCTCAGTCTCTCTCTTAACTGAGCTTTTTTTTTTTTTTTTTTTTTACTTCACTGTGCTTCCTGTAAGAAGGGAGTTTGCACTCAGTTCTCAGTTTTGCTTCTTGGTAAAGGCTTGTAGCATTCGTTTGATAACTAAAGGGATTTCCATCGACTTTCCATCTAAGACCGAAGCTGACATGCTTCTGTGAAACTTGTGGAGGCTAAATCAGCATTCCTTCTTGGACGCTAGGAGTCCAACCTGTGGTTTGCCTAGGATGAGCAAGTCCCATTTCACTAACCCGCCATCCTGGAAGACTACCAAAGAAATCCTGAAAAATGAGATAACTAGGAGGGCACAGCGCACAGTGGTGCGAGTATTGAGTAAATTACAAGTAAGTGTTATATTAGTCACCGATTAGCGGACTTTTGGTTACAAGATAGCAACATCAAGGTCTTTTTCTCCTTTACTCAGAAATCAGCCCACACAAACAATGAGACCAATAAAAACAGAAAGTCAAAAAAAAAAAAAAACAAAACGCACACACACACACACACAAATGGGCCCCTGGGTGACTCAGTTGGTTAAACATCCAACTCTTGGTTTGGGCTCGGGTCATGATCCACACCGGGTGTGGAGCCTGCTTAAGACTCTTTGTCTCCCTCTCTCTGTATCCCTGCCCCCACTTCCCTCTCTAAAACAAAACAACAAACAAAACAGAAAGTCCATCTTTGTTGACACAACGTGAACTAGAGAAAGCAGCCGAGGAAATGGTCTTAAGGAAGTGGAGGAAAGTAAAGTGGCTACAGTAGGTCCCCCGGGCTGCCTCACTCACATTTCCTCAGCCCACCTCTGACCGCAGCCACAGCTCAACCTTGCCTGGGCTGAGAGCGTGTGACTTGCATCTTTTCTCTTTTTGCCCTGGAGCCTCTCTGATACAGCCAAGCTGCTTGGCTCATGTACACGTGGAGGAGTATTTTGGGGGGGCAGTACTCCACCAAAAGGGAAGCAAACAGTAGAACAGAGCGCCAGCATCCAGCGTTCAGACAAATAATTCAAGGAGGCATAGGCATGCTGGACCCTTCTCTGGCCCGCATGGTCCACAGTGACACTCTCCATCACACCCCCTTCTAGGGCTTTTCCTTCTTCTCTTGATTTGTTTTTCTTTGCTTCCTTGCTCCTGCTGCCGGGAATTGTCTCCTCGATAAACTGCCTGCACCCTAGTTGTTGCCTCAGGCTCTACCTTTGGGAGAAACTAAACTAAGGCAAAAGGTATTTGTCGAGGGGGACACTGACAAGAAGCAAATCAGTTTTCCCTGCAGTACCTGAGAAAGAACCCTCAGGGATACTCTGGAAGGCAGGGAGGGAGGTGATGTGCCAAGGAACCAGTCAACTCTCCGCCTATTGAGAAGCTACAGGGAAGCCTTCTATCAACGGTGCCTGCCCGAAGACAGATTCTAATCAGCATTTTAAGGCCCCACCCTCCTCTGCTGCCAGAAGAATATTAATTTTTAAAAAAGATTGATCGATTTTAGAGAGAGGGAGAGAGACAGAGCACACACGTGTGTGTGTGTGTGTGTACCCATGCAGGGGGAGGAGCAGAGGGAGAGGGAGAGGGAAAGAATCCAGCAGACCGCCTGGAGCCCAGACCCCGATGTGGGGCTTGATCCCATGAACCTGAGATCATGACCTGAGCCAAAACCAAGAGTTAGATGGCAACCAACTGAGTGACTCAGGCACCCCAGAATATTAAGTTGTTTTTGTTTTTGTTTGAAGATTTTATTTATTTATTTGACACAGACAGAGCGAGTGAGAGAGACAGAGAGCAAGCACAAGCAGGGGGAACAGCAGGCAGGGGAGAAGCAGGCTCCCCGATGAGCGGGGAGCCCGATGCGGGGCTCAATCCCAGGAAACTAGGATCATGACCTGAGCAGAAGGCAGACGCTTAACCAACTGAACCATCCAGGCGTCCCCAGGGAATAGTAAGTTTTAAAAACAATCTCAAACCTACAGAAACGTTGCAAGTTTAATACTTACGGAGGTATTTTGAACACTGGTGCGTCTTAACACACGTGGAATAACTTCTAACCCCTGAACGACTTGAGAGTAAGGCACCGACAGGATGGTCCATCACTACCGAGCCCTTTAGTGTGTATTTTCTAAAAACTAAGATATTCTCCTACTTAACCACAGAATGGCCATCAAAATCAGGAACTCAGCCCTGACACATAACAATCATACAATCTTCAGACCCTTTCTAAGTTCCAGCAATTATCCCAGTGAGATCTTTTTCAGAAAAGCAGGTCAGTTCAGAATCATGGGTTGCATTTGGTTGTCGGGTCTCTTTATTCTCCTTTAATCTGACACAGTTCTTCAGTCTTTCCTTGACGTTCAAGACCATGACACATTTGAAGATTATCATCTGGTTATTTTGCAGTTGGTCCTACAGTTTAGGTTTGCCTGAGATTCAGCTTATGCACCTTTGGGAAGATATGCCACAGGACAGAGGCTGTGTCCTCACCGCATTGTGTCAGGTACGTGGTTTTCATTTGTCCTGCCACTAATGATGTTCGCTGTGATCACTTGGGTAAGGTGCTATCTTCCAGGCTTCTCCACGGAAAAATCGCTCTTTCCTTTCGTAACTAGTATTTTTTTTAAATTGTGGTTAAAAGAAAAAAGCTTAACAAAATTTACTATCTTAACCATTTTTAAAAAGATTTTATTTATTTGAGAGAGAGAGTGCGAGAGCGAGAGCACAAGCGGGTGGGGGTTGTGGGTAGGCAGAGGGAGAGGAGGGAGGGGGAGAAGCAGTCCAATGGGGGACTCAAGCCCAGGACCCCGGGATCACACCTGAGCTGAAGGCAGACACTTAACCAACTGAGCCATCCAGGCGCCCCCGTCTTAACCACTTTTAAGAGTACAATACAGTAATGTTAACTTTTTGCAAACTGTTGTGCAGTAGATTGCTAGAACTCTTTGATCTTGCAAAACTGAAACTATATCCATTGAGCAACAACTCCCCTGTTTGTAGTGAATGGGTATTTTGTAGAGATGTGTTTTGAAACCACACGAATATACTGTTCTTCATTAAGCTTTCTATTTATTCATTTATTTATGTCACTGTGCACTCCCTGTTTCCTACTTTATGTAGTACATTGTACTCCATCATTATCATTATTTATTTTGATGTGCAGAGTATTTAGGGGTGGCCAGCGGAGGTCCTCTCAAGCTTGTTTCTATGTCTTTTTGATATGTCCCCATTTCTTTGGCCACTTACTTTCTGATACAAAAAGATATTTCAGGTTCATCTTGTACTTTCCCAGATTGAGCCCTGAAATCAACCATTTCTCCAAGAAGTTCTGGTTCCTTTGGTGGAGAATGGTTTTATAGAAACCCAGCACTGAGTGCTAGGTATGCTCATTGTGTTTGGTATATCACTGCTTCCAGACCCTGAGAATGGGCAGCTGGGGAATATATCTATGTATATCCATGTGTGAGTGTGTGTGTGTGTGTGTGTGGGTGGGTGGGTGTGGTGTATGTGTGATGCTCACATATGGGCATTTATGTGTATATTTATTTCTCTCTCTCTCTCTCTCTCTCTATATATATATATGTATTGAAATTTATCAGTTTTTATCAATACCCCAAGTTCTAATTGAACACTATATTCTGTTTTTCGCCCTTTCGCTATATTTAACTCTACATTCTGACAGTGAGAAACTTTTCGAACGTGTAGGGAATATACTCAACCAAAATATGAAAAAAAGGAAGTTATAAAATCATATGGACACAATGAGATCCCCCTTTTTAAAGTTAATAAAGTTAATCTGCATTGCAGAAAAGTCTGGGAGAATATGGATCAAACTGCTAGCACTATTTTTTCTTTTTCCAGAGAAGTGGGCTTATAGGAGCTTTACGCTTTCTGCATTACATCTATATTTTTGGTATAAAAAATTAGTTTTGCCAAGAGCAGGAATTATTATTTTAGCAGGATATTGGTGGCTCTTTTCCTACTCCCCTCCAGTCACACTAAAGCCTATGGACAAAGAAAAAAAAGGCAAAAGTAAATACCTCGCCTTCTGAAGAGAATAACTGCATTTGAGGGTGTCCCCCCTCCCCCCATTCCCTTCAGTCTTCTCCTGGGCTTACGAATAGGTACAGAATCTGTTCCGTGGCTACCACCTACCACCTCTCCACTACTACACCTCCCTTTCCAAGATATATCAAAATACAGGGTAGGGAAGACAGAGGAGATTTCTTGAGGGTGGCTGGCCCTGTGGAGACTGCAGAATTTAGTCCTGAGCCGTGGGTTTTTTTTCTATCTGAAGGTTTGTTGCGGGGCATCGGTGGGGACGTCCCAAAGAATCATTTGTAGAACTTAAAAGTTGCAAGGAGAAGAGACCAGAATTCTACTCCTCAGTTGGACGTCTGCTTGGGCAGCAGGTTAATGAACTACCTCCAGTGTCTAACTGAGGGGAGAGAAGAAAACTGGAGGGGGATGCAGGGCAGAGAGAGAGGAGGGGGGGCACGGTGGGACTGCACACCCACTGCTAAGAGCTGAGTTTCTGTGAGTTCCCTGAAGGCCAAGTAAACATCAAGGACAGTAGGGTGGTTTGAGCCTTCCTGTTGTTATTCAAAGAGAGCTACCCACCAGGCAGGTGAACCCGCCATGAAAAAGCTATAAGTATGCTTAGGGTTGATATTCCAAAGAAGTATTTAGCAGCTGGGAGGCATGGACGCTGCTTCATAAGAATGCACCCCAGACATAGACACCTGCTGCTGGATATCGCCCTGATAACGTTCACTGAGGGGGTGTGGAAGGGCAGAGCCCCCTCACCCAGGTCAGAGGTGCTGGGTTTTACCCACCTGCCCCTCCAGCCACATTCTCCATCCTTCCCACCCTGCTCTGTGCCACAGGTTTTCTCGGGGGACCTCATCATCACGCTCCCTTGCCTTCTGGCTTCCAAGTGGGTTCTGGGTGACAGGAGACACCTACAAGAGATCAGCGGCTGGGAGAAAAGAAAGATACGTGTTACCGTCCATGCTGGCCACGGTTTCACAATGGCCTCGTGTATCTTCCTACGGCTGTGGCCTTAGGTGACCCCTCTTTCAGGGTGAACATTTCCTTCCTCATCCCCCTTCTGGCCTGGTAGTGGGAAAGGCTTCCCACGGACTATCCCTGGGTGCTTCAGCAGTCCCGGTTGGTTCCCTCAACCTATCCACTCTTCTGCCAGCAGTTCCTTCAGTAGAGTGTCCCCAGTTACTCTTTTCATTGTGACATCTGTTTCCTGCCTGGATTCTGACAGATCTGTCACGCTGCTCTGTAGTGGGGAGGCTTCTACAATTCTTTTCCAGAGAATTCCCACATGTCCTCCACGAGAGAGCCTAGTTTTGGAAATCTACCTCACAGAGGTCATCAGGGGCCAGTCACCATCAGCCAGAGAAGCAACAGTAAGCGACAGAGGGAAGACTATTACCAGAGGCAGCCAAATTAAGACACTTGTCCCTTTTCTTCTTGCCCAACTCCAAACACTAGAAGCTTAGCAAAGGAAAGGGATTGTTAGAGTCTCTGATGTGGCCCAATCAGAGTATCCCTCTCTCTGCCTGGATTCTAAACAAATTGAGAAATTAGACAACAAATAAGGCAGATAGATGATAGCCAAAATATCCTCTCTTTGATGATTATGGCTAAGTTGGGGCCTACAGCTTACAGTAAGAAGTAAATAAGTCAGCTAGCTCAACTCCAAAATTATGCAGACTCACCACCCCGTGGAGGTTGTGCTGGACCCCAGCAACCCTACAGACATAGGATCCTGCCCAGGTAAGACTTCCAACAAGGAGGAACAGAGAGAACTCTTGCTCCCTACTGCCATGCTTCCACCCAAGAAAAATAAGGGGAGAAAAACGAATCTCTGAATCAAACATATCCAGCCTATTTCTAAATGTATGAGTCAGATCAGTCCCTCTACTTTCTGCGGACAGAGTAAAAAAAGGGAGAATGTCATATGAGTTGAGCCCTCTCATTTTGAAAGAAGATATCTTTAGGAGAGAAGCCTGTGTTTCAGCCTCCTGCTTCCACTCTCAACAATCAAGGTCCCAACCTAAGCCTGGCATGGAGAGGTGGAAGAGATGACATTTGTACTTAATCTAAGATTAAACCTTTTTAATCCAAATGGATGATAGACCCAAATGTAGGAACTAACACTATAAAACTCCTAGGAATAAATCATGACCTTGGGCAAGGTAAAGCCTTCTCAGATACAACACCAAAAGCACAAGAAAACAAAGAAAAAATAAATAAATTGGACTTCATCAAAATTTAAAACTTCTGTGCTTCAAAGGACACCATCAAGAGGGTGAAAAGGTAATCCACAGAATGAGAGAGAATATGTGCAAATCATAAGAGCTCTTATGGTTCAACAATTAAAAGACAACCCCATTAAAAAATGGGCAACGGACTTGAATAAGCATTTCACCAAAGAAGATATACGAATGGCCCTTTAGCACATGTAAAAACATGCTTCATGCCACTAATCATTAGGGAAATACAGTTGACCTTTGAACAACACAGGTTTGAACTGTGCAGATCCAGTTAGACAAGGATTTTTGGGGGATAAATACAGTATGGTACTGTAAATATATTTTCTATTCTTTATGATTTTCTTAATAGTATCTTCTTTTCTCGAGCTTACTTTATTGTGAGAATACAGTATATAATCATATAACATACAAAATATGTGTTAATTGACTTTATATTATCAGTAAGGCTTTCAGCCGACAGTAGGCTATAAGTAGCTAAATTTTTGGAGAGTCAGAAGTCATATACAGGGGCGCCTGGGTGGCTCAGTTGGTTAAGCATCTGCCTTCGGCTCATGATCTCAGGGTCCTGGGATCGAGCCCTGTATTGGGCTCCTTGCTCAGCAGCGAGGCTGCTTCTCTCTCTTCCCCAGCTCATGTGCTCACTCTCTCTCTCTCAAATGAATAAATAAAATCTTAAAAAAAAAAGTCATATACAGATTTTCGACTGCATGGGGGGTTGGCACCCCAGCCCTTGTGTTGTTTAAGGGTTAACTCTACAAATCAAAACCACAATAAGGTACCACTTCATGTCCACTGGGATGGGTATAATGAAAAAGATAATAACAATGTTATTGAGAATATGGAGAACCTGGAACCCTCCTACACCGCCGGTAGGGATATGACACGGTATCACTGCTTTGGAAAATAGTCTAGCAGTTCCTCACAGGTTATACATAGAGTTATCAGATGACCCAGCAGTTACAAGAGAAATGAAATTATATATCCACACAAAAACTTGTACATGACTGTTCACAGCATTATTCACAATAGCCAAAAAGTGGAAACAAAACTGAATGTCTATCGATTGACAAGTGGATACATAAAATATGGTATATTATTTGGCAATAGAAAGGAATGAAGTTCTGATACGTCCTACAACATGGATAAATCTCTAATAAATTAGGATCTATCTATCTATCACAAGAAACCAACATAACAGATGAACAAGAAAATACTTGCAATACAGAATGCAAAGTTCCACTTCAGATATGAGCTCTGAATATTCCAGAACAGACTGGAGCTGGAGAATCAGTGAAGGTTTCATGGGGTTGATGAGGTTTTGGGTGGGCTTGGAAGGATGAGTAGGCATTAGCTAATTGATGAAGTTGGAGAAAGAGCCTTCCTGGTAAAGCAAACAGCATGTGGCGACTGCAAACATAAACAATAAATTCAAGGGGCACCTGGGTGGCTCAGTCAGTTAAGTGTCTGACTCTTGATTTTGGCTCAGGTCATGTTCTCAGGGTTGTGAGATCGAGCCCCACATTGGGCTCCACATTGGCTCCACACTCAGCATGGAGGCTCTGCCTCTCCCTCTGTCCTTTCTCCCACTCTGGAAAAAAAGAACTCAAGAAATATTTACTAAGTGCCCATTATGTGTTAGAAACAGTGGTGGGTGCTGGGATTCTGCTGTGAAAAAGATTATGGGTAAAGCTCTTGGGCCTGATGCCCACTGTGGACTAATTAGCCGATGACGGGGACGAGAAATTGGGTGAGGCAGCAGTAACATGGCTTTTGGGAGTCAGCTCCTGGGATGAGGCAAACAGTTTCTCTAGAAAAGTCAATACCCACTGTGGCTGTAAAGGTAACAGTTTTATCCCGGGCTCTGATGGGATCTGTGCAGTGTTGACAGCTTTTCCTGCGTCTCCTCTAGGTTACACACCCCTCACCCTTCCAACCTGTGTCCCATCCCTTTGCTGCTAGTTCAAGTTGCGCCACTAAGGGATGGACAGTGAATGACTGGCCAGGGCAAATGCACTCTGAGTCTGAAGGAAGCAGGGAGGCCGAGGGTGCAGCCCTCTGGGAGTCTGGCTTGGGGACAGTTGGGCTGGCCCCAAAAGAGGCAGACAGGATACGGCAGACAGATGCCTAGTGTAAAAGGCTCCCTGCTAGGCAGCTCAACTCTGCCTCTGAGTTATTTCCATGAAATTACCACCCCGAGGCACTAATAAGGTGATCTAAGAGGCAGCCAGTATTTTGCATAATCCTCAGGAGGCCAAGACCAAGGGAGCGCCGTGATCGATTATTCCATTGTATCTTCTAAGAACAATAAGGGCATGTGGATGACTGTCATTGAAGGAGCAGACACGGAGGGACACCTGGCAGCCCCCGTTGTGGAGCCAACCCGAGGGACCCTCTGGAATGGCACTGGGGGAGGAGACAACTGTAGCTGTTGGAGTTTTGTTGCAAAATTGTCCTCTCTCTGGGTAGGCAGGGTAAGTGTAGCATTTCCTTGGCTCTAGGCTCCTCCCTTCAGCCTTCAAACTGCTCAAGTCTCATTCCACATTCACAAAACCCTCCCTTTCCCACCTCACTTGGCATATTATCTCCAAAGTCAGACTTCTGGCAAGAGTTCCCATCTGCTGCGTTCATGTCTCACCTCAATAGTTCTCACCAAAGTTGTTCAAGTGGAAACCAATCCCTTATCTTCCTCACTCCTCTGGAGGGTTTAATACTCTTGGGATCCTCTTCCCTTGGCTTCCGTAGCACCACACTCTCTGGTTGTCTTTGTACCTCTCTGTTTTCTCAGAATCCAACTTGGTCACTGAATTCTCCTCTGTGGCCCATTTCTCAAATGCTGCTTGTCCAGGGTCTACCCTTGACAGTCTTTCCTTTTTGCTCTGGGGGGGATCTCATCCATGTGTCTCGTTCACCAGTCCCTCACATGCTGACGACTCCCAGCTCCCTGTCTCTTTTCTGAGCTTCCGGCTGGTCATTGTCCGGCTCCCCAGATAGACCAGGTCCCCCAACTCAATGGTTACACGATTGAGCTAACCATCAGTTCCCTCAGATTTGTTCCTGTGATGTTCTTGAGCTCAGTTGGTGGCAAAACTCTTTTACTCAGACACAAAAATAAGAAATGTAAGGAGTATTCTATCCAATCCTTCTTCGTGTCTAACGTCATTGACAATTTAACATCTCCAAAGCCCTCCACCTACCTTCCCAACTCCCACTCCGATTTTCTAACCTCACTAACTGAGCTCAGACCTCAGCATCTCTTATATGGACTTTGCAACAATCTGCTAACAGGTTTCTTGGCTTCTCATCTTTCTCTCCCTGTATTCCATCCTCCATCTTAGTCTCCAAGTGATCTATTGAGACAGAAATCGATGCCTCCATCACCTGGTTGACAATCCTTTAATGAGTCCTTATTTCCCTCAGGATAAATCCAAATCCTTGACCCTGAATCCATGATGAAGTGGGACCTGATAGGAAGTCTTCAGGGGGAGGGCTGGGAGAGGTTCTCCTCACAACTAAAAGGGATGCACAGGAATAAATGCTCCTCTTCTGTTTTGGAGATGAAATGTCTGCTTGTGACATCTGGAAATTCTTTACTCATCTCTTAACCACAGGGACAGATATCACAGACATGTGAAGGAAAGACTAGAAGACAGACAGAAAGCACTTGGATCTTGCTGAGCTCCCCGAACTACTGAATTAACCAGCCCTCCAGTGGCATACTTCTAGATTTCCTGGAGCATGGGATAACAAATGTCCCAATTATATAAACTATTTGTGTTAGGTTTCTAGCTACTTCCAGTTGAAAGCACCCTAACACATTTATAATATGTTTCCCTTTTTTAAGATAGAGAAAATACCAAAGACTATGTTAAAATGAAGTCTTCTAAAAAAAAAAAAAAGAAGAAGAAGAAGTCTTCTATGACCCTGTTTGGAAGTATTAGGTCTGCATCTTTGCTTTGTTCACATAGTAATAGGTACCTTCCTCTGTTGTGGCATTTAGAACAGAAATTTTTAGATTTCTTTTAACATATTACAGCCAAAGCAGTTACTGCTGCAATGGACAGCCAAATGCATTTCCAAATTCAGTCTCTTACTTATGCAAACAAGAACTTCCCCACCCCTCCGAGCCATATCTAGCCTGCTTTAGCCCTTAGGTCAGTGTAAGGAATGTAATAAGAGCTAGTCAGCTACATTCTGTGGAGAGCTGGGTGTCACAGCTCATCTCGGCTGAAACATCTAGTTATGCTGGGCTGGTCGTCATGGAAACACAGCTGATGATGTGAGCATATGGCCCAGAGCCTCTGTCTCTTACACTCCCAGTGAGTGAGGGGAGCTGGTACTTGAGAACAACACGACAATGTCCTATATTATCTGCTGTGCTTGTCGAATGAAGGGGAAGAATAGGTTGCTGTGGAGAGAGCTGAATTGGGGGTGCTGGGAGGAATTCGAACCTAGAGAGCCCTGGTCTGAGAACAGACACTGAGTAAGGCCTGTGTACATAAAATGTGTGCAGATGGACTTGTGGAGGGTGGAGGCGTGGCGGGGAGGATGCAGGGGAACAAACGTAATGAATACTTACTGTGAGCCAGACTCTGAACTACAAATAATAATAATAATAGCCATTTTCAGAACACATAGTAAGGGCAAGGTACTTTACATCATTATTTCGTGTAATCCATGCAACAACTTCACGAAGTGGATTCCATTATTCGCCCACTTTTTCAGAGAAGGAAACTCTGTGAATAATTGCCCAAAGCCACACAGCGAGGAAGTAGTTGAGCCCAGGCTTGAACCCAGGGTTGTCTAGTTCCAAAATATCTACATAAACCTATGCTACTCTGTCTCTCTACTGTGATTAGTACCCTGGATATCTTCTTATGTTCACAAAAAATGTAACGGTATTAGACTTCACTCCAATCTTACAAGATCAAGTACAAGGTGCTTGTCTGAAATGTCACATAAATGAGAATCTTTTGGACTCTTAACTGTATTGTAGCATAACTCTCATGAGGATTCGGTGAGGTTGCTAAAATCATTTCCATTTTACAAATGAGGGGTCTTATGCTCAGATAGACGAAGCAATTTGCCCAAGGTCACGTGGCTGGTGGTAAAGAGGGAAGAGAAACCAATGGGTGTCTTTCAAAGCCTGTGCTCCATCCATTCCCTCCTCTGCTTTAGCGACGTGTAGGTTCCCTCTCCCTGTCCACCGTGGCCACCGTTGCCATACTGGGTTCACTCCAAAGCCCACTCCTCTCTGACCAAGAGGCTCAGGCATTTAATTGCTTTCACAATTTCATAGTCAAACTTAGTCTGCCCAGACCAAAGCAATCAAGACAACCACTATCACAACTAGAAAACCAACATGGCCGGAAGTTGACCTAAAGATCTTCCGTAAAACCCGCTCCTCCTCTCATACCCCGGTCTTAGTAGATGGCACCATCATTTATTTGGTTGTTCATTCCTGTAACACAAGGGTCATCCTTGACATTGCCCTCTCTTTCCCCTTTTTCATACGGAACCCATCACTGAGTCCTGATGGCTCTGAATCTGTCTAGTCTCCCCACTCCGCTAACTCACGCCATATCCATCTTTTATCTGATGACTTTGAGAGCCTCTTAGCAGGTCTCCCTGCCTCTACTCTTGCATCCTTCCAGTCCAGTCTCCACTGCAGTGGCGTCTTCCCATTACTCTTGGGATTAGATGATTCCCATGACTCTTTGAAGAATCTTTCATATGACTTTTGTCATGTTATCCTTTGTTTTGCATCCTCATAGTATCGTCTACTTTTCCTTCACCTGTCACATTTATGATTAATCATTGCATTAATGATTTGATGTGTCTCTGCATTCGGGTCCGGACCCTGCATTCTTGTCCTTACTCTGCCACTCACCTGCTGTGCTCCCTCGACAAAGAAACAAGATTATTGCTTTCGTGCCAGTCTCTGTGGCATATCTTTGTATGTCTGTGTCCTCCACGGAACTCTGCATTCCTTTGGGAGGAATTTGACTAGAAACCAAGTCAGCCTGACCTCAGAACCCAAATTTCTAATTCTTGTAGAAGAACAAGAATTAGGAAAATGAGTGAGCAGATGAGGGAACAGAAGCCCAGAATGGTAAAGTGATTTGCCCCGAGTCACACGGAGCCAGAGCAGGACCTCGAGCCTCCTGGCTCCGAATCCAGGGCTTGTTCCCGCAGCAACACGTGGCCGAGGCTCAGGGGAGCCAAAAAGGCATTTCCCGTGTCTGTTCAGGGTGTTGGGCATTACGACTACTAGACTTCGCGGGGTCTCTGTACCCCTCTTCTCTTCCCGAATGTGCATTAGAGCTTAGCTCCGGATGAGCTCTGCGGTTTGTTCTCACTGGCCCAAGGCAGCACTGCTCATCTGCTTTGCAGGGGTCCTGGGGGGTTCTCTGGGGGAAGGTCTCTGGGGGAAGGGGACATCGCCCTGTCCGGCCCTAGAGGACCTGCCTGGGTTTCGGGTTACCATCCTTCAGTCCACGATACAACTGTCCTTGGGACCCACCTGGGGCTCTGCCAGCTCACGAGCCCCTTGGGTGTATAACAAGCAGCCGTCATCTCTGGTAAACCAGCTGGGAAGGGGAGCTGCTCTGGGAGCCCAC
>CM052884.1:58395741-58481706 GCA_028534135.1 Potos flavus | reverse complement strand
ATCATTTCTCTGTGGAGGCTCCCACTGTAAAGTGTGGAAAGTGGTGAGGTGCATTTAGACAAGAAACATTCCAAAGGAAAGAACTAAACAGCGCCCATCTGATGAGCAGGGACTGACATTAGCTTAGTCTTACCTAATCTACGGGGCAGTTTTCACCTCTTCCTTTTGTATCTTTTTTGTCTTCATTAAATAAGACTCCTAGCTCCCTATTGGTGTAAATATTAGCATTATCCCCACGTCACAGATGGGAAGCTGGGCCATAAGGCGGCAAGTGGACCTGCTCATGGTCATAGTTGAGAGCCAAATCTAAGTCCTCCCACTCCCATTTCCATATTTCTTCTGTCACCGTGCATTCTTTGTTTTGTCTGTTTAAAACAAGCCGGACAGGCCCCCCGGGGCGGGCGGACAGGCGGGGCGGACGCGAGCGGGGGAGTCTGGCCCCGGCGGCGGCGGGGCGGGAGGCACGTGACCCCCGCGCGCCGGGCTCCGGGGGCGGCCCTCCCCGGCGGGGCCTCTCGCGGCCTCGGGCGCCCGCGCCCTCCCCGGCTCCCGAGCAGCGGCGCGCGGGCTCCGAGCGCCCCGGGCGGCCTTCCGCGGCCCCGGCCGGGCGGGGGTCTCTGGCACGGCCTCTTCCGCCTAGTCGTCTTGGCTTTTCAGGGGCGTGAAGCCCCGTCCTTCTGACAGCACAGCCGCTTGGCACCGCGGTAGCCACCCACGGCCCCCGCGCGCCCCAGATTCAAGCCTCCGAGCGCGTCGCCGGCGGCCTGCGCGGAGGAGGGGGCGAGAGCTCGGCCGCTCCGGGCTGGCTCCTGTCGCGTCCGCCCGCCAGCGTGCGCGGCTCCACGTCTGCCCAGCTCCTGTGCCTGCGCTGCGGTCCGCTCTCCTGTTACTTGCACGCTTTGCGCCGAGAGCAAGGCTGACTTTGTTGGTGCTCCGGCTTTCCCCGAGCTGGGGGGCTGTGGGAGGTGGTGGGAATTGTGGCAGGGGTTCCCTAGGCACACAGGCAGCCAGCAAGTTTTTCCTAAACAACGGGGGAGGGGGCCGGGGGACCTCCTCCCAGCCTCCCCTCCGTAATTACATAAGTAAGATCCTCAAGGTGGAAAAACACGAAAAAAAGCAGAATATCATAAAGGAAAAGTACAAACGTATCTTCTAATCATCCCTTCGTCCCAACCCAAGGACAACTACGCTTACTTATTAGTGTCTGTCCTTCCCGTGTTACTATTTTCTATGCCTGTAAAAACATACGTTTTCTCCCCCACCCCGCCAAAATAAAGACACCAAAACGGTCAGTCTTTTGTCGGGCTTTTAATTGGTTTGTTCCTTTGATTTTTCTTCCTAGCAGCAAATCACGAACCTTTTCTGTACCCACCAATATTCTTCTACAATGTGATTTTTAATGCTTGTACAGGATCTCATTATGTGGCTATATCAAATTTATTTAATCAATACTCTGTTGTTTGGCATTTAAGTGGTTTCCATTTTTTTTCTCACTGCAACAATGCTGTGATGAGTACTCAAGAACGTACATTTTCATGCATTATTTTTTATTATATTCGTACATTCTCGGAAGTAGTATTCAGGGTCAAAAAGTATGCACGGATTTAAGGCTTTACTCTGGCAGTTCTACAGCGGTTTTAAAACATTATTTAATGTAAAAACAACATTAGAGCAACGATAATGAATTCCTCAAAAGAAATATCCACAAACTTCTTTCTCTGACAAATAAATTGTTTGTATTTGCTTATGTACCTGGCCATATGCAAAGAGTATTTTTATAGGATTTTATTTCTGCCTATGCCAGGCTATTATCCTCAGGAATGGATAACTCACACAGGTTACAGGGTCTAATTGAAACCATTTAGCTGAAAGGGAAGAGAAAAGAGTCCCACTGAAACTCAGCAAAAGGTGCCGGGGTCCAGCTAGGCTGTTGGACTGGAGCTGGAAAGGTGTCTTGGATCTAAAGCAGCTTTCCAGAACTCAGCAGGATTTCTTGATCTTTGCTCTAACTCTGTTATTTACCAAAGTTAGCTACTTTTTGTGGTTTAGCTTCTTTCTCTATCTCTTTGCATTCATCTGGCCGACTTCCTTACACTTTGTATCTTTTCTCAGCTTACTATTTTCTGGTTCTTTGTAATGCATATGTTCACAGTCTCTTTCTGCCATACTTGACCTCATGATCTATGTATCTTTTTTTTTTTTAAGATTTTATGTGTTTGCCGGAGAGAGAGCGAGAACCAGCACAAGCAGGGGGAGCAGCAGGCAGAGAGAGAAGCAGGCTCCCCACTGAATAAGGATGCAATCCCAGGATCCTGGGATCATGACCTGAGCTGAAGGCAGATGCTTAACCGACTGAGCCACCCAGGAGTCCCTGATCCTTTAAGCTTCAGCTCCTGATGTGATCAACCTGATTTGGTATTCCCCAAGTCAGATTCCAAAGGATGAGAAACCCATTGGCCCAGTTCACCCCTGTTTGAGCGGAGTTTTGCAGCAAAGCATCTCAGAGGATGTTGGCTTCTCTGGATCTGTTGCCCATTCCTGACCCAGTCAGTGTGTGGAGAGGAGGGGTCGTAGAGCCGCATGGCAAAGAACTTGGTTGTTTAGGGCAACTCTGCTAAGCAGGTGCTTGTCGGTGATTCCTTTCCTTAAAAGGTGATAGTGGCTACTGTAGGTAGCTGGGCTTTTATGTACGGTGCGATAACATAGATAAAAGTATGTAGTGTGTTTTAGTTATTGTTTTATCATAAACATATAACGACTTCATACTTTTCCAGTTTAAATAGGCATAACAGTTCAGTCAGTGGATTGACTATAATTTAAGCCATCTCCTACAATTAGATATTTAAATTCAGTTCTTCTTTTAAAAAACATGTTAACCAGTTTGGAAAATTCTATACTGAACAACTTAATCAGTATATATTTTTACTTTTTTTTTTTTTTTGGATTTTTCTCTTAGGAGTGTGTCAATTAGCAATGTGTTTCTTTTCTTAAAGATTTATTTATTCATTTTAAAGGAGAGGAGGGAGCAAGAGCCAGGGAAGCAGGGGATAGGTGGGGGGAGGTGTGCAGGGAGGAGCAGAGGGATCAGGAGACAGAATCTTGCACACTCGAACTGAGCCTGAGGTGGGGCTTGATCCCACCATCCTGAGATCACGAGTCAGAACCAAGAGTCGGATGCTTAACCAACCATGCCACCCAGGCGCCCCAACAAAGGCGTTCTTTGTTCCTGCAAAGAACAGGAAGCTTCTCTAAAGTTCTCTAAAGAACTCTAAAGTTCTTTAAATGAAGAGTTTGTTTGTTTGTTTGTTTTCATGTAACAAGTCACTCAAAGATAGATTTGGTTCTTTGGGCTTTTTTCTCATGTTCATATTCTCAAAATGAGTGCTGAAGCTCTAGTTATAGTAAGCATTCAAGGTAGGAAAGAGGAAGAAAAAATGCCACTCAGGTCTTCCTTTTCACTGTTATCATCCACAGTCACCCCCAGTGGACGTAGACTTATGTCTCTTTGGCCAGAACTGCGTTACATGTCACCCCTACCAGTATGGGAGGCTACGAAAGCAAGCGTCTTCCCAACCTCCTTATTCGGAACCAGCAGAGAAGACAGGAGTTGGGAATGTGCACTAAACCAGACTTTCTGGTGTCGTCACAAGGGCTTCTCAAAAGTGTCAAAGCTGTGAAAACCTTCCTTCAAATAAAATCTTACCTGGCCACGTATTTGGAAAAGCTGATGAAAGTGCTGTTGCTTTGGCTGAAGTGACAATAAGGGCTTAGAGCTTTATGTGGTCAGCACCCCCGCCCCCCCACGGTAGGTGTTTCCTGCTTTCTAGCTGTTCGCACCCGCATCGTCTTGCAATTAGTACTCAAGTCTTCCATCTGGGAGACATCCTACATGGGCATACGCTGCGGAGATAGTTCCCATCTCACCTCCTGCTTCCTTGCCAAACCTGAAGCAGGGGATTTAGGTTCAGTCAATCAGACATTCTTTCCTGTCTTTGAATGACCAGCACGTGACAGTGTGGGGGGGTGATCGGAGGTCATCTTCCTCTCAGCAGCAATGCCGCGTGCACCTGACCTTGCTCTGTGACCTGTGGTTCCAGCTGCCTAGCCCTCTGGAATTCTCGTTTCCTGCCTGTTTTTAGAAGCTGGCTGTAGAGTTTCCCAGAGATTCTATGAGCCTCTGAGTTTGTTTCAGTGCATTGACTTTTGGCTTAAGATAGGCAGGGTTAACTTCTTTTGCTAGCCCCAAGAGCTGGCTGATACATACCCTCCCTAGCAGTGGCACAGAGAGAGAGCTCTGTAGAACTTGTAAGGTTGCAAGGGGCATAGTTTAAAATCTGCTGCGTAAGGATAAATCCCTTGGACTGGAATTAAGGGACAAAGGTACAAATGGTTTAAAGTTTCTTGATAATTATTGCCAGAGTGTTCCAAAAGTATTGTGAAAATTTACTTAACCACAAACATTGGGTATTATCGCTGTAACTTTTGCTAGTATGATGGCAGGGAAATGGTTCCTATTAGTGTTTTAATTTGCATTTATTTGAGAATATGAAGCTCAACACTTTTCCTTATGTTGACTTATGGTTATATTTCTATTTATGGAAGATATCTGTTTATTCAGGCTTTATTTTTTCTGTTTACGACATGAACTTCATATAATTTAGAAATTCACTCTTTGAACGCTTACTGCAAACATTTTTCTTGGTCTATTTTTATCTGCCTCTTGTTACTTTTCTTTGTACAGAAGCTTCGCATTTTTATGTAGTAAAATCTGTTCATCTTTTCCTTTGTCATTTCTTCTTTTGCTTCAGTGCTTTAAAAGTTACTATTCCTCCAAAGATCCGATAAGTAGTGAATTCAATTTCCTGCCAGTTTTTCTGTGATTTGGCTTTTATATATTTTATTCTTTAATCTGGGATTTTTTTTTTTTTTTTTTTTTTTTGAGTATTGTATGAATCTAAATAATTACTTTGGCTTTTAGACTGATAGGCTTTTGTGAACAAGCCAAGCCTCTGGTTTTTTGTTTTGCTTTGTTTGGGGTTTTAGTAAATGCAAACAGAATTGTCCAGGGAGCAGGGGCTTGTTATTGAGAGAAGTGAGTAAAATGGGGAGAGAACTTTAGACGACTGAGCTAGAAACAAAGAGACAGGGAAGCGCTGAATCAGAGACAGAAAAGCTGGAACAGAGAGTGAAACAGAAACAAAAAGAAGTGAGGAATCAAAGGTCAAGAAGCCAAGGGAGGGAAACCAAGATCCAGTGTAGGAGAGGGCTTCGGATGTCTCTGGGCCTGGAGCTTGGATGGGTGACCACAGAGACTGTGGGAGTGACCCGCAGAGGCTGAGATGACACCAAGGGGGAACAATGGAGGGTCTCCGTCTGCCACACTGTCCCATCCAGCGTTAGCCTGTCCATGGGCCTGGGGAGGCCTGGCATTTCATCTGGGGCTCCCAATTTCCTCTTCATTCTCCAGCTGGCTCCAGGTCAGGGGATCTCAGGGTGTAGAGGAAAATATCTTTCCTCTTCTCCTACCTGTAGTCGTCCTTCTCTCTGGTCTCCTTTCTGGTCTGCCTTTAGGCAAGCATTCAAGGAAGATCTTGAAAGCCAATCATCTACAATGGCCACCCATGGGGGCTATATAATCCAAATATCTGAGCCAGGCTCAGAAGCCCTGTTATTATCCTATCTGAGGGGTTAAGTAACTGTGTCCAACAGTAAAGGATAGATCTGGATTCAAACCCTGGTCCTGTCTAATTCCAAATCTTGCAGTTCTTTACCATGCATCAAGATACCAGGCTTATCCTACATCTCCACCAGAAATTATCTTCCCCAACATGCTTTCCTCTTCATCTCTGCTTATCCAGATGTCATCTTCCCATCACTACCACCTTCCACGTCCTATAGCTCAGGCTTCATGGAGCTATAGGCTGAAGCCTTACTTATAGTCCGATCTTCTACTCTTCCCTAAATATTATGGTGTTTTTGTCTTGTCTCCCCATTATAACCTGGGACAGTGTGTTTTACCACTTTGGAGTCCCTGCATTACTCTACACTGTGCTGCCCAATTGTTGGATCATTTACTCGATCGCTCCAGAGAAGAGAAGGCAACCATTAAAGACATGTGTTATGAAGCCAGCTAAGCTACTCCAGTGGTGCCTGGAGCTTGTTTCCACTGAGAAATTATGAGACCTGATCTGGATTTTCCTAAACAAAGGTGAGGGAACTGCATCTCCCCAGATTGGCTGACGGCTGCTCTGGGAACGTGGGGGTGTGAGATGGGAGTTGGGGGGTAGGTGGGTGCTAATGCCCTGAGCTGGCCTGCTGGTGGCAAGAATGGACTTGCACAGTTCAGAAAAATCTGTCAGGCAAAGAGATGAAATTCTTGAGGCACTGGGTCTCTGAGTACATTGCAAAGTCCCAGGATATGGGCTGGATTCAATTAGCAGTGAATGAAAATATCTGCTTCCCCTGACTCTCACACCAGACTGTTATTACATATTTGACCTTTCCAACTGTATAGGTGAAAAACAATACTGATAAAACAAAAATAGTAACTTTGTCATTTTAATTTTTACATATATTATAATTCACATTGACTTTTTAAATAATTTAAAACTCACCATCAGTACTTCTTTAACTATAAAGGACTCTGACACGTTCCAGTAAATGGTCACACCCTCATCTCACCCGATAAGTAGGTGTTACTGTTATTTTCATTTTAAAGCACTAGATAGAGAGCAAAGACATTGAGTGACCTGCCCTAAACCATTCAGGCAGTCCGTGATGGGGATGCGATTTGACATCAGGTTTTCTTACTTCAAAAACCTGTGCTCTCTTTACTGTACCCACGTGTCCTTTGGACAGACTTTTATCTTTCAAATGGGAGAAAACAGACCAGCCCCTTTAACCTCTCAGTTTTTTGATCTATAAAACAAAGAGTAGTGAACATCTGTTGTGTCCCTCCAGCATCCTCTCTCTGTTCTTCTGAGAGCATCAAAATTATCAACTGGGAATTTGTTAGAATTGCCAATTCTCGGGCTTTCCCCCATGGTCTACTGAATCAGAAACTCCTGGGCTGGGCCCCCAGCATCTGTGTTTTAACAAGCGCTCCAGGTGATTCTGATTCATGCTGAAGTTTGAGAAACACTGGCTTAGGGGAAAGAACGTAAGTGGTGCCATCTTGCCAACCCCGGGGGAAACCCTGCCTAAGACAAGAGCCATGTAGAGGAAGCACAGCTGAGAGATACAGAGAGTGAAAGAGTCCTAAAGTTACCGTTGGGAGTCTCTGAGTCTGGTCCAGCTTGAAGTTAGTGCGACAGCTGTATCATATAGTTACATGAACCGATAAGTTCTTTTTATTTCAGTCTGAGTTGGGTTTCTGTCACTGGCAACCAAACACATCCTGATTGTCGAAGGGAACATTTATTCCTCCTTAAGTCCAAGTGGAGAAATTCTCGTCAAGCCTTGGTTCTCAAACTGTGGTACCAGGATAGGCAGCATCGGTATCACCAGGGAACTTGTTAAAAAACACAGTTTAGGGACACCTGGGTGGCTCAGTCGGTTGGGTGTCTGCCTTCAGCTCGAGTCACAGTCCTAGGGTCCTGGGATCAAGTCCCGCATCAGGCTCCTTGCTCGACAGGGAGCCTGCTTCTCTCTCTGCCTGCTGCTCCCCATGCTTGTACACATGCTCTCTCATTCTTGCAAATAAAATAAAATATTTAAAAAAAACAAACAAACAGCATATCAGACCCTGTCTCATACCTACCGTATCAGGGGCCTGGGGATGGAGGCTGGCAATCTGTGTGGGAATAAGTCTTCTTGGTGATTCCGATGCCCATTAAAATTTGAAAATCACTAGAGTGAGACTCCCAGACTCCCTCCCCACCCCTTATTCATTCTTTTCCATGAAGAAGGTATACATTATCTAATTAATGAGTTCGGCAGCATGATCTGGGCATGCTCAGTTTAACTCTTCCCTTTGTTTTCTTTGGCAGCCTGTCTAACTAAAGCGGGAGGTTCTTCTGTGTTCCTGTACGTGCCACAAGCTGTACAAAGGCAGCTCCCCATAGATGAGGCCTGCCATTTTTCCAGCCTTGCCTGTAACTCAGTGGTAAGTTTATCCTGGGAACCGTGTAGGCAAGCTCATTCGGCCTCACATCTAAGCCGTGTCCTCCAGTGTAGCTCTTATCAGTAATAAAGCTGACATTTTTATTTCCATCTGTTGGTTTTCTGGGTCCTATTTCTCACTTGGTTCAGAACTTGGGTGAGGAAGAGGGCTGTTATTTATTGGGTCCCCTAATGCCCAACACTGACTAATATGGTGAAGAGTGGAGTAGAGGATCTCTCAGGTATCTTCCCTTCTTACACTTAAGGCATTGTGTCTCACGCGCTCTCTCTAGCGCTCCTGAGTGCCCCATGAAGAAAACCTTATTTGTTCTCACTAGACCACTGGTATTGCACCTGCGGGAGACAGAAGTATCCTGTGGCTCGTGGGGTACAGGAGGGAAGATTGCAATCACAAAGCATTTCCTTTCAGTTCTCTCCTGAAACAGTGTAGTTCTCTGGGGCAGGAATGGGGCCTCGAAACCAGTGCATTTTAAAAAGCTTCCTAGGAGCTGTCTACCTTGCCTTATTGTCAGGTTCTACCAGCCATCTAACCTAAATCCATACGGCTGCATTTGCAGTTGTGTCCTATTCTGGAGGCTAGAGATGTCTTAGCTTATCATTTCAAAGCAAAGACTTCCATTTTCTCTCTTCCACGCTCTTGGTCTTTCATAAATTCTTTTTTTTTTTTTTTTTTTTAAGATTTTATTTATTTATTTGACAGAGAGAGACACAGCAAGAGAGGGAACACAAGGGGGGGGAGGATGGGAGAGGGAGAAGCAGGCTTCCCGCCGAGTAGGGAGCCCAAGGCGGGGCTCGATCCCAGGACCCTGGGATCATGACCTGAGCTGAAGGCAGATGCTTATGACTGAGCCACCCAGGAGCCCCTCATGAGTTCTTCACAAATCTTTAACATAGTCATAGTCATGGTCCTGGTAAGGGACGTGGGTTAAAGAGGGCTCTGTTTGGAGCTCTATACACCAGGCCTGGGTGCTACAGAAAGCTTGATTTTCAGGGTTCAGTCCCCTTACAGCAGCAGGCACGACTCTCTTTGGAAAGCTGCTGCAGCAAAGGAAGGGACAAAGCAGCCGTCATAGTTCAACCTGAGTGATAACAGGATGACAGAAGTATTTTCTATATATTGACCCTGATTCTTGTTCTTCCTGGAAGAGTTAATTCCAAGATTATCTAACAAACACTAAATTTTACATGGTTAGATTATATATGTACAACCTTGGCTCCTGCTTTGCCTGTATCATCAAAAATTGTTCATAAAGACGGGCGCCTGGGTGGCTCAGTTGGCTGAACATCCGACTCTTGGTTTCAGCTCCAGTCATGATCTTGGAGTCGTGAAATCAAGTTCCGCATTGGGCTCTGTGCTTGGTGCAGAGTCTGCTTGGGATTCTGTCTCTCTCTCTCCCTCTGTTCCTCCCCGCTCTCTCTCTCTCTCAAATAAATAAATACATCTTTAAAACATTGTTCATAAACATGACTTCATATTTTTATGACTTAAAAAAGAAGAGATTGGATTTCATTTAAATAGAAAAACTTGTGCATCAAAGGCCATATCGAGGAGTGAAAAGCCACAGAATGGGAAACTACATTTGCAAGTCACATATCTGATAAGAGTTTGCTATTCAGAATATATAAAGAACTCCCTGGGGGCCTGGGTGGCTTAGTTGGTTAAGCATCTGCCTTCAACTCAGGTCATGATCCCAGGGTCCTAGGATTGGGCTCCCTGCTCAGCGAGGAGTCTGTTTCTCTCTCCACCCCTCCCTCCTGCTTGTGATCTCTCTCTCTTTCACTCTCTCTCTCAAATAAATAAAATCTTTAAAAAAAATAGAACTCCTACAACTCAACAACAAAAAGACAAACAAGCCAATTAAAAAATAGGCAAAGGACTTGAATAGACATTTATCCAAAGATACACAAATAGCAAATAAGCATATGAAAATATGCCCAACATCATTAGTTATTAGGAAAATGCAAATCAAAACTACAGTGAGATGCAACTTCATATCAGTGGGATGACTAGAATCAAACATGGAAAATAACAAGTGTTGATGAAGATGTGGAAAAGTTAGAACCCTCTCACATTGCCGATGGGAATTAAAATGGTATAACTGCTGTGTAAAATAGTTTGGCAGTTCCTCAAAAAGTTAAACATAAATGATCATTTGACCCAGCAATTTCACTCCTAGGTATACACCCAAAAGATTTGAAAATAAGAACTCAGATATTTGTGTGTGAATGTTCATAGCAGCATCATTCACAATAGCCAAATGATGGAAATAATCCAAATTTCCATCAACAGATAAATGGATAAACGAACTGTGGTATATCCATACAACTAAGTACTATTTAGCCAATAAAAGGAAGGAAGCATGAATATATGCTGCAACATGGAGCAACCTTGAAACATTATGCTAAGCAAAATAAACCAGATACCAAAGGACAAATGTTGTATGATTCCACTTATATGAAATGTTTAGAATAGGAAAATTCATAGGGGCTGAAAGTAGATTAAGTAGATTAGAGGTTACCAGGGGTTGGGGGTAAGAGAGAATGGGGAATTGGAAAGAAAGAAAGAAAGAAAGAAAGAAAGAAAGAAAGAAAGGAAGGAAGGAAGGAAGGAAGGAAGGAAGGAAGGAAGGAAGGAAGGAAGAAAGAAAGAAAGAAAGAAAGGAAGAAAGAAAGAAAGGAAGAAAGAAAAGGAAGGAAGGAAGGAAGAAAAGAAAGAGAAAGAAAGAAAAAAGAAAAAGAAAGAAAAAAGAAAGAAAGAAAAGGAAGGAAGAGGGAAGGAGGAAGGAAAAAAGAAAAGAAAGAAAGAGAGAGGGAGAAAGAGAAAGAAAGAAAGAGAAAGAATGAAATATAGGAAACTCAAAGTAGGAAGTAAAACTCTCTTGTGATCTCACTACCTAGGATAACTGAATATCTTATTGGCCTGCCTTTCTTCTCATCTATTCATAATGATTAAGTAGAAAAGCTTCAAACCACTTGTAGGTTCAAATATGCACTCTGCTGTTTACTAGCTATATGAAATCTCTGTGCTTCAACTTTTTTGTAAAATACAAATAATAATAGAACCCACTTCAGGTGGTCAATTTGTGGTTTAAACTGAATAATAGGTTTTAAGTAATTAGCACAATGCCAGGCTCCTGGTAAGTGCTCAGTAAATGGCAGTGATTACGTATGTATTTTATATTTTCATATATACTGATTTGTATCCTATTCTTCTCATTTTCCTATTTAGATAAAAATTATTTTTAATGCCAGATAGTATTCATAGTCATACTATAGCATTGTTTATTTAACCGAATCTCTGTTGTTGAATATTTAAGTAGTTTTGATTTTTCATTATTTAAGAAAGATGCAGCAGTGGACAACACTCTTGCTTGATTCTTCCCGGCAGCCACTGCCTGAAAGGGGCAGTGTGACTTTGACTCTTTTCTGTCTCCTAGGTTCTGGGGTTCCCAGGGCAGTGCCCTACGTTGAGTCAGGCCCCAAGCTGGGAGACAGAATCTGAATTCCAGTCATCCTTCTGCTCTATCTCTGGGGACCATGCTTTTCCATTTGGGCCTTTGCTTCCCCACCTTTAAAATGAGAGGTTTAGCGGGAATGATCTCAGGGTGCTTTTTCTGCTCTAGGGATCCGTGATTCTGCAACGATCCTCCACTAAGCTATGGATTGCTCTGGCTCTGTTGCGGCCTTCCTCAGGGCTGCGTGTGCCCACGCTACAGCCTGTGTTTCAGTTTCTATTCTTAGCAGCGTGATCTTTAAACAAGGAATAGATTTGTGCATCTGTCTCATCTCAGATGCACGCGGCTCCTGCTGGGCTGTTTCATTCTCCACCAGCCATTCATTCACATTAGGAGCAGAGGCCCATTAAGGAAATAAGCGGATGGTGCGCTTCCATCAACCATGGTAAGCACTGAATGCTCTCGGGTCTGGGGTTTGGCCCTCTTTGGTTATTGGGCCTGGGCTCTGTCTGACTCAGCCATAGATGAGGTCAGGGGGATCTTCGTTTCAGCAGTACCTCCTTCCCCACTCCACCCTTAGATCTTTTCTCTGGGATGGGCCAGGGATGGTATTTGGGCAACGGTGGTTTTTAGAGATGGTGAGTCACCAACATTCCAGATGAGAAGGTCATTGTTTGTTCTGAAATAGAGTGGACACGGATGAGTCTACTCTCCTCCAAGAGTTCTCAGTTATGGAGGTGTCTCGGGGTTACTTTGGATATTTAAACACACAACTTCTGAGTCTTGGTTATCAAGATGGCGGGTAGAGGAGCCATTTTAAGATGATTACAGGTGATTCAGATGTGCATCCCAGCTGGAGAGCATTGGCAGATCGTAGCAAGATTGGCAAAAGCTTAAAACCCACAAAGGCCAGGCAGGTAACATCAATTGGGATGGGGTGCAATAGGACTGCCGGTGACTTTAAAGGACAGGAGCATCCAGACCTTTACTCAAGGGCAGCCTGTGCTTACCTGGACCCAGTTGTCATATTGTAATGTTGATCTGATGTTGCTAGATGTTCCGTTTAATTTTATTGGGAAGAGTTAGAAATCCAGATTTGTTTGTGAAATATCCTATTTTAAAATATTGATAACCCAATTACATGTGGGTAATCCAATTAAAAATTGAATTATAGGGGTGCCTGGGTGGCTCAGTGGGTTAAAGCCTCTGCCTCCAGCTCAGGTCATGATCTCAGGGTCATAGGATCGAGCCCCGCATCGGGCTCTCTGCTCAGCAGGGAGCCTACTCCCCCCCCGCCCCGCCTGCCTCTCTGCCTACTTGTGATATCTCTCCCCTCTGTCAAATAAATAAATAAAATCTTAAAAAAAAAATAATTGAATTATGCGCCAAAACATATCTGCTGGCCAAATCAGGTCTCGAATCTGCCTGTTGAAGTTTTTTGACAGCCCTTTAGTTAGCCAAACAGTCACTCGACTTAAGCCAAAATGATGCATTCAACAGTTGTCTTGATTGGTAGCCTTACACCATCTCTGTGCTGTGAGGCTCTGCGGGGTTCTGGATAACACCCAGCTTGGCATGAGGTAAAGTGCTCTAAGCAGGGACTCAGAAGACCTGTGTCCTGCTAACAACTTGCTAGGTGACATTGGGAAAGAAATTCTTTCCCTAGTCACAGGATTTCTTTCAGTAGGGTAAGGGGAATGATCTCTACCATTCTTTCCAAGTTCGTAGGTCATTCTTTTTGTAAAGATTTACATACTTACCTATTTTATTCCAGCTACTTGAGAAGCAAACTTTTCAGATTAAGATGAAAATTCATCTTTATTTGGCTCGAATGACAACTAGTTCTTTCTTTCCTGTATTCTCCTATGTCATCAGTGATTTCTTTTTGTAGAGGTTTCTTTTTGTGTAGGCTTTTGGGGTATTTTCTAAGGGCAAGAAAACATTTTGGAATCGAAGTCTCAGTGGAGTTGAGCTTATAAGCTTCTTGCTTGCTGAACATTCAACTTTGAATCAAATAATAGTAATAATAAAAAAAGGAATAGAGATGATACAGGGGACATCCTGAGGTAAAAAAACATTTCCTTGATAGCTCAGATAAAATCCTGCAATTGAATCTTTTCTTCCCATAGTTTTATTAGAGTTTAATTCATATGCCATAACACTCACTTTAAAAAGTGTATAATTCAATGATTTTTAATAGATTTACAGAGTTGTATAACCATCACCACTAATCTCAAAATATTTTCCTATCTCCAGAAAGAAACCCCATACCCATTATCAGTCACTCAGCATTTTCCCCTCAGTCCTGGAAACCATTAATCCACTTTCTGCCTTAGTGGATTTTCTTACTTAGAGCCTTCCATATAAATGGAATTATATACTATGTGCCCTTTTGTAGCTGGCTTCTTCTAGTTAGCATGATGGTTTCAATGTTCATCCATGTCGTAGCATGTGTCAGTACCTCATCCTTTTTTATTGCTAAATAAAATTCTACTGTATGAATATACCCCATTTTGTTTATCCACTCATCAGCTGATGGACAATCAGGTTATTTCTACTTTTTGGCTAGTATGACTATGCTGCTATGAACTTGCAGGTACAAGTTTTTGTGCGGGCATATGTTTTAATTTATCTTGGAGCTGTACTGAGGGGTTATATGGTAAGTCTATGTTTAACCTTTTGAGGAAATGCCAGATTGTTTTCCAAAGCAGGAGCACCATGTTCCATTCTTACCAGCAGTGTGTGAGAGTTCTAGTTTCACCACATCCTTGTCAACAATTGTTATAATCTGGCTTTTTTATAGATTTTATTTATTTATTTGACGAGAGAGAAATTACAAGTAGGCAGAGAGGCAGGCAGAGAGAGAGGGGGAAGCAGGTTCCCCGCTGAGCAGAGAGCCCGATGCGGGGCTCGATCCCAGGACCCTGAGATCACGACCTGAGCGGAAGGCAGAGGCTTTAAACCACTGAGCCACCCAGGCACCCCTGGCTTTTTTATTATGGTGATCCTAGTGGGTGTGAAGGGGTATCTCATTGTAGTTTTGATGCCACAGTTGAATCTTCCGGATTGTCCTGACCTAGACTATACACCCTCCAGCTAATTACTGTGGCTAGTGGAAGTTGATAATCCTAAGTGAATTAGAGTGAGCCCCTGAAGCTGGGGGTGGGTGCCAGTCACAAACTAAAGGGGAAATTTGGAGATACTATTTGACAGGAGGGAGAAATGGATGACTGGGAGGCAACCGGCACATGTTTTCTATAGGATGGGTTTGCTTGCTTGGTTTCAGGAATTGTCCTATACACAGGGATTGTAGTGGTGCAGAGTAGGAAGGAAAGAGAATCTTGGTCAAGACTCAGGCTTAGAAGCAGCTCCCAAATAGGTGGATCAAAATAGATTCTATTGAAAATAGGCTGGTATTCCAGAAGGCAAGGGGCATAAGCAGGACGCTTTGGTTATCTTCTTGGTCCTGAAGGATTATGGGAAATTTTCGGGCTAGGCAGACATCGAGAGACATTTGTGGGAAGATTAACTGGCCCTTTCTCAGCACTTCTTTGAGGCGGGCTCCTCTTTCTTTTCTCTCTCCTTTTTCTCCTTCTTTTCACATTGATGACAGTATCTGTCATTGAGGCCTTTCTGGCCATTACTGCTGTGTAACAAATATTTCGCTCCCCCCTCAAAAAATAGGTGTTTAAAACAGCCATTTGTACCACACTGAAAAAAGATAAAGAGCTTGGCAACTAAATACAGTGTTTGATCCTGGGCTGGATCCTGTGCTGGGGGGGAAATGTTCTAAAGTACGTTTCTGAGTCAACTGGCAAAATTGGAATATCAATGTAGATTAGATGAAAATATTCATATCCATATTAAATTTTCTAATGTTGATAACTGTACTGTGGTTATATGGGATCACATCCCTATTTTTAGGAAATATACAGTGAAATACTTAGGGGCAAAGGGCCATAATGTCTGTAACTTACCCCTAAATGGTTAAAAAATTCATTTTTATATGTGGATTATATATATATAATCATATATATAATTATAAATTTATATATTTATATATGAAATATATATATGTGAAAGAGAGAGAAATAGGAGGGTAAAATGTTCACAGTAGTGGAATTTGGGTAAAGGTGGTATAAGGGTGTACTTTATACTTTACACATGGAAATAATCTCCAAATGAAAAAGTGAAAGAAGCACAACCAGTTTATGTTATTGTGCTCATGATTTTGTGGATCAGGAAGGGCTGGTCTGGGCAGTTCTTGCTTGGGGTCTCTTGAGGAGCCACTGCTGAAGGTTCGACAGTGTTGGGTATCCAAGATGTCTCCAGAGGCTGGCGGTTGATGCTGGCGGTCTGCTGAGCTCAGCTGGACCTTTGACTTGCATGCTTCCATGTGGCCTCACTAGCATGGGAGTCTTGGGGTAACCAAACTTCTTACTTTGTTTCTCCCAGAGTAAGAATCCCAAGAGAACAGGTGGAAGCTGCACGGCCTCTTCTGACCTAGCCTTGGAAGTTATACAGTGTCTTTTCTGCTGCATTCTATTGGTCCCAAGGAAGTCACTAGGTAGTATTCAAGAGCTTGCCGTCGTGTTCCGAAACTGCCATAGAAGCTTACTGCATTCTAGGCACTGTTTTATGTGCTTTATAGGTACTAACTCATTTGATTCTTACTGAAAAACAACAACAACAGCAACAACAACACAACCCTTATGGTAAGTAGTCTTCCTGTCCTTAGAGAAGATGAAACCTGGGGCACAGAGTTTCAGTTCCTAATATCATACCATCAGTAGAACAACAAGGATTTGAATCCAGACAGTCTGGCCCTAGAGCCTATGGCCTTATCTACTACCTGATGCTACCTCTACATAGAGCCGTGATTCCTGCTACATTTGGTTAAACTGCCATATACATAGATAATCACTTAAAAAAAAACCAATTTATTTCTTTATTTGAGAGAGAGAGAGAGAACTAGTGGGAGTGTTAGAGGGAAAGGAAGAGAGAATGGCAAGCAGACTCCCCATTAAGCACAGACTCCAAAGCGGGGCTCCATCCCATGACCCTGAAATCAGGGCCTGGGCAGAAACCAAGAGTTGGAAGCTTAACCAATTGTGCCACCCAGATGCCCCCATAATCCCTTTTCACTCACAATCACTGGCATGCAAACTTCCCCAATACATTCAAAATCATGTGACGCAATTCTTATCTTCTCAGCTCTGACTTTTGCACATGCACTTTCCTTTCCCTGAAATACCTTTCTTCTAATTATTTACCTGTCTCTATTATTTATTCTTCAGATCTTTTAGGAAGCCTTCCTTGACCACCGAACTCTCCAGGGGAATGCTTCTGCTATGGGCACACATGCTGCATGGTGCTTAATAGTTACGGCGCTTATCATTATGCCTGATAATTTTGTCGTTGTCCTGGCTGTCTCCCCTATTGGACTCTGAGTTCCCTGAGGGCAGGGACACAGCTTTGTTCAGGAGAGGATCTCTAGCACTGGGTAAGTGCCTGGTGTGTACTGTGTCCATAATTACAAACTAACCTCTCACTTGTACTCCTCTAGACAATGACCACATATTTCTCACACATAAATGCAGCCACTAGGATGCTCTCCCGACACATACAAAACCTGTCCCATTCACTCTCGTCCATGCACCCTCAATCACTCTTATTCCCCATGCTCAGTCTCTGTCACGTTCCTCACCCACCCTCGCTGCTGCAACCCATCACACACACAATTACTGTGACACAGTTCTGATCCTCAATCACTGTCACACACTATTTTTCACACAATCACGGTCACCATCTGTACTCTTAAAACAGGATATTTACTCTCCTACCAAAACTGAGTTAAGATGACAACAGCTCTATTTTTCACACACGCCTTCACATACTGTATTTTTTCATCCACATAATCCCTGACAATCCCTGACATTACACAGTTATGGTCACACACCGTCTACTGTCTTCTTCCTACTCCCACTTGACACCCACTCCCCCTCACACGCGCACGCGAGCGCGCGCGCGCACACAGACACAGACACACACACACACACACACACACACACACACACTCACTCACTCACTCACTGTCAAGGGATCGGAGGGGTCCGGTCGCGGGGGTCTGAGCCGCCCTCTGTCAGCGCCTGAATCTCATTCCCACACCTTACGCATTTACACTCACTCACTCGCTTCCTCAACGCACTCTCACAGTCGAGGGACCGGAGGGGCGGGTCCGCGGGGGTCTGAGCCGCCCGGGGTCAACGCCGGAGTCTCAGCCCAGGCCAGCGCGGCCCCGCCCCGCCCCGCCCCGCCCCCTCATGCATATGCAGCACCTCAGCCTCGCAGCCCGGCCCCCAGACGGCCATTTGTAGCGGCGCTGGAGGCAGCGTTAGGCAGGCGCTGCGGAGACGTGTGGAGGAGCGCGCCCCCCGGCCGCTGCCGCCCCTGGCCCCTGCGGTCCTCCCGCTCCTCCGCGCCTCGGGCGGGACCCGGCCAGCCCGGGCGCCGCGCTGCCGCCCGGAGCGGCCCTCCCGGCAGCTCCCGGCGCCCGGGACCCCCGCCCGCCGCTCGCCCGCAGCCCGCCGGCCGCACACGTCCCCGGAGCCGGGCCTAGGGCGGGCGGCGGCTCGGCGTGGCCGGGCGGGCTCCGCGGCGTCCCCATGGCCGCGGCCGGCTGGCGGGACGGCTCCGGCCAGGAGAAGTACCGGCTCGTGGTGGTCGGCGGAGGCGGCGTGGGCAAGTCGGCGCTCACCATCCAGTTCATCCAGGTGCCTGGAGCGGGCCTGCCGGGGGCGCCGGGGCGGCGGCGGGCGGGGGCTCGCGCTACCTGTGGCGGGGCGGAGGCCGCGACCCCGCCCCAGAGGCGCCGCGCGGGCCGGGGGCCGGTTGGGGGGGGGGTGCGGGCCCGGCTCTGCCCTCCTGCCTTGCGGCCGGGCGCCGCGCTCCTGCCCGCTCGGCGTCCCGGGAGTCGGGCTTCTCAGGAATGTGTCCGGGAGGGCGGAGCTGGCAGGGTGGGAAGCGCCGATCCACCTTATCGCTCCGGTCGGGGCCGAGCCCTCCCGGGAGGCTGCGCCGCCGCGCCGGGCTTCCTGCCCCGCGGCCCGGGCTCGGGGCGTCGGGTGTGGGGCTGCAGCCCCTCGCGCTGGGCTTCCAGCCGCCGCGGCCGCCTCCTGCACCGTCGGTGCGATCGCGGTGGCAACTTGGCCGCGGCTCGGCGTGGTCTGCGGGTTTCTCCGCGCACGCTGAACGCGAGCTGCCCGCTTCGAGCTGTATGTTTCTCTTTGTGTGTGTTTGTGCTTTTCTTTTAAGTAATCTCTTAGGTAATATGTCCGGGCGGGAGTGTGTGATAATGCCCGAGGGAAATGGTGGCTTCGAGGAAGTTAAGAATGTTCTCCAATTGGGGTGAGACCATTTCCTAGGAATTCCTGGTGCCTTCCTGCTTCTCGCTTTGCCAAGGTGAAGTTTGGGATGGGCCAGGCTAGGAGATGACCGACCGGGGCGTGCCTTCTGTATCTATTCCAACTACCCACTCCTCCACTCCCAACTCTCTGTGGTTGCTAGAGGCGAAACTCAGGGCTTGTGGTAAAGAAAAGGGCGGTGGAATTCTTCATTCTTAGGATTTGCTCTTGTTAAGAGGTTTGAGTGATCTTTTCGGGGATTTTAAAAATGAGAAGCCCAGATGTCTTTCTGCTTTTGTCAACCTAAAAGGTGTGGCAAATGCTGGGAGAGAACGAAGGTACCCCTTTATAACAGTAACAAAGATATTCTTACTATATCAAGAATACTGTTAAGGTGCTTTGGTGAAGAATTGATTTCTGGTTTCCGTTTCATCCATTTGTTATCAACTGGGATACTTGAATGGCTTATTTCATTTCACTTAACGTTTGGAGTGACGTTAAAACACAGAGTACTGTTTAACATAAATGTAATTGTTACCTTTCACGTTGATTAAATGAGCAATAATTGCTGTTAAAATATTTGAAGGGGTTAAAAACTACTGCTGAAACCTTTGTGTCCAGGAAGAGAAGATGTTTATGTAATGAGCATTTACAGTATGATCATTAAGTGGATTTAAAAAAAAATCATAATGAGTAACAGGCGAGATTGGTTTAAGTTTAGCAGCTGCAGAATCAGGGATATTGTCTTGTTGCTATTTCCCTAGGGCCAAGAGAGACTTTAACTGATAGCAAAGCAGAACAGTTTGTAGCTTAACCTTTCTTTGGGGACTGTAGTTGGGGGGCGAGCAGTGGTGGTGAGGAGCGAGAAAAGAATCCTGGGTTCCAGTATTAGTAAAGTGTCACCTGAAAGATTAAACTACACATACTTAGGTTCTTTGTGGGGAGGGACCATCTGAATGTATTTAAATCTGTAAGTTATTTAATTAAGGTATTGGAACCTTTTGTTTTTGGGAAATAGTTTTAGAAACTGCTGAGATAACAGTAATTGTTGTTTTAAAAAATGATTCTCTAGAATTTATTTGTTAAAGAAACAGCTCCTTTATGAATAGTACTGTCCTAGATGGTATAAAAGAAGTAAAGGAGGCAGGTATGGATGAGAAACACACACATATATATACAGGGAGAAAAAGTGAGCTTTGAGTCAACTTAAGTGTCTTTCTCTGTCATTTATTGGTTGTGAGAACACTGCCAGAATATTCAGCTTCCCTGAGCCTCAGTTCAATCATCAGCAAAATGGATGGGATCACATTGTTTATAATCCTTTAAATTATGGGAATGTCCTTAGCACTGTTGTCTGTCACATAGTATGTACTCAGTTAATGATGGCTATTAGTATAAGTATCTGTGTATAAATCTGTAACACGTTTAAATGCAAAGGGAATTCAGAATGGGGGAAAAGTCACTTTGGGAAGAATTGATAACAGTACTGTATAGGCTTGGTGGTAGGGAGAGAGAATGCATTTTATGTGAGTATGGGGGAAGTTACATGCTAGTTTGGAGAGAGAGAAGGCAGGCAGGCAGGGAGGGGAGTGGGAGAGGCAGATGAGCGGGAGCCAGTGAAAGGGAGGAATAGGCTCTGACTCCGAGGGGACTTTCTGCAGAGGTAGCAGCCAGTCCACCTGGATGGAGTCTCAGCTCTGCCACTTGCTGCGTGTATAATCTTAGATAAATTACTTAATCTCTCGGTATCTCAATTTTCCCCATCTGTAATCTGGGGAAATACAAAGTACCACATACTCTTGTGGTGAAAATTAAATGAGTTGACCTATGTCAAGGGCTTAAAACAATGCCGACTGCATAATAAGTCTACAGACATTATTGTTGTTATATTAATCTTACACGGTGGAGCTAAAGTGACTATTTATCGTCTACACTTAATAGAACCACTATTTATTGTCTGACTCTTGGGAAATTAAAATTCATTCTGCTGTGATTGTCTAGCAGTGGTAATTGGAGGGAGAGGAGATGGCAGGAGGATAATAATCTTAACAAGTGGAAGTCAGTTCTCATTGTAGGAGATCAAGATGACACAAATTGGTTTTATTTACTTTTTAAGTCTTCTGAAATGACACTTTTTAGTGTTCAGTATAATTTTTCTATTATATACTCTTGAGCAGAAAAACATAGTAAATTGGGAAATGGAGAATTTAAAAACAACTTTGTCTTTAGCCTTGACTTTCTTTAGCTTTAGATGTACTTGGGACCTATGCATATGAAGAGCTGCAAAATAGGAAATTAAGGCAATAGTTGCCTAATTGAGGTGCCTTTTCCTCTTTAAAAATGAATTTAGCAGATCATAAAGTGTATAAAAATGTAAAATATGTGGAGTTAATATTTCTATTGTTCATAGTTTTTTGAAAAGTATTTTAAGTTTTGTTGGTAAATAGAATACCTAAACGATGAGTAAACTGTAGTTAGGAAATGATCTTAACATTGTACAAAGTGAAATGGAGAGAGTTTTGCATATCTGGATTCTAGGTTTCTCTGCTCAGGTGATGCTGGGGAATCCCTTAATCTCTTGTCTTTCCAAGGCTTTAGTTTTATTTTTCTCCATAAAATGTTGAGTTTGGGTGAACAAATCTCTGTGCCTTTGAAGTTCTAGGTTCTTTCTTATTTAGTTAACTAGCTGTGTGTCTTTAGTCAAGTTTCTTGGGTTCTCCAAGTCTCCTCTGAAAAGGGAGACTAGTAATAGTACCTTTAGGGTTTTTGGAATAAATACAGTAATGCATGCAAATCATTCAGCACAGTGCTGGCTACAGAATAAGTTAATAATAATTGTTACCTGGTTTTATTTGCTGATATTACTATCTTGTTCTTCCAAAACAAAATTTGTAATTTCTTCATTTTTCCTTGACACATAATCTGGTCTATTAAGTCTTCAGCACTCCCCACCTCCCACTCCAACCTCAGATTCCCCTCTTCACATTATGTGGTCTTTAGGTGATAAATGTTGATCCTGTTTTGAGTTGGGGAAACTTCTTTTTATCAGTTGCAAGTTGATTTTTAGGAAATTTGGAGTAGTTATTGGGGTTTTGGGTTAATGCTTTACCTGCTAACTCTCAGAAGAGAACACACGTGTTTTACAGAATTAGAGGAATTTCCCAGCGTCTAGTCTTTGTTTAGCATCCTGACTTTATTGAGCAGTTTGTCAGATTTTGAGCTGTTTAGGGGGTAGTTGATTGCCCACGTGTTGAGTTTTAGTCAGTCTTATAACCTGTTAGTCTGGACCTGACTCAGACATTGCTTTTTACTCAGTTTGTCTTTTGCTGAATGCTTTTTCATTGACTTTTCCTGGGGCAGAGATCCTAGAAGAGATTTTAAGACTCATGTATTATAGTTAATCGATCCACGTTTGAAGGGCGTGAGTTTAGTTTCCGGAATTGGTTCTCTACTGTAACATCTTGAAGACATTCTCTGCAATTAGAAGTCACTTAAAATAACTTGTGTCTGTGAATTTGAAACTATAGCCTTATTTTTTTGTGTGCAAATCTATTGCTTTACATTTTGAGAGTCATTTACAAGTGAATTCTTAGTATTGAAAAATAAGGCACCTTTTTTCTCCTGATCGTGGTACTTATTAGAGATTGCCTCATTTTAGTAACACCAGAAATGGATCTGCTGGCAGTTCTTGCATAGAAATGGTAGGCACGCAAGGAAGAGGATGACCACTTTTGTCAGAGGAGAAGCAGAAGGAAATTCTAACCTGAAGTCTCTTAACTCATTCTTCTTATTCATTCTAACATGTGTGCATCTCTCCTTAATGGGATGGGGAAAGTTGCAGGGGTGTAGGTGGGGACATTTCTGTTGAGTAGGTCAAGAATCCTGTTTTTCCCCTTGATAGAATACCATTAGAAGGCAAAGTGATGATGACAGGCAGCTGCCTACTGGGATGAGATTTTTAATTCACCTGTGAGGCTGAAATGTGGGTCTTTGCAAACTTTGAAGTGAAACTAGTCATTAATTTGGTTAGGAATTAAATTGGTAACTTTAAAACCGGGGACAGGGTGGGAAAAGAGATTTTTTTTCAAAGATTTTGTTTCTTTATTTGACAGAGAGAGAGGGAGAGAGAGAGCACAAGCAGGGGCAGTGGCAGTGGGAGAGGGAGAAGCAGGCTCCCCACTGAGCAAGGGAGCCTGACTCAGGGCTCCATCCCAGGACCTCGGGATCGTCGACGGCAGAACTCAATTGACTGAGCCACCCTGGTGCCCTGAAAAGAGACTTTTAAAAATTTTAAAGGTTCCTTTTTCTTTTTTGTTTCTTTTTTTTTTTTTTAGAGAGGGGTGAGGGATAGAAGGAGAGAGAGAGAGAATCTCAAGCAGACTCCCCGCTGAGCCTGGAGCCCATCACAGGGCTTGATCTTACGACCCTGAGATGATGACCTAAGCCAAAATCAGGAATTGGACACTTAACCGACTGAGCCACCTAGGAGCCCCTGAAGGTTCCCTTTTCAAATTAATTGATCTCATAAAATTGAAACAGATTTTGTGATGCTGTATGAAGATTTCTTCCTTTCTTTCTCTCCCTCCTCTCCCTTCCCCTTTCTCCCTCCCTCCCTTCCTTCATTCTTTCCTTCCTTCCTTCCGAGGAAAAATAGAAGTGTCTTTAGAGTACTAGTGCTGTATGCCCTCCTTACTGAAAAGTGATAGTGAATAAAAGACTTTCACTCTGTCGGTAGACATTGTGGAGTTAATAGTGAATCTTCTGGCAAAGCCTTGATCTTGAATTACTTTGGGCAGAGTTGCTGAGTCTGTGTTTGGGATTGAAACTTAGTTTAAAGTAATGTCCTTGGTAGATCTTTGATTTATTTCTACTTTGTAAAGAGAAACAGCTCTCAGGCTTTTATGAAAAAGACAAAGATTTATATATTCACTTATTTTATATGTGGTTCTGAAAGAAACAAATATAAGTTGTCTAAAATTATGCTACTGGAGACAGAATGACTTCCTTGTCACCTTATAAATTATTATTTTTAGTGTTTTATAAAAGCAATGTGATTGTTTATTGGCTACATAGCATTAAATTATAGTTTAATTAAAAATATTACAGTCACAGAATTTGTTGTTTGTATATATTAGTAGTTTAATATTGCCCACCAACTTATCTTGTCACCTCATATTGTGATGTTTTTTCTAGGAGAAAGAGCTTTGTATACAAGTAAGTACATGTTCAGTACTCGAAGTATGGATATAGACGTCAAAGTAACATCCAATGTTGCTTTTAAAAAAAAAACTTTACTCAGATTTTCTGAATGCTAACATTTTACCATATTTGTTTTAGCCCTTCTCCCATCTATGCAGTTTTTTAAAAAAATTTGTAAGTTAAAGATGATGACCCCTTCTTTTTAAGTCTCTCCATGTATATTTCCTAAATACAAGGGCATTTGTTTACATAAATGTAGTCTATAACCAAAATCGGAAATTAACATTGGTCTATTACTAATCTAACATGCAGAGCTTTTTCAGATTTTGCCAGTTGTCCCAATAATGCCCTTTATAGCAGGAGAAAATCTCCGATAATATAATGCATTCCGTTTCCATGGGTTCTTTAATTTGGAACAGTTCTTTAGTCTGTGTTTTAGGACATTGACATTTTTGAAGAGTGTGTTATTTGTAGAGCTCCCTCTATGAGTTTGTTTCCTCATAGTTAAATTTGGGTTATGCATTTGGGGGGCAGAAATAACACAGAAATAATGAGTTGTTCTTAGTGCACTGTATCAGGAGACATAAAACAGATGTAGATTTGACTGTGTAAGTGTTTACCTTTTGACTCAGTAATCCCAGATCTAGGGTTTTAACCTGAAAATACACTTCTGCGAGTATGAAAATACACATGCATGAGCTCACAGCATTGTTTGTAATTAAAAAAATTAGAAACAATTTACAGAATAGGAGAGGGATTGAATAAAATGTGGTACATTTGCCCAGTGGAGCATTATGTACCTATTAAAAAAATAAGAAAGATCTCTATGAACTGATATGAAGTGTTTTCCAGGATAAATTGTTCAGTGAAAAAAGGTGCAAAAGTATCTACTGTATAATGTGCAGTGTACTACTTTTTGTGTAAGAAAGAAGGGGAAATAAGAAGGTATGTATTTCTGAATGGATAAAGCAGAGATTAATGAGATTGGTTAGGCATAGGGAGTGGGTAGGAATGAGGGGGAAGAGGTAGAGAGAATGGGGTTGGTGAGGATTTCTAAGGATACTTTTTGACTTTTGGAAAACATGTTTAATATTTCACATACTCAGTCCATAAACAGACACCAGTACAATCAAGTGATGAAGAAAAAAGCCACCCTAAGGTGGAATACAAACAAATAAATGAACTGAACCTTATTTCAAATGAGTAACATAACTGCACTGAAGAGGGGAAAGGAAAATAACTAACTTTTGAGCTGGGTGTTTGGACTATGTCCTCAGGATAAAGACAAAAAGTACTTGAAACAAACATTGAACTCTAGTTAATAGGCTTTGTGTGTGTGTGTTTGTTTGTGTCGCAGAGGCATGGGTTTTCAATTCGGAAATTATTTTCTATACTAAGATTAAGCAAACAAGTAAATATATTTTGGAAAACGGGAGCCAACTTTCTCACTGTTTGTTCTCACTGTGGAAAGGGGGAAGGTTAGCATCAACTCTGATGCTTGATTGGAATTGAAGATACTGGCATAAATGCATGGTTTAAAAATTATAGATGCAGAAGTAGATGCATATGAATACACATATACTCATCTGTGCATCTTTTTTCCAGCTCTGTCTGCTAAGAGTGCCTAGAAACAGTGAAACATTAGCAGTGAAAACACCTAGTGCCAGATCTTGGTTTCTCAATACCATTCTTTACTAACAGGAACCATAGAGAAATGACTGATCCCAGGGTTAGGCCAGGGAGATACAGAAGATGAGCTTGGAGTATCATGTAGTGTCAGAAAGTAAGGCAGTGCTCAAAAAACAAAATGATGGTGACATGTCAAAGAGACACAGCCAACCCAGAAGGACTCCCATTGGCTAACTCGGGGACAATATAACCAAATAATTATAGTAATTGATTACTATCCATAAAATAGGAATCTGTGAATCCATAGGGATAAATAAATAAATGAAGGAGGAAGGGAAGTTCTTCCTTAAGGGAGAATTCTGACTAATAAGCTCAGAGGCAGTGGTAGAATTAGGAAATCACTATTTGGCGATCATAACAATTGATTCAAGTCAGAATCATAAATAGATGTTAGAGCTAGTGGATTTTAGAGTAGCTGGATGTTAATGTAGTCTTAAAGGATCTGCCCATGAGATATTACTATTAAGAGAAAACAGTAACCACAGTGGGGAAAACCTGCCTTACATCACCTTGACCAAGTGATTAAAACCAACACTTCTGATGTTGCTTTAGATAATGATACTAAGCAGTTTGTTTTACTCTGCTATGTTAACAAAATTTGGTTTTCATTATCAGTGTAGCTAGGTACAGAATGAAATTAAACCTAAAGAAACCAAGTTGAGCAAAAAGGGGACCAACTTTGTTTCTGTTTGAGAAAATTTCTGCCTAATTTTCTAGCCAGGTATCTTTTGAGAGAAAGGTTGAAAAATTTATGTGAGGTCACTACCGATTTTGGCCATGATCTTTAGCATAATGACATCCCTTTGCACCAATCTTGTATTCATATATATATATATTTTTTTTCCCTGTGCTCTGTGGTAGATTTGAATGGTAGATTCTCTCTCTCTCTCTCTCTCCCTCTCTCTCTTTTTTTCGACTCAGATTTACCTTAAAATTATTCATAATCTTGGGACACCTGGGTGGCTCAGTTGGTTAAGCGTCTACCTTTGGTTCAGGTCCTGCGTTCGAGTTCTGCATTGGGCTCCTTGCTCAGCAGGGAACCTGCTTCTCCCTCTGCCTGCTCTTTCCCTTCCTTGTGCTCGCTCTCTCTGACAAATAAATAAATATCTTTAAAAAAATTATTCGTAATCTTAAACACGTTTAAGTAGAAAAACAGAATAATAGTGTTTTATTCCCAGTTATGGTAAATGAGGAATTTAGCAGTTTTGGTTGCTGTTTGCACCCATCCCTTTCACAGATTTTGTGTCCTTATTTAAAGCGACCAAAAGTGTGTGGCAGTATTTTTAAAAGATTGGTGGGGCTTTTTTTTTTTTTTGTCTGTTGCAATCTAATTTGCTATTATAATGGTAAATAATAATAGTATTAATCCTTTTCTTATGAAAGGTTATTGCTTTTATTTGCCATTTGTATCGTTCTAACTGGTTTCAGTGCTTACAATAGTCTTTATCAGTAGCTAGTTTTTATTTTGAATTGTGATTTAGAGAATACTTTCAAGTGCTTTTTACTGAAAAAATACCTAAGATATTTACTTTTGCATGATAAGTGATGATTTGGCTGGATGTAAAATTATTGGGCCCCAACGTTTTTGTATTAAAACAATGGAGGCATATCTTTGTTTTCCATGTCTTTACCTTTATTTGGCTGACTGGCCTCAAGTTTCCATTCTGCAGGAATAACTTATTTTTTACTTGCATGATTGTAACCTCTCATCATTGGAAATGGAAACATTTATCAGGATGTGAGTAGAACTTTTTCTCTGTTCACTAGGTTTCCCTGGAAAATGATGAAATACTCTCAGGTCTGAGAAGGTTTTCTTTTCCATTTTTATTCATTTTCTCAGTCATCTTATGAAATACTTACTATTTATGTATTGATTCTCTGAAATCATTCTATATTGTGTTAAGTTAATCAGCAAGAAGAATTAGATAGTCTCCATCTAGGAGAATTTGTTAAATTTGCCTTCTGTATCACTGATGAAATTTTCTGGATGTGAAATGTAATTACTGTCTCAAACCGATTTAATGCCCTTGATATCTCAGTCTGCTATTAACCAATGGTAATATTCTCTTGTTTTTTTTCTTAAGGCCACAAAACTGCTGTTTTCTAAAGTTTGTTACTGTTTAAGGAAACAACTCTTTCCAGGGGAGGAGTTTCTCCTTGTGTGGTAGAGTATATTTTTAAAAATGTATTAAAAATGTAGCCGTTCCTGGTGTTGGTGGTGAAAAACTGGCCATTTTTCAGAATTACCTTGGGGCACTTTGATTCCCAATCTTTTCTGATGCTGAAGGGCAGGCAGGTTGATACCAGGGAGTGATAATTTTTGGAATATCAGCAGGATTTCAACAGATGTGAAATTCTTTTAAAGCCCACTAAAACATGCAGTTAATTTTGGGGTTTTGCGGAGAGGTATAATTTTGGAGAATGAGCGATGGTTAAAAGGGATAGTTTTCAAATTTATTTACCCTTCAAGGCTAAGCTTTCTGCATTGAGCTACTGAAGACAGCTGGGGAGACTGAGTGTGTGTGTGTGTGTGTGTGTGTGTGCGCGCGCGTGTGCGCGCGCGTGCGCGCACACACATTGTAAAATGAAGATCAAGGCAAAGGTTTTTCTTGCTGTAGGTATAGAAATTGGAATGGCTTAGAAGCAAAAGAATTCCTTTCTAAAGTGTGTGTGTGGGGCGCCTGGGTGGCTCAGTGGGTTAAAGCCTCTGCCTTCGGCTCAGGTCATGATCTCAGGGTCCTGGGATTGAGCCCCGCATTGGGCTCTCTGCTCAGTAGGGAGCCTGCTTCCCCCTCTCTCTCTGCCTGCCTCTCTGCCTACTTGTGATCTCTCTCTGTCAAATAAATAAATAAAATCTTTAAATAAATAAATAAAAGTGTGTATGTGTGTCTAGTCCTAAGTATGCCTATTTTATATTGTATTGTATATAGATGTCTTTTTATGATTTCATACCTAAACTTTTTGTTGTACTTTTTAAATTAAAAAATTTTTTCTCTTATTTTTTTTAAATTTAAATTCAATTAATATATAATGTGTTATTAGTTTTAGAGGTAGAGGTCAATGATTTATCAGTCATATAATACCCAGTGCTCATTATGTCATGTGCCCACCTCCTTAATGTCCAGCACCCAGCTACCCCATCCTCCACCCCCTCCCCTCCAGCAACCCTTAGTATTGAGCTTTTTTAAAAAGTAGTATTGATTGCCATCTGTTTTTCACAATATACTTTATATAATTTATATGTTATAATGTATATTTTTAATGGTATTGTAAAGAATTTTAGTGACAGGTTTTCCAAAATATTTACAGTATCCTTAATGATTTGTGGAAAGGCATTACAGGACTGATCTTGCATGGTTTCCTTTGATATGAAATCTTATACTTTTTATTTTTAGATAATTTTAATTTCAGTTTGGACATCTCCTTAATTTTTAAAATATATATTTGACTAAGGATTGAGTAGATCCTTTTGTGGATTTCTAGCCTTGTTGGGCTGTGGTCAGAGAACATGACCTGTAAATTCTGTTTTGGAATATTAAGGATTTTTTTTTTTTTTTTTAAAGATTTTATTTATTTATTTGACGGAGAGAGACATAGTAAGAGAGAGAACAAAGCAGAGGCAGAGAGAGAGGGAGAAGCAGGCTTCCCGCCAAGCAGGGAGCCCGATATGGGGCTCAATCCCAGGACCTGGGATCATGATCTGAGCCGAAGGCAGACGCTTAACGACTGAGCCACCCAGGCGCCCCTGGAATATTAAGGATTTTTAATGGCCAAACATACCATTAATTTTTGTAAATATTCCAAGAACATGAGAGAAGAGTATTCATTTGTAGCTTATCAGGTACAAATCTATTAAAATGGAATTTGTTTATTATATTATTGAAATCCGTATATTCCCTTTTTTCGTATCTAAAATGTGAAACTCTGAAATACATTTATTGTAACATAATATATTCCATGAAGACTGCATTTTATTTTTTCCTCGTATTTCTTATTTTGCTTTATTTTGATGCTATGTCATTTGATATATAAAATGTTATGATTGAATCTTTGTATTAAAATTAAGTATTAAAATATTAAATTCAATAATTTTAAATATTGAATTTAATATTTTTAAATATTAAAATTCAGTAGTATCTTGTGTGGAGTTTAACCTTGATTTTGATTCTGTGATATTATGTTGCCATTCCTGCTTTCTGTTTGTATGCATTTACTTCATTTATATTTTACATTTCTTTTTTAATCATTTTCTGGTAAGCTTTTGTGAACAGTACTTAATGTGGTCTTTAAAAGTCAAATTTGAGAGTCTTTGTCTTTTAGTAGGGAATTCAGCCCATTTACATTTATTGTATAATTTGATTATGTATTTGTGAAATAATCTAGGTAAATTTGTTTTTATCCTTTTTATTCCTTTTATATTTTCTTTTTAAAAAATTTTTATGTAGGCTTAATTAAATTTGTTTTAATTCTTTTATTTTCCCTGCATCGAGAGTATAAATGTAGAGATTATTTTTAAAAGTAGAGGTTGTTTCTGTGAAACTTACTTCTTGTGGTTGTTTTTGTCATAGTCGTATGCAGTCTATGAAATTAGACACCAGAGCTGCCATGTTTTTGTTTTTTATTTTTAAAATTTTTTTTATTTTTAAAAGATTTTATTTATTTGACTGAGAGAGGGAACACAAGCAGGGGGAGTGGGAGAGGGAGAAGCAGGCTCCCCGCTGAGCAGGGAGCCCTATGTGGGCTCGATCCCAGGATCAAGATCCGAGCCGAAGGCAAACCCTTAACGACTGAGCCACCCAGGTGCCCCTATGTTTTTTGTTTTTGGGTTTTTTTTGGTGCTGAAACCCGGGAGTGTTTTTGTTTTTTAAAAAGATTTCCTAGACCTGGTAAAATTCATGCTGCTTATCTGGGAAAAGACAGCTTGAGGTAGTGCAGAGAATCCTTTTTGTGAGTCAAGATTTATTTAGATCTTGGTTTAGCCACTATATGACTATGGCTTTGGACAAGATAACCATTCTGTGTCTGACTCACTTTTGCATCATTTTCAACTCCGTAAACACTAGAATGTTTAAAGTAAAATAAGTATTTTAGTAGAGGATTTTATTAATTAATTATTTGAGGATTTTATTTTTTCGAGAGAGAGAGTAAGTGAGTGAGCGATTGAGAGAGAGAGTGCGAGAGCGAGTGCAGAAGCCTGGGGAGAGGCAGAGGGAGAAGCAGACTCCCCACTGAGCAGGGAGCTTAACTCAGGGATCAATCCCGTGACACCCAGAGATCATGACCTGAGATCGTGACCTGAGCCGAAAGCAGACACTTAATGACTGAACCACGCACCCCAGTAGAGGATTTTTATAGATTTGGAATATTTTCCTGAATGTTTGCTGCTTAGTTGTATTTGTTTGTACATTTTATACTTCAGATTTTGAAAGTCATAGACCAGGAATGCTTTTGTTACGTAGAAGTAATCATATAGCAAAATATTTGTTAATATTTATTGTTAGTATTCGGTCTTAAACAGGATATAGTAAATAGATGGGGGAAAAAAAGGGGTCTTAAGAAAGATGAGTTGTATCTATTATGGTTCCATAGTCGCTGATTACTGAAGAGGACAAAAGATCAAACTATTTTTCATTTTGGATTTAAGAGTTCCTCTGTAATTAAAAGATTTTATGTAGCCTGTGTGCATTTAAATTTAATCTCGAGTTTTAGAAATTTTAGTAGTTGATCCATAGCATTCAGTTTTATTGAAAATAGTCTTTGGAGAAGACAATCCTATTTTAATTTCTTTGTGGAAATTCTGACTCAGGAAATGTAAAACAGCCTGAGAGTAGGGTCTTAAAGATTTATTACTTTTGTCTTATTTCCTGGTGGGTTTTCTTTTAATGCCTTGTTTTTGGTTAAATGATGACATGTGGTTGAGATTACAACAGTCAGCAATTTGTTAGCTGAAAGGAAAAGAATAGTAAGCAAGTAGTTGAGTCAAACTGCAAAGGAAATTTTGTGATAGATACAGCATTTTAGAAATCTTGTAGAAACGATACGTGACTATGAAATTTGTAATTTTTGTCCCTTTTGTCTCTGAAATTAAGGTGCGTCAGTAATGTAGGGAAATTCTCCTTATGTGTGTGAATGCATGTGTGCAAGCATACACAGATGTGTATCTTATTCAAACTGAGAAAAGAGTGAATTTAAGTTTAGAGAAGGGTTTATGGGTTTTTGGAATCAAAAAATGGAGATAAAATATAAGACAGTGGACTAGGTCTGTGATAATTTATGACTTGCAGATGCTTAAATGAATGGTCATAGTAGCTTAATTGAGTACTACGTGAATTTATTATTTTCATATACTGGCATAGAATTTCCCTGCCAAACTTGTTTTGAATTAGCTGCTTTTAATTATTAAATAACTTAATCTTAATAATTTCTTATAATTGCAGTGTTATATGGTCACTTTTCATTTGGTTGAAAGTTAAGAATGGAGTAGGAATTAGTGAGGTTACATATCAGTAATACAAACTTCATCAAACGTTGGGTCTTGGGATTATTTTCTTAACACTATGAAGTCTGATACAAGGGGTTCTGTGATCATAATTTTAGCAGGTATTAAAATAGTATGGAAAATTTTGTTATAATGTTAGATTGTGAGTCTCAGTTTTTAATTTTACATTTAAAGACACTGATGTTTTGTATATTTTTTTTCTCCTTCCTTAGTTGCAAATTATGTATTTACTTAGATTTCTCTGTAGCAGTTTCAGGAAGGAGCCATTGGCTGAGCTGATTAGTCAAATGAAGTTGTCTGACATGGGTTACTTTAGTTTGTGGTTTTAGATGAACAGTACATGGTGCACAGCTGTCCCTCCAACAGCTTTGTTCCAGCTGTCTTACTGGCCTGTCACAAAATACCCCACATTCCTTTTTTTTTTTTTTAAATGGAGCCTCTTGTTATATTCTGTATTTTATTGCTTAAAATGGATTGTACTAATTACTTTAATGACTTCGTCACTTTTATGCCTATCCATAGCTATTTATTTAGAATGGTGCTAAAATGGATTATGAATAATAGATTTAAGCCTTGTCATATTTATAATTTTTTGTTGTTAGAGTTGCAGTTGTGAAATGTTTGTACAAGTAGTTAACATTGAAAAGGGCACCAAACTTAAATAATGTCCCCAAGTACGTAGTTGGTATTTAAATAATGAAACTGTTCTAATTTCTTATTTTAACCTTGAGTTTGTATTAATAAGTTTCAGCAGAATTGTAAGATGAAAAGCCATAATATGGTTTATAAAACTTGTATAGTACTTACATAGGTAGACTTTAGTTTGTGGGTTTTTTTTTTTAAAGATTTTATTTTTACCTAATCTCTACATCAACATGGGGTTCAAACTTAAAACCCCGAGATCAACAGTTGCATGCTCTTCCGACTGAGCCAGCCAGGTGCCCCTAGTTTGTGTTTTTGATAAAGTGGTTGGATTTTTTTTTTTTTAAGATTTTATTTATTTATTTGACAGAGAGAGAGAGATCACAAGTAGGCAGAGAGGCAGGCAGAGGGAGAGGGGGAAGAAGGCTCCCTGCTGAGCAGAGAGCCCGATGTTGGGCTCAATCCCAGGACCCTGGAATCATGACCTGAGTGGAAGGCAGAGGCTTTAACCCACTGAGCCACCCATGCGCCCCAAAGTGGTTGGACTTGATTCAATTCATTTTACTATCTTATACAGTAACCGAATTATAATATGGCTTCGAGTTTTGTTTTTTTAATAAGGAACAGGGACCTATGCAGAATATTTTGTATGAATAATGTCTCATGTATGTTGAATATATTCTCTGTGTTAGATGTCATGCTATAAGCTTTACCAACATTATCTCGTTTAATCTTTATAGCTTATTTCTTTTTTATAGCTATGGAAACTGAGGCTCAGAAGTTAAATATGTTGCTCAGGATCCCACACTATGGCTGAGATGCGACTTGAAGCTGTATTTTCTGAGTACAAAGCACCTATGGGTGCTAAGGGCTACACTATACTACCTTGTCCAAATAAAATACTTTTGTTTGATTAGTTACCTTAGTAAGTCTTTGAGGTTTTCTTTTTTTTTTTTTTCCATTTTTAAAAAAAGTTAGGTTCATGAAGCACTCTCCATTTAGTTGAAATTAGAAGAGCTGGGATCGAATAGGGAGTAAAATTTGGTTTAGAGTATTGCCTTGCCTCCCTTCCTGCTCCCCTGCCTCCTTGTGATCGATGTCCCATTACTCCTGCACTTGCTACTTTGGCTACTGCTCTCTCCAGACCTGGCAATCCCCAGACACCTGCACATACTTATTTGAAATTCCTGCTCTTACAGAGCGTATTATGTCTGGAGAAACACAGTCTCATCACACTTAGTCACAGTCTGTGTGAAGTGCACATCCACGACTCTTCGGAACCTCTGTCCTTTACCAAGTATGCCCTTTTATCTGACTAATTCTTTTTTTTTTTTTTTTAAAGATTTTATTTATTTATTTATTTGACAGAGAGAGAGAGAGAGATCACAAGTAGGCAGAGAGGCAGGCAGAGAGAGAGGGGGAAGCAGGCTCCCTGCTGAGCAGAGAGCCGATGGCGGGGCTCGATCCAGGACCCTGAGATCATGACCTGAGTGGAAGGCAGAGGCTTTAACCCACTGAGCCACCCAGGCGCCCCTATCTGACTAATTCTTAGTCATCTTTCTGGATGTGACTCAGGGTTCATCTCCAGCAAGCCTTTCCCCAGGGAATATCCAGATTGGATTAGGTGCCCCTCCCATAGTATCCTGTACATTTTTTTGGTGAACTTTCTGAGAATAAGTTGTGGAAGTAATGTCTCTTTAGTTTATCCTGAAGAACAAAAAAGAGAGGGTCTTTAATACAGCCTTAGTATAGTTACCAAAATCAGGAAATTGTAATACTGTTATCTAACATACATTATTTAAACTTAGTTGTTCCAGTAATGTCCTTATAAGAAAAAATTTTTTTTGGTCTAGGATCCAATCCAGGATTGCACATTGCACTTATTTTTCATGTTTTTTAAGTCTTAAAGTTATTTGTAAAATATTCCACAATTTAGGTTGTCTCATATTTTCTTATTAGAATCAAATTGTGTAGCTTTGGCAGAAATATCATAAGGAAAAGTCTTCCTCTAGTACCTCATATTAGGTGGGTATACGTTGTCTGTTTTTCCCAATGTTGGTGTGGAATCTGATTGCTTAGTTAACCACTGAAAAGTGGTGGCTGTTCCCTTTGTGATTAATAAGTGTCTTGTGGGTAGAGATACCAAGGCCGGGTTAATAACTAGTTATTTTTGAGCCTTTGAGGTTGTGTCTCTTTCTCATTGTTCAGCTCTTGTCCTTCTTCCTTTATCATTTCCTAACTTCCTTCTTCGTCTTTCTTCTTATACTTTCTGTCTCAGTTTACATTTTGTGACAAGGATTTTTTTTAATCCCCTCAAAGAATGCTTGTTTTATAGTCACATTTTCTTTAGGGGCGGAAGCTCCTAGTTAAACTACATTTTCTTCTTCTTCTTCTTCTTTTTTTTTTTTTTTAAAGATTTTATTATTTATTTATTTGTCAGAGAGAGAGAGAGAGCACAAGCAGGCAGAGTGGCAGGCGGAGGCAGAGGGAGAAGCAGGCTCCCCGCTGAGCAAGGAGCCCGATGTGGGACTCGATCCCAGGGCCCTGGGATCATGGCCTGAGCTGAAGGCAGCTGCTCAACCAACTGAGCCACCCAGGCGTCGCTACATTTTCTTTATTCGGTGAAAGGGTCTATGTTATGTTTTGTTGGCCTTGGTTTCTTCACCTGTGAAATGGAGGTTCTGAAATAGATTAGGTTATATCTGGGGTCCTTTGAGATTCTACAGGCCTGTGACACATGACTTTATAAGTTTTTTAAAAAGTTAATTAGGTGCTTTTATCTTTTTTAGTCTTGTTTCCCTAAGATTTTTAAGAGGTTGTCTTCATACTTCTTTTTTTTTTTTTTTTTTAGTTTTTATTTATTTGTCAGGGGGAGAGAGAGAGTGTGAGCAAGTGCACAAGCAGGGGGAGTGGAAGGCAGAAGGAGAAGCGGGGTCCCTGGTGAGCAAGGGGCCTGATGCTGGACTTGATCCCAGGACCCTGAGATCATGACCTGAGCCAAAAATAGATGCTTAACCGATTGAGCCACCCAGGTGTCCCCATACGTCTTTCTATACAATATATAAATGTCTCATTGCTTTGGCTTATAATAGAACTGTCTTTACTTTGATAGGGGTCATGATATTCTTCACACCTGCATTGATAATGCCTCTTCCCAAGCTGGAAGACAGAGTGTGGTATTCTTTTTTGGTGGGGTAGGGAACTCATTCCCACAACAGTTAATAAATAAATCCTGTCATTCCATGGAGTTTTCCAAATTGCTTAAAAAATAAGAGAAGAAAAAAGCCCGTTTGGTCCAATACTATTTATTACCTTTAAAAACATAATTTACTTGTAACTTGTTTTGGAGGGTTTTATAGAGTTTCTAATTATTATATCATAATTTCTAAGGAAGTGAGAATCTTGATTCATTGTGGAATTTAGAACAAATTATTTAGTTGTAGAGGTTAATTTCATTATAAACAGACTGAAAGAGTCGTGTTATTTCAGCATAGTTAATACTTAAGTTCTATAGTAAAAGCATTTAATGAATTATAAAAAATTACTTGGCCACATTTTAACTTTTTAAAATAATTCTCAAGAGTTTTTATAATACCTAGAACTTACGTTTTATGATGTTTTGCATTTGTGTAATACTTTCGTTTTCAGGGACTTTTTGTGTACATGGTTTCCTTTTAATACCAGCAGTGACCCTTTATGATGGCAAGGTGGTGATCAGGGTCGTTGTTATTTCCATCCTATAGAAGAGGAGATGGAGGTTTGGGAAGAAGCGATTTGCCCAAGGTTCTCTAACCAAGTAAGCAGTGAAGCTGAGATTGGTTTTCCCAACTCCTAAAACATACCAGTCTTCTTACTATAGACTACGAATGTTAAATTGGAGCAAGAATGCCAACACCTACTAGAGGGGAACTGAAAGGAGTGATATATTCTCATTTAATGGATGAAATTCTGTTACCTGACTGTTAACAGTATGAATCTGGGGGGGGGCACTGAATTTGGGGAGGGAAGGAGGGGAAGAGGGAAAGAGTAAATGAGGTTTCATCAGAAGCACACTTGATGACTTGATGGGTTTCTACTAAAACTGTTGATGAAGGTGCTGTTGAAAGCTGGTGTGGGGACAGAGATTTGTAATGCATCCTCTCTGTAAATACAGCTTAGGAAGGTTGAGGTATTTATTCCCTTTATGGATATATCACTGTTGAAATGCATGAGAATGACAAACAGCAGATTTAGGTTCCGTATTGATTACCTCTTGGGGTAGGGACGGGGAGCAGGGGGGAATATTATTGTCAAGGGATAGATAAAGGTCTAGAATTGTTGCTAATATTTTATTTCCTAATGGGAGGTAGGTATCCATATTCTTAATATTTTTTCTTCATAAAACATTTTCTGAGTTATAGTTAATGAAGGACAATAATGTATTCTGAGTTGACTTAAATATGTAGTCAAATGGAAACTTAGCTTTTCATTTGATGTCAAGATATCAACTTGGTTGACAAGACACAAGTGTGTTCTTTAGGGGTTTTCCTTCAGGGTGGGAAACCAATTTTTTTTTCCCCCTGACTATTCAAACAGCAAATAAAAGTTGAGTACAATTCTTATTACAATAAAATGTTCATATTTGAATTTGTGAACAAAACTGTTTTGTGTGGCTGTGTTTGTATAAATGTGTTGTGATTTGCTTCTAAAATTATTCTACACCATTTTTGAACATTTTTCCAAAGCACTGCCTCTCATTGCATATTGGTTACAGGAACTGGTGATTAATTTTGCCTTAAATTTCTTGTATGAAGAAGTGATACTTTAACTTTTCCCATCAGAAATTCTTAATACTATTTGTAGATACACAAAATGATTACTCACATAATGTGGTTTTAGGTAGGTGTGACTAAGGATTAAAAGACAATCTAGAGTGTATATATACTAGACCCGTGCTCTGTACTATACTGTTGACGTTTTTGGCTCATTTATAAAATGGATAACTTTTGGGCTGAGAACATGTTTCATCAGGAGTTGATAATTTTGGGGGGGGGTAGGATTATTTAAAAAAAATGTTTTACCCTTTTGGTGGCCTTGTGAATGAAAGGAATTTTATTTCTAAGTTTGGATGATCATGGGATTAGAAAAAATGCTCTTGGTGGTTATTCATCTAAAAAGCTTTGCCTTTATTTGGATACTTGTGCTTTTTGGAGAGGTAAAATGGGAGTGAGAAAAGAAACTGTTTTTCAATGTGAAAGTATGTATACTGAGATGTTGCTAATTCTCATAAAGAAATTGATTGAAAACATGTCATTTAAGGGCACTTTTAGATTTATAGATTATAATGTGTGTTTAAGAGGAAGTGGGTGGGATGTGGTGGGTAAGAGGTGGAAGGCTGGGGAAGGTGGAAGTAATGTTCTTGTTTCTGAGTTTAGAGATTTCAATTATCTTTTTCTTTTCTTTGGAGATTACCTACAAATGAATTCATGGTGTATGTTGGGGGTTTGTTTCATGGTGGTTTTTTTTGATAGATTTCTGAGTGTCATCGAAGGACTAGACTCTTAAATGGTATTGATTTTTGAGAACTTGAGAAAGTGTTTTTCTTTTGGCATAGTTCAATTTTATAGGTTTTCTTTCTGGTGTCTCGTCAAAGAGCCATCCTTCCCATTCCAGTGGCAAATGGAAGCTGTGATCCATTAGGACTTTGAAGTAAAATTTGGAAAATTTTCTACATGCAGGGTTTCCTTAATCTTTTTTGTACAAAGGACTCTTTTTGGCAGTCTGGTGAAATGTATGGACTCCTCAGAATACAGTTTTTTAAATGTATAAAATAAAGTATGCAGGCTTATAAAGAAAAGCAATTACATTAAAATCCAGTTATTGAAATACTAAAAACAAAAGTCTTCCTTTTTAACTCGTGTTGAGTGTAAATGTTATTCTGATTTATCTGTTACATGAGATATCTGTGATTTCTGTTGGTGACTGCCACAGGTACTGCTACGGTGGTTGATTGAAGGAAATGCTGTATTTCAGTTAGAGGTTAGTGAAAAAAAGTTTTTTCCTTCATCCACGTTTTTGAATGAAGATTTAATCCCAGGATCCCTTTTTTAATGTAGTGAAAAAGTGTCAGGATTTGGAGCCAGGTTACTATGGAATCAAGTCTCATATTCACTACATAACTATGGTGTATGTACTTTCTCAACTTTGAGTTTTAATTTCCTCACCAATATAATGGAGATAATAATAGTACCTGTGGGAATTTAGCTTACTGTACTTAGAACACCCACAAAAAGACTAAAATCCCACAAGTCCTATTACCATCTCCATCTACTATCATAGTGAACCGGTATTGTCATCTTACCAGTTTGAGCGAAGTATTAAAACTTTTCTTCCCTTTATGTGTCTTTACCCTCCCCAGCTTATAATTATTTTCAGTGTTTTCTCTACATACATATAGAACCACATTGAACAGTATTATAATTTTGCTTCAACTGTCAAGCATACTTTAGAAAATTAAAGAGAAGGAAAGTCTGTCATACTTGTCCATATTTTTGCTATGTCCATCCATCCTTCCTGAGGTTCCTTCTTTTATTGTTTCCTTCCTGTTTAGAGAACCTCTTTACCCATTCTTTTAGAGTAAGTCTTCTGGTGATACTCTATATTTGCTTTATCTTTATTCCTGAAGGCTATTTTTTTTTTTTTTTCCTGGATGTAGGATTCTGGATTGATAGTTCTTTTTGTTTGGCACCTAAAAAATTGCGTCACATCTGGTGTCTGTGGTTTCTGATGAGAAATTTGTAGTCATTCTAATTGTTTTTTTCCCTATAGGTAATCTATTTTTCTGTCATTGCCTTTTTAAGACTTTTTCTTTAGTTTTTAGAAGTTCAATTATGCTGTATCTAGGTGCAGGTTTCTTTGGGTTTTTTCCTTTTTAGGATTTGCTCAGCTGCTTAACTGTAGGTTTTTGTCTTGCCAAATTTGGGAAGTTTTCAGCTATTATTTCTTCAAGTATTTTCTCAGTTGCTCTCTTCTCCTTCTGGTATTCTGATAATGTGAATTTTAGATCTTTTGTTATAGTCCCTCAGGGGCCTTAAGGTCTTGCTCATTTTCTTGTATTCCAGTTTATTTCTCTCAGTTTTTCAGGTTGGGTAGTTTCTGTTGTTCTGTCTCTCCATTGAATATTTCTTCTTTCCTTCCATTTTGCTATTAGGCCATCCTCTGAACTTTTTATTTTGGTTATTCTGTTTTCCAGCTTAAGTTCCCATTTGGTTCTTTAAAACATATTTGATTGCTGAGACTTTGATTTCTTTTCCGAGACTTTTTTCATTTATTTCAAACATGTTTGAATATTTTATCAAGATCGCTTTAATGTCTTTGTCAGATGATTCTAACATCTCATTGTGATGTTGGTATCTTTTGATTATTTTTGTCTTTCTGTTTGAGATCTTCTTGGTTTTTGGATTTTCTAATTGAAACCTTGCACATGTTCATACTTTGTTCTAAGGCTTTGGATTGTACTCAAACCATTTATTTTAGTTGACTTTTTTCATACTACTCTGGCAGGAGAAGGAAGGTGGAGGTGCTGCCTCATTACTGCCAGGTAGAGATAGATGTTTACCTTCTCCACTGAGCCTCCACTGAAACCTGAGATGGGGGGACACTCCTTATTACTCCTGGCTGGGGTGGAAGTGCAGGCTTCCCCACATAATCTTCCTTAGATACTATTAGGGGAGAGTTCATGACATTGTTAGGCAAGAGTTCATTACTGGCAGCAGGGGTAAAAGCCCTGGCGCCCTGCTTGGCCTTCCCTGACACCATCCCATTGGGGTCTTTATAGCCTTGAGAGTAGAATTCTGGATTCCCCACTGGGGTGTGAGTGGGACTACAGTGGCTTTTTTTTTTTTTTTTTTAAGAGAGGAAGCACGCATATGCGAAGGGCAGGGAGGGGCAGAGGGAGAGACAAGCAGGCTCCGTGCATGGAGCCTGACATGGGACTCAGTGTGGGGCTTGATCTCACAACCCTGAGATCATGATCTGAGCCAAAATCAAGAGTCTTGACGCTCAACGGACTGAGCCACCCAGGTGCCCCACACAGTGGTTGGGTTTCTTTGTTTTTTGTTTTGTTTTTTTGTGGTGTTTGACTGGAGTAGGGTGGTTATTGTCTAAAAGTTTTCCATCTTTCTGGGTTGCCCTTTTCATAGTCCCTTGGTCAGAAAAAGCATGCTTTTGTTGGGATTCTCTTTGTTTGCTCCTATTGGCATTTCCAGGTTGGAGGCTTTTTCAGGTCCATTTCTGGCATTTCAAGGTTAAAAAAAAAAAACCCACAAGAGACTCACCACAATTTCGTTCCTCGGTTTCCAAAGGATTAGCACTGCCTCCTCTTTAACTTTGAGTCTTCTTACGTTTGTTTTGTGTATAATGGCAAGTTTTATTTTTGCATAGCAGGAGGATTGGAGAAAGTTTGTGTACTCTATCTTCCCAGAAGGAAAAGTCCTTCAAAAAATTTTTTTGGTTATATTAAATAATGCTGTAATTAATATTTTCCTCCTGTGTTTTTATTCTGTTTTTAAATTTCTCTTGACTTTATCAGCTTAACAATGGATTAATATGTTTATGCCTCTTAATTCACATTGCAAGTCATTATGCCATTCAACTTGATTTTGTAATGAGTTCAGCTCTGTACCTATTGTGTTTGAGGTGCTTCAGGGGAAGCTATGTGAAGGCATGTATTATCCATATTTACGACTGGAGGAGTAGTGTAGTAAAGAGATCTGGGCAGAGAGGGATTTGGGAATATAAAGTAATAGATGATTGTTGAGGATAGCTTGTGTAGATGAGGCTTACCCATGTGGATGACCCAAGTAGAGGTCATCATAACTCAAGATGGAACTCTGGAAAAGAGGACAGGAGGAGGAAGAGGGACAGAATGACTGAGGAGAATGCACTGGAGAACTAGAGACAAAAACCATGTTAGGTATTGCAGAAAGAGAGCTTTAAGAAATGTTGTGAGTGTTGAGTAGGGTCACATTTTAGATGGGTTAAGTAATCTAAGGGTGAAAATTCTAAGATTGGCAATGAATAGGTCACAGAGGGCAGTATTAGTGGAATTATAGGAATAGAAGCCAGACTACACTGAATGGGAGGTTAAGAAAAATACTGATGGAGGAGAAAGAAAGAAGGTAAAAACTGGGGTGCACGTGTTTTAAAATAAAAAAAAAATTCTTATGTATATGCCGAAGAGGAAGAGCTAGTATGATAGGAAATACACCAGAGAAAGGACTGTTGATGGCAAGGACCTTTGAGAAAGTGGAAGATTGAATCTAGAGCACATACTGAAGTATCAAAAGTTGAGCAGGATGGTGAAACTTTTTTTCCTCCTAGAAGGGTGGGAAAGAGATATATTTATATATATGTAGTGTGATTTTGGATGAAAGAGACATTTTAGAAACAAGGGAAAACTTGATGGGAGTCTCAGCTAGAAATAGGCAAAATAATCTAGATAATAATCTAGATACATAAATGCTTTCCAGAAAATTTTTACCCAAATTAGTAATTTCAGAGGTTACATTACAGGCATATCAGAATTTAATATATTTTAAAAATTTGCTGATACAGCAGTTCTTATATCTTAAAAGTATCAATAGGTTGAGCAGTTAAAAAAAATACTGCGGGGTGCTTGGGTGGCTCAGCGTTAAGCATCTGCCTTCGGCACAGGTCATGATCCCAGGGTCCTGGGATTGAGCCCTACATCAGGCTCTCTGCTCTGCAGGAAGCCTGCTTCTCCCTCTCCCACTCCTACTGCTTGTGTTCCCTTTCTCGCTGTGTCTCTCTCTGTCAAATAAATAAATAAATAAAATCTTTAAAAACAAACAAAAACAAAATACTGTGAATGTTTTAAATTACCTCATACCGAGTAGCAAAAAAGTCTAAATAAATGATCAAGTGACAAAGGTCAATAAAAGGTTACCTATTATAGGTAAAGGTATGGGGATATAGATACTCTCTTACACTGTTCCTGAAATTATAAATCCAAAAGCTGAATTAAGCATTCAATATCATAAACTTTGACCTAGTAGTTATTTTTCAAGGAATTTTTCCTGATATAATAATTTACTATGTGATACAAAGATTTATATACAAAATTTTATGACAGTGTGACTTATGCTAAAATTTTAGAAATGGCTTATGTGGTCAGGAATAAAGATAGATTAAATAATCGTCCATATTATTAAAAATAATTTTGAGACACTTTGGTAAGGAAGAAATGCTCATTAAGTAGGGGAGGAGAGTAGATTATAAAAGCATATACAGTACAACACACAAGTTTAATTATGTATGCGTGTGGAAAAAAGTACTCAAGAGTAAACATTCCTGGATGATTTTAATTATTTTTGGTGTTTTTCTTTTCTGTGTCTGGGTTTTCTTCACTGCACTTATAATATATTCTGTAATGGGGAAAAAGAACTTTAAAACTTCAGTGCTGCTGAATGCACTCTTAAGGGAGTATAGTTGGTCTAGCTTTCTCGAGTAGAGTTTGTACTTTATCAATAGCCTAGCCTTCTCCTTTGACTTGATAAGTATACCTCCAGGGATTTTTACTAAGGAAATGAGTAAGAACCATAAAGATCGTTTTACAAAGATTTATTATGACATGATTTATAATAGTGACATGCCATAATTGTCCTAAATAGGCCGAAGGTTAAAATATAGTTCATTCTTCTAGTGGATATAAAGCAGATCAATGCAACCTATGAGAAATGATTTTAAAATTCTATATGATGAAACAGGAAGTTGCTTATACTATAATTTACACAAAGAAAAAATATAAAGTGGTATATCTTGTCCTGATTTTTCATACTTGAAATAATAGAAAAAACAATGGGAAGAAAGAGACCCAAATAATGAGTTATTTTCTTCTTTATACTGTTACAAGTTTTCTGCAGTGATCATTTTATAATTAGAAAGTTATAAATAAATTTGCTAATTGATAGAAAAAACCTCTGTATGTCTTTTACTTAAGTTAGTTTCTCTGTTATATGGTAAACACAAAATAGACTAAAATCAAGATTTCTTTTATCACTTAAAGCTTAGAAAAACATCTCTCAATCTAGTACACACTTCTTTTTCTATGATCAGATTTTCTTGTATTGTTATATCTTTTGTAAGGGATCTATGTTTTGGTTTCTGTTTTGCTCCAGTGATAATAGGTGTGTGATTTTTTTAAATTAAAAAACTAAGTGAAATATTAGTGAAAAATTCATTAAAAATAAGATTTTTTTTACCTTATTGTATGCAAAGATGTAAGTAATACAAAGGTATGTAAAACAAAAAGTAAAAGCTTCTTGCTACACCCATTAATTTCTACTCCTGCTTGCCTTCTCATTCTCTGCTTGTAACCATGTACGATAAAATGCAACCGTATTCAGTGTATTAGGTGAGTTTTGACAAATCTGTGTGTCAAAACTATGTAACCATTACCACAAGCAAGATATAGAATATTTCTCACCCCAAGAAAGTCCCTTGTGTCCTTTCCCAATTAATAATCTCCAGAGGTAACCACTGTATTGATTTGATCACTATAGTTTAATTTTGCCTGTTTTGGACTTTATATCATGGGATTATACAGCATGTACTCTTTTGTACCTCGGAAGTTTTTGGGATTCATCCATGATATTGCTTGTTTTGGTAGTTTGTTCCTGTTTGTTGCTTGGTAGTGTTCCATATTATGGTATACTGCATTTTATTTGCTATTTACTTGATGGAACATTTGGGTTGTTACCAGTTTTTAGGAACTATGAATAAAGCTGCACTGAACATTCATATATATGTATTCGCATATGGATTCATATTTTCATGTCTCTTGGATTATAAACCATATTGTGAATTATTAAGTCATATGTTTTTAACTTTGGAAAACAGTTTGGTAGTTTCTTGTGAAATGGTTGGACCATTTTTTATTCCCACCAAAGATGTATGGAAGTTCCAGTTATTTTGGGTCCTTGGTATTTTAGCCAGCACTTGGTATTTTAGCCAGTCTAATGGATGTGTAGTGGTATCTTACTGTAGTTTTAATTTGCTTTTCTGTGACTGATGACGTTGAACATCTTTTTAGGTGCACGTTGGCTATGCGTCTGTTCAGATCCTTTGTCTTTTTAAAAAATTGGGTTGCTTGCGTTACTGAGTTGCAAGACTTCTTACATTTGGAACACAAGTCCTTTGTCGGCTGTGTGTATTGTAAATATTTGCTCCTTGCGTTTTTGTTTCTTCCATTTATTATTTACTTTTGTTGAGATACAATTGAAATATAACGTTGTTAGTTTCAAGCGTACAGCATAATGATTCAGTATTTGCATATGCTTGGAAATGATCACCATAGTAAGTCCAGTTAACATCTGTCTCCATACATATTTCTTCCCTTTTAATATTTACATCCTGTTTCTCTAGTTGTTCTGCTTGGGCCAGAACTTTTAAACTTTTAAAATAACAAAATAGTTAAAATGAATGCAGTAGACGTCCTTGTTTGCTACTGATTTTTTTTCCCCCTACATCATATGAAATACTTTACAAATATTTTGGATAAGTTATGTTAAATAAGTATACTTAACATATCCTATTAGTGTTTTTATTTAATGTTATTATTAGCAATGTAATTTTATCAGATGCTCATTTTGCATCTGTAGAAAAGGATCCTATTTGTTTTTGCTAAACCATTAGTAGTGATATCCCTTGATGTTGAATTGGTAAGAAATACCTAGAATATGCATCACTTCATTAGAGTGTATTAGTACACTGAGGAATTTTATATACTGTCGTTTCACCAGAAAGTTTCTGGTTTATTTTATTGTATGGGTGTTGTTTTATTTCCATTTTCTGGGTACATAAAACCTGTGATCAAGATCATATTTGTCTTTTTTTTTTTTTTTAAGATTTTATTTATTTATTTGACAGAGAGAGAGAGAGAGAGAGAGATCACAAGTAGGCAGAGAGGCAGGTGGTGGGGGGGGGAAGCAGGCTCCCTGCTGAGCAGAGAGCCCAATGCGGGGCTCGATCCCAGGACCCTGAGATCAGGACCCAAGCCGAAGGCAGAGGCTTTAACCCACTGAGCCACCCAGGCGCCCAAGATCATATTTGTCTTGTAGGATAAATCGGATGGTGTGTTCATCTTCACATTCTTTGGGAGTTTTAAAAATTTTGCATTTAAAAAATCTGAACTTAACACTGTTGTCATTATTCCAGATACTCATTTTGTTCAGAGTTCTTACTTAGACGGTGTTGTCCATTTTATCTTCTGTTAATTTAGTTTTCTGTTTCTTGAGATAACAGCTTTGTGTGTAATTATGTGTTTTTCTTTTTTTTTTTTTTTAAGTTTTGTGTAAAAATATTACCATAGTGAAGCTTCTCAGTTTTATTATATGGCTGTATATAGAGTATCTTATTTTTGTTACAGCCTCTTTCCCTTGAATATATGTATTATCTGAGCTTTTTTTTGAGGGCTACCACATGCCAATATACTGCCTCTTTTTAGGGGAACCTAAGATGATGAAGCCATTCCTACCCAGTGCTACTCATTTAAATTTTCTAGAATGGTCTCCACCCCTGTCCCAAAGTGCCAGCTCTTAAACTGTCAGTGCTATCAATTGATAGATCTTTGTATTTATCCTTAGTTATTATGTTCTGTTTTCCTTTGGGCTTAATGGTTTTCTAAAATCTTATATTTTATTACTTTGTTTTTCTCTTTTGATGAACACATTCAAAATTATGATTTTACCTCTGAATACTGCATTAGTCATTTGGTATTTGTAGAAATCCTGTTTTAATTTTGTAAATTAATTTTTTTTCTCATTTGGATTCTTTATTATAAATATAGTTGAAATTTAAGTTTTGGTTGATTTTTGCCTTTTTGTTCTGTTTTTAGCATTGCGGCTAGGGATCTGGAATTTTTGGACATTGGAGAAGGTATATTTCTTGTCTTTAGTGCAGGAAGAGATCCAAGTGTTGAGGGGCCCAAAGCTTGTGTAGTTTTGGTGCCCTTCTTTAAGACGGAATACAGAATTGTGTACACAGATGAATATTTGTTTAGAACAAGAAAAGTCATTTGTGTAACCGAAGGGCCTCGGGGGCCCAATCTTCATTCATTTTGTGGCAAATCTGCCTGTACTTTAAAGTATAAAATTGGTTTATGTCCATTGAATCTTCATTAATCTTAAGTGCTTTGTGTCGTACACTTTTGACTACATGCTGGATAATATATTTTTTTTAACTTCCGGTGCTTCTAATAGTTTTTGTGTTGATACTTTTTGTTGCCTAAATGATACCATTTACATTATTACGTATTGGCATTTAAAAATCTCTGTATAGCTGTTGTTGAATAAATTTTACCACCTTCAAGATTGATGTTTTCATACTTATGTTCCTCTGTTGACTAAATTTGATGCATTTTTTTCCTCACCCTTTTGTTTTCTAAGCACTGCATTTTTAGATTTTATTTAAAAAGAAATCCTGTCGAGTTTCTTTTGTAATAAAGCCACTTAATGTGATCATGATTAATAGTTTGGCCTCTTTGTATTTTTCCTTACTTGTTTTCTCATGTTTGACTTGTGTTTTAGTCCCTTCATTTTATGGTCACTTTTAAAGAGTAGCATTTATTTTCATTACCTGTAGTGTGGGTGGGGAGTAAGTTAAGGTTTCGTCTTGGGTTTTTTTTCATCTCATGAGTTGTGGTTGTGGGCAAGAAGTATGTATGAATCTATGAAGAGCTGGTTGGAAGACATTGAAAGTATGTAATGCACATTTTCTTTTTCCCTTAAGCATTTAGAGATTTGTTAAGTAGGGGAGAATTTATGTTGTTTGGGTTTTATTGCATGACTTCATATTGTTGTAGTTCTAGTAGCAATTTTACTGATGACTTCAGAATGAAATCAACTGAGAATTGATAAGATAATCATTTATTCTCCTGGAGTAAAATTTTAATCCTCACAGCCTTCTGGGGTTCTTTTAGGTTGTGTGTGTGTGTGTGTGTGTGTGTGTGTGTGTGTGTGTGTGTGTGTGTAAGCTACTGCAGACTTCGTCTGCTTCGTTCGTTAGTGCAAATTAAAAGGCAGTTTTGCTAGTACTGATAAAAATGCTTCTGATGCTAACATAATACTGCAGCCTCTTTTAATGTTAGTAATGGCAAGTCGAATTAGGAAGGGCATGAAACTGATTTTCCTTCCTGGGACTCCCTTTTCCAAGTGGAATAAAAGTTAGATATAATGAAAATTTTTTTCACTCTTAAACTCTGAAGACAACTTCCTCTATTTTGCATTTTTGGGTGGTGGTTATAGCACTTGTTTTGAGGTTTGACCACCCTCTGTTCAGCTATTTTTATTTTTACATATCACTTTGAGTACACTTAGTGGTATTTTAACTACTATAACAGCTCGTATAATGAAATTCATACATACATATTATATCTTAAAACTCTACTGTTGTTTTGACTTAATCTGTATTGATTGGTTTATTCTATTTCTGCTTCATCTGAGTTGTTTTTTTCTTTAGCCAAATGAATGCCTAGTTTTCTACAGCTGAACTAAAAAGCCAAATCATACTCTTAATCGATTTGCAATATTTGTTTTCTCTGCTGAACATGTAAATTATTTAAGATACGACATGAATTTCAACTGCTTGGTTGCTCTGTGTCCCTACCCTCCCTCCCCCAAACACCCCAGTAGAAGATGGTCTTTTTTCTTTCTTTCTTTCTTTTTTTTTTTTTTGAAGATTTTATTTATTTATTTGATGGGGTGGGGGTAGGGAGTGGGAGAGGGAGAAGCAGGCTCCCCGTTGAGCAGGGAGCCCGATGTGGGGCTCGATCCCAGGACCCTGGGATCATGACCTGAGCCGAAAGCAGACTTAACAACTGAGCCACCCAGGCGCCCCTCTTTTTTTTTTTTTTTTTTTTAAATGAATTTTGTATTTGCAGTTTGCTTTCATTGTTCCACTGCTAGACACTAAACATAAATCTGGGCGGCGCATGTTACAATGTTCTTTCAAATGCTCAGGATCCCATAATAGTGTAATATTTAGTTTCTGTAGGTGGATAGGACTGGCTGTCGGCCAAGAGCATCCATTGAGCACTGTTGTGCCAAGGACTGTGAAGAGAAGGAACAGCAAAGACTGATGGAGAGAGCCCCACATACAAGAGCAATAACGACTGCCTACTTTTATGGAGCAACATGACAGTAAGAAGTGTGAAGTCACATACTAACAATGTAAGGGTTTGAGTGCTCAGAGGGTCTCAAACTGAAATTCAGGGTTCAGTTGGAATCTGAAGTTCAGGTGAGGGCAGCTGTGGTAAATAACAAACAAGGTACAGAAGGGGCAGTTTTGGGGGGTAGCCAGTGTGGTCTAAACACAGGAGAGGACAGACATTTTGCCCTTACTGGAAACTATATCCTAAATTGAATTGGAGCTCCTGATTTTGTTATGTGAGTTGGAGTAAAGGCTTAGGAGAACTTTTATCCCTTATTTATTTATTTATTTATTTCCACTGTTTAGCTTTCAGAGGTCTTACTAAACAAATTTCAGTATCAGTGAAACTTGATAATTAAAAATTAAGCATCATGTAAAATAGTTAACAACTGAATATTTCCTGGCACAGAAATCCAGCATACAAAATACTAGAAATTATGTAATGAGAGCAACATTTTATTTTATTTTTTTTTTTAAAGATTTGATTATTTGACAGAAAGAGACACAGCGCGAGAGAGAGAGAGAGAGAGAGAGAGAGAAAGAGAGAGAGCACAAGCAGGAGGAGTGGGAGAGGAAGAAGCAGGCTTCCCGCTGAGCAGGGAGTCCGACGCGGGGCTCGATCCCAGGACCCTGGGATCATGACCTGAGCTGGAGGCAGACACTTAATGACTGAGCCACCCAGGCGCCCCTAACAGCAACATTTTAGAAGCTATATAACCTAATAGTTACATACATACATACATACATACATATTACAACCTAATAGTTACATAAGCTGTTGCTCTTTCTTGTTTTGTGAGAAATAAATAAAGCATCAGGCATGTGCCCTGAGATTTTCAGATTTGTACGTACTCTGTCGAAGCTTTCACTACTATTTTTGGGTTCCATGCCATGAGGTAATAAGGTCTCTTTTAGTGCTATTTAAGGAGAGAAAACCAAATTATGTTGAAGAGGTTCTAGTATGTTAATGTTTCGCTGAATGCTTTTCTTTAATATTCCCAGACAGAAAGTCTTAAATTTGAGTAAGTAGATTGAGAGAAGCCTGATGAGATTCTAAATTCCATCCTCCCTCAAAATGGGATCAATTGCTGCTCTTTCTCCAATCCCTACTCCATTCCATATTGCACAGTAGTATTTCACGCAAAAAATTATCATTTTACAAACCAAATGGAAGATGCAATGGAAGAAGAGACCCCTTGTATGACAACAAACAAAAAGTTCTTTTATACACTAAAAAAATGTGTTAACATTTCTATCAGAAAACCTAGGGGCGCCTGGGTGGCTCAGTGGGTTAAAGCCTCTGTCTTCGGCTCGGGTCATGGTCTCAGGGTCCTGGGATTGAGCCCCGCTTCGGGGTCTCTGCTCAGCGGGGAGCCTGCTTCCCCCTCTCTCTCTGCCTGCCTCTCTGCCTACTTGTGATCTCTCTCTCTCTGTCAGATAAATAAATAAAATCTTTAAAAAAAAAAAAAAAAAGAAAACCTAAAAATGCTACTGTGGTTCATATAGAAGACTTAAAGGAATAGAAAAGAACACTGTATTCTTGGATTTGAAGACGCAAGCTCTTAACTATGTCAATTCTAAAAGTTTATCTATGAACTTAATGGCATTCTAAAATAAAAAAAACTAAAAGAATTAAAAAATACTCCAGCAGTCACTCTGTTGTCAAGTATTAGTATAAATTATTTTGTAGATGAGTAAGATGAAGTTGAGAGAAATCAGTAACCTCTCTAAGGTCACGAAGCTAGGAAGTGATGGAAGCAAGGGTTCACAACAAGGTGAGTTTGAGGGCTCAGACCTAAGAATAATATTTAGTAAGCACTTATCTCATTAAGCATTACTATTCCAAGCAAAGTACTGTATGTTTTTTCAATTAGGATAACATCTAAATATATTTAGAAAATAAAGACTATATGAGACTTTTCTAGAGAGGTTCTAGAGATAGTGCATGCTGTGTTTATAGATTTATAGGTCTTTTATAATTCGCTCTGCCCAGTTTCACTTTTCTTGTACACATAAGCAGTTGTTCCAGCACCTTTTATTGATTAGTCCATCCTTCTCCTATGATCTGCTCTTTATATGTTGGATTTCATATACTTGGATTTTTGGGGGCCATCTATTCTGTTCCATTAGTCTTTTTGCCTATTCCTGTGTCAGTTCTATTCTGTCTTCATTTTATAAATGGTTAGGGTAAGGCTTGCTGCTGTGTTCATTCAATAAAAATATCATTGAACAAATATTTGTGGCCAGTACTATGTACTAGGAACTGTATAAGTTCTGGCAAAACAGCACTGAACAAAACAATTCTCATGGAGCTTACACTTGTAAAGAATTTCTTGGGTATTTTTCCTGTTCATAAATTTTGCAACCATCAGGTTTTTCTGGTTCTGTCAAGGTCAGTGACAAATCCAATAGCTTTTTAATTTTATTTTTATTTATTTTAGAGATAGAGAGTAGGGGAAGGAGAGGGATAAGCAGACTCTGCGCTGAGTGCAGAGCCTAATGTGGGGCTGGATCCCACGACCCTGAGGTCACGACCTGAGCTGAAACCAAGAGTCAGACACTCAGCCAGCTGAGGCACCCAGGTGCCCCAGCTTTTTTATTTTAAATTGTATCATAAAAAGGAAAATTGACCTTTTTGATAATTCTGTCCATGAACATAGAATGCTTTTCAAGTCATATGTATCTCCCCCTGTCTTTGGCCTTTATTTAAAGCTTTATAGTTTCTTTCCATAAAGGTCTAGAATATATTTTGTTAGATTTATTCTTAGTTATCATATGCTTGCTGTTGCTACTGTAAATAGTATCGTCTGTTTGACTTAAGTTTTATAATGGCTTGTATGCAGAAATGGCCTTTTTTGGGAAGGAGGTCTGGGGGTTATGTAGATTTTCGTATCTGAACACGTTACAGAACTCTGTTTCCAGTAATTAATCTGTATATTCTGTAGGATTTTCTGTATTAATAAATACATCATCAAATAATTTGTTTTCAACTCTTTTACTTACTGTGTTGGTTAGGACTTCCAAATTTAATGTTGAATAAATATGGTAATGGTGGACATTCTTTTTTGTTCTTGATTTTAGAGTTTCACTGTTAAAAAAAAATTATTTCTGCAGGTTTTTAGTTCCCTTCTAGTCCCACTTGCTATGAATTTTTAAGCTGTAACATTCTCTAGTGCTTTTCCTGTTATCTCTTATGGTCATGTTATTTTTCCTTTAATCTGCTCATACGGTGAATTTATATGTATAACTTTTCAAAACAAAGTCCATGTATCCTTGCATTCCTGGATTTCTGAAATACATTGGTCATAGTGTATATTCTTGTTTATATACTCTTTGGATTCTGTTTGCTAATATTTTATTTATGGGCTTTTGGTTTTTTTGCATCTATATTTTAGTGAAGTTGGCCTATAATTTTCATTTTCCCTAATGTCCTTGTCTGATTTTGATACCTAGGTTATACAGGCCTCATGAGTTGGGGAGTGTTTCCTCCTTTCCTGTTCTCTGAAAGAATCTGTGTGATACTGGAATTACCTGCTCCCTGAAAGCTTGGCAGAACTGGCTCTTACCCCTTCTGGACCTGATAGTATATGTGTAGCAAGGTTCTTTTGTTTCCTAGTTTTTTTCTCTGGTCCTGGAACTATTCAGGCATTCTAATTATGCTGTCCCCAAACACGGGTGAACTTAAATAAGAGTAGGGAGGGGTTATTGATAAGAAAACATAGGAAAGGCAGAACTTTAGGAATGAGTCAGAATTTCAACTGGAGACTACACTTAGGGCCAGAAACAAGTTGGGGGTGGGTGGATGGGAAAGAAGTTAAATCTGAGATTTTGCTCGTCAAGAAGACTCCCTCCAACCAGGCTGATGTGGGCATTGGTGAGCTAACGTGGTCTTAGGAAGTTGACAGCACCCCCAACTCTCCCTACGCCCACTTATGCCTGAGTGATCAAGCAAATGTGCACTAACAGAACACAAGACATGGCAGAAGTAAGAAACAGAATTCGGTACCACCCCTGCCCCGTGCGGGGACTTGAGAGATTTTGGCAGTTTTTGATCATTCTTCACAATGTAAGTGTGAAGAATAACGGACTTCAGTGCCATCCTTGTAGAGTTCCCTACCCCATTCCACTACCTTTCCATGAAGGAAAGTGTATTGAGACAATACGAAATTTGCTCCCAGTTAGTCATACTAGTGGTTGAGGAGAGAGGTGGTATGGACAGTCCCCAGAGGTATAAAAGTATTGACCTGCATTTAGTTCTTTTCAATCAGTTTCTCTTTTTATCGTTCTGTTACTATGAAGATTAACTCATATTTTCACCGTTTTCCCATATTTTATATCCTTATAGGGTCTTGAAAAATAAATTTTGAAGTAAATTTAAATTATTTAATATTTTTACTTTTACCAATCCATGCTATTTTATACAAGCAGTATATTTAGTGGCTTTCAGAAAAATTCCTTTTCTCTGTTTTCATCTTCCACTATTCTTAGAATAGCTAATGTTTTTTACATGGGTTTTTCCGAAAGCAACAAAAAATTGATTAAGGCAAATCTCTGGGCCAACCTGAAGTTGAACTTTGGAGACTAAGTATTAATGAGTTTTTACAGAAAAAAATTTTCCTTTGCTTTTGTTTATAGATTGAAATTAGCGACATGAGTAATTCAGTGAGAGTTGCTTAATGAAGTCCATTTAAAAATTTTGACTTAATTTCCAGTCTTAGTGTCCACTGACCTGACTTTAAGTAGAGAGCATGTGACTCTAGACAAGCATGCAGTCATTCTAGGTATATTGCTGCTTAAGAAAACGACTTTACAAAATGTGTTAGAACATGGGAAAAAAAGATCTTGCTCTCTTGTGGTTTTACAGGGTGCCAGAGGTTTGGTTGCTTGTATGTTTCACTCAATTGCTTTCTGTTCAATGAGTAGGATCACCACCATGCCTTACAACTTTGCAGACTCACTGCAGAGGAAATAGCAAGAGGTAAAATGACCTCAAATGAATGTGGCTTTTTTGTGGGATGGAGTGAGTAGATAGTGCTACAACTAAATAAACGAATTATGCAGGAAGACCTTCACTCAACTCATCTATATATTCTTTTTGCACTATGACTCTCCTGCCCCCATCATTCCTTGTTTTTTAAACATTTGTACAGTGATTAGTTGTAAATATTTAACATGATTACAGTTGAGTTGTTTAGTATTTTTATAATCTTATTATCATTTCTCTAGTAAGCTCTTTCTTTTCCTCTTTTGGGCTGACAGCTTCCTTATTGTGAGTGCCTTAAGGTAAGAGATCTTAGACTCAGTGTTGGTTCATCTTGTCACGTCAGATTCTCTTTATCCTGCAGGTTCCTATTTTCATTACACAATCATTTTGTATTTGGAAAAATAAAACTGGTATTCATATCTCTCTACCATAAGTCTTGGGTAGCATCATGACCTTTTATCAATTCAGTATTAGGTGTGAGAGATTTTGATAACAGTTTAAAGGGGAAGGAGAAATCATTATGTATATGTATGGTAAACTTGCAGTTATCTCTGCTCTTAGAAGGCAGAAGGGAATCTGGGTAGTTTTGTATCTGTGTTTATTGCAATGCCCATCATACTCAAATCCCTCGGCAACAGTTCTTTGCCTACTGGCCAGCTTATTACCAGTGTCAGGATTGACTGAGATGTATGGGGACGATTTGAGGTCTGGACCTTTAACTCCATAAATACAGAGAAAATAGAGGCGATACATTTACTTTGTTTTCTGAACGTAGCTCTCAGTGTAATGTAGTGGTTTTGGGCACAGAATCGAGCCAGACTGCTTGGAATCAGTCTCCACCACTTACTGCCTGTGGCTTTGGGCAAGTTACTTAATCTCTTCTGTCTCCTTTTCCTCACCTGTAAGATGGAGATGAATAACAAGAGTACTTACCTACTTCATGGACTTGTTGTAAGGTTTCAGTAACTAATGTATGTAAAGTACTTAGTGCCTGGCACATGGTAAATATAAATTCTGTAGAGGTATTGTTGCCAAGTCAAATACATGTGACTCAACATGTACCTGATGTACGTGTCCCTGAAGGAGTTCGGAGTGTAAAACTTAATTTTTCTGCAAGTCTGATTTATAGTTAAATTTGAATAGCCTCAGAAGTGGGGACTGAAAGAATCAATAAGGTATCTGTGTTTGGGTTATCTTTACTGTACACTGTCTGCCTTGCTCAGGAAATGTTTCTTTTGTCTTAGCTGTTCCACGGCCAGACTGTGTCAGGCTCTTTTGCAGTGACACAGCAGGAAAACTCGTCCTGGGAGACTGGTTGAGCGCCCCCCCGCCCCCCGCCGCTAGGTACATGAGTCCTGCTGTGAAACAAGGGTTTTGTTCTCTTTTAAGAGCACCTGACTGAACAGGTGCCATCTCATCCCTGGGCACTCTAGTGTTACAAGAAGTGAATGTTCAAAATAGGATTTATTCGGATAGTGATTCATTCATTCAACAAATATTTCTCCAGGGTTTATGTGCATAGCCTTAAAGAGTTTGCAAAGACAGGGTTTTCCTGTCCTAAAGTAGAGTGTCAGTCCTAATGGAAGGGAAGAACATGAAAATGATTGTTTTGTTCTGCCTACTATCTCTGAAAATGACCTGGTTTTCTTTTAGAAATGTAGTTTATGATTGCTCTCTTCGTACACTTAAAAGCTTTGCTATGATTTGTTTCGTAGAGTCAGGTTAAGAGGAGAAACTGGTAAGTTCTCTCATCTGTAACTTTCTTGCTGATAAAACAACTACATTTCTAAGAAGTAAGGAAATTACCTGTGAATTTTGTTTCCCAAATAATTTAGTGAAATGTCAAAATGAATCTATTCATGTTGGCTTTAAAACTTTTTATTAATAAAGATACTCTGCATCTTTAACAGGTCTGTCTTGCATTTTGTAACTAAATTTGTTCTTTGCAAGATGTATACATTTTGAATTGTATTTTCCCATTGACTTAGAGAATTATGGGCCGCGGCCCTGCTCATGCCGACCCCCGCACCCCTACCCCTGTGAAGATGGCGATGTCAAGTGGCAGCAGCTCCACATCTGTGCTTCCACAGTACCTGAGACTAAACTCATGGCAGCATTCCTCACTCAGACATTGTGCTATCTTAGCCATTCTGCGGCGTTAACAAATTCTTATTTTAATACCTTCGTAATTAGGATGCATCTTCCAACTGATGGACTCCTAGAGTCAACAGAAGGTGGTATTTGTTTCTTGTCTCCTCTTTGACAGTGAGTAGACGCCTTGAGGGCAAGGACTGTTACTCATTTGTGTCATCTCCAATGTGCGATTTGCATTTTGAACCCAACTTTTGCTGAACTGCAAAAGTTTTTAGGATCGTCTCAGTAAGTGTTAATGTTAATTGAAATGAGAGTTTCTTCAGGACACTTTTGCAGGAGGAGGCATTTAAGAGGAGTGCCCGGTAAATACTGATAAGTAGTTAAATGTGACTTCAATTTCCCCTCCTTTGTACCCAATCAGTCTTTCTCTTGTGGTTCTCGTGTTCATACTGATGCATACCTCAGTGACAAAGTATTATGTACACTTTACCAGAATTAGTTGCTTTTAGCAGATGCCAGTGAATTGAAAGAGTGAGCATGTTAGGTTTTTATTGTGCTCTGCTATTATTTTGTGAGCATCCTTTGGATATTGCACTGTGCGGTAGTCACTTTTCATTATGTAAATGAGGAAATGGAGAGTTGGTGTATTTAAGAGTTGGTGTGTTTAGGAAATGGAGAGTTGGTGTTTAGTCCATGGTGATGGAAGAAAGGCCAGACTTCCTGCACAAGCCTCTGTTTTAGAAGCATCTTCTTCTGAATTACTATTTTTTTTGTTATTTTATTGGTTTAAAATTGTCTTATTTATAAATAGCTCTGTGATTATGAGACTTAGGGTTTTCACACCCTTATCACAATAAATCAGATGTTTGCTTGAAAGGTAGAGTTGGTCTAGATGCCCTTTATCTTGCCCCCAAGTACTTGAATTATCAGTCTTGCAAAATCCGGATGGAATCTTAGTGCTAGAAGAAACTGCTTAGTGAGTGGCTCTGGTTGTTTTCCATAAGTTAAGTAAGCTTTTACATGTGGGTGATTAGAAAAGGCTTATCTGGACTATAATTAGTATTTTTCTGGAAATGACTGCCGTGTACATTTTAAAAATAGACTTTATTTAAGAAAAATTTTAGATTTATGGAAAAATTGAGAAGATAAAACAAAGTTCCATGGGGCTCCTGGGTGACTCAGTCAGTTAAGCACCTGCCTTCGGCTCAGGTCATGATCCCAGGGTCTTGGGATCGAGGTTTGCTTCTCTCTCTCCCTCTACCTTTCCCCTCTGGCTTTTGCTCACGCTGGTGCGTGCTGTCTCTCAAAAATAAATAAAAAATAAAAGTTTCCATATGCCCAGCATCAAGTTTCCCTGTTATTAACCTCTGATATTTTATGGTACATTTGTTATAATTAATGAACCAATATTGATACTTTATTATTAGCTAAAGTTCATGCTTTATTCAGGTTTCCATGGTTTTTACCTAATATTGATTTTCTGTTTTGGGATTCCATCTGGATACCACATTCCATTTAGTTGTCATGTTTCCTTAGGCTCCTCTTTGCTGACTTCCTTTGTTTTTGGTGGCCCTGACTGTTTTGAGGAGAATTTATGAAGTATTTTGTAGAATGTCCCTCTATTGGAATTTGATGCTTTTCTTATGACTATAGACTGGAGGTACAGGTTTTTGGGAGGAAGACACAGAGGTAAAGTGCCATGCTCATCACATCACATCACATCAAGGGTGTACATTGTCAACACAATTCTTACTGTTGATGTTGACCATGGTCACCTGGCTGAGGTGGTGTGTACGGTTTCTCTAATATAAAGCTCCTACCCCCCTTTCCTGCCATGTTCCATATTGTATTTTTAGAAGGAAGTCATTGTCTGCAGCCCACGTGGAAGGAGCGGGGATGCTGTGTAATTTTGAGTAAACATATCTAAATGGCAGAACAGTTTAAAAATGTACCTAGAGTTAGTGAAGTTTTTGTTTTGAACAAAAACATCACTGCTTAACCTGCATTTCAGAGATTTGGTTTTGTAAAAATTTTCATTATCGGTGTTTTAATCTTCACTGTTGTGTGGCAGCTGTTAGATGTTCCTCTTTGCCTGCTTTTTGTGCCATCTATTTGATTACTTAGTTTTGAAAAAATAAAATGAAAGTGAAATGTGGGAGATTATTCAAAAACTCTTGAATAAAATTTGTTAGTATTTTGATCGTTGTCTATTGCTTTTTCTTCCTTAAAAATATTATTTCTAAAATTGAGAGCTTGCTTGATATGTAAATTATGATTAGAGACCAGAACAGTTTAGGACCCAAAATGATCAAGGGAAAGCACCTTGTTGGAAACCCCCATGACAATAGCCTCTCCTTGTAGTTCCCATTTGTGTGTTTCAATTACAAGGCTTATGTTAAAATTAGATCAGAATTTCCATTGTAGACTCTCAATTTCAGAGTTGTGTAACTGCCATATAAACTTGATTGTAAACAAAGGCCTGTAGTGATGGACCTTATTTGAAGAATTAAGGTGAGAAATTGTGAGGAATAATTTTGATTCTAAAGGTGAGTATAAAATTTTTTTTCTTACAGTTTCCCAAATTTTCTACAATGGGGACATATTATTTTATAATTAAAAACCTAACTAAAAATAATACAATTAATTTGTTATAGTCTTGAGACTATTATTATATGCAATTATATATGATGTATTCTTTTTGGTAATTTTGATAATTTTTTTGACTACTTTCCCCAAACTTTAGAAACTTAGAACCATTAAAATCCATTTACGTTCTTTGACTTTTTTAGTTTTTTTTTGACTAACTGAATCTTTCTAGTTCAGAGAACGAAAACTGTTACTTCGTGTGTCTATGTATATCTCTTTGTAATAAATTGTAATGCTGGTACTGTGAAGACAGCTCAGTTTTTGAGTCCTAATAGTTTGTGAATAGAAAAAAAAATCTGCTTTGTCCTCCATTTTTCTTGGGCTTATAAACTACATACAAAAAATTATTTGCAAGAAGGGGGAGTTCAAATTTTATATATGAATGTATTAGATTCCTAGGTCTGCTATAACAAATTACCACAAATATTGTGGCTTTAAACAACAGAAATGTATTCTCTCACAGTTCTGGGGGCCAAAACCTGAAGTCAGGTTGTTGACAGAGTTGGTTTCTTCCGGAGGCTCTGAGGGAGAATCCCCTTCCATGCCTCTCTCCCAGCTTCTGGTGATTGTTGGTAGCCCTTGGCGTTCCTTGGCTGTGGACACATCGCTCTGATCTCTGTCTTTGCCTTCATGTGGCCTTGCGCTCTGGGTCTTGTCTGTGTTTGTGTGTCTCAAATCTTTCACTCTTTTTTCTTATGAAGATACAACCATTTGATTTAAGTCCAGGATGATCTCATCTGGAGATCCTTAACTTAATTGTCTCTGCAAAGACCCTACTTCCAAATAAGGTCACATCACAACTACCAGGATGTTAGGAGTTAGGCATCTTTTTGGGTGCCACAATTCAACCCACGACAGTGAGTAAAACTTTTCTTGAATTCGCTAATGAGCACAGTAAAGGTATTTTTACTGAAGGAAAGAATAGTATTTGACCTATGTACATACGAATGTGATTCAAAATTTAGTTGCATGTTTATTTTCTCTTCGTGTGGTTTGCAATTGATGTGGCATTCTTGTACTGTGAAATTAGGCTGTGCGCATGTAGACAAGCTATAATTTGGGACTTTAAATGGTGTGAGCAAAGTCTTAAATTCTATGAACACATGCCATTTAGCTCTTGACTTTTAAAATCTACATATTTGGGTATTTTTGTAAGATGAATGTTTATATGCTTCCTTTTGATATGAACCATGTTTATCTCCACTTAAAGGAGTTTAAATTTATCGAGTGATCTAGTCTGATTTGAAGGAGAGATTTCATAGAAAGAATTGCTGGGTGGATAAATGAGGTTAAACAATCAGAAGAAGGGTAGTCCTTGGTGTGAATAGACAGAGCCCTTTTCTGAAAAGTGCTGGCCCATCCTTCTGGCATGTGGTTTGGAGAGAAGCTCTGGGGAGAGCATTCTCCTCCCACCTTAAGATGAAAGCCATGAGAAATTTAGTTCTTATTATTAGGATAAGAGGTTCAGTAAGGCTTCCCCTCTCATCCCCCCCCCCCACAAGTTCAGTTGTGCTGTAGACCCATGGCTACAATATTTGGTAATGTAATTTTTAAAAACAAGCCCCTTCTTCCATCCATTCTCTATCCACATGAGTCTGTTTTGTGTTGTACTTATTTCAAAAATTGTCATCTTGGGGCATCCTGGGTGGCTCAGTTGGTTGAGCGTCCGACTCTCTGTTTCAGGTCATGATCTCAGGATTGTGAGTTCAAGCCTGCTTGAGATTCTCTCTCTCCCTCTGCCTCTCACCTCCCTCTCTCTCTCAAAAAATAAACTGTCATCTTTATTCTGCTTGCTTCTGTATTGTCTCTGCTACTAAGTTGTAAGCTCCAGGAGCACATCAGTTTTATTCTCACTCAGGACTGTACCCCAGTTCTACGGAGTAAATACTCAGCACATGGTTGTTGAATGAATGATCTTAATATACCATGGGTACTCTTCGGATCCTTATTACAATGTTAATATTCTTCATTTGTATCTATGTTTCTATGAAACGATAAAGCACATTTAAAAATGTATTGCTGAAATAACTTCCAAGTATAACTGACCTACATTTTCCTAAATATGTTTAAATTGCTTTTACTTTTTTCCCTCCTTGAATCAGTAGAAATCTTTTGCCGCAACATCTTAAAGGGGATCGTAAGCAAAGTGTACTTACACCCTGCTTTGATTGCCACTGTGGGGTGGTTCTTGGCTAATCCCAGTGAAAGGGAGTATCAGAAAGAAGACTTCTATCCATTGCATAGCAAGACTGGGAAAGGAAGGCAATAGCCAGTTTAGAATAAGATCAGAGCATCAAACTCTGCAGTGCTTTTTATTTTATTTAGAATAAAATCCAAGTCTTTAACCATGGCCTAAAGGCTTTGACTGCCTCTGTTAACTTTCTGAACTCATGTACTATTTTCCTGTCATTCGTTCTGTTGTAGCCATGCTGGCCTCCTTGCTATTCCTCAGACATGTTACCCACACTCTCACCTTACTACCTTTAACGTAGTGTTCTCTCTGCCTGCGGTGGTCTTCCCCCACATAGCAGCATCTCTGACTCCTTCCATTGATCTAGGATTTTATTCTGAAATGTCACATTGCCACCAAAGCCCTCTCTGGCTCTTTTAGGCAATATCACATTCGCCTTGCTAGTTCCTGCTGCTGTCAGCCCCCTTTATTTACCTTTAGAGTTCACATGACCTTTCCTATATCTGTTTTCCTTATTTATATGTTGATGGTCAACCCTGCATAAAACTGCCAGCCCCGTGAGAGCTGAGATTCCATCCTCTGCTCTTGACGCATCATAGTTGCTTGGTTAGCATTTGTAGATTGAGTGGGTTAGTGAATGAGCCTAAGGAAGGTTCATGTGGAAAAAAAAATTTTTTTTTAAAGATTTTATTTATCTGTTTGACACAAAGAGAGAGTGCGCACAAGCAGGAGTGGCAGGGAGAGGGAGAAGCAGGCTTCCTGCCGAGCAGGGAGCCAGACGACGTGGGGCTCGAACCCAGCACTCTGGGACCATGACCTGAGCCCAAGGTGGATGATTAACTGACTGAGCCACCCAGGTGCCCCTCATGTGGAAGTTTTAAAAGTTTAGTAGAATGTGGACTGTGAAAATCACCAGCCCCCTTTACTTCCAGTTTTGCTCCAACAGACCATTCATTCTCTGTTCTATGAGATGAGAAATGAAGATGGGTTTTAGGATATTTGTAGGTGGCAGTGGATAGAAGGGAAAGGAAATGAAAAAGGAAATAACCAGCCAGGCCCTGGGGAGCAAAAGTTACAGCTAGACGCAAGTTGGTCAGCTACCTGCTTTATGGGGCAGCCTTTTGTTTCTGAGTTTCGAAAGGAAGAAAACCAATTCTTATTGATTGATTGATTGATTAAAAAATATTTATTTATTTGAGAGAGAGTGAGAAGGTGAGAGCACAAGCAGGGGGAGAAGCAGAGGGAAAGGGAGAAGCTGGCTTCTTGCTGAGCAGGGAGCCCGATGTGGGGCTCGATCCCAGGACTCTGGGAGAATGACCTAAGCCAAAGGCAGACGCTTAACTGACTGAGCCACCCAGGCACCCCAAGAGAATCAAATTTTAAATTCCTGTTTTGGGCTAAGCTGTGTACTGGGTACTTGACTGTGTCATTTAATCTTTTTTTAAGTGTTATTTAATCTCCACAATAGCACCCCCCCTTTTTAAAAAAAGATTTTATTTATTTATTTGACAGAGAGATCACAAGTAGGCAGAGAGGCAGGCGAGGGGGGGGGGGCGGGGGCGGGGAAGCAGGCTCCCTGCTGAGCAGAGAGCCTGATGTGGGGCTCTATCCCAGGACCCTGAGATCATGACCTGAGCTGAAGGCAGAGGCTTTAACCCACTGAGCCACCCAGGCGCCCCTCCACAATAGCCCTTTCAAATGAGAATCACTATGGCCATCTGATATAGGTCAGGAAATTGAGATTTCAGATTTACTTAAGAGATTTAGATAACCTTCCCAAGTTCACATATCAGTTAAGTGGGATAGCCAGGCCTGATAGATTCCAAAATCCATATTCTTTCTTATACTTAGTTTATAATACCTGAAGGGGGATTCTATATATATTCTATTATTATATATATATATATATAAATTTACATTTCACATAGTAGTGTAAAAACCACAGAAAATATTTGGTTGTCTGATTTGACTCCTTGTAACAAACTTGTGAAAGTAGCTATAATCTCAGCTTCCCAGGTAGTAGTACTTAGTGATGTGATTTGCTGCAAATTTATAGCTAGAAACTAGTGGTAGCTAGGGCTGTAAGCCCTGGTTTAAACTCTGATATTCTTTCTGTTATACCACACATAAAATAAAGGAATTCTTGAAAGCACCTACAACTTCTGTTTGACACAGTGTAGGAGCTAAATATGTCCTAATAAAATTAGAAAGCTGGAGTCTTTTAAAAGATCAGACAGAGCAAATTCCTCATGTACCCTAAGAGCCAAGAAAGAGGTTGACTCCTCCAGGGACACTCATCTGGCTGTTGCAGAGCTGGGACTAGACTCCAAGCCTCTTTACACTCCCATGCTCTGCTTTTATTACTAAAGAGTTTGTGTTTAGTCCATCTAGGTATTTCCCCTTGATTCACATGTTTCAGATTTCAAAACCAACAAAAAAATTTCCCTCCCGCTCCTGTCTCACAACTTCCAGGTTGGGTTCTTCCCATAGGGAATGATATCTTCCAGAGACACTTTATGCACAATAAAGCAAATAGGTAAACTGTGTTTGTTTAACAACATATCTTGCAGATTCCTCTATATTATTAGTACATGAAGTCATTCTTTTCTTTAATAGCTGCATGCATATCGAATGAGTGCTTCATAATTTAAGCAGTCATTTACTGAAGGACATTTAAGTTGTTTCCAGTCTTTTAGATTACAAAAATTCATTAAAAAAAAATAAATGAGCTTGCACATGTCATTTCTTATATGTACAGATGTATCAGTAGGATATATTTCTAGAAGGGAAATTGCTAGATCAAAGAGTGTATGTTTTTTATATTGGCATCCATAGACCTTTATTTCGAATGTAGAAATGGAGTGTTTTCATTTTGAATGAAAGAACTTTTAATTGCTTTTTCTATTTGGCAATAGCAGTTTATAATTTAAAAAATAAGTTACCTTATGAGTGACAGGATTTATTTTTTAAACTGGTGCATGTTGTATGCTTTGATGTTAATATGCCAGATTAAAGAAAGTGTAATGGAAGCAGTATTGCTTGGAGTCCGACCTGAATTTGGATCCGTGTTCTACCAGTCTGCTGACTTTGTGACTTTTGGCAGGTCGTGTAACCGCCGAACCTCAGTGATCTCATCCGGAGCAACAATACCGGCCTTACAGAATTGTTGTCTAGAGCTACTGTATTTCATTAATTCTAAGACACAGTTTTCCTCTACATTCTAGTATCTTTGACATTGAGAGGCTCATAATCAAAGAAATGCTGTAGTTGTTTTGTTTTTTTTTTTCTCCCTTTCTTGGCACATGAGATAATGTTGGTCTTAAAATCAATGGGGTCTTACTAGATTTGATGAAGTAGGGTGATGCCACAAACTGGCACAGGTGAACTGTGCTAGGGCATGGTACAGGCAGAGGAAGTTCAGTGTGATGAGGGAAGTTCAGGCTTGGGGTGGGCTGGTTGGGTGTTAGTGGAGTGGGTATGGCAATGGAAGTTTTGTTCTAGGCAGAAGCCAGCACAGCAGAACTATCACAAAGTAAAAGGATAGTGTAGTTGGTTGATGGAGTACAGGGGCAGATATTACCCACAAATCTGAGTATATGGAAGTTAGAATTATGGCAGATTGTTGGCGGGTAACAGGACTTTGGCCCAGGGTAGAGGTTAAGGAACCATGTGCTAATTCATAGCAGGAAGACTTTGAAGTAAAAGGGCTATGGGAAAAAATTTTGCAAATCATGCATATGTATACATCTAATATATATATATATATATGTATATATATATTTGTTTATTTGTTTGTTTGTCAGTCAGAGAGCACGCACGCATGCACGAAGGGGAAGCAGCAGCCAGAGGGAGAAGCAGGCTCCCCGCTGAGCAAGGAGCCTTATGCAGGATGCGATCCCAGAAACCTGGGATCATGACCAGAGCCGAAGGTAGATGCTTAACTGACTGAGCCACCTAGGTGTCCCCGTATCTAGAATATTTAAAGAAGTCTTAAAATGAACAGTGAAAAGACAACCGAATTTAAAAGGGGGCAAAGATTTGAACAGACATTTCTCCCAAGAAAGTCTACAAATGGCCAGTAAGTATGTGAAAAGATACTCAACATCCCATTACGGAAATATCAGTCAAAACTGCGAGGGGCACCTGGGTGGCTCAGTTGGTAGAGCATATGAATCCTGATCTCAGGGTTATAAATTTGAGCCTCACATTCGGTGTAGAGATGATAGAAAAGATTCTTTAAAAAAAATGTAAGGAAATATTACTGTACATCCACTAGGATAACTAGAATAAAAAAGACACATATTCTGCAACAAGCATTGGTGAAGCTACTGAGAAGTTAGAACCCACAAACACTGTTGATGGGAATGTAAAATGGCAGAGCCACTTCGGAAGAGAGTTTAGCAGTTAACGGTGTGACCCAGCAATTCCAGTACTAGAAATGTACCCGAGAAAAGTGAAAACATAAGTTCACCCAAAAGATTGTACATGAATGTTCATGGCAGCATCATTTATAATAGCCAAAATGTAAAAACAACTCCAATGTCCATTACCTGATGGCGGTAAATATAGCATGATCTATCTATATGATGGTGTACCGTAGCAAAGGAATGAGAAATGAAGTACTGATGTGTGCTGTGATATGGATGGATGTTGAAAACATGCTAATAAGTAAAAGAAGCCAGACACAAAAGACCAGATATTACGTGATTGGATTTATATGAAGTGTCCTGAGCAGGCATGTTGATGGAGACAGAAAGTAGATTGTTGGTTTAGTAGCCCTAGGGTTGGGAGAGGATGGGGAGAAGGGGAAATGCCTGCTGAGGGGTGTGGGATTCCTTTTGGGGTTGGTGAAAATGTTCTGAATTAGATCGTGATGACTGTTGCACAACCTTGCGAATTACTAGAAACTGTTCAGTGTACTTTAAATGAGTGAATTTTCTGGTATGTGAATTATATTCTGGTAATGCTCTTAAAAACAGAAAGTGGCCCTAGTTCTAGGAATGGGCTGGATTACTTACTTCAGATTATCTGTATAAGAAAAGAGTTAACAGTAGAAGCAGTAAATTATAAGAGCTGGAACACATGTTGATTGGGAAAGTCCTGAGAAGAGGGAGGAGAGATGGTGATGTCTGGGTTGGGAATAAAACAGTAGCAGTTATCAGCATCGTTACTGCCCTGCCAAGGTCAGATGAGTAAGAGCTAACAATGCTGAGACTCTGAATGTGGATCTTGTAATGGTTGAAAATGCTTCCTGCCTAAAGTCCGTATTGGTCCTGAGATCTTTGTGGTGGGGACCCCCATTAGGGGAGGACCCTGATAGGGAGAGGAAAGGATACAGAGATAGGACCCAGGTGAGGCCTGAACAGTTGCATACCCCAGAGGTCAAGGACTGTCTTCTTCATCGGAAATGTGCCACAGAGGTCAGTGTTATGTTGTAGGCAGCTTTGGTCCACGTAAGGATGGAGGTAAGGAAAGCTAACTTAAGTTAATAGCTATCAGGATGGAAAGGATGAGGTGGATCTGGAAATTCCCTAGGAGAAAAGGTTCAGTCAAAGCAAGAGCCGAAAGCAATAAAGACCTGGTGTGTTGAAAGGAATGTCATGGGATTTACTCAGATTTCCCATGGGGATAGTATAAGCTATTTATTAATGTCTACATATCATTCACAGGCTTATATGGCCCTCTGTTATTCTGTCCGTGCCAATTGTCACTGTGCTTTAAAAAAAATTAAGTCTTATCCTTATCCTTATCCTTAAAACTTCATTTAGGCTTTGTATATTATCTTTCAGAATAAGATTGCAATTACTGGAGGATGAGAGCAAATGAATATTAAGTTCAAACAAGGAAAATAAGCTTTATTTGCTGCATGATAGAGGCCACTGGCTTACTGTTGCCAACTGGTTTCTAAATACTCCAGCATGTCTGAGGGAGGGGTGTGTAGTTGTGTAGGCAGCACCTGAGTTAGGCTTGTCATACCCACCAATGGTCTGCATGTATGAGCAGTGGCTGTCACCAAGGCAGGGCCCTCAGTTCCTTTTATCAAAATCACTTTACTGGTACTGTCAACTAAACATTTTTGTCCACCCAATAGGTTAGTTTTACAAGTTGTGATAGGGTTGGTGGAGGGAAGTGAAAGAAGAAAGAGGAAAACCTTTTATCTTCCCTTCTTTCCTTTTGAGCCTTGGGTTTGGAAGGATAAAAGGTTTGAACAGTAAGCTGACACTCCCTTTGGGGAGCTGACATCATGAAATAGCGGTTTTACCCCGCTGAATAATTTTCCTTTCACAGAGTTTGAAGCTTTGCTTTTTCTTTTTGTCCTGTGCCGAAAATGTTACTAAAGATTCGTTTTGGTTTAGAGTTTTGCTTTTTAAAAGAGCAAGCATCACTTGAAGGGTTGGGGTGAGTGCCTCCTGCAGCGTGCTCTAATTTGGACTGATCATTTTCCACCTAGTGGCTCTGGGTGAGCTCTAGCTCTCCTGAGGGGATTGTTAGGGTTAGTTTGAGAGTGGAAAGTGGAAGGAACAGTGGGCAGAGAGGTAAGTGGTTTTGTATCTAGAATGTTATCAGAGGGAAGCGAATGCTTGAATAAGAATGCGGTCGTGGAGAGTTACGGCAGGGTGGTGTAGCCGGGGTGTCTAAGGGGTGCCCCCAAAGACAGGCTTTCCCTTCTTCTTGGTGTAGCTTCCGCCTGGCTCTCTACACTGGGAAAGGAAAGGAAAGGAAATTCCCTTTCTGTCTCTTGGGCCAAATGCCTCTGCTACAGAGATTCGAATAGAACTCACGGTTAATATGGCTCAGGACCGTATTTCAATGGTAGCTTTTGTGGTCTGGCCTTACGGACCGAAACACGGATGAGAACAGTTTTTCCCTGGGAAAATGAGCACCGACTAACTGACGTAGAAACAAACTTCTGAAACAGAACCAGTTTATGAGTTGACTTTGTACTGTACCTTTCCTTGTTACATTCCAGGCCCATTGATTTGCAACCAGGTCCTTCACATGAGGTGTGAGTATCACCCCTGAGATTTCCCAGAAGTCACATGAAAGGCACACGGTGGCTTTGGACAATCTGAGACAATTAGCCACATTGACTGAAGGCTGAAGTTTTGTTAGAAAGAGACTAAAAGGATTACTGCACTTGCGGTAGCCTTTTATTCTGCGTTAGAGTCCTAGAGGATCCATTATGGGGATCTCCATAATTATACTTGTTAGATGAAACAAAATACTAATTTCAGTCAGGAAAAACTATGTCCTTGCCTGAAGGAATATCAGGCATATTGGAAACATTTGACATAACAATAAGGGAGGGTGTTGCAGGGAACAAAGGTTCTCTGTGACTTGACAGCTGCTGTTAAAAAGTGACACCAGGAAGAGCCTGACTCTGGCCCCAGCTGCCTGAAGTTGCTACAGCCTTCTCTAGTGTTACCAAAGGAATTTGCACTGCTCTTGTGTTAGCAGAGAGAGGCCACTGATGGATGGCTAACCAGGTCCTTATTGTGCTCTGGGAAGTCAATTTCTGACCTCTCAGTACAATCTGCTGAACTATTGGGTTTCCTAATGGCCAGTATTTTGAGGTTCTAACTATGTGCAAGGTACTTGCTTAACTCCAAAGAAGTTCTAAGAAGCACGAACTATGCCGTGGATATATCAAATCTAGTTGGAAATATGTAACAGGGCTTTAACTGGAACTGTAACCTATTTTAGTTTCTCTTGAAGCCCAGAGGCTGAGAATAAAGCAGTAGTGACCAAGTTATCCTCCTATTTCAAGGGCTTGCATGGAGGGTGGCCTTAAATTGGTTTTGCACATTTCACCCATACTTTATCTCCAGGAAGTAAAAGTGTGGAGAGCTAAGGGTTCAAAAACAAGGATGTTTTTGGAGAGAACTGTTAGTATGTGGTGTGTTCCGTATCTTTCCCCATCTCCACACACAGCTTCTGGAGAGGAGGATACTTCTCTTAAATCCCTTTCAGTGAAGCCAAATGATAGGAGAGGCTCTAGTAGAATCATTCTGAGAACTTGACATGTATCCCCTGGTATTTGGCAGAGCATAAGGAGTAGTTCCTGAATCTGTGGCTCCCTGGCAGAGCAGAAAGGAACAGGGCTATAGAGTTAGTAATCTGCATTTCAGAAGACAGCAGTATTTCCTTGAGCTTCTGGATGGAACCAGCTTAAAACCTTTTAAAGAGGGACACTGTGCGTGACGACCTAGAAGATGGTATGAACCAGGAGGAGGTGCCCATGGAAACCCTAAGGATCGAGGGTTAGAGGTGTAAATGGCCAGTTCTCATTCAAGTCCTGGGAATTGCACATGGAGGGTCTCATGTAGAGACTCCTCCAGGAAACCCACAGAAAGTTAGCATAGACATCAGATTTCATTGGTGTGGCCTTTTCAGTGCCCCTTACTTCTCCCCACTCCTTCAGCTCCAGCCTTAAAGAAGCCAGAGACAGCCTTGTTAGAAGTAGAAGAGATGCTGAACAAGATGAGGAAAGAGAGACAATGACTGGTATTGCCCCTAACCCCTGCCCCGCCCCGCCCCGCCCCACCCCACCCCACCCCACCCCAGCCCAGTTGCAGACTTTTCAGCTCTAGCTTTTTAATTTAGATGAGTATTGACTAACACACCGTACTAGACATCTTAATTATTGAAATCATAATGTCTTGGGGCTGACAGTGATTGAACGACTATTTATAATCAAAGAAGATTGGAAAAAATTAGGAGACTTGCATTAGACTTCATTCAGGAGCAAGGAAAACTTGTCCACAGTAGGGCTTTGAAGGAAAGTTTTATGCTTATATCCTGTTGAGTTTAGTTGAGTGCATCATTTATGCATTCACATATGCATATATATGAAAAGATGAGCAATTGTAAAAGGAAATTGTAAGTACCAATTAGAAGGTATTCATAAAGTTTGGTGTACAGATTTTCCAAATCACAACATAGAATATTTGAAGTTGGGAAAATCCAGACCTATCGTCTTTTTTTTTTTTGCATTATTTTATTTTTATTTTGTATTTTTTTTTTAAATTTCATGTTTTTCTTATTAACATATAATGTATTATTTGTTTCAGGGGTACAGATCTGTGATTCATCAGTCTTACACAATTCACATTGCTCACCATAGCACATACCCTCCCCAATGCCCACCACCCAGCTACCCCATCCCTCCCACCCCCCTCCACTCCAGGAACCCTCAGTTTGTTTCCAGAGATTAAGTGTCTCTTCAGACCTGTCGTCTTAGGGGTAAGAGGAATCCAGGCATATTGAGATTGTTTTCTGGTTGGAGTGTTGTAGGTCTTGCAAAGGAAGTAGGATACAGATTGCATTTTAGTAGCTCTGACTTGTAAGAGCCTGCTGTGTGTCATAGGTTGTGCTTCGTACTCCACCTGCTGTGTTTTTACTTTTCACAACAATCGTGCAAGCTTAGTATTATTTCTGTCTTTTTTTTGTTATTGTTGGAGAGGGAGAGAATCTTTAAAATATATTTTTAAATTTATTTTAGCGCGACAGAGCAGGGTGGGGAGAGGCAGAGGGAGAGAGTCTCAAGGAGACTCCACGCCAAATGCAGAGCCTGATGCAGGGCTCGCTGTCACGACCCTGAGATCGTGACCTGAGCTGAAATCAAGAGGCAGACGCCCAACTGCCTGAGCCACCCAGGCGCCCCTAGTATGATTTCCATCTTACCAATGAAACTGAGGTTCAGACAGGTTAAATGAGGTGCTCTAATTTGCCACAGGTAGTAAAAGTAGAGAGCTGTACTCTTGTCTGTCTGACTTACACCTCAGGCTCTTTCCACTCCACCCCGCTGCCTCCCTAGCGGCCCTGCACACTAGGACAGGGTGGGAGAATGAAGCTGCATGAGCTCAGCAGACACTCCTAGCTGGCCGAGAACGGCCGAGAACGGCCGAGAACCCGGCATCCATGGCGCTCACTGGCAACCGCAGCTCTTCCGTCCCTCTGGTCTGCTTCCTCGTGCCATCCCCCCCCCCCAACTTCTTTCTGGAAGGTTTCTTTTTTTCCCACGATCCTCAAGAGCCCCATCTAAAGTGGGCACTGGGACACACCCTCCTTAAATTATCCCTGTGCTTATCTTTTCTGTTGAGAAAATGGGCTTTAGAGATGTTAAATCAATTGATCCAAGGACTCAAACAGCTAGAAAGTAGAAATGACATCTGGGTTTGAATTTCAGGTTTCTCAGACTCTGGTGCCCATATACATCTTCTTTTCCTTGTGCTGCCTCCAGCAAAGACTTTTTAAGAAAATGAGCCCTTATGAAACTTCCTGTTTTAGTTTATTTTATCATGATTTAAAAAACATTATATAGGGGCGCCTGAGTGGCTCAGTTGGTTAAAGCCTCTGCCTTCGGCTCAGGTCATGATCTCAGGGTCCTGGGATCGAGGCCCGCGTAGGGCTCTCCGCTCAGCAGGGAGCCTGCTTCCCCCTCTCTCTCTGCCTGCCTCTCTGCCTACTTGTGATCTCTCTCTCTGTCAAATAAATAAATACAATCTTTAAAAAAAAACATTATATAAGTTTTGTGGATAGAATTAAGAATAGGAAACTGTTGACTTGAAATGGAGGGAAGCAGAGAACCACAGAATTCTATATCTAGAATATTTCATGATGTAGATTCTGTGTATAATGTGGGGAAAGAAGGTTGAGCCGAACAGGATGTTAAGAAAGTCTCCCTTTCCTTTCTGTACCCCATGTTTTTAGAGGACTCCTGAGACTCTCCTGAGAATGGCACTATGCTTAGAAATGCCCTTTCATTTGTTTACAACTCCCCAGTGGTACCTTAGATCTAGCCTCCCGTCCTTTTTATATGCAAGGGTAGTAAACTTAACCAGTGTGCTGGATTTACAGAGTTTTCACGAATCTCCGGTAAATTAGCCATCCCATTGTGTAGACTGGCACCGCTCTGTGGCAGTGCTCAGGAACTACACTTTCACCAGTAGCTGGGGGTCAGGAGAAAGTGGGCTTTCACTCCTGCCCCCCTAAAAGCAGAAGTGGCCTCAGCTCAGACCCTTTCCTCCTTTCCCCCCCTTTTTTCTTCCTTCAGGCAGCTTCTTTGAATGGGAAGATAGTGAGCTGGCAGTTCTCTTAGGCCAAGCAGAATTCCTCTTGTGCAATCTAGTGGCGTATAATCAGGAATACTGTTCCTGCCATCACAGCATAATGCTCTTGACATTATTAAGGGCTTCTGACAACCTTACCCAGACCAGATTTTATCAAGGGGAAATAGACTCCTGTCTGAATGGAGACAGCTTCCCTAATCCTAAACTTTTCTCCGTAACTCTTAACAATAAGGAGACTTACATGTCCATTTGCCCTTCGTACTACTTGGAAGGCATCCTGCCCTTTGAAAGTAGGCATTCGCTTTCTTTCTGGCCAGGGTCCTCCTCCATGCATCCTTTCCTGTGATACCAAGAAAGCACGGTACTTTCTCCCTGCCCCTTTCAGTGTGTTCTGTACTGCCTTCTGCTATGCAATACTGTGATTATTATTATTTTTTTTCTTGCTTTTTGCCATAGAATATCCTTTCTGGACAATGGTCGGCAACTTCTTTCAGTCTCAGGACAGAGACTGTTTTCTGGCAAATTGCTGGACTGTGTTTATAAGTGAATGTGCACATAGTTCCTGTACATGACTGCAGTTTTTAAGCCACCTAAATTTTATTGCCTTCTGAACTAGCATGGTATTGGCATTTTGTGCTGTTGCAGTTTCTTGGCCAATATATATCCACTCCCCATTCGCCTAACCTCCAGTCGCAGCACAGGATGTAGTGTAAAAAACAGTGGGGCTCTGTGAAAGTTGGGCCTTGTCCCCATCATGCTCCGTAAATACCTGTGAAACAAATGAATGAAACCAGGAGAGCAAGAGCAATTGGCTGAGGATTTCAAGTAGTGAAAAATAAGGCTGCTTATGATGAACAGTACAGATCAAACTAGAAGGCTTCTCATGCTGGGTAAAGAAAGCACTGAATCCTGTAAACAGCAGGAAACATTAAATTTATGTATCTTATAGAGGTCTAATTTGTATATATTACAAAAAATGCACACATCTTGTGTACAGCTTGATGAATTTTTACCTATGTGTGTATCTGTGTGTATCTGTACCTATGTGTGTATCTGCTCAGATTCCAGAAAAAATCTCTAAAACCCCGGATGAGGAGATTTTATCTTGATTCACAACATTTTGGATGCCAAGTGCCATAGTTGGTCTGTGGTATAACCAGGACTGGAATTATGACAGCTGTTCCCGGGATTAAGAAGTCTTTATACTTGAATAAAAACATTAACTCATACCATCTAATTGTGTGACAAAAATAATACAGCATGGTTAACGTTTATCAATCATCAGAATGTCTTGGCACTTTATAGGCACTACTTGAATTTATCTGCTCTAGGAGGGTTTGTTACTGTTCTATTTTACAGATGCTAAAGGTTAGAAAGGTAAAGTAACTTGTCTCAGGTTCTACGGCTAGAAAGTAGCAGAGTTAGTATCAAATCTTGGACTGTCCTTCACCAGAGACTGATTTCTCGTTGGTGATCTGCTGCCCTAAATATCTGGTACCTAGGTTTAACAAGTAACAGAGATGGTACGTCTTTGTGGTGGGAGCCGATGATTATATTTGTTCCCTGCACATGAAGAACGCTCTTTTTAAGGCACATTCTGATCTGTGGCTCGCAAGCATTATGAGAGAGAAGGGGGTCTTGCATTCTGTGTCAGTCCGGCCCTGGAGCGTTGTTATTTGGATTTTTATGAGGGAGGAAGATGCTTTCTGGCTCCCTAAAATCAATATATAGCAACAAAATGATGGTCCCTACAGACACAGTTTGAAAACAGGACACAATGAAGATGAAATATGGACCTAAATATCCAGAAATTCCAGCAATTAGTTTGTCTTAAAAATGTCAGTGGAATAAATGTGTGCAAAATGGCAAAATTCTTAATAACATTAAGATTATGTTGGGGCGCATGGGTGGCTCAGTTGTTAAGCTTCTGCCTTCGGCTCGGGTCATGATCCTGTGGTTCTGGGATCGAGCCCCGCATCAGGCTCCCTACTTAGTAGGGAGCCTGTTTCTCCCTCTGTCTGCTCCCCCTACTTGTGCTCTCTCTCTCTCACTGTCAAATAAATAAATAAAATCTTAAAAAAAAAAAAAAAAAACCCAACTCGATTTCAGCTCAGGCCATGATCTCAGGGTCGTGAGCTTGAGCCCCGAGTCTGGCTCTGTGCTGGGTGTGGAGCGTGCTTGAGATTCTCTACCTCCCCATCTCTCTCCCTCTCTCTTAAAACAAACAAACAAAAAAATTATGTTTCAAGAGCTAAGAGGGCCAGAGAAAACGTGAAACTTCCATAGCCACTAAAATGAAAAATAATTTATTTTAATGGCCCTCAAAGTTTCTTAAATCCAATAATCTATATATATTAATGTCTTAGAGTGCAAAAAAAGTCACGTCAAACAAATTTGTTATCATGCATGACTAAAATATATTTAATATTTGTCCATTATTTTTTCAGATGAAGTGGGAGGGACAGTGCAGAACATTTTAGCACATTTAGGTATAAATTGGGAGTAGTCAATGAAATTCAGGTTTTACAAGATGAAAGCATGGCAGGAAGTATCCGATTTCTGCCGAGAAACATGTTTCAGGAAACTAAACTTAAAAAGATATAAACAATATGGTTATCCAACTTGCTTGGGGGAAAGACTACAGTTTTAAATTGTTTAGGATAGTGTGTAGAAAGATACTATTGCCAGTTGTATCACTTTTTGAAGAGATATGAATGCCAAAAAGTAAGTTCAGGATTGTTTTGGTATCTGTTTATTTTTAAGGATGGGGTAGTGATGAAGATGGTTTTCTGCTTAAAGCTGCTCCTGTTGGTAAATGTTTCTTTTACAGACTTTGTTTGAAAAATCATGCATTTAAGTGAAACCATCCAAAGGGAAATAGGATTATGGATACTGAATTCTGTGATTAAAGTTAATCCTAAAATATAAATAAAATGTGGAAAATGTTCTTCAAAAATAAAATATATCAAGTCATAGTAGCAAGCAGATCATTGTCCTCTCCCCAATTCCCCAACCAGGGGTTTCTTTACTGTCTTGTTCAGAGTGCCTACTTCTGAGTAGCTTTATGGTGTTTGTGTACATCACATGCTGGGGAGGGGGGGTTGTCACTTAAGAATGCTGTGTCCCTGGAGCCAGCACGTCCAATTGCCGGGAACCCCTGCCTGAAGAATGGCTGAACCCCTTTGGCTCTGGTTCCCAGCATCAAGCTGCCTTCCTCTAAGTCATTCCCTTGGATTTGGTAATGAGCCAGTGGGAAAGTAGGCTTTGAGGAAGTCAGTCAAGAGGGGAGAGCAAAGGAGATGCTCAGAACAAAAGGATGATGTCAGTGTCCTAGTTAGTGCCCTTCTGTCAGAAGGGGAGGGGGAGAGGGGGGAATAAGTTCTCTCTCAGATTCTTAACTGTTGCCATTGTTTTCTTTTTAAAACCTTTGTAATACATTAACATTTTTAACTGGCTCACTGAGATTCTTCCCTTCTTACTCTGCTACCTTAACTGTCCTTTCTTCTGGTGATGATTGCAGAAGATAATAGTTCAGAGGCTTTGCTAACAGAAGAAGACAGAAATAGAAGTTGAGATGAAAAAACCAGCAAAAATATCAGTGAAAGAATAAGTTTGAGATCCCTACAAATAAAAAAAACCTTTCTGAAATCCCATTTCCTTATGATAATGCACAAGGCAGCTGAGAAAAAGACAAGGTGTGAGGAAAGAAGGGGAGAAATGAAGATGAGGCATGGAATCTTCTAGACCCCTATTTGTTGTCTCCCTTTGTTCCAGACTGCTTTGTTCTCAGGACTGATGCTTACCACTGGTTTGCAAATAGACCTGGATTATAACTGACTGTTCTTCTAGTTTTTGAAGAGCATGAGATCTAGATATATATTATGTTGGGTATATATAATTATGAAAAAATTATTGCATATTATTATGAAAAATCTGTAGTAGGTCTTTTGCAGTCTTCTTGCATATATCAGATAGGAAAATTCAGAGATATTTAGTACCTTTTCTCCACTTGGAAGCTGCTCTGAATAGATTTCATTGGGTGGGAAGTCAACATAGTGGGATAAACCATAATACAATGCAAATATCATTATTAACTCCGGATAAGTGGGATTTGATAAAGTTACATTGGTGCTTGGATAGGCAAGTAAACATAAATTTAAAACTAAGATTATTTTTCTTGCAGTCCTATTTTGTAACGGATTATGACCCAACCATCGAGGATTCCTACACAAAGCAGTGTGTGATAGACGACAGAGCAGCCCGGCTAGATAGTAAGTAACCTTCCTTTATTTGATAGTTCGCATATCTTATTTTTAGAAAGTAAGCTTGGGTATTTTGCTAGTTGTATACTACAATTGAAATGTTAGGTGGTCTTGAACTTAAGCCCACCTCCTTCGTTAGTTTTGATTGATGAATCAGCATTTTAAGATATTTATATGTGTCTCAGTAAAGGTAATATAAAACAATAATTATGTTGATCTTGTGCTGGTAAAACCAATCATGTCACTGTAACTTGTTCAAGTTGTATTTTTGGGGACATTCAGGAAAAAAACATGAAGTTTCAGCTCTTCCTGCTTTCTTGCAAATGTTAAGATGGGTGAAGTAAATATAGAAAAGATTGAATATTTGTTAACTTGCTTAGAATTTTTAGCACAGAGGCGTTAGCAAATAGGATTTTGTGCTTGGTCACACACTCCGTGTCTCCACAAAAGATAGCCCTGTTCTTTTAATTTACACGATTCTTTCATTCACAGAGATCAAGAGGTACGTTAGCACCTGCACTTTAAGTGTAGTGTTTGTGGGGAGTAGACCAAGATTTCTTTCCTGAATTTACAGGTATCTTTTTCAGTTCTTTCCATGGAGGAGATAAAATATCCAAGTGACTTCAGAGGTGATCTGACTCCCATCTGCCTAGATGTATTTGATATTTTTAACCTTGTAATTAGTATGCTAATGTATTCTAGCTACAAAATCAACCCATCCTGATGAAGATGACTCTGAAACTGTCTGCTGTGAGATATGTTTGTCTCTAGTGTCGGGAATAAAAGCACTACGAGGGGAATCCATGTCTTTATTACACTAAGTCTGATGTGCTCTAAAGGACCCATGTATATTGGGCCTGCCCTTGTGGGGAAGCCATTTATGAAATGAAAACATGAACATGGTTACATGTGTTGTTTTCTCTTTAGTTCTGGATACAGCAGGACAAGAGGAGTTCGGAGCTATGAGAGAACAGTATATGAGAACTGGCGAGGGTTTCCTGTTGGTCTTTTCAGTCACAGATCGAGGCAGGTTTGTACCAGTATTAAAATACAGATCTTCTGTTCATGCCTAGATCACTGTTGTATTGAATTTGGACTTTCTTGTTTTTAGAGAAAAAGGTAAAGTAATAAGATACTAAATGCGGTGTGAGATTAGCCAAGTTCTGATATTTGAGCAAATTGATTTGTCTGTTTCTGTTTTAGTTTTGAAGAAATCTATAAGTTTCAAAGACAGATTCTCAGAGTGAAGGATCGTGATGAGTTTCCAATGATTTTAATTGGTAATAAAGCAGATCTGGATCATCAAAGACAGGTGAGAAGGAGTGTTGCTGCTGGGAATCCCATTGTTGATAATCGCGAATAGATGATGAATCGGTGAATAGATGTGTTTCATGAAACCATTGAAAGTGCCGTGATCAGAAAAACTGCTGAGTTTGGCACACTGGATCTGGGGAAATCAAATTCTCACATATATTTACACAGAACTTCAGTGGACCCTGAAAACCTGTAAGTATTTGTACCAGCTCCATTCACATGTTATAATTTCTTGGATAATCTCCAAAACTCTAATTCAGTTAACTCATCTTAAAGTTACCCTTATTAGGGGCCAAATTTATTCAGTTTATTCAGTGTTTACTCAAGTTTATTCGGTGTTAATGCTAAATTAAGAATAACTTTGATCTGAATGACAGTATTTGGGTTTTCTCTGAGTTCCACCAATGATGGAATATTCTCTTCATTCTTTACACTGGCAGGCTCTAACACCAGTAATCTGTAAAATAAGAAGATTTTTAGTATTTAGTTGTGGGCTAGATTATACTCACTTGTTTCTTTACCCACTTATTTCACATTTCATTTTTAACATTTGGAGTGAATATTGTCCACTCATATTTTTGTGGGCGAGCAGAACAAAGTCAGATGTAAATTAGTGTAAGCTCTCCCATTATTTGGGGTTTCTTTTTGTGTCTTTTTATTTCTTTTCAGGGTTTAGCCTCAACCCCACATCTGGAATATAATTGTTTAAGTTGTTTCTTAATTTTTGCTGGTATTTAAGTTGTCTTTTGTTTTTATATAGCTTTGTGTTAATTTTTAAGATTTTGTTTGAAAAGTACAAACCTCAGGAAAAATGGGTTGATAACAGCACTGGGGACAGCCTTCCATTTTGTAGTTAACTATTTATTTATTTATTTATTAAAGATTTATTTATTTGACAGACAGAGATCACAAGTAGGCAGAGAGGCAGGCAGAGAGAGAGGAGGAAGCAGGCTCCCCGCTGAGCAGAGAGCCCAATGTGGGGCTCGATCCCAGGACCCTGACATCATGACCTGAGCCGAAGGCAGAGGCTTTAACCCACTGGGCCACCCAGGCGCCCCTGTAGTTAACTATTTAAAACAAATCTTTGATTTGTGTGCTCCATTTGTAAAATTTTGTTGAAGGTATACCAAGTTTAAAATGTGGGCTTAAGAGAATATTATTGTTCTAATGCTAAGATTTAGAGATGTTTACTGGTGATACTTGATATAGAATAAATTTTACTGGTAGGTCTTTTTAAAATCTGAATTACTATAAAGTTAAGGTGAAAAAATTTGACCCTCACTTCAAACCAGTATAAACTTTTTAAAATAATTTAGAATATGGCATTGTTCACATCTTAAGTCTAGAGTAGATAGTCCGTCTATTTTTTAATTTTTTATTTTCGGGGTCATTTCCTTCACGGTTTCTGAACCTAACTATATTTATTAAAAGCTGCTGGTAGAATCTGTCTGCTGATCTTCTCAGTCCTTTCTAGTACTAGAAACACTTTTATATGTCACTGGATCTGGGGAGTAATTGCAAAGTAGCTCTGCAGTGAGCAAGAGGCTCTCCTCCCTAGCTCTTCTACCCCACCCCTGAATGCTTTCTGCCCTGATGATGGAAAAGGTTTTTTTCACACCTTTTCATGGTTGTATACAGCTCCAGTAACAGAGTAGGTGGGAGGACTGGGGTGAGTTGGAGGTCTCCTGTAGGGTAGGCGGTGGCGGGTCAGGAAGCGTGGGGAAGCCTATGTCCACCAGAACAAACACGCCCTGCCGCGATGGTCCTGGGGCAGAGGGTCCGTAGGAGTTACTTCTAAGTCATCTCTGTACTGAAGATTGCCAGTGTTTGTGGTGCGGTTTCCTCTGTCTAAAGATCATCAGCATATTATGGCACTTCAACTTTGTTTCACACCATGGGATTATAAAATTTTTCATCTAAGTTTTTTTCCTTTTCATAAGAAGAGTAAAGATTCTCAGTAAAATAAAAAACAAAGGTGATGAGAAGGAACAACGTAGGGAATGGTAAGTTTCATATTTCCGTCACCCTGAAGATACGCAGTTAGCCTGGAGTAAGTTCTTCTATATTCATTTCTCTGCTTTAAACTGTATACATGATAAATTACGTATACGCTGAAAGCTCAGATGTGTGTATCTGAGGGAGAAGAGCAAGTAGCTGAGATCTGACTGCTTACTTTTTGCTCATTCCTATAGATTCTACTCTCTGAAGGATAGGTACTGAGAAAAACTGGATTCCTGCTTCTGCTTCATCTCCACTGTTCTAGGTTCCTTCACCCCCACGCTCAGGCACAACTCCTGCACTTATGGGAGCCTGGAGTGCTGGCAGGCTGCAAATCCTACTGCCTTTCCCTTGTCCATTCATTTCCCACTTGTTTGCATGATTCTTACTCACTTTCTCATTCTTAAACTGACAGCACTTTCTTCCCCTTCCTCACTCTCAGCTAATGATGAGTAATATTTTCCTATTTTACTGAGACATTTCTGCACATTTTCACCTCCACGTGTACTAACCTAAGTGCACATGTACCCCATCAATTCTGCCTTCCCCCACTTAGGTGGATAAACCGTTCACCTCTCTGTGCCCATCCTCTCTAGTAGGCACAGGATCCCGTTCCAGTTGGTACCGTTTCTTTGCCACACGATCATTCCCACCAGCGTGACTCTCTTCTTTAAAACAAAGTGTAACTACAGCAAAAGCTTGTTCTTAATCTCACATTCTTCTCTGTGTACCTTTCTGCTGTTTCTTGTCACGCAGAACTCCTTGAAAGTGTTATCTACACTTGCTCCCTCTCCTCTCTTTCCTGCCACTCTTGCTTGCCCTGACCTCAGGCATGCAGCGCCCGAGTCAAGGTCAGCATTTACGCAGATGTCAGTAACCTTTGACACAGTTGCTCATACTCTCATTTTTGAAACACTCTGTTTACTTAGCTTTGGGACACTGGAACCTCTGCCTCCTCCCTTCTCCCTTTGCTGATCTTCCCTTCTCTCCCTCAGGGGTCTTAGGGCTCAGGTACACCCTCTTCTAAGGCTCTGGGTATATAAAGACCATCATGCTTCACTTCCCGGCCTTTGAGGGCCGTGCACAGCACATTTGAAATTGAGGTGCTATGCTAAAGGTTTCTTTACCTTTGTAAAGTCTCTTCAGAATTAAAGGTGTTGTCCAGAATGTCTTGGCACTTTCCCTTGCTTTACCAACAGCCTGGACAGGCCACGGAGATCCCATAAAAATTTCTTCCCCCTGTTCAAAAATGCTTACTTTTTTGGTCATCACCCCTAAAAGGTTCTTACTCAGTAACCAGTTTGGCTTGCTAACTTCTTGACCTAGTTCATTGTTTTCTGCCTTTGTCTTAGACACGATCCTTTGGATGACTTCTAGTTTCTAGCTAGTTTTCTTTTACATAACAAATGCCAGTTTTCCATGTTCTTTGAATCTGTGGGTTAGCCCTGGGCATTCCTCCTACTGGTTCCTGAGATTCTGAACCCATTTGGGAAGGGAGATCAGCCAGAAGAGATTTTGGTTACTTTCTTTTGGCTTCTGTATCTCTAGATTTGGCTCCTTCCTTCCTTCCTTCCTTCCTTCCTTCCTTCCTTCCATCCATCCATCCAATATTTATTGAACCCTTTTTCTAGACACTAATGACAGAGCAATAGAAAGAAGAGTCACTGAAGTTTACATTAAATAAAAAGAATTTGGTTAACATTACCATGCACCTAACCCCTTAGAGATACATTGATCATTTTGTTTATCCTGTCAAAGATATAGGAAGAAAGCGTGAGTAAATGACTTGTTTGTGCTTTAACTAAAATGTCAAAGTAGGTAAATATGATAGCACACTGATTCTGAAATTTAATACAGCAGTATGTGGGCTTGGATTGTTGACTTTGTGATATCTCTAATTTCAGGTTCCTTGTCCTTGACTCAGCCCTGTGTAGAAACAGACTGTTTTGCTTTTTTGTTGTTGTTGTTGTTGTTTTTTTTTTTTTTTTTTTTTTTTACTCTGTCTTCTCCTCCAGGTTACCTTAGCTTCCCCGTCTCCTTTCCCCCTTGTTCGGTGCTAGTGGCCACTGTTAATTTGAGAAGGGAACCCATTACACTTATAATAATACCTAAGTGTACTAAACCCCACTCTGGCTGTTAGTAGCTTGACCACAGTATGTCCCTGTAGCCTCCTAGGAAAAAGACATTGCCCTTAGTCCCAGTGGTAGATTAAGGGTCCTCTTCTTGCCTTGTCTGCATCTAATTTGTAAACCATTGAGTGTAAGTAGCCTGAGGGCTTCTCAGTTTTCACCGGTTAGTTTTTTGTTTTTTTTTTTTGATTCACCGGTTAGTTTTGTTCAGGCTTTGCCCTTAGCACATAAAACAAAGAGAAGTACTCAATAGATATTTGCTGAATGAATGATGCAAGGCATCATTGAATCAAGTCATGTATTAGTTTGATGATTATTTCTATACAATAGATATTTTTGAAAATAAAACAAAAACAAGTTTTGCTTCTGTAAACTTAGGTTATTTATTAACTAGACACATCGGTATGTGAGCATTGCAAATGTTTTAGTCTATTCCAACTAAACCTAGTTTGTTTAATAAAATTGCTCTCATCATTTTTATTTTGCTCTTCTTTATTTGGAAATACATAGTAGTAGATAAACTCATTATTGTGGATGTTTTCTAATACTCATTTGTGCCTTTAAAGTGAGACTCACAGGAGGTTCCCAAATGCAGATCTGTGAGTTTGTTCTATCAGATTCACCTTTGTTGTTTAAAACAAAACATTTCTGGATAGTGCTGACCTACCAAGTTAAAATATCCAGGGGATAAGATTTAGTACTTGGTATCTTTATAAAATTCTCTAGGTTGGGGGGGCGCCTGGGTGGCTCAGTGGGTTGAAGCCTCTGCCTTCGGCTCAGGTCATGATCTCAGGGTCCTGGGATCGAGCCCCGCATCGGGCTCTCTGCTCAGCAGGGAGCCTGCTTCCCCCTCTCTCTGCCTGCCTCTGCCTGCTTGTGATCTCTCTGTCAAATAAATAAATAAAATCTTAAAAAAAAAAAAAAATTCTCTGGGTTGGGGAACTTCTAGGAAATCCTTATTTGTGTGTAGCTTTCTCTCTATGCATGCGGTATTTGTTCCCTGCGATATTCTTTTTGTGCATTTTTGTTTGCTTTGGTGGTAGCAATGTTATTTCTATTTCTTAATTAAAATAATGCTACACCAGTGAGCTTAAGAGCAGCTTTATATGTGGTTAGAGATTTCTTGACCAGAAATGTGTGTACAAACTCTGCTGACCTCGATTCCTAGGAGACAGTTATGTGAGACCATGTTTCAAAAATCAATGAATGAAGTACATAAATAATCTTAGCAGTGGGATTATTTTATCATTTTGGTCATTAATTACTTTTTCTTACTATGTATACATAGGTCATTTGCCATTCTCTGTAGCTGAATTACATAATGAAAGAGGGATGAGGCAAGGTACTTTTTGGAAGAATAATTGTGCAGAAAGACAAATAGCAAAATTCTTAAGGACATGTATTTCCCTTTCCCAATCAAAGTCATATTAATAAAATAATTCTTGATTGACTTTTCTCAAATATTTTTATTTTTCTTCCTATATGTTTTCATTTACTTATTTGATTGGTCGTACTCTATCTACTTAACATATGTCTTTATTAGTTAATGACTGTGCACTCTTTTGGGCTCTGAGCTTACAAAGACAAATAATGCCTTTACTCCCTAGCTTCAAGGGATGTGATGTTGGGAGAGTGGGAGAGCAAACCCAAGAATTGGAGTGTAGTGTGTTTAGGGTTTTGTCACTGGTCACCGTAGGGCATGATGGGAGCTCTAGGGCGCTGTTCCAAAACCTCATCGACACTAAGGGGGAAGTTAGTGATTGCTTGAGTCTTGAAGTGTTACTAAGGAACAAACTAAGAGTGTAGAGTTGGGAGAGAAGGGGTGGCATCCCAGGAAGAAGTAACAGAATTTGTGACAACACAGAGGTATTTTTGTAGGAAGGAATTTCCCGTGTCAGTTTAAAATAGGAATTTTCTTTTTAAATTGGCTTCTGTGAAGCTTTCTTTTCTTACTTGGCTTTCTTGTTAATTGCTTGCTTAGTTTGATTGATATATTTCAAAACCATAGGCCTTATGGTATATAAGCTATTTTGAAGAGAGGCAGGAAAGTTTAAAATTTTGAAAAACCTGGGTATACCAGTGCTGTGGAGAACCTGTCTGCTGCCCTTTTGGAGCACAACAACTATTACGAAGTAATTATTACATGCATGTGTTAATGTAATAAACTAATGATACTGCATTGAGGTTGCTGAATTTTGGAAATGGAATATTGAATTGGGAGAACAAACTACCTTAAAAGACTAGAGGGAACAATATCTTGAACTCAAATAGGGCCAAGAATAATTCCTATTCTAGTTAGCCAGAGTGAAAAACCTTGTAATTCTTGGGTTATTGGGTAGTATACTCAGATGGGTTTTGTTCCAATAGTAGGGCAGAATTAGCCCTGGATGAAATCTGTTCTGTTTTGTTACTATGTAACAAAAAAAATCACACTTATCAAATGACTGCATCCCAGAAGAAGGCTCAAGAACATTTATAGGAATATAAACTTTCTAGAACCCAATAGGTAAAAGTCCAGTACCCAACCATCCACTTAAAAATTACCAAGCAAGAAGCAGGAAAATATGACTCACAATAAGGAGAAAAAGCAAGGAATAGAAACAGACCCAGAAATGACACAGATGATAGAATTAGTGTACAGATACCTTAAACAGTTCTTATGACTATATTCCATATGTTCAAGAAGCTAGAGAAAATACTGAAAATTGAATATGGTAGGTAGAGACATGGAAGATGGAGAAAGATCAAAATCGGACTTATAGAAATTAAAACTACAGTGTCTGAGATGAAAAATACCCTGGCTGGGATTAAAAGTAAGAAGTAATAGCTGAAAAATTTCTGAACTTGAAGAAAACTGTGAAACACATAAACCTAAGAAACTCAGCAAACCCTGAGCGTAAGAAATACGAAGAAAATTACAACAAGACACACACATTTTAATGAAATTGTTTAAAACCACCGATAAAGAGAAAATCTGAAAGACAACCAGAAGAAAAGCAAACTATTAACACACAGAGGAACAGAGCTAAAGACGACAGCAATCATCGTAGTTTCTCATGGGCAGTGATACAAGGGAGAGGAAGATAGTGGCACAACATCTTTCAAGTATTGAAAGAAGAAGCTCATCTAGAATTAAATGCCCACTAAAAATATTTTTCAGAAACAAAGGTGAAATAAAGACTTTCCCCAGATCTACAAAAGGGAGAGGATTCATTACCAGCAGACCTGCATTACAAGAAATGAAAGGAAGGAAAGTTATACCTAATGGCAATCTGGATCTATACAAAAAAAGTGAAGAGCACCAGATAGTTGTGTGGGCAAATATAAATTACTTTTATTGTTATTTAAATCTCTTTAAAATATAATTGGATGTTTAAAGCAAAAAATAGTAACCGTCTATCATGAGGTAAAAGGTAATAACAATAAAATACGGAAGGAAGAAATGTACTATTGTAATAAGATTCTTACACTGATATGTGCACTGGTGTAAAGCATTTGAATTAGACTGTGATGAGTGAAAATGTGTATCATAAACTCTAAAGCAGTCATTAAAACAACATAATACATAGTTCATTAGCCAACAAAGTAGAGAAAATGAAATCATAAGAACAATACAGTTAACCCAGAAGAAGGGTTAGATCAAAGAACAAATGGAGTGAATAGGAAAGAAAGTTCAAGATGACTCCATGGTATCAGTAATCACATTAGCAGTAAATAGTATGAGCACCTGAATTAAAGGCAGACATCAAATTGGATTAAAAAGGTGAGACACTACAAGAAATCTACTTTCAGTGTAAAGGCGCAATAGGTTAAAAGTGAAAGGGTGGAGTAAGATATACCATGCTGATCCTAATGGAAAGCACATTGAAGTGGCAACATAAATATAAGCCAAAGGCCATTTCAGAGCAAAGAAGATGACCAGGAGTAAAGAGGATTATTTCATAGTGAAAAAGAGATTAATTCATTAAGAGAACATAACAATCCTAAACATTCATATACTGAATAACAACTTCAAAATTCCTTTTTTAAAAAAGATTTTTATTTATTTATTTATTTATTTA
>CM052884.1:58274131-58395241 GCA_028534135.1 Potos flavus | reverse complement strand
CAGACGCTTAACCCACTGAGCCACCCAGGTGCCCCAACAACTTCAAAATTCTTAAAGCAAAAATTGAAAGAACTGCAACAAGTAATTGACATACTCATAGTCAGAATTTTCAACCCTGCTTTCAATAGTTAAGTAGAAAATCAGTAAGGATCTTGGTGGCTTCAATAACATTATCGAATAACTTATTCTAACCGACATTTAGTGAATGCTCCACCCAACTACAGCAGAATACACATTATTTTGAAATGAGAACAAGTCTCAATAAATTTAAAAGGACTCTAGTCAGACCAGGTATGTTCCTTGACCATGGTGGGATTAACTTGGAAATCAGTAACAGAAACCTATCTAGGAAACCTCTAAATATGGGGAAACCAACAAATTTCCAGCTCACCCTTGGCACAAAGAAGTGATCAAAAGGGAAATTATTTAATAAAGTTTTATGAACCAAATTATGATTAAAACAACACAACAAAATTTGGGATGCTACCAAAGAAGAAAACAGAGAAATTTATAGTATTAAGTGGTTATTATTAGGGGAAAAAAAAGTCTCCTCCGTTCAAAGACTAGCTTCTACCTTAAGAAACAAGAAGAAAAAAGCAAATTAAAACCATAGTAATTAGAGGAAGGGAAATAATAAAGAATGGAAATCAATGAAATTGAAAATAAAAAATCCATAGAAAGATAAATCTGGTTTTTAGAAGATTATTCAAAGTGACAAATCTAGCCAGAATGACCAGGTGAAAAAAGAGCAAAGTACAGATTACCAATATTAGTGATGGAAGAGATCTTTCAGATCTTACAGATACTGAAAATGAAATAAATACTATATAAAGAAATACTGTGCTATAAAGAAATCCCATAAATTCGGCAAGTTAGATGGAACAGTCATATTTCTTAAAAGGCACACAAACTACCAAAATTCAAGAAAAAAAAAAAATAGATGACCCAAACAGTGCTGCATCTATAAAATAAATTCAACCGGTTATAAAAACCTTCCCTCAGAGAAAACCCCAGGCCCAGGTGGATTTGCTGGTGAATTATGCCAAACTGATTTTGCTGAAAGTGTTCCAGAAATTGAAGATGAGAGGATTTTTTTCCAACTCCTTATATGAAGCCAACATTACTCTGATACCAAAGCCAGACCAAGATGTAAGAATACTGTAGTCCGATAATCCTTGCGAACACAGATGTAAAAATTCTTAAAATTTTAGCAAGTAGAATTTAATGGTACATGTACGAGAGGGACAGTGCATCATTACTCGAGTGGGGTGTATTCCAGAAATGCGGTGTTGATTTAACAGGCAAAAATGAATCAACACAGTTCACCGTATTAATAATGTGGAAAAATCATGATGTCAGTAGACGAAGAAAAAAACATTTGAGAAAATTTAACACACTGTTGAAAACTCTTTACAGATGGAATAGCAGGAACTTTGTTCACGCGATCAAGGGCATGTGCAGTGAAGCCCTACACGGAACAGTGTGCTTCATGGGGAAGGACTGAGTGCTGCAGCACGGCTCCGAATGTGCTAGGCTGGGAGGTCCAGCCAGAAAGAAAAATGAAAGGCACCCACATCAGAAAAGCGGCAACAAAACTGACTTTAGTAGCAAACGACATGATCCCGTAGAAAAGCTTATGGAATTTACAAAAGAACACCCAGATGAGTGAGATTAACATAGTTCCAGGGTATAACATAAATACACAAAAATCATGATCCTATTTTTGTAGAGATAAAGGTACGTCACTGAAAAAAGACCAGAAGCGTGTGCTTCTCTACGGGAGATAGGTTTTTGAATCCACCCCCTTCTCCGGTCTACAGTTTCTAATGTCTCTGCAAGTGTTTACTTCTGTGGTAATGACAGCAATAAAAGTCACTGTTTCAGAAAAATAGTTTTCAGCCACACTATATAAATGTGATGCAGTTTAGCAGTTTTCGGTAAATGTCATGACTTTCAGCCTTTTTCACTGAAAACATATAGGGCATTATAGTCATTTTATGTTTCTTATTCTGTCCTACCACTTTAGGTTGTTAGCTCTGCCACCCTTCACATCCTAGTATAAGGAAGGCATTATGATCGTAATCCTTGCTCATTTTTCTCATGTATTTACTGAGCGTCTCCTATGTACCGGGTATTGGGGAATGCAGAGATGAGGAAGACCCATGGGCTTTCGAGGCTTCCGTCCTCTCTGTCCTCCCTGTCCTTTCCGTCCTCACCGTCCTCACCTCTTTGTTATTTTCTCTCTTAGCTTCTCCTATTTAAGCTTTCCTAGACTTCTTTTTGTTCCTGGAACTTGGAAAGAGCACCCCCACCCCCACCCCCTGGCTGTCACACCTGCCCATTTTTTTTGTCAGGGATACTTTCTTAGCCCACCCCCATGTCACTCTCTACTCTTTATTTAATTCTTAGTTTAAATGTCATTCCTCAGGGAAGCTTTTCCCTGATCTGCCCAGCAGGGTTATAGAGTCTGCTAGCACCTTGTACTTTTCCTTCCCAGATTTTATCACCATTGTATTTAATACTTGTTGCGTGATCACCGGACTGAAATCTTGTTGCATGGTAATATTGTCATCATGGAGTTGTTCTTCAGAGCTGGGCTTCGGTATGTACTGGGCTTGTGAGCCTCTTGGTTTGTCTTATGACAGAGCAGCTTGGCTGCTGGCTGGATTAGCAGTCCATGGCCAAGGGTTAGATGGAGCAGATCTGATTTTTAATTCTGTACCTCAGATACAACTCTTGGGATTTCAGGTAACGCAGGAGGAAGGACAGCAGTTAGCACGACAGCTGAAGGTAACGTACATGGAGGCGTCGGCCAAGATTAGGATGAACGTAGATCAAGCTTTCCACGAACTCGTCCGGGTTATAAGGTAAGTGAAAGGCATGTCAGAAGTTTGTTTTAATTTATGGAATTTGACAGGTAATCACACTACACTTTCTAAAACTATTCGCTGAGGGGCGCCTGGGTGGCTCAGTGGGTTAAAGCCTCTGCTTTCGGCTCAAGTCATGATCTCAGGGTCCTGGGATCGAGCCCCGCATCGGGCTCTCTGCTCAGTGGGGAGTCTGCTTCCCCCTCTCTCTCTGCCTACTTGTGATCTCTTCCTCTCTGCCAAATAAATAAATAAAATCTTTAAAAAAGAATAAAACCATTAGCTGAGAAAGAAATTGCCACTCAGTGTTTTCTGTAAGAAAGAGGAAGCTGTGTGTAGAAGTGCTTCTTTGCTAGGCTTTAACACCCACGGCGTGTTACAAATTTTAATTAAGGACATATTGTGCACTAGGTACTTCCTACATATAAAACCAAATTTAATTGTATCGAAGGAGAGAGTACACATAGGGATTTTGGGAAGAATCAGTGCTGCTTCCAAAGGTGTCCATAGCATGAAGATAGGGAGGACAATAGCTGACATTTGAGTGGAAATCTCTGCCGGACGCTGTGCGTCATACTTCACGGGTATCACGACACTGAATCCTCACCGCAACCCAGTAAGCTAAATACTTTGATTTGGATGGGAAAAGCGGGCACACAGAGGTGAGGTAACTTGCTCGGAGTTTTGGCTTCAAACGGCAGGGCTGGGACTGGAATCTGTGTCTCTGATTCCAGAGCCTGTGCTCTTCAGCTTTGCTTCCTTCCCACCTCTTCCCAGGTGGAGAGTGAGCTGGATGCTCGAGAGTCAGGCCTCCCGGTCGTGGGGCGAAGTGTGCTATCCCAGATAACCGAGGGGTTTCTGTCTGCTGGCCTAGAGGGCCCCTGTGGTTCAGAAAGTGTTAATGGTTCCAGGAAGCTTGAGGTGATGGGTGAGGTCACCTGGAGTTGGTTTCTGTGTGAGAAAGATTGAGTTGCTCTATAGTGGGCGGGGTTTAATTTGATTATTTTTAGCCTCGGTGGCTTGGCCTCTCGGCTTCACCCTGGGCTCTCGAGATCTGCTAGTCGCTGCCTGACAGGTATTCGGAGTGAGCTGGGGTTAATCCTGAATCTGAGGGGAATCAGCATTTGCGCTCTGGGCTTCCTGGGCTTTTTGAGCCCTTTGCCTGGGCATTCTCTTTGTAGGGAAAGAAAAGTAAGGTTTTTTATTTCTTAGTAGTTTGTTAAAAGTACGAGTTCCATTTTTAAATGAGTACAGAGTTTTGTAGGACGAAGAGTTCTGGAGGTGGATGCTGGTGGTGGTTGTACCACATTGTGAATATAGTTAATACTATTGAACCGTATGCTTAAAAATGGTTAAGGTGTTAAATTTTGTTACATGTATTTTAACATGCTTGTGTGTGCACACAAATCAGTGCCTTCTTAACATCACTTTTAGTGCCTTTTGAAATATTTTGTCCTTGGTTTTGATCCTTAGACTCTATATCCCTATCATCAGTCAGTCTGGAGTGAAGAGTGGGTAGAGGAAGCTTTTTAAAAAAATGTTTTATTTTATTTTTATTTTAAGCGGGCTCCATGTCCACGTGGGGCTTGAACTACGATCCTGAGATCAAGAGTCGTAGTAATCTCTACCTCCTGAGCCAGCCAGGTGTCCCTAGAGGAGGATTTTTTATGCCAGGCACTGATAGGCCTTTAAACATAACAAGATATTCTTAAATCTTCATAGCACCTCTGAAAGGTAGAGTGTATTATTGCCTTCTAAAAAACAGGCTCCACAGACATTAGCTGACTTGTCTAACGCTGACTTGTGGCTAGTAAGTGGCAGAACAGGCATAGGAACTGCATACCTCGTACTTGGTATTCTACTCTAGCAATGGATGCTTATTCTTTTTAAAAATACTTTATTTATTTATTTGAGAGACCGAGAGTGAACAGGACAGAGAAGGAGAGAGAATCTGAAGCTGGCTTCACGCTGCGCTCAGAGCCAGACTTGGGACTCGACCCCACGACCTGGAGATGATGAGCTGAGCTGAAACCAAGAGTCAGATGCTTAACTGACTAAGCCACCCAGGCACCCCAGTGGACTCTTAATCTTAAGTGTGCCTGATAGTCATGAAATTTCAAATTGGGAAGGGAACTTAGAGGTCACTGAGTTCAGTATCTCAGTCTGATTCAAGACTCACCTATCAGTGAAACTCAGCTCTGCTCATGCTGGTGTGGAAATATTTGTGCCTTTTTTCCCCTCGAAGATTTGCTTTGATTCCCTAGTTGAAATTCAACATCGAGAAGCATACTCACATAAACTAGTAGGCTTGTCCAAAACTAAAATATTTGTAATATGACCAGCAAAACAATTATATGTAGATTTTTCTGTCTTACAGGAAATTTCAAGAGCAGGAATGTCCTCCTTCACCAGAACCAACACGGAAAGAAAAAGACAAGAAAGGCTGCCATTGTGTCATTTTCTAAGAATCCCTTGAATTTTAGCTACCAACTGCCAGGAAAAGCCCTCATCTTCTCCTTTTCTCTTTATGGTTAACACCACATCATGTTGGTACCTTTCTAGCCTTAGACAAATGATCACCATGGTAGCCTTAGACCAAGAAGCTGGCTAATCCTTTCTGTGAAGCTAATCCTATGGTCATTTCCAGACAGATTTAAAGGAAACACTAAGGCTGCTTCAGAGATTATCTGATTCCTTAAAAATACTGATCTATATACACAGACACATTCTTTTTTAAGGGCTTACATTTTAATAGGGATGAATCAGTTTTGGAACCTACGCTGTTTGCCAAGCTGAAGTCATAGGTTGTGAAAGAACTTTTAACTTCTGGAATCATATTTCCTATTGTTACTCTAAATAGAAAAGTGAGGAGTTTTTTTAAAATGTGAATTTTTGCCTATCTCTAAAACTCTTAATGTCAACTTTAGTTAACCTTAAATATACTGAATTGAATCCACAAAAGTAAGACATCTCAGACCTTTACCGATGCTACAGCCTTTGTTTTCCATTGGCCAAAATACCAAAACGCCTATTGTATTTATAGAATAAAAACTGCGTATGAAGCCTTTTTAAGTGCTCCACCCCTAAAGATGATAATTATGTTCTATGTGGCCAAATATTTGGACTTATTCTGGACTTAGGCATTTCAGTGTTCTTGGTTTTTTAAGTTAACTCTTTTCACAGCCATGTCAAGAGTAAAAATAAATAATTTGTTTGTCTTCCTTTTCAACTATTTGTGGATAAGGGATTCAAAAAAACTAAAACTGTTTTTGTTTGTAATATAAAATATGGAATTGATCTTTCCGAGGTCAGAGATGATTAATGTTTTTGCTATATACTTTTATACATTATTTTCTTATCAAACTAGTTAACAAGTATTTTTATATGTTTGTAAGCAAATATGCTTTCACAGCATACCTTGTGTATATGTAAAGATAAGTATTTAATTCTCACTGTTCACTTTTAACTGAAAAAGAAAAAAAGACAGTGAAAACTACGGAAACTGGTAGAACTTTACTTGCCCTTTTGGTCCTGGTCCTGGTGGCGCCCACCTCTGGCCAGTCACGTACCTGCTTGAGAAAACTTCTCCGTAGATGACAACAGGATGAGACTCTGAAGTCACTTTTGAGACCCCGTACTAGGTATTGGCTGTTATATCAAGTAGTAAGTGTAAAACTTTTAATTGACAATTAGTATAACTGTGGATAGCTTCTGATTTTGTTTTTAATTCTGTGGATTGTGTTTAAACAATTCAAAAGTATGTTCCTGATTGTGAGATACTAAGTGGTATTGCACAGTTGTCACTTTATTGAATGTGTACAACAGTCCCATGAAGTCGATAAAGCATACCCTTGTATAGCTTCAGGTGCTAGAATTAAAATGGATCTGTTATCACAAGATAAGGTTTGATGACTTGTTATTTTGGTGGTTTCTTGAAGGAATGCGTTTTGGAAGAAACTTATTTTAGTAGCTAGTTCTGTGCCTTTTTCCAACAGTGCCTTAGGGTTTGCATCTAAAAATCAGTATTGGTTATTTAGCAGGTGAACTTGAAGTGAAACGGCTTGGTGTTCTTAGGGATTTCCTGAATATTTTCTGGAGTTGGTGTTTCTTAAACTTTTTCTGTGAAGTGCCCCTGACAGAAACCCCATGTCTGAAGGAGAGAGGAGAGCGAATACATACACATACACCCCTCTGAAGAAGAAGCCGAAAGCAGCTGAAGCACAGCGCGCACATTTATTTGAATGCTCGTTAACATCACTGCCCAAGAAGGTACCGGAGTCGCCCTGCGGGTTTTGACACTCTAGTGCTATCGCATATCCTTGTTAGGACTTTCAGTTGGGAACGTTTTTTGTTTATTATAGGTAACTTCAGATAACAAGAGATTGTCCACGTAATGGGTAGATTGGGAAACCTTTAATTTTATTCTGAATAGATGATTTATAGCAAAGCAGTTTGAAGGTTAAATTTTGTTATATGAGTTCACTTTTTTTTTCCTCTCTGTGCTTCACTTTGGATACTTTTTATTGCTACATCTTCAACCAAGTTCCCTAACCTTTTCTTCTCCCGTTGTTTCATCTGCTGTTAATCACATTTAATGAATTTTTCATTTCAGACCTCGTGTTTTCTTTTTTCTTCTGTAGAAGTTCTGTTTGGTTCTTCTTTTTTTTTTTTTTTTTTAACATCTTCCATCTCTCACTGTGCTCATGTATTTCTCTTACTTAGCCCCTCTCAACTGAGTTCCCAGGGAATGGAGTCTGATGTCTTATCTGTCTGTGGTACGCAATGAATTAACTTCTCTTCAGTGCATCTAGGGTGGTTCTAGCTGTGTACCATCCTTGGGAGAACTGAGAAAGGCTGCTTTGAATATTTGAACGTGGTTATGATGGCTGTTTTAAAGTCCTTATCTCTATAATTTTTGGATCTGTTTCTGTTGACTGATTTTTCTCTAGTTATGGGTCACATTCTTCTGGTTTTTGTTTGTTTTTGCATGTCTAGTAAGTTTTAATTGGATGCGGGACATTGTATATTATTTGTTTTCGGTTGCCTAGATTTTGTTGTCTTCATCTAAAGTTTTGTTTTGTTTTTTCCTGGTAGTTAATTTACTTGTAGTTCAGTTTAATCCTTTCAAGGCTTGCTTTTTTTTTTTTTTTAAAGATTTTATTTTTTTATTTATTTGAAAGAGAGAGATCACAAGTAGGCAGAGAGGCAGGCAGAGAGAGGGGGGGGAAGCAGGCTCCCTGCTGAGCAGAGCCCGATGAGGGGCTCGATCCCAGGACCCTGGGATCATGACCTGAGCTGAAGGCAGAGGCTTTAACCCACTGAGCCACCCAGGTGCCCCCAGGTTTGCTTTTAAACTTCACACAGTTTTAAGTATCTTCTCCCCACCCCCACCCCCCAAGGATGGTTTAGCTCTACTACTAAGATGTGGCCCTCTTAGTGTCTCCACTGAATGCCCTTTGTAATCAGTGAGGACTCTCCAGTTTGGCTAATGGGAACCAAACAATTCCCAGCCCATGTGAGCTCTGGGGAACCATTCTATCCATAGCTCCTGGATCATCCTTTGCCCAGCCTCTGGAGTTTCGTCCTATATATGCATATCTTAATATCTAGCAAAGACTTGGTGACCCTATGCATATTTTTGGAGTTCTTTTTTCCTCTGTAGTTCTCTCCCCTCCACAACTTGGTCCTGCAACTTTCTGCTGCCTCAAACTCCTGATGTCTAGGAGAGATGTCCAGTGTCTATCTTTTTAGTTTAGGGAAACATTTATGCCCTGCTTGGAATCCCCTGTCCGCTCTGCAGTCTGGAATCTGCCTCTAGGCAGAAAGTCAGGGCAATCTTAAGGCTTACCTTTTTGTTTCTCTTCCATCAGAGACGGTAGTCCTGTGCTGTCTGGTGTATATAATGGCTGAAAATAGGTGTTTCACATATTAACCCCAATTTTCTGGTTGTCTAGGGTGGGAAGGTAAGTCTGGTTCCTGCTACTTACTCCTCTCTTGGAAGTTGAAGCCTCTCCCATTTGATATCTGTCATACAATCAGAGGTGCCTTGTAGGCCTCTTATTTTATGATTCAAAATCTTGTTTGTTTTTTAACAAAGAATGGCCAGTCATGGGGCGTGAATAATCCTTGTCTGTGTGACCATTTTTTTTTCTCTGTAGCTCTGGGATTGGCAATTTTTTTTGTAAAGGACCGTATGGTAAATATAAATACCATCTTGGGCTTTGTGGATGATACAGCCTCTGTCCCAGCTACTCCGCTCGGCCATCGCAGCACCGAAGCTGCCCTAAACGGTGTATAAATGAACGAATGCGGCTGCGTTCCAGTAAAACTTTATGTGGGGACATTGAAATTTGATTTCATATCATTTTCATGTCATATTCATCTTATTTTGAATTTAAAAAAAATTCATTTAAAATTGTAAAAACTGTTCTGTACAAAAACAGATGGCAGATTGGATTTGATCTGTGGGCCATGGTTTGCCAATCTTGCTCTAGAGCACATGTAGCATTTGAGATTACAGTCCCAACTTTAGAATCTCTTCTCTTTATAGATGTGAAAATTCTTTCAAACAGTATTTCCTGGTTTGAGAGTCACGAATTTCTGTCCTAGGAATTTTGTCTCTATATTATTTGTTTAGGGATTTACAGTATTTCAGGTTTGGATGTTATGCCTTACATCTTACATTGATGATTTCTCTAAATTTGGGGCTTCAAAATTTTATCATATTTTGGTCCCTTTATCATTTGACTTTTAAAATTTGCTATAACAGGGTTCTGTATATGTCAGGTATACCTTGTTTCTCTTCTGACTTTTCAGCACTAGTTGTAATTTATTTAATTTTCCCATTCCTGTACATAAATGACCCCATTCAATAGATAGCTGGCAGATAAATAGGATGAGATGATGGTAAAGTGGTTCCTTTCAATATCATGTGAGCACTTAAGAGTATTTAACCAGTAACCTGCATATAAAGCATCAAGGAGCTTTTTTAGAAAAAAAGGTATTTTAATTGGAACAGATCTCTTTCTGCAGGACTTCATTAGGTGTTCTGGGAAATGGGTAAATGTGGAACGTTTCCTTGCTACAAACTTGGTATCTAGTGGAGGACGACTATGAGTGAGAAGACAAATGCCAGGGCTGTAGTTACAGCAGAGTGAGAAGCATGCACAAAGCTGTCCAGTCCTGCAGGTGGTATTTGTTCCTTCTAGAAGATTTCAGGGAGCTTCTTAATTAGAAGTGGTGCTTTAGCCAGAACATGATGGATTGGTGGGATCTCAGATGGGGAGGAGAGGAGAAGAGAGGTGGTGGGAAGGAAGGCTGGGGAAAAGCCTGGGTAAAGACATAGTTGGCAGGATGCAGGGAGTATTCTGGGATTGGAACCTTAATCTAAAAGGATTTTAAGTGCGATGAGAAAAAAATAATGATAAAGTAGACCGGGCTTGAGTTGTGGAGAGCTTTAAATAGGATGGCCCTCCTGTACGTAATGGGGAACTGCCAAGGATTCTGAAAGGGAGTGCCTGGATCTAATCTAGCGGTATGGATGACAAAGCAGTATGGCTCTGAGGGAGGGTGGTCAGGTAATAGGTTATGAGAGTCATGGGCTCTGTCTCTTTCCAGTTTGTTTTGCCACGCACATTATTGCAATGGCCTTTGAAGTAGTCTTTTTATTTGCATTTTGTCCCCACGAAGCTGTTCTGTAAATACAGCTAAAGGGATCTTTTCTAAGGCCATAAATTAAATGTTACGGTACTGCTTAAAATCTGTCATCACCTCAGTGCACTTGGACTAATATCCAAATTCCTTCCCATAGTGTACAAAGCAAGCTCCTTGCAGGATCTGTCCTTTCCTTGCTTCTCACACTCAGGCTGATGTGCTCTCTCATACTCTGTAGCATGCCAGTGTTTCCCAGACCATTGATTCACTTGACTATTCCAATTAGGTGTTTTATCCTTTTGCTTTTAATTTAGATGCCCCCTGCTCAGAGAGCCCTCTTTGACCAGCCCCCTGTAACACCACATTGCCCTGTTATTACTTAGGGGCACATCACAGATGGTGATTTTATCTGTCTTGTCTGATCTGTACGTGAGTGTCCTAGTCTCTGTGAGGGCGGGAGCACGTCTGCTGTGTTTACTGCTTTACCCACATTGCCTGGCATGTTCTGAAAAACCATTTGATGAATGAGTAAGGCACACAGGCAACTCTCTAGTGGTAGAAATACATGGTGATTGTGGCAGGTACATGCAGGGTGAGTCCAGGAGGCATTTGGGAATGCGGATTGAAGCTCCAGAGAAGAGGCTAAGACTGCAAGTGCAAGTTGGGAATTTATCTATTTTGATCTGGTGATTGAAGAGGTGGGAGTGGCTTGAAGTAGAGTTTATTTGAGGGATGATCCAAGGGTAAAGCTTTTGGGGAAGATGAACATTTGGAGATAAAACAGTAAAAGGCAGCAGAAAGCCGAGAGAAGCAGCCGGCAACTGGAGAGACCGAGGAGACTACTGTCAAAGAAGCCAAGGGGTGGTCAGAAGCTGTGAGTGCTGTACGGAGATTGGGGTGGGGCGCAGTGGGGAGTAAGAGGCAGCAGTGATTGCGTAGATGTTGCTGAGGACTTTGAAAGTTTTGTGTCATCTGGTTGTGGGAACCAGATTATAGTGGGTTGTGGTATGATTGGAGGACAAGGAAGTGGAGGAAGTGTGGGCTACCATTCTGAGAAATTCTGTGGCAGAATCAGAGGGTGATGGGGCAATGACCGTGCTTGCATAGGGTCGGATGTTAGAGGAGGAAGAAGAGCCAAGGCATGTCCTTCATCCTAGAGAAGTACGCATACAGGTCTGGAAGTAGGTATTGCTGTGTAGACACAGAGGAGACATTGGGAGGCTGACGGTTTGCGGGCGGGCATCCCTTTCTGCCTGGGGCGTGCAAGCAGCTCCGAGACTCTCAGGGGTACCGCCAGTTTGAAGACTTGTTCCTCCCCACTGTGGTGGAACGATACTTTTGCTAAATGTAATTAAAAAAACCCAACTCTTAGAAAAATAATCATACTCTTGGATATTGTGGCAATGTCAAATGACCGTAAAAGTTTCTGAACACTCGTTTTCAATTTTTTTTTTTTTTTTTTTTTAAAGATTTTATTTATTTATTTGAGAGAGAGAGAGAGAGAGAGAGATCACAAGTAGGCAGAGAGGGAGGGGGAAGCAGGCTCCCTGCTGAGCAGAGAGCCCGATGCGGGGCTCGATCCCAGGACGCCGAGATCATGACCTGAGCCGAAGGCAGAGGCTTTAACCCACTGAGCCACCCAGGCGCCCCTCGTTTTCAATTTTTGTATCTCGTTGTAGGCTGGTGACAGTTGGTGGAGGTTCGCAGGCCGCACATCTCTGCGTAGCACCAACATAGTGGGTAAGGGAGCAGGAGATTGAGGTATTTTTCACAAGTGCTCCTTCTGACTTCCCAGATAGGCTCGTGAGTTCCAGGGGAAGAGTGCAGGGGAAGGTGCAGAAGAGATTGCCAAGCATCTCCAGGCAAGAGATGCTTGCCTCCTAAAAATACAGACTCTATTTTTTTTTTAAACAGGAAAAATACAGACTCTACTTTTATAAACGGCAGGTCTTGTAAAGGAGTCCGTAGTCTTGAATAAGATGTTTGCCCTTTTCCCTTTTGCTAATACTTGAAATCATTTGAAGTAAAGGAAAACTGTTCAAAGACATAATAGTTAAAATATGAAAACCGTTAACTTACAAATGAGAAATCCTCGAATATGAGAACTATTACCAGTCAGTTCTAAAGCCAGGAAGTGGTTAAGAACACGTTCTGAATTTCATGAGAATTTAGAGCAATATGAGAAAATGTTAATGAATGCTATCTTATGTTCAGCATTGTAAATGTTAAGTGAAAAATCTGAAATTGCATTTTGGTCTGATGAGAGCCGGGTTAAAAGTATTGCATGTATACTTTGTCAGGACATTTTCAGTTGGAGGTGACAGATGCAAGTCAGGCCAGCCTCAACACGAAATGGGCATTTCCTGGTTTCTGAAGAAGTGGGGGGCTGGTGGGGTGAAACGCGTCCAGGGACCCCTCCGCCAGCGTGCCATCACGACTCGTTCTCAGGATGAGAACTGGCTAAACTGGGGAGGTGGGGTGAAGTCCTTTAGTGTGTGCCTGCCTATGTCAGAGCCCGAGCCAGAAAAGAGGAAGTCACCTGGCCCCCCGCTCTCACGGCTCCTCAGGACAACAGCAGTGGTTTGAACGGGGGTTCCCTGTGCTCAGCCATGGTAGGACTTCTGCCTCTCTTCCCTATTGAGCGTGTAAAACTTTCCAAGCCCACAGAGATCTAAAGCAGGGACGCTGTTATTTAAATCTGACATTTTCGTATAGATCTTTTGCTCACAGACTTCAAAGGATTCAAGTTGAAGAATTATCTTCATGCTCGTTAGCATTCAGTTGCTATTTATAATTTTACAGCATCTCACTCCTTTTCAAAAGGGACTAATTTGTTTCACTCATTCTCCCTACTTTTGGGCGATATGAAGAATAAAATCAATCACTGTATTACTAAAATTAATAGCACCAAATAACCAAAGAGTGAAATGAATGTGTCTTCCTTGATTCTGTGTTGTAATTAGGGATTGAATGTGTATGTTTACTCTTACTTGGACAGTAGTGTCCATTTCTTTAGGGTGTATTTAACTTTGGGGGGAAAAGGGACATATAGTCCTGGTACACTGTAATATTTAGCTCCTTTAATCTGTTGCCTGAAACATGTGGGCGGTTAGGTCACAGAGATCATTTGCTATAGAGAATTATTGTGTATTGACATTGTAGCCACAGATTTGACCTGTAATAGGTTTTTGGAGAATTGTAGTCCTGTGAGAATGTGTTAAGAAATATACAGACTTTTGAGTATGCCTAAGATATGTTTAATACACAAAGTTTAAATTATAAGCACAGCACAAAATCTTTAATTTTTTTCAGTTCTGGGTCTGAAGAAAAGCCCAGGCTTTATTCTCTTTTGCTACAACAGATTTCCTTCAATTAATGCAGGGGCAAGGAAGGTGGCAGGTGAGTGACCCATTGTCTGTCTGGGGAATAGATCTCTAAACTTACTGTCCTCTTAAAATGTGAATGTAAATTGGGTTAGAACTGGTTTGGCATTGATAAAAATATATACAACAATCGTAGCTCCCCTTTATGTGGCGGTTCTTACTGGGTATCTTATGAATGGTTTATTATCTCAAGTGGAATTTGAAACAAATTTCATTGTTGTAGTAAAAAAAAGTCTTTATTTTCAAAAGGATTGGTTAGCCAGGAAAACTATAAACTACCTAACCTAAGACTTTGGTAAGAGAGAGATTCGATGCTTCTTATAAATTCCCCCTTGCAAAAGAAATAACACGTAACAAGAAAAACAGGTTACCCACTCTCAGCTATTAACCAGTTACCTGGTTTTAAGTCTCCACAATTAGGATTTAAAATGTATCCCATAGAGACCTGATAACATGAGACACTAGGGTGGCTTGTCCTTAGACTTATTTAGGAATCACTGACTTGCGGAACTTTGATTTTCATGGGTTAAAAATAAGTATGCCTCCCGGTGGCCAGGCATAATGTTGCACAAGTGGGCCGATTCTATATCAAGACTTTGTCCAAATTAAACCTCTTATTTCTTCATATTATGCTCCTTTGTGGGGCAAGATAATTCATTTAAGGATTACAAAGATAATATCGGAAACAACTAAAAGTTCCAGAAGACTCAGGGATGTGGTAATAATGGTCCCTCTCAAACGAGGGAGCAAAAACCGTATCTTTTGCTGAATATGGTTCAGTGGGATAACTGAGAAGGCCCAACCTTCTGAACAGTTAGTTTAAAAACACGAAAGACAGACCCAAGTGAGTTTTTTTTATTGAGGATTCGGGGCTATATCGTATATATGTGGTGTTTGGAAATATTCTGATGTGTTTAATGCAAATTCTTAAAGGAGTATACTCAAAACATTGTATGCATCTCACCCATGATACATATTTGGATTAAGCGTAATGAAAACCTGCAACAGAAATGAAACAGTTTTAACAATAAACGAATGAGTAAAAACTGCTGCTGTACTCAGCTCAGTAAAAAGGTCTTCTTACGTGAATTGTTGATAGTGAGAATCCCTGAATTTGATGCTTATGAGTGCTTGGAAGGGAAAAACCATGGCCTTGGAGGACCAGAGCCCTGGTGTGGAAAGCCCAGGTAAAGTTTGGCTTCCCCCAGATTTTCCTACCCGGCCTGATTCTGTAATATTCCTTTCTCCCTTGATTTCTGCCTTGCTTGGTCTCTGAAACACTTTTTCTCTCTACATCTAAAACTTTATGATTAAAACAAACTCTTCAAAGTATAGATAGTATTTTTGTTCAAACAGTGGCTTGGTGGAATGGGGGCAGACACTGTTAACTAAAAAAAAGGCTAGATGTGTGTCAGAAGATTTTAAAAGCTCAGGCTGGGGCCTGCTAGAGAGACCAGTTTTGCTGCCTCGGCCTTGCTTCTAGTAAGGATTTATTTTTCAGAAGGTTTATAAGGCTGGCTTCCCAGAATTGTGACACACACAGAAGAAAAAAGCTAGGGAAAAATACTTTCTAGACTTCGTACCTTTTACCTCAGGTGTAAGAACTGGCGACCTTACGTCCCAATAACGCAGCCATCATTTCCTTTCTCTGGGATATCAGGAACCAACATTAGAAGGGGAGATAAATGGATTCAGAATTTCTGAAAGAAAAGCCACCCTCTATCAGTGCTCTTCACGTCTACCAGCTCTTGTTTTCCCCACAAGGAGACTCAACAAAGGACCTAAAGTTCCACTAAGTGAAAGGACATGGGCAAACAAGAGGTTCCTACACGAGTAAGCAGGCTGAAGGCAAGGAGGAGAGGCATTTGCGCTCTCCGTCTGAGCGGGACGGTTCCCTCCCTCTTGTACCCCGAGCCCGAGGCCTGGGAGGCCCTTCCAGCCCCAGCTGCCTCTCCCTGGGGAGAAGGCCAGGCTTCTGTGTGCTGCCCAGGTGGGACACATTTCCGTCTAGGACGGGGGGCTGGCACTTCTCACGTCCGTGCTGGAGGAGGTCCAGCTGGGGAGGAGGGCGCCCCATGCAGCCTGTGCCTACCAAGCCGTGGACGGAAAGGATAGCCCCGGCCTCCACAAGACTACTGGGCGAACTGGACTGCAGAAATGAAAACTAGTGTATACGATTTAAATTGCCTTAAACAACAAGCAGAGAGACACTCCAGCCATTGGCGACCGTGCAAATCTAGGGTGCGGCCCTGGACCACTTATGCCCTGGCTAACAAGGGTGCACATTGCACGCTCTGATCTCCTTCTTGTCCTTGCAGCTGCTGAACTGGGAGCTTTTGAACCTCTTCTTGACGGTCATGTAGCGTTCCTGGATGCCGCCGCCACACAGTTTGGTGCACTCCGACCAGGCTGTCCATGGGCGCATCCTGCAGCCTGCAAGCACGGGAAAGCCCGGTTAGGGCAGCAGCAATTGGGAGACCACACCGCATGCTGAACCCCAGTACACAGCTGTCAGGCTGAGGGGCTTCCCTGCTCTTGACTGAAATGATGGGTTGAGTTTAACAATGGCCCGAGTCCTTATTAGGGACCGTCTGCCCCTCTGACAGACTGCCAGAAATGACTAACTACTTTGCAGCATTTCATCAAGGGCAGGAGTCCACATCTCCATCTCCATCTGGTCTGGGCTGTAGGATTTGTTTTGGCCAATAGGACATGAGCAAACAGGGCTTGGAAAAAGCTGCTGAGAACACTTCCACCACCACGTAAGCGAGCCTGGCTAGACTACTGGAGAAGCCATGTGGAGACAGCCTCCGGCCAGCCCTGCGGAGGCCCCAGACATGCAGGTGAGGCCGGTCTAGACTTTCCAGCTCCATTTGAGCCTCCAGCTGACTGGAGCTTCATGGGTCTCAGCAAGACCTCAGAAGATCGTCTGGCTGAGCCAGCCCAAGTCACTGGCCCAAGAATCACAGTGGTGATTATTCTGGGGTGGCTTGGGGCTGCAGTTCACCACTTTCTCCTAATGCTCTGCTCCCCATATACTTGGCCTCCTATAAACTCAAGTATAATTTATTTCCTCTACACAGGTAAATATGCCTGCCTTAAAGAAAACTTCCCTGGGGCACCTGGTGGCTCAGTCGGTTAAGTGTCCGACTCTTGATTTCAGCACAGGTCATGCTCTCAGGGTCATGAGATTGAGCCCTGTGTCGGGCTCTGTGCTCAGTGGGGAGGCGGCCTGAGCTGCTCTCGCTCTGCACAGCACCCCCCCCTTCCCACTTGCTCGTGCGTGCACGCTCTCTCTCTAAAACAAACAACACCTTCTCTCACTCCTAGAGGTTAGATCTTTTAAAAAAAAGTTTCCGTGGCCCTCTGTGTTACTCTGGTACAACCAAGCACGGTTATGATTATCCGTCCGATACTATGCTAAGTTTCATGGAGAAGACCGCGGCACAGCGCCTGCCTGGCACATAGTTGGGCTTAACGAACGTTTGTTGAGTGGCTGACTGATTGTACTGTCCAGCAGACAACACTTTGATACGTGCGCAGCTCCTTAACGGAAAGGTAGGGAACTATCAGGGAGCATTTCATATCTGCATTTTTCTCATTGTCCTAGCTGGAGGTCAAATGTCTTAAGAGAAAAAGGGTTAACTTGAGGGGTGCCTTTTAAAATAGAAACTCCCCATACCCATTAACCTTGAGTTTTACACGGTACCTTCCTCACCCCCTGCAGGGAATGTAAACACCGCTGATTAGTCTGTACCCAGGACTGAACCATGAGTCTTTCCAGCTCAATATCTCATCTGATTGCCAATGATAGTGCAGTCCTTGCCTGTGGACCAGCTTATTCACCAGTGAAGCCCCAGGCTGGCTTTTTTCTTTTTTTTTAAATGCTGGAGTAGGGGACACATTTTCCTGAGCTACAAACAGAACTGGCCTTTGTGCCTATGTTTGCCACCTCCAGACCACTCAACACAGGTCTGTTAAAGTCCCTCTTGTCTAAAACCGCCTGCAGAATCAAGCCTTAAAAATCCTCAGCAGACCACTGGACTTTTTATGGTCTGGTCCTCCCTTCCCCCCCACCCCCAGCCTGTTTTCCTGCCTCTTCCCTTGGGCTCTGCTCCATCTGCCTCTGTTTCATTGATCATCTCGTGCTCTTCAGTACTTCTGTGCCTTTGTAAGTACTGTTCCTGCTGCCTGGGATGCAAACCTCTGTCAGTTCTTCAAGACCCACTCATATTTCCCCTGCTTCGACAGTGCCCCGAACTCCAGCCTCCCGTTCAGGAGCAATACCTGGGAACGGCTCGCCATCAGACTCTTCCCGCAGCTGCTCACTCCTCCGGCTCTCTCGGGCCTCCCTCCAGCGCAGCTTCTGGATGGACGGATTTTTCAGGCATTTCCGGACGCGGCACTTTTTTCGCTGCACAGCCTCTGGGCAGGGTGCACCTCCAAACTGAGGCTCCATTTGGATCATCCGGGTTCGAATCATGTGGCCTTTCCCGCAGGACTTGTTACATTCTGACCACTGGGACCACTCGGTGAGCTCGCAGTCGATGGCTGGCGAGACACAGAGGGGCATGAGTGTAGCTCATTCCTGTCTGAAGCGTAAGGCCACTTACACCTTACTTTGAACCTCTCAACCCAAGCCTGTGAGAAATGCAAAGAAGGTGCTGTTATGCCATTTTATAGAAGATACTGAAGCTCCCAGAGGCGGACTGACTTCATCCAGCCTGCATGGTTGGTAAGCAGTAGAGGCAGGCTTGGTGCCTAGGTCTTAACCCACATTCTATGCTCACAGGACAGAACGCTTTGGGGGAACTTGGGAGATACGTTCAGAGCCTCTTGCCCTGCCCTGTATCTAGAATATTGTCAAATCCGCCTCTATCAGCATAGAATAGCCTCCCACAGTCCCAAGGACTTGGATTTTCTCAGGGAAGGCACAGCTCACTGGCGCGGTCTTTCACAGCTGACCCCCATGGAGCAGTACCCAAGGCCATCGTGACTTTGGCTGTAGGACCCCGAAATGGGAAATTCAGTAGAAAAGAGGGGTGAGAACAACTGGTGTCTTATGGTTTATCAGGGTTACAGGATCTAGCAGATTCTTACTAAGCCAGCATCTCACACATGTAGAGGGGAAATAACCCAACAGTCTGATTCTCAGGATGTGACCTAAGGAGGCAAAGAATTCTGGGCTCACTGGCTTTGCAGAGTGCAGATCCAGGTTGGATCTAGGAAGAACTCGTTTTGGTCAGTAGTTTCGGGCCTTTATCCCTGTGAGCTCAGGCAGCTTTCTTATCTGTAAAATGGGGATAATGTTATTTTTCCCATTAGGTTGTGAGGATTAGGTGAAATAATACTTCCAGCCCAGTTTCTGGCGCACAGTAAATGTTCATCTCCATTCAATGAACCCTGTGAATATGTGTTTACAGGGGGAGCTATCTACGTCAGAAGTTCGGGACCCCCAGCTCTGGTGAGCTCGGTTGAACACGGGGTCGATCTTAGTTGTTAAAAGCCGCAGGCTCGGTTAGTTTGATGGTCTGAGCGTTCTCCACCCATGACCGAGCGCAGGAACTGTAATGTGGAACACTGAGTGAGGCCTATGCTTGTCAGGTCTAGTGCTTGACACATGGTGCCAGGTACGCGGTTTAATCCGCAAAGCAACCTAGGAAGTGTGTCCTGCTGTTTTACAGATGAGGGACAGGGATGGTAAGTCCTCTGCTGAAGGTGGTGCAGCCTATAAAGGGATAAAGCTGGGACCTGAACCCAGGCAGGCAGCCTGAGTAATAACGAGGAAGAGGGAGCACGTGTGTTTCAGAGGAAGCCAGAAAACAGATCCTAGCAAGTGTGTTTGACCTTCTACCTCCTAAGAGAGAGCTTGCTTGGAAGACTAGCCAGAGAAATGGGCTCTCTCTCCTTGGAGGTTAGTACCTGTGAAACAGAGCTGATCACGGGGGTGGGGGTGGGGGGAGTTGGGGTCAGGCATCGAGCCTTGCTTGGCTTGGCTTGGCAAGGCTGCAGACGTACAGGAGTCACTGATTTGATGTCCATGCTCTGGTCACAGGTAAATAATTCCCAGGGAGAAGGAACAGAAGTAAAAACCATGGAAAACTCGTGGATCAGACAGTTCTGGGGGTTGGAGCGGTGGTGGTGGGAGGGGGGAGGCAGGCCCTATGCGATAAGATATCTTGAGCCTGTGCTAAGTGTTTCCAATGTGTAGTTGGGGTATTTTGTAGCCGGTAGTGGGATCCCCTCGTGCTCCTGAGGAGACTGAGAGTTCAGCTCTGCTAACACAGAGCCCCAGAGCCCATGCTCTTTCTCCCCAGCAGACAGCTGTACTACAGGCCGTGGCAGGAGGTCCCCACCCAGTGTGGGTGACAGGAACACAGGGTTGGGGGGGCGCACCGGGAGCCCCAGGACTTACGGCATTCAGGCAGCATGCACTTTTCCACCTGCTCCAGCTCCTCATTGCAGTCCCCGAGTTCGGCCAGAGACTTGAGCATCCGCTGGCGGGTCCGCATGCCCTTCCCGCAGGTCACACTGCAGTCACTCCACTCAGACCATGGGGACAGCAAGCAGGGGATGGTATCTAGGCCGAGAGCCAGGTTTGCCTCTGAGAACAGGCTCCTTTTACTTCCTCTGCTCTCCTTGTCCCCCCACCCCCTGCCCCCTACTCTGGCCCCTGGAGTCATGTGGAAGGGACCGATGGCTTCAGATACCCCAAGGGACCCCCCCCAGAGCAAGAAGTGGCTCAGACTATGGGTCCGGTCACTCTCCTGCATCTCCCCTGGGGGTCAGGACAGCAGCAGTAACTCCGTAATATGATATGAATACCCAAGTCCCCGCCTGAAACACCACCCGCTCCCCAAGAACCATGCAATAGTTTTGGACACTTGCTAAAATCTTAGAATGTCCAGATACTTGTGTGCATATGTATGCTTGTGTATGGATGTGTGGGCCGGTGCACATTTGTGCATTTAAGCTGGGGTTGTAATGCTTTATGAGGCCAGTGACGTCCCATGCAGAACAAGAGTAGGGACCTATGACCTGTGGACTGGATGTCCTGCCTGCAAGTGCTTATTCCACCCCTCCACAACCAAGACACTCTGGGGTCCTATAAAACACAGCTGCAGGTGAATGCTTCCCGGAGGCCAGCAGTTTGGCATCTCAGCATTGCTCACGATGTCCCTCAAGGGAGGCCCCTCCCTCTGGGTCTGCTTGGTGGCCCTTAGCTTGCAAGGACAGTGGGCCCTATTTTCTCCCAGCACCTGCCCACTTCCGGCCTTGCTGCTGGGGACGTAGTGAGGGTGCTGGGATCCTCCACACCACCCCCATCCCTGCCCCACACCCACTCACGACACTCGGGCATCATGCACTTCTCCGCCTGGGATGTCTTGGCCTTGCACATGGAGCCGTCCGCCGGGCTCATCTTGACCATGCGGTGCCGCTTCTTCATGCCCATCCCGCAGGTAGCGCTGCACTCGTCCCACTCGCCCCACTCGGTCATCAGGCAGCTGCTGGGAGCTGGGAGGCCAGCCCTGTTGGAGTGACGTCTGCGGCCTCGGCCACTGCCCGCCCCCTCCCTGCACTCGCTGGGCGCCCCTACTCACAGCACTCCTCGTTGACTGTGCACTTCTCCGTCTCCTCGGTGGGCAGCGTGCACACAGAGCCGTCCTCAGGGAACTGCTTCACGTACCTCTCCCGGGACCGCATGCCCGTGCCACAGGAGATGCTGCAGGGTGACCAGGTGATCCACTCGGACATGGTGCAGGTGGAGCCGTCTGCAACACACGAGTCGACGCTGCGGGCCTGTGTGCCCAGCTCCCCGGGGCAGGGAGCGGGAGGGAACTGGCCGGCTTTCCCATCGCGTGCTCTTGCCTCTTCTGTCCAAGCCTAATTCCCCATATAATCGTGGGTTTGTTTTTGGGTTTTCTGGCCTGTTCTGCTGATCTATAGGTCTATTTTTGCGCTAGTACGTGATCTTGAGGGGGAAAAACAGTCTCTTCAACAAATGGTGTTGGGAAAGCTGGACAGTTACATGCAAAAGAAGGGAAATGAACGCTTTTCTTTACCATATACAAACTCAAAATCGGTTAGGGACCTAAGTGTGAGACCTGAAAGCACAAAAATGCTAGAAGAGAGCACAGGCAGTAGTTCTGATAATTGCTGTAGCAACATTTTTCTCAATAAGTCTCCTGAGGCAAGAATTAGGAGCAAAAAGAAACTATTGGGACTACATCAAAATAGAAACTTCTGCACAGCCAAAGAAACAACAAAACAAAAAGGCAACTTACAGAATGGGAGAAAATATTTGCAAATGATCTCCCTGATAAAAGAGAGATATATAAAGAACTTATAAAATATATAAAGAAATTATAAAATTATATATAAAATATATAAAGAAAATATATAAAGAACTTATAAAACTCAACACCCCCAAAATAACCCAATTAGCAAATGGGCAGAAGACATGACCACACAGTTGTCCAAAGATGACCTACAGATGGCCAATAGACACATGAAAAGATGCCCAACATCACTCATCAGGGACATGTAAATCACAACTACAATGAGCTATTAACCTTACACCTGTCAGAATGGCTAAAGTAAAAAATACAAGAAACAAGTGTCGGCAAGGATGTGGAAGGGAGCCCTCGTGGACTGTTGGTGGGAATGCAAACTGGTGCAGCCGCTGTGGAAGATGGGATGGAGGGTCCTGAAATGGAACCATCGTATGATCCAGTAATTACACTACTGGGTATTTACCCAAATAAAAAAACCCCCACTAATTTGAAAGGATATATGCACTCCTATATGAATTGTAGCATTACTTACAATAGCCAAATTATGGAACCAACCCAAGTGTCCATCACTTGATGAATGGATGAAGAAGACGTGGTGTATGTATTTAGTGGAATATTATTCAGCCATAAGACAGAATGAAACCTTGCCAGTTGCAACAACATGGATGGAGCTAGGGAGTAGAATGCTAAACAAAGTAAGTCAGACAAATCCCAGAGGATTTCACTTAATGTGGAATTTCAGAAACAAAAACAAAGGGGGAAAAAAAAGTCTTACTTGGTTTGTCTCTTAACTAGAGAAACTGATGGTCACCAGAGGGGAAGGGGACAAAGAGTACAGTTAACCACGATGAGCACTGAATAATGTACAGAATTACTGAATCACTGTCTTGTATACGTGAAACTAACATAAGACTGTCTGTTAAATATCCCGGAATTAAACCTAAAAAAAGAAACAGGGCAGCATTCAAGGGGAGTCAGGCAAGTGAGGATGGACGGGAACTTAGAAGGTATACATCTTGAACCCAGGAAGTTGTTCGCTAAAAGGGCTTGCCTGTTTTCCAGGTGCATGGGGCACTCAGGAGTACTCCTTCCTACATGACAGTACATTTGAAAGCTTCTTGGATAGGTAAAAGAATGTTTTATTATACATAAAGTAAAATTTAAGATAAATCATAATCTAAAGTTATATATAGCTGTATGGTCAAGGATGTATCCTACACCTAAGATGTTAAATAAAATGAAAAATTTACTTCCTCAGTCACTAACTACATTTTAAGTACACAGTAGCCATGTGTGGTTAGTAGCTACTAGTTTGGACAGTACACGCACAGAACTTGCTCATCACAGAAACTTCTACTGGACAGTGTTAGAAAGGTATTATAGATATTCTGAGATACAGGGTAAGCTCTTTCGCTCAGAGGAGCCCGAGATTTTTTTAGTTCTTGTCTAAAGCTGCCAATTCCCAGTCTAGAAAAATTGATGAGAATTTGGTTCCTGAGGGTGAAGACTGTGACTGGCCTGCGGACACAGGGACCTGAGGATAGACACGGGATGGATTTATACCCAAACAGCTGATTATACTCAGTGACCCCAGACCTCTCGTTCCCTCTACTGAGGCTGGTTATAACGGGGGAACAGATGGTGTGCTGGAGGAGGGGACACAACTGGTCTGCATTGGTATCTTGGGCATATATGGCTTTGCTCCCAACACTAGGTGTTAGCAAAGGCCATGATCATGTAGTAGACACTCTGGAGGTTGGTGGAAAAGATAATCAAAGCTCTCAGCATGGCTTGGTAGTCCTGTGTCCAAGTGGTGGTGGGGGCAGCCGCTCCTGGTGGAAACACGGGTGAGCGGGTAGGTGTGCGTGTGTGCCTGCTTAGTTCTTAAAAAAAAAAAAAAAAGGGCAGTGAAGTCTTCCATCTGTCCATTTATTCAAATCAATAAAGATTTACTGAATGCTCTGAATGCTTCCTGGTATGCTCTGAGGTTAAAAAGATGCATAAGATCTGGATCTTGTTCTAATTTAGAAAGAGATGGGCATCATAATTCCAGGTATAGAAAGTAGGACAACAAATGTAAGCCCAGGGAATTGTGGGGCAGAGGCGGGGGGGGGCGGGGGGGGGGAGAAGAACTCACTCCTTGGAGTTTGGGAGAAGATTTCACTCAAAAGGACACATCTGAGTGTACTTTTGTTGGGTAAAGGGTATCTGCATTTAAGGTGAGGGGAAAGCTTATGCAAACACCTCTGTATAGGGCGCGCATGTACGTGATATTAGGAGGTGAAGCTAGAAAGGAGGATTGAGTGTGAGTCCAGCCTGCACCTGTGCGTGACTGTCACTTGCACATGGGTGATGCCTGTGCATAGTTATTTAACCGATGGTCAGTGCTGGTAGTGTGTGTAGGAAGAAATCCCTGCTGGAGCCCACACGTTAGACCCCGAGACAAGGCTAACTGAAGGCAGCACGCACTACCCAACAAGAACATTATGTTCCAGTGTAATAATGGTTAAGGGGACAGGGCTTGACAAGCCACACTTCAGGCTTTCCAGGACCTGGTAAGAAAGACATTACCCCAGGAAGGCAGAATGCGGTCCCTGCCCACTGGAGTCTGCACAGACAGGTAGAGCTTGACTCCAGCAGCTCCACTCTTCCTGATCTCAAAACTCAGCTGAGTCTTCCTGATTCACAGTTCCTGATCTCAAAACTTACTACGAAGCTACAGAAATCAAAACCGGATGCTATTGGCAAAGGAACAGACATATAGGCCAACAGACTAGAATAGAGCGCGAGCCTAGAGACAAAGTCTCACATCGATGGGCAGATGATTTGACAAGGGTGCCAAGACCATTCAATGGAGAAAAGACCGTCTCTTCAATAGATGGCAGTAGGAAATTTGGATATCCACATGCGAAAGAATGAGGTTAGACTTTTACCTAAGATCACAGTCAAAAATTACCTTGAAATGGACCAAAAACCTAAACAGAACTAATACCACAAAGCTCTTGGGAGAAAACACAGGGCAAAACCTTCAGGACACTGAATTTAGCAATGATTTCTTGGACAGGACACCCAAGGCACAGGCAACCAAAGAAAGAGCCAAACCAGATTTCAGGAAAATTCAGGACTTGTACAAAAGGACACTGTCAAGAGGGAACAGGTAACGTAAAGGAGAGAAAATATTTGGCAAATCCTGTATCTGATAAGGGAGTAATATTCAGAATACTTGGGAGATGGAAGGGTTTGCTCCCCTCTGAAGGGCCTCACCAAGGGCAGGGACGGCTATAGACCACTGCGGGAGTATATCCGGGAGGGGTGTTTACAACCGTCCCGGGAAGAGCCAGACGGTGATGCGAGAAGCTTCCTTCAATTCCCCTCGGCTCGGAACTGGTTTTCTTCCTGCCATAAACCAGCCCGAATTCTGCCTCCCTTCCTGTTGCCTCCCGGCACCTCTGAGGCAGTTAAGATCAAAGTCCCGAAAGAGTCTAGATCTGTCCAGGTGGGGAGAGCGGCGGTGCCCTGGGAAGCAGGCGGCTGCCCGTGGCACGGCAGGCTGCTCCGTGCCATTCTGAAGCTTGAGCCGTCACCACCACGGCGGTGCGAGCTCCTAGCTCAAGCCTGATTTTTGAGCGGTAGCAGGCAGAATTCTTGCCATCAGCTCAGCGGTCCTGACACAAGAAGTGGGTGCTCACTCAAGCAGAAGGGACACATGAAGATCCATGAATGACACAGAATTTGGGCAATGGATTCAATGGTCACCAACTTGTTCCTGTGTGCCTTCAGAAGACACTGGAGTGCAGGGGAAGCAAGCTGCCTGTCTAGTTCTAGATTTGTCATAAGATGTTTGCTAGCTCTTTAGTGACTGGTAGGTCATTGATTCCATGCTGGGGAGGTAGTTGGGTGGATAACCTCAAGAATTCTTTTGATGTCCTAAGACATACAGGTTTTTAGAGCCCCTCAGACATTGTTGGAGTTGGGGGTCTTCCCTGGTGGTCCCCACCAGCCATGACAGGCAGGGTCCTGGTGCCCTCCTAGGGACACCGAGCAGGTATGAGGGGCCGGCAGAGGCAGGTAGCCCCTCCCTTCCTCTGGCTCTGCCACCACTCGCGCCCCTGGGCTGTGCGCTCACCTTCATCGCTGCAGCCCGGGCCCATGCAGGGCTGGAAGTCCTGGGTGTCCGGGCAGGGGACACTGAGGTCCAGCTGCGCCTTCAGCATGCGCTGTCGCATCCTCTTGCCTTTGTCGCAGGTGGAGGAGCTGCAGGCGGACCACGGGGACCAGTTGGAGTAGATGCAGGTTTCGGGGGTGTCGTCTGGAAGGAGTACGGAACAGGTTTTCCCTGGAAGCCCGTGGACACCGGGGCTGGCCCTCTCCCCTGCACAAGCTCATTCGGGGGTAAGGAGATCCCTGCCGTCTGACTGGCCTCAGCGAACCTGGGTACTCACTGTCGGCAGCGGGGGGGGGGGGAAGCAGATACTCACTTGCCTTGAAGAATGCTATTTTAATCATTGCAATAATATCTAAACAAGGAAGACCTCTCTTACTGTCCCTTCCCCTCATACATGAAGGGCTTTTCATTTCTAGTCCCTTCTTCCCAATGACCCTGTAACAGGGGTCACATCAGGGCAGCCGGTGTTCCCTGACCACTTACGACACGCTAACAGCATTCTAGAACCTTCCATGTTTCATCCCACTGGAGTCTTACAACAACTCTCAGTGAGGCAGGTTCGGTGATCAGCCCCGTTTTACAGGGAGGACAACGTGGTGGGATGGGAGCTTCTTGCCCAAGGCCCCAGAAAGACCCCCGGTTGTGTGGCTCCAGATCCCATGAGGAAAAAGGCTCCACCCTCAGCTCTGCCCCTCCCCCGAGGGTAGGATCGGAGCCTCCCATTCCTCGCTGGGGAAGTGGACGCGTCCACGCCTGCCGCACAGGCTGGCGTGACAAAGCAGAGCGCGCTGGGGATGCTGTGATGCCCGTCCAAAGGCCCAATACCTGTGGATACATACTCCCATATCCCGCTTAAACCAACTCCCTCCTACTCTGTGCCCAGTCCTGGCCTTCTTTTGGATGATCTTCCCTGCAGAATTCCTCAAAGATGGAATTGCCAGGTCAAAGGACAGGATGGTTTTGCAGCTCTTAAGACCAGTTTAGAAAACTGCTTTCCCAAAAGGTACCGCCAGTTTACTTGCCGCCTGCAAGAAAGGACTACATACCTTCATCTTTCTCTTCTGGAGCCAGATCTGCTACAATATCATCGACATTATCAGGCACAATGTTGCATTGTTCCCCCTGCAAAAGAGGGCTCACATTAACGAATGGCATGTGTGGGGAACAGAGGGAGGGGGACTTAAATTGGATGGACCCGTGTACAAATCCCAGGCCATGGCGGAGTTCTGAGCCAACATTTACCATCGGAAAGAGAAATGGCAAGAAAGCCACAGCTTCCCCATTCCTGACCTGTGGCAGACATTAGTAATTAACTATGGAACTGACAATGAAACCTATTTGGATCGAATCATTCAGTCGAGAACAACCTTACCCTTTCGTTTATTTTGCTCATTTACAGCTTATAAATAATTTGCATGCTTAGAAACCTCAGGAGGTTCAGGAGTTCTAGATTCTGGCATCTTCAAGGGACCCCATGATCCTAGAGCAGAAAGGGGTACTCCTGGTACACTCCTGGTGGGAAGGGTCTGTGCCACGGTGAGCTCTACCCCATTACCTTCCGGGCGATTCTCTCGATGACAACTCTGGCCACTTGAGTGATGGACCCGCCCTCTGGATCGTAAAAAGGACTCTGAGGATGGTCCAGACTGGTCAGGGGCCGGATTTTCTCCTGGGGAATTGTGGGCTTGTTGGGTGACTGTGTGGGGGGGGGTGGAACACAGATACAGAGCGGGGGAAACAGAGTAGTTAAAAACGACAAAAGCAACTGGATTGTAATAGGAGCAGAACAAAAGCCGTGATGGGGATTTCACAACAGATGTAACCACTGTGGATGTTTATGCAATTCTATCCACGCTGTGCTTCGTGCAAGGAAATCGGGGACCTGTGCTTTCAGATCTCCCAGGTACACAGGATTCCATCCTGATGGAGAAAAGGTTTCGGAGAGGTCATCCCAGCCAGGAGATAACTGAACAGGCTGGCCTGAAATCCAGAGCTCGTCCTGCTAGACCAGGTGTTGGCGAATGAGTCTGCAGAGGGTCAGATGGCAAACGTTTCAAGACTCTGTGGGCCCTCCTGGGTCGGCTACCACGACTCCACTCGGCTGCTCTAGTGAGAAAGCAGCCTCCGACGACATGTAATTGGGGCGGCCGGGTTTGAATTTACAACTCAGGTGCTAGTCCCGACGTGGCCCACAAGCCATACTTCACCAGTGTCTGTTCTAGATGGCCCTGCCACTGGCTTTCTAATGGCTTCATATTATGCAGTTGGCATGCTGACCACAGCTGAAAAATTTTAACATTCAGGACACAATCTGAACTCCTTAACCTGGCTGTCTATCTGGAAACCTCCAGAATCTGGCCCAGTCTAAGGTATATGGACGTCAACTTCGGTTCCCCATTCTCACCCCTCCTCTTGCTCTGTGCTTCCCTGTTTCCTGCTGCTCCCTGGCTTACCTAGGAATTGCTCTCTAGCGGGATCCCCCTCCCGTGGCCCTGTGGCCCCGTGGCCAGCTGTGTGGGTCGCACGGTATGTGGTGCATGAGGGTGAGCCAATGCGGGCCTGCCCGACCACCCTGTGTGTTCATCTTCACGTCGAGGCCCCCCAGCACGGGGCCGGGCGAAGAGGAAGCACACGGGAAGGGTCACCCGTCACCGCCGCAGAGCTCACCCACCTCATAGGTCACCCCGCTGTCGGTGCCCGCGTCCCAGGGGATCAGGTCCTGCACCACCTTCTGGACCCAGCCGCACTCCTTGGTGCACAGATCCTCCGCAGACAGGCCCACGTTCCAGTCGGGGCTGGGGCCCATCATGGTTAGGAAGGACATCAGGTGGCGTGTCCTGTCCACGGAAAACTCAGCCGAGGGTGCAGCTTTCCTGGAAACCAAACACATTGCATTAGGGGCTCTGGGGGCGCGCACTCTGAGGGGCGTCCGGCCACAGGTGGAGACAAGCACCTGCTACACCCTATCTATCCAGTTTCAGTGCACTCGGGGCACTTACTGTTCCACAGATGCTTCTCGTTCAGCTGCTTCCTGTCCGCTCCCGCCGGATGGGATCCCTGGGATAGCTCGGCCTTGTCGGTCTCACTCAGGGCTTGGTTTCCAGTGCCTACAACCGTGCCTGGCACAGAGTAGGTGCTCAGTAAAAGGGTCTGAATAAATGGGTGAGCAGCAATATTGTGTTATTGTAACTGAACTCGAGCTCCTCTGCCTGATGCCCAGCAAAGACAATCACGGAGAGACGACGTAGGCAGCCAGATGGGGGAGATCAGAGAGCAAGCCTCCAATCCACCTCCCCCGAGGAGGAGAGTCGGGGAACTGACGGCAAATGAGAAAGGTCTGGGTTCAAAAGTCGCAGCTGAGCTTCCTAGTCTGCAGCTGCGGTCAGTCCCTTTACCCCTTTGGTTACGGGTTCCAGTCCCCACTGTCCTTTGATCGTTCCTCGGCCTTGAGGGAATGGGGACGAGGACCCCTCCAGTTACTTCCCGCTGGGATGGGGTGAGGACCGGAGTTCGAGGGATGGAAACTTTCCGCCCGCCTTTAGAAAGATTCTTCAGTTCGAGGTAGAAACCCAGCATTCTCCAGGACTGGGATTTGTGTGCTTTGGTTAGGAGTGCTCAGACTCTGTTCTACCGAGGGCCTCCGGGGAGATTGGTCGGAACCAAGCTGCTTGTACGCGTGGGTTTCCTCAGACCGGCTCTCCTGACCAGGGGAATCAGGTGTGCCCGCGGCCGGCTGGGCCGCACAGTGCTCCGTGCAGGTTCCTCCTTGCAGACAGGCCGCAGGGAACCCGTGGGTTCTCCCAACTCCAGCATGAGGAACGCACGGCTTCCTTCCCTCCAGGCTCCCTGAAGAATGGGTGGTCAGCAGCAGCCCCCAAGGTCCTGGGCGAGGGGGCTGGAGCTGGCCCTCCGCACGCTCGTTCTGCGGGTCCTAAGGGGCCCCAAGTCTCTGGAATTCCAGCGGTGTAAGGGCCCGTCTCTGGGACACGTCACCTATCAGCACTGAACCTGCCCACTCGGCGTGCCTGATGGTATCCAACTGCCTAATGGGAGCCCCGTCCGGAACTCCTGAGTCATGAAAGGGGCGTAGAAAGAGTCTTCCACGTAAGGGCTTAAATCAACCCCACTCTGGGGGGGCCACTCCTACCCAGAGCAGAGCAGCCAGCACGCCTTTTTCCCAAGTGAGTTTCCTGGCATATCTTTGCCACAGTTCTTTTCCCTGTTTTTCCAGCCGGTTGGGGGCTCCAGGAAGCATGTATTGCCATCGACCGCCCAAGGCGTCAGGCACACCTGTGTGACTTTGGCCACAGACGCTGCCTCACGGTCGTCTGAATTGTTAGCGGCGATCCAAACCTAGGAAGGATTTTGCTTGGAAGTGTTTTGACAACTTCTGGGGCCTTCTCTGACGGGGGAGGGAAAGGTTCAGCCCAGCTGGTAAAAGTGTCTATAAATACTGGCAAGTCTTGAAAATTACCTGGTGTTTCTGGCCTCACGGTAAACTACCTGCCAGTCTTCTCCAGGTTCAGAGCCTCCAACTTTATAAGACGTTTGACAAAGTTCTAAGGTGTCGGTTTCCTCCCCTTTTTGGACAAATTTTGCAATGGAGAGAAGATGAACTTATCTGACTTTTGATAAACACAGGCAGAATAAAAGTTTTGTGTTTAATGCTTTTAATCCTAAACACCAGTCCATTTTCGTTAAACCAGCAACCTTAAGGTAGCTTTAATACTGAATATTTTCCCAAGATCATGTGAAAAACACTCGGGTTAATTTCTGTCTTTGAGTTTTAGAAGGTCCAATTCTAACAAGCACTTACTTTTTAGTGGCCTAGCTAGAACTCTCCTAAATAGAACTCTCGTACCGATTAATCTTAGCAACACCATGCAGACTTAGAGAAACTAGCTCACACTTAGAACACAAATGGACACAAATACATAAACGAAATGCAAACAGGATCTCAAAGGCCCAATTTCCGAATCTCTTTTACAACACAAATCTAATTGCAAGGCGGTTCACCTTATCGGTCCATTAGTTGGTCATTTTTCTCAAGAGTCTAACGAATATTGTGGCCAAGCAGAATTGCCAAAAAAAAAAAAAAAAAAAAAAGATTGCCCCATTTTGGAGAGTAGAGTCCAACGAGCTGCATGTGGGGATCAAACACTCACTTCCCATTTTTCACTCAGAACGCGGCCGGTTTTATTCAAAGATCTCAAAAGCTGCCCCAAACGAACAAACCAAATGAGGCCCAGAGTCTGGCCTCCAAGTCTTTTCCTCCACAAAGGCTTCACTGATTGAACCAGGGGGCTTCCTACTTTCTAGCACCTCACTAAAAGTCAGAGCTTCACTGGCTGAACCCACGCGTTTGCTAGTCAACCTTGTCTCAAGGAAAGGAGGCTAAGAGAGGCAAAACCCTCTACTCGGAGGCAGCTGAGTGAGAGAAGGAATCCAAGAAAGCCGAACCAACAGGGAGCAAGAAATAAGCTTCCGTGCCACCGCACACGACGTACTCACCCCACCAGACCCCAAAGCCACTGCCTGGCTGCGGGAGTTAACGTAGGTGCTGAAGGTCGGTGGGGCCCTGAGCACAGGCCCCAGGACAAAGAGCCGAGGCAACCGCTCGGACATCAGCAGGCTCCCGTTACCAGCGGGGGTCAACAAACCAGGGGCACAAAGCTCCTGCCGGCTCCCCACGTTTGTATGCAAACCCAAGGTCGTCCGCTCTGTGCTCAGCAAGGACCTTCACTGCGAGACACAGGTAAGGATTTATGCGACAAGCAGCCAAACGAGGAGACCGGAAGCCAGACCTCAGATCCACTTCCTCCAAGGAGCAGTCGGGGAAATTTAAAGGCAACGGAAAAAGGTCTGGGTAAAATGAGCTGCAGCTGGAGCTTACTGGTCTGCACCTGAGGGCGGTCCCATTAACCCTTGGCCAGCAGGGCGGTGCTGCTGGGGAAGCCCAACACAGCTGGATGGGAGGCAAACTCTACAAATAACAATGGCTGACCAGTGCCCCAAGTCCCTTCTCAGACATTCTCACGGAATCCTCAGAACAGACCTGAGAGAAGAATCATTGACTCCAACCGATGGATGAGGAAACCCAGGTTCAGAGGGTTCTGTTTCTGTAACGGGCCCAAAGTCACAAAGTTAAATGGCGGACGGAGACCGTGACCCAAGACAGTATTAGCTCAAGATCAGTGTTCTTTTCATCATCCGTTTCAAATTCCTTCTCCCTGCCCCCTTTTCACTCTGCTGAGCTCTACGTTGTGCCTTCGGAGGGGGCGTCTCCGTGGGCTGCTGCCTCCACAGTCCTCCCAGGGCTGCTCCAGCAGGGCCCTGCCCCGGTCCCAGAGTTCCCCCAGGGACTCCCATGCTTCCCGGGCCCCATCCTCCAGGTGCTGAGCCGGAGACCAGCTAGAGCAGCACAGACCTTTGTCTGACACCCCCAAGCCACAACAGGGGACTGTCTTCAACCTCTGTCTCAAGCTGCTAAGAGCTCTTACTTGTGGCCGGGGCTGGGTGAGATCAGAGGTGGTGGCCCCCCCGGGGGTTGGGGAGGAAAGCGTTTACTGTCTCAGCACACACTTGGTGGCGGGCCTGAGTTATTCTGTCCCCCTCCCCCGCCGCCCATGACAATCCCGTGGGGTTAGAATTATGATCCCGTTTTGTAGAGAAGAAAGCAAGCGTGTAAAGGTTAATGGACCTAGAGACCAGCTGGTCGGGGCCGAGGTTTAAAGGCAGCCCCGCCCGACTCTACACCCCCAGGCTGCTAATCGTGGGGAATCCTTGGCTGGGGCCCAGCTCGTCTGTTCCGTCCAGCTGGCAGCCGGGCCACCTCGGCTGCTCGGGAGTCCCTGTGTGCCTCTCTGGAGACCAGCTGCTTTCCGCTGCCCTCACCTGTCCCCCAAGGCAATGACCCCACACCTGCTTAGGCCTCGCGGAACTGGACCCCTCGGGCCCTGGCAGGCCAGATGGGATCAAACAACAAGCAGAGAGGGACGGAAACCTGGGTGTGCATCCCGGCGCGCTACCTCTTACAGCTGTGTATCCTTGGCGAATGACCGAAGCATCCTGTGCCTCAGTGACCCAGTCTGTGAAATGGGGACCTCCCCATGGCTACGCCAAAGGCTTAGGGTGTGTCACGAGAGAACTTGCGTGCGGGACTTAGTCCAGCGCCTGGGCCCTGAGCTATGAGTACTCTATTGAGAGGAGCATTGCCATAGAGACCAACCCCTCCACCTGTTACCTTCCCCGCTCTCTGGGCATGTGGCTTTGAGTCAGGTTAGTCCCTTGTATCCTGTAAACCGTGGGTGACACTATTCACCGTGACAACCTAAGGGGCAAAGACGTCCAGTGCTGGGGAAACGGAACCAAGCCAGACCCCACACGCCATCCTGATATTGTGCTCAGCAGGTAGAAGTGACCATCTGAGACCCTCCCGGGTTCGGCAAGGAACCAGGCAAACAGTTCTCTGCAGATGCATTTGGGCCAACTCCGTAACCTGCCTGAGGTCTCCTCCAGACCTTGGCGAGTTTTAAAGAAGAGGAAATTTGGGGCAACCAATCCCTGCACAAAATGCCTGACCTTAGGTTGAGTAATAGGGCAAATTTGAATCTGTAAGGATGTGGGAGCGGTTTTGGCAATTTTCTAGCATCTTCAGGTACGCTCTGCTCCTTTCTCTTGCCCTTGACTGGGAAATTCGTCCCCTGACTCCTAGCTCATATAATGCGTCCATCCGGGAGGAAGCATTTCCCGACCTTAGGACCCCTGGTGCACTTTCCCAGAGTGTGCCGAGCTCACTCTCTGCTTGGAGTTTCTTGTTTAATTTCCATCTTGCCCATTAGGTTCCAATAGAGTAGAGATGATTTTTGTCTTGCGTATTACAGCTATATCCCAGAGCTGGCTCAGAACTTGGCATTCAGTGGATTCTCCTCAAATATTTGTTTTCAATAAATTACTTAATTTAGGAAATGAATATGGAACTCTGGTACTTCCTTTGACCTTCAAATTTAATTTAAAAATCACCTCAAAGTATTATTCTACAATAAAAATGCTATTTAAAGTGATGAAATGGCTAAGAATATATGTGAGTTTTCTTTGGGAAATGCGAGGTATGACTGGAGTTCTTTAATTTGTCCAAACCATAATAAAAAATCACATTCCTGCTTGCTTATATGCGATGTTTTCCCATATACGACATTTTGTTAATTTGGTTTTATTTTTCTATCCTGGGATTTAAGTTTTTAAAAAAGATTTTAACTATGTGAGAGAAAGAGAGAGCACAAGCAGGGGGAGGAGGAGGGAGAGGGAGAAACAGACTTCCTACTGCACAGAGAGCATGATGAGGGGCTCAATCCCAGACCCCGGGATCATGACCTGAGCCAAAGGCTGACGCTTAACCGACTGAGCCACCCAGGCACTCCTGGGATTTAAATTTTTATCAGTTTTCTAGCAAAAAGAGTTTATCTGGGCATACTGTATAACAGTATATTATAAATCATGATAATTAAAATGGTGTCATATTCAGGATAAGAAAGAAATAGGAGTGGCAGAGATTGGGAATCCCAGAAACTTTAGATAAGGTGTTACACAAAACAGACTTCTCACATTAGGGGGAAAAGGAAAGACAGTGCAACAGAGGGGTTGGGCTAAGTTAACTGCAATTTAAAAACATGGGATTCGCATCTAGTCTCATACGCCAAAATAAATAAATAAATTAAAAATGCAGAGCTAAACAGAAAGCAACCAGGTTATAGGAAAAAAGCCAAGTTTACCAATCTGTTGCAGCAATGTTAATTTCCTCAGCTTTGAAACAAAAAAGCAATCACAAAAGTAACTCATTGAAGTGTACACCAACTAAAGACATCTGTGTAATGAAACAGCAGTGTTGAATTAGAAAGAAAAAATGGCACGTTGGCAAAAACGTCTCCATGCCACGCAGTGTGACTGACAAATGTGACTACCTGTAGGAAATACACGAAATCCAAATCTACACGAAATCCAAATCTGCAAGAAATCCAATCTGCAAGAAAATCTGCAAGAAAATCTCCACCATCTCAACAAATAAAGGAAAGCTACGGACAGTCCACACCACAAAAACGGAAAAGGAAGAGCAAATGAAGACATGAAGAATGTCTCGCCTTCTTATATTCAGAGAGGCCGCATGGAGTGCAGGGAAGAACAAAGTGTTGGATCTGAATCTGGGTTCAGCCCCTTGTTAGCTCTGTGCCATGGGCTTTTACCCCAGCATGCTTTGCAGTTACTAGGGCTGCAAAACGGGAGCCTCATCACACCCACCCAAGGGCTTTGTGTGAAGAAACTGCTTCTCATCGTGACCTACACAGCACAGGACTTGGTAAATGTTGATTTTCTACTCATTCAGCTTTTCCAAACAAAACTTCGAAAAACACCATAAAAGAAAAGAGGCAGTAAAGGATTGTTATGCTCCTGCTAAGGATTTATTATCCCCTTTGAAATTTCAGAACCAAACCAGTGTGACTCGGGTCACTGGTGAGACTCAAGTCAAGTCGCTGGCAATTCAGGTCACTCCTACGCTGAGTTCTGTGTCCTCTATTTCAAAAATCCCCAATAAAGAGCTTTCAAAGTTGCAGAAACTCCATAGAATCACTAGAGGGCGCCCGAGCCACGCGCGAGGCTGAAGCCCCCCCAACCCCCACCCCCCCTTGTGGGTGGAGGCAGGTTTGAGTGAGGTTTTCTGCCTCGGAAAACTGCTGGTAACCTGGAGGCATCTAGGTCTCTGGTCCTTCTGGCTCTTTCGATCTGCCGCCTGCTCCTCCAGTCCACGGCCTGTCTTATTTGCAATCCTGAGGGCATCCACAAACCTGGGCAAGGGCTACAGGAGGCAGGCAGCGCCCTGAAACTTTCAGCCCTGATCCGAGAGAGACAGAGAGATGCCTCTGTCCTGTGGGGAGAGCCCCGACTTTGGGTGATTTGCGGGGCACCGACCCTCCAGAGGCAGGATTTCTGGAGAGGGTGACCGTGTCTCTGGTCCACCCTCCCCTCAGCTGTCGGGAACCCATGGACGGTTGTCTTATCAAATATTAATTAAACAGAGTGGCTGGGAATCACGAAGGGCCCTACAATCCCTTACAAGATTCATTATGAGAATAACAAATTATTTTTTAAAAAGTTCCAGTAATTCCTAGTATCCAGATGAAACTGGAGGAACTGGGTGGTGTAAATTCAGAATCGATTTGCGGGAAACCTGGTCATTTTCTGCTCAGGCACCAGAGGAACTAGTGAAGGATGTGGATTTTGCTGAGCATCTGTCTTTTCTGTCTCTACCTGTGCTCAGGGCTGACAAGCCACAGCTTGATTTATTGAGCTAAACAAGTCAGCAGCTAATCTGTTCGTTCGTGGCTGTCCTTTGAGAAGTGGTCGTGGGGAAAAAGATGAAGATCATTGAAAAGCAAGTCAGTTTCCCAGGGCAGGACCTCACAAAGTAGGTCACCCCGGCTTTCCACTGGCCCAAGGGAGGATAGAATCCCATTAACCTCCATCGGGCGGGCTCGGCAGGGGTGGGGGCAGGGCTATTTCTGCAAAACAAAACTGGACGGCGGGCGGCGGAGCTTCCTAATTTGACTTCCTAATGCGATCTGGAAGAGGGAAGGGGAGATTGGGGTATGGGAAAAGCAAAGGAAAATTCCTTTCCCTTAACAAGCTGGTAGCACTAGGCGGAGATCTCAGGCTTGGGTGTTTGGGAGGTCTGATGTTTGCCTTTGATTAATTCTGTTCCACGGGAGTCTCAGGGAGTCTGAGGGAAGGGTGAAGGGTGAGAAGGTGTCCCCAAGTATTTTGTGTCTTTTTTTTTTCCAACTTTTCAGAAAGTCTCTTCCATCTTAAAAAAGAAGGCAAAACCAAACACACTCCATTGACTCTTTGATCTCCTGAGAGCTATCGCTCAGCCTCTCTTCATTCTCAGCAAACTGCACGGAAGACTCTCGTCTGTACCCATTGACTCCGTAAACTGCCTTTCTGTTCACATTCCAACGCGCTCGGGGCCTCCCGCCATTGCTCAGCTGGAAGGATTCTCAATAAGGTCACTGCTCGTCTTCATGTGGATCCATCCAACCAGCATTTTGCGGCCCCCGTCCTACTTGACCTCTCAGCCGCACTGGGCACAGCTTTCGTCCCTTGGCTCCCCTGATACCGAGCTTCGCTCCCCAACAGGTTTGCTACTGATTTTCTGTTTCCTTCTTTCGCAGGCAGGTCCTCCTCAGCATTAAATGTTGGAGCTCCTTGGGACTTAGCCTTAAACCTTTGACTTATTCTCAGGCTCTCTCTCATCCATGACCTTGGCGTTGATTGTCCACTACTCCTTGATGGCTCCCGATTTTATAGGTCAGTGCAGAATTCTCCCCGAGTTTCAGAGCTTTGTAGTTAACCGTCGACACCACCAGTTGGATAACTTGAAGGCATCTCTAACAGCACATCCAGAACTGAACTCAGGGTCCTTCCCACTGAACTTAATGTACTATTCCAAACCTTGTAAGTGGCCCTGCCAACTTACTAACCTAGATCCCTCTGCCTCTTTCACCCTCCTTATGCAACCTACCACGGCAGCCTGTGGGGCTCGACTCCTACGCGTCTCTCAGATCTCTGCACCCCTCCCATCTCCCCCCCTTCCTTGTCAAGGTCACTGTGAATTAGCGAATTCTCCTCACTGGTCTTGCTTTCTCTGTTCATAACCTTTTCATATGGAGCCAGAGTGTTGTTACTGTTTTGATTTTTTCTTCTTTTTTAAAATGCGCATCTGATTGTGTTGTCATCTTGCTTAAAACTCTTCAATGATTTCCCATTACTCTTCATGTAAAAATAAAAATCCCTAATGTTGCGTATGACTTGGCGCCCCACCAACTTCACCTGTGATCTCTGGACCTAGTTACACCACAACTAATTAGTACCTTAAGCATGCAGATCCCTCCTCAGGGTCTTGACACATGATGGTCTCTCTAGACTTTCTAGAATGTTCTCCTCTGGCTTTGCTTCTTTACCTAGTCGACTCCTATTGATTCCTTAACTCTTAGCTCAATTGCCGTCCCTTAAGGAAGCTCTCTCTGACCTTCGGGCTGGGTCAGGGTCCCCTTCACACACCCTCATGGCGCTTTATACTCTTACTTCGCACACACATCACGTTTGTCATCATCTGGTTAATGTATCTCCCTCACCAGGCTGTGAGTTCAGGACAAGCTCTGCTGTATTCCTAAGTACCTCTGAAGCACTTCCCTTTAGAGACCCACCACAAATGTTTGTTGAGGCCATGCAATGTGTTGGTCAGCCCTGACAGAAGGACACAATGGAAAGTAAAAGTCAAAAGTCTGTTTTGTTCTGGGGCAGGAGTCAGACGGTTTGGTTGTGGTCACAAGGTTCATCTCATTCTGGCCTGAAGTCTGATGGGCACATAGATCCTGTGTCTTGACCGATTAAAAAATGGACCCTGAGTCGGTTGTTACTTCACTGGAGGGACTTGGTTAGAAGTGAAGGTCACGGGCGGCAGAGGCGGCTGGGGACGGTTGGAAGTCTAGCTCCTCTGCTGGTGGAGATGCACACTGAGGCTGGATCTGCCACGGAAACTCTGAGCCTGGGTCTCGTCTGTGAAGTCAGGCTCAAAATCCCTACCTCGTGGGGCACGTATGAGGAGGAAGTGGGGCAAGGAACGGAAGTGCCCAGCAGGGTACCTGGCACATAGTAGGTGCTCAAGACAAAAAGATCAGCTCCCGGCTTTCTTCTTTTTCTCTCTTCCCTCTCTCCTTCGGGAAGCACCTTGCTCTGTCACTGACACCTTCCTAAACCCAGGCTCCTTAAGGGAAAACTGGGCTCAGGGTCCCTTAGTGGTGTTGATGTCGCCATCCACAAACTCTGGCCCAGATGCCCCCAACCCCTCCCCGGCCTCGAGCCCCTGCCTGCTTTGAGGGCCAGAGGGGAGGACAACTCCCTCACATGCAGGTTCTGGGAGCTGGGAGCAGCTGAGGAGAGCCCGAGCAAACAGGATTTGTGGTTGGATCTTTCTTTCTGATTGATGGTAATTATATGAAGGGGGCTCAGGGCTCCTGTGAATTCACAGCAGTGTCTTTTGGTGGGACAGGCCTGGGACCGGCAGATGCCCACCTACCAGGGGAGAGCTGGGGCCGCAGGGCCTGCCTCTGTGGCTTCTCCTTGGGGGGAAAGGCACTTCCAGGGCCCGGCGGGTTTTCAACCACGCCAGGCCCAGCTTCCTCCGAGATCGCAGCAAGCTAGACCAGGCCTCCACGCAGCCAGCCCTGGGTCAGCTGTCCACGCGTGGGCCTCTCTGCCTTGTCGGGTCTCCAGACAGGGCCTCAGTACTGCCCAGATCTGGGCCTCTCCAGGGCGAGGAGCATCCTTCCAGACTCAGCCCTGTGACGCCTCCTGAACAAGGCCTTCGTGACCTCTCCCCAAGCCTCGGCTGGCTTGCGCCCCTTCTCTGGTCTTCTGGAACCACTGGTAGCCTCATCATAACATGTATCCTCTTGGATCGTCCATGGCCACCACGATGAGGTCACAGTATATCTCTTCCGTATATGTGGTACCACCTGAACGTGTGCAAAGGGTGGCTCTGGAATGGTAGAACCCTGCTTTTTGTCCATCTCCCCCCAGCCCCTGCCCCCGCTGGGCATGCCACAGGGCGGGGACTGGGATAGGGCTGGCACATTATGGGGAACGAACCGCTGACTGGCCGCATGGTCAAAGAGGTGGGCACGGCACCGGCTTCGTGCTCCCAGCGGGTCCCTCCGCTCTTGCTACCCCAGCCCGTGTTCCCTGCCTAGCGTTCTGAGTTTGCCGCTGAGCAGAATCTCAGCATTGCCCGTGTGGTTGCTGTCTTCGTCAATAACACCATCAGTGCATACAGACCCCTCCGGAGACTAGCTGGCCGTGCCATGCTTCACAAACCATTTTTATGTGCCTGGTGAGAACTCTGCCTCAAATCTGGGATCCTCAGGGGATGGGCGACACCAGAGCCCGCTCAAAGAACTGCATGGGATTCAGCGTGGCCCGAGCGAGCGAGTTGCGGAGCAGGGAGGAGCGAGAGCTGAGCCCCGAGGAAAAGGAGGCAGGGGCTGGGGTGTATTCGGCCCTCGGTGGCCTCACAAAGGGATCCTGGGGACTAAGAGAGTTCATGGCGGGATTCTGAGGAGAGGAGGACACAATCAGATTTGGAGTCTTAAAAGGTCACTCCAGGGACAGCGTAACGGAAGAGGGAAGAGTTGAAGCAGTCCAGGTGAGAAAACATGGCGGTCAGAACCAAGAGTGGGGGAAGGGTCAGCCGGAGACTGATGTGTGAGATACGAAGAAGGCAGGATCCACAGGACTTAGTGATGGGTTCCATTTTGGACATGATGAGTTTGAGGTCCATGTACGCCCTCTACAGAGAGGTGTCCGAGAAACCAATGGTTGGTTGATCTGTCTACTTACCTAGCTACATATCTGCCTAGTCACCTACACGTCTACTTCGGGGAGCGGTCGTGTAGAGGGCCGTGTGCACACCCTTGGCCACCAAAATGCAAGGGAGGATGAAATCTTCAAGAGACAGAGGAGACAGAACCGAGACGGGGGCCGAGCATAGAACCTGGGGCAAATCTAGCTTTCTGTGAGTCGGACCTGGCTCGGGTGAGTACCCGTGGGCCAAGGCATGTTCGGCCTGAGCCGAGAACGCGAGCGAACACAGAATGGTTCATCGTTGTGTCTGGCGCGAGCGAACACAGAATGGTTCATCGTCGTGTCTGGTTCCGTGGTGTCAGAGCCGTGGGGGGAAACAGAGACCAAGCCTGTTCTCCCGAGCGGGTATGGGCAGGTGTGGGACCCCACCCGCGGGCAGCGCGCCGCACCTGCTCCTGACCCTGAGAGGCTGACCGCTGACCTCGCCGGCGGGGGGGGGGGGGGCAGGGGCCGGCGGCTCTGAGTGCGAGGCTAGACCAGGGCTGGCCGTGGCCGGGGTCTGCTTGCTACTTACACATTGAGAGGCTGCCAGGCTGGCCACTGGGCTTTGGCTTTGATGACGGTGAGGACCTCATCACTCTGCAAAAAAAGACCGGAGATATTTAATGAGGAGAGCCGGGCTCCTGGGACCAAGAGAGGTTTGACATGGTGACATTGTCTCTCCCCCACGCCCTTACCTGCTGCTGAGGCTCCCCCTTCCCTGGGAGTCAGCCCTCCCCCCTGGGAAGGGAAGCCCCGGAGCCTCGGCCATCCCAGGGGGTGGGGGGCTGAACGGCCACTGTGTCTGGTGTGTGCTGCACACGCAGGGGCCCCCCTGAGCCCCATTTTGGTTTCCAGCTCCATCCGCCCCTCCCCCACTGTAGCCAGAGCTCTGACCCGGCCTCTGCTTCGGATGGCCAGGCTTCCACAGTGGCCAGCCCGGAGCGCAGGTCCTATGCTCTGTGGTCAGCACTGGCTACACAGAGGGGCTGCAGTGTGGCCAACACCCGCTGTGGGGGCCTGGCCTTCCCGGGGCCTCGCCTGCTGCTGAAACCCGCACGCGTGATCAGACTCCCTTGGACAAGCAGTCAGAACAGAGACTGGGGCCAACCCCCCTTCATGCCCCTCACGTTATTCTGCTCTATTTTGCTCTGGACAGCATGTGGCACAGGCACTTAAACTGATTTTTTTTTTTTTAAGGAAGAATTTGATAATTAGCATTTTGAAGGAAAGCATTAAGGCATCATCGAAGGGCAAAAATCAGAACTTTGTTGATCTCGCTTAACTCTGCAGTTTTGTTTGGGTTTTTATTTTCAATCACACATCGCGCAGAGGAATAGCATAACCTTTTCAAGGCTCACAACTTCCACAGGCCCAGATGTGGCTTCGGCTAGGGACCTTCCCTGGAGTGGGGTCAGCCGGTCCTGGATCTCCCCTTCCCCCGGCGGGGCCCAGCGGTGCTCAGACACCACTGTCCACTCTGCCCAGAAAAACCTAGAATGTCACCAGCTGAGGAAGCCAGAACTTTGTTGCCGACCTTACAGGTCCCTGAGTTCCGGGGGAGGGGGACAGACACTTGCCTGGCTGGCTTAGAGCTCGGCACTAGTCCTTACAGCCATGCCCAGCATGAGTACCTAGAACATACTTAGGGTGAGCTGGTGAACTTCTCCACTGGGGGGACCATGCCCAGAAAATCCCACAGCCCTGAGGAAACTGGAAGGAGGTCAGAGGTGCAAAGATTATGAAAAACCTTCTGGGCCTGGAGCCCCTGACCTGCAGCATGTGGGGTGGTGGGCCTTCAAGAGGACGGGAGCTCAGCGAGATCCCGCTTGGCCGGGGCACCCACAGACAGTTTTGGGGACAAGCTGGCAGACGCAACGGCCTCTTTTTGAGCTGAGGCTTCCCTGACGGTTCCCTCTTTTGGTCAGAGGAAAGAATCTGGATGCAAAGACACCCCCACATTCACACGGTTGCAAGGACAGCATTTCTCAGTCCCAACTGAGTGGTTTACGTGGCTCGTGGCAGACTTGTTCGTTGGTTGGAAACGCATGCCTCACTCATTTCTAGTAAATACTTGGGGAAGGGCTGAGAGAGGCTGTCCGGCACGAAGTCATGTGTGAGACACAAGGCTAGTGCTGGATCTCCCGTGACCTGCTTCCCTGTATCACCTCATACATCCCGTGTCCCGCTCTGAGCCCTGCCTCTGACCCCAGAAGCCCGCTCTCCTCCTCCAGCGTGCCTCCATTCCTCCATCTCCCGCCCCTCCCAGAGGTCAGGCTCCAAGTCCAAGTCCAAGCTCCCGGTCTGCGAGTCCTCTGAGCTCTTCCACGGCCTCCACGCGTCCCCCCCCCCCCCCAGTGCACCCTCCACACCGCTGCAAATCCCACCGGCTCCATTCCCTGCCTCTGCCCTTTAGGGGCTGCCCACCACTTCCATGACGATGTCTCGATTCCCGAGTTGTCCGACACGGCCTTCGTCATCCAGCTCTGGTGCACTTTATTTTCCTTCGATTTTACATATACGGAATATTGCATAAGCAGAACTGTACATGCTTACTGTAGACAAATTTAGCATCGCAGAAGCACACGGTGTGAACGTGGGGCGCATTCCGCCCTAGCAGCTCCCCTGCCTTCCGCCTCCTTTTCCAGAATGTTACAGCTCGGTGTGTATCATTCCAGACCTTTTACGATGTGTATGCAACTGCGTGCGTGCGTGTGTGCATGTGTGTGTGTGTGTGCATGCGTGTGCGTGCGTGTGTACATTAGATAGAGCTCTTCCCACAAAAATGCATCATACTGAATATCTTATTCTGCACCATGGTTGAAAATTTTTCCTTAATATCATATCATGGGAAACGTCCCACGTCAATAGATAACTGCACCATAGCAATCCTTTTGTTGCTTTTCAGTGTTGGGGATCTTCAAATTACAGTAAACCAAGTCAAGATGTAGAAAAGAGAAATCCAAGTAACGAGATACTGTCTGATGACCATCCCTTTGCCCTTGAAGAAATACTTTACTAAGAAGTGAAATCAATGTGGGTGGAGGTCAGATGGCCACCAAGTCAGCTGGCCCTGCAGGTTTCCCTTGAATTGTAATGAAACCTTGGTTTTCAAGCCCCAACTAATGACATATTGATTCTACTTTTGCAGTATATAACTCAACAAAAGTTGTTGGGCCCTCCGTTAGTGTTTGTTTATGGCGATGAAATTCTACCTGTAATTTTGAGAGCGATGGAGGCTCCAAGGATGGTGCGTCCACGTGTGTGGGCCTTAGAACAGCTTCTCGCTGTAAACTGTTCCATCTACTGCTTGCGTGCCAACTGCACGGTCAATAGCTTTGTTGTTACGTGTTTGGGATCATTTGTGTTATTCAAATCAACTAAGAAAGCAGGACCATTATGGAAAATGTACTTAAACTAAAAATCTGTGAAGCATCCCAGTTCTCTGGTAGAACCCAAATTCTGCAGGGTTGGAGAGTGCCTGGCTTGTCTGGTCATGGCTGAAATCAGTGCAATGGATACTCAGCAAATTGTTGAATAAGCGAAGCCTTCGATGTATAGTGGAATTCCATAGCGTGGACGTTCTATAATTTACTTAACCAGCCTTATCGGTGGATATTTGTTTCCACACACGCTACTATGGTGAACACTTGCATATGTATTTCTTTGTTTACAAACCCAAGGCTTCCTGTGTTACGGATTGCCAGGAATGGTTAAAAGATGAAGCAAATGTATCCTTTTTGGTAGGACCTACCAAAATCGTGCTCCAAAAATCTGTACCAATTTACACCCCCTGCAAGAATATGTAGGTGCCTGTGTTGCCACAACTTTGGGTATACTGAGTATTATCAAACTTTTTAGTATTTACTGAGCCGGCCCGTGGGAGAGGAGTGTGTTTGAGAGCATAAACCCTCGAATCACGCCTGAGTTCAAATCCGGACTGCGCCGTTAGCTAGCTCTGTGTCCTCTGGCGAGTCTCTCGACCTCTCTTTCTCACAGCTTTCTCACCTGTGAAATGGGATTTAAAAAGAGTCTCTACTGGGGCACCTCGGTGAAGCATTCGGCTCTTGGTTTTGGCTCAGGTTGCCATTTCAGGGTGGTGAGATCGAGCCCCGTGTTGGGCTCTGCGTTGGGGGGGGGGGGGAGGGTCTTCTGAGATTCTCTCTTTTCCTCTCCCTCTGCCCTCCCGCCTCCCTAAAATAAATACATCTTTAAAACAAAAATAAAAAGTCTCTCTACTCCATGAGGTTGTTGGGGGACTAAATGACATCATTCACAGCATATGCTAATACACTGCCCGAATAAGCATATATTAGCTACTCTTCTTACTCTCATTTACATTCTCAAGCTGGTAGGAAAATCAATTTGCACTGCTTGAGTACAGATTGTGAAACACACAGTTGCGTCTCCAAACCCACCAAGCCTCGGGAGAACACTCCTCACTTAAAGCCAAGCTCTGAGTCTCAGGGAGCATATGATGGGGGTTGATGTAGCTCGGTGAGCCTTGGATGGGGCCGCTGGGGGGCTGGGCAGTTTCCATTCTGAAGAATGAAGGACTTAAAGTCAGAGTAAGCAATCCAAACTTTGGACTTAAATGAAAAGCTGTTTTAACAAGTCTCTGAGGCACAGAAAGGATCTTTCAAGAATCCGTAGAGCCCTTCTACATCTCCCGTAGGACTCTTTTCAAACCAAGTATTTCAGGGTATTCACAGTTTATGCCTCTTCTGGACGACATTAGCACTTTTCCAGAGATATGCCAATTAAAATAAAAAGCCCCAAAGAAACCACAGGTCACTCGTGTCCATCTTCATGGGGATGAGTTCTTTCGTCCTGCTTTTGGTAAAAATACTGTGAAGATGTTAGAGCTGTACTCAGACCTCAGAGCCCCTGACACCAACTGGGAATCACACGGCCCCCAAGGGGCCACAGGCTGAGTCAGATCTGGAGGGAGGAGGGTCGTGTTGGGGCAAAAACAGGCCGGGGACAGGTCGGAGGTGGAAATCACATCGGTATTGGGAAGACAGCAAGTCTGAGCAGAGCTGAGAGTAAGAAAGTGGGTCTGAGAGATTGGGTGGGGGCTGGTGTCAGAACCAATCCCACCCGACATTGACTCTGCCATGGAGAGTGATGCTGGAGGGCTCTGGGCATCTCAGCCATGCCCACGGTGAAGGGTCAGGGTCTGCCTTCTCCTCCCCGCCTTGTTCCTCACCTCCTCTCCGCCCTCTGTGCCTACGCCTGCCTGAACCTTCACCTCCCCGTCCTGAACCACAACCTCTTGCCCCATCCTGACGCCCTGCCGGCGGCACTGAGCGCGTCCGGCCCTAGCCCTACAGTCTGGAAGTCAGCCCGGACAACCTGCCTCCTCCCCGCAGGAAGAGAAACGGGGTGTGGTCCGTAATCAGAGAGGGAAACTGATCAAAGCAAGTAGAAGCAACAACAGTAACACGGTTCTATTGTTTTGATGTGCTGGGCATCTTGCTAATTACCTACATGGAGCATTTTACTGAATCCTTACAATACATTTCAAGGTAGGCAGGTAGACACTTTTAATCCTCAGAAACACATCTATTTGGCCAATCACAGAGCTAGAGTTCAAACCTCAGTGTGACTCTGGAGACCACACCGGTCACCCTGTGAAGCCAGGCAGAGGGGAGCTGGGAGGCTGGGAGGTGCCGAGAGGCCAGGCACTCGCGGAAGGTCAGGGCACCCCCACGTCCACCCGCGCCTCTGCTGGTGCCGGGCATGTCCTAGCTCCCTCTGAGTTCTGAACGTCACAGCTGCACTCGGACAGCATTCACGATACTGGCCGTGTGAATGCTGCCCTGAGAACGGGTTCTGACCCAGATCAGGGGAGGCCCCGGGTTCCTGCGCTGGACAGGAGCTGCTCCCCAAGCAGGAGAAATCCAACCGTATGAAATGCACACGCAGTGATCTGCGTGCTCGCACAGCCCCCCGCCCCCGTGCCTTTCCTTGCACTCATCAGCTTGTTTCTTAGGGAAACTTCTGGGAATAGCTAACATCTCATTTTGCAGATGACGAAACAGGGGTTCAGAGAAGTCACGTGACTTGGTGAAGCCCACCCAGGGTTCCAATACAGACGCGTCTGACTCCAAAACTCCTGCTCTTTTCACTTTGCCTGCTCTTCCTCTCCATCTTGCTCTCGTCCGTCTCCCATTTTGTTCGTTTCTCAGCAAGAGCATGGCTGTCCCTGGCCAACGGTTTTCCCCAAAGAACTGGTGCTTTGAGCACAGGGTCACCCAGATCCCTCTGTAAGGGCAGTGCCTGGCGTCTTGGGTAAAGGGTCTCTGGCAAATGGTGCTCGGCTCCACCGTTCGCTTCTACCCTTTCCCAGAATTCCCACTTACCGCCCATAAAAAATACGAACCCCGATGGCTTGCATGTCTGAGGGGAACTTTTCGTCCCTTGGTGGGTGTCCTGGTGATGAGCAGCAGGAAATGAGCCATTTTATGAGGTGATAATGGAGCTATAAGCATCTTTAAAATCATTTGTGCCCAACGTCATAGTTTCCCATCGTTTGGGCAGGCTCTGGGTTTATTGGGTCATAAATAAAAACAGATGGTTCCTACCGGGGGTGCTCTCTGGCTTGCCCGTGGTCTCCTGAGGTCCGCACTGCAGAACTCTGAGGTAGTCAGGCAAATGGTTCCCATTTCTCAGATGAAGTGACTGAGATGCCTCCCTCTGACACTGCTCTGGTCAAGGTCACCGATGACCTCACCACTACCCGGGGTCCGCGCCCAGCTCTTAGCTTCCATGACCCCTCAGCAGCGTTGGACACAGCGGGTCCCTCCCTCTGCCTTGAAGCCCTTTCTACCTGGCTCTGGCACCTCGGTCTCTTGTCACCTCACCGGCCGTTCCTTCTCAGTCTGCTCTGCTGACCCCTCTCCAACCACCCGGGTTCCAGCCCTTGACCCTCTTCCATGTGGTCTTAGCATGTCAGCTTGTCTTATGCCTCCAAACACCGCTGTATCTACACTGATGACGACTCAAGTTTAATCAACTACCGTGTCTATTAACTGTTTAACATCTTCGTCTGGACTTCGGATGGTAGTGTCAAACTCAACGTGTCTGAAACCAAACTCGTGACCTTCCTCTCCCCAACCTGGCCAACCCGGTTCTCCCCAGTGGCAATGCCGCCCCTTGTCACCTCACTAACTCTATCCTTTAGGGCTCTGTCCCTCGCTCCGGACCTCTCATGTTTTCTCGGACACGCCGGCCACACTTAGCACTTGCTGTTCCCTATGCCGGGAACGCTGTCCTCCAGGTATCACGGCATTGTTCCCTTGCCTCCTCCGAGAGTTGGCACAAATGCCACCTTCTCCTGGGGTCTTCCCTGACCCCACTATTAAAACTAGCAATCCTAGGGGGCGCCTGGGTAACTCAGTTGGTTAAGGGACCCACAGTTGGTTCTGGCTCAGGTTGTGACCTCAGGGTCATGAGATTGAGCCCTGTGTTGGTCTCTGCACTGGGCATGGAGTCTGGTTGGGGTTCTCCCTCTCCCTCTGCTCCTCTCCCCCTCCCCCCACTTGTGTGAGTTCGTTCTTTCTCTTTCTCTCTCTCTCTTTCAAAAAAGGAATTAAAAAAAATAGCAGTCCGGGGCGCCTGGGTGGCTCAGTGGGTTAAAGCCTCTGCCTTTCGCTCAGGTCATGATCTCAGGGTCCTGGGATCGAGCCCCACATTGGGCTCTCTGCTCAGCGGGGAGCCTGCTTCCCCCCCTCTCTCTGCCTGTTTGCGATCTCTCTCTCTCTGTCAAATAAATAAATAAAATCTTAAAAAAAAAAAATAGCAGTCCTTTACTGGCTCCTCAACCTGGCACGTCCCCATCACTTTACCTGATTTCTTCATCATATTGGTCACTGTCCAATATATTGTGGACTTTGCTTATTTACTTTTTTTTAAAAAGATTTATTTTTTTTTTTAGAGAGAGAGAGAGAGAAGAGGGAGGGGGGGACCTGGGGGAGGGACAGAGGAAGAAAATCCCATAAGCAGACTCCCGCGGAGCATGGAGCCTGATACGGGGCTCCATCTCATGACTCTGAGATCATGACCTGAGCTGAAACCAAAGGTCGGAGGCTTAACTAACTGAGCCACCCGGGTGCCCCCCACCTTTTTTTGAGAGAGAGCGTGTGTATGAGCAAGGAGCAGGGGGTGGGGCAGAGAGAGAGGCAGAGAGAGTCTCAAGCAGGTGTCACACTCTGAGGAGTGGGACGTGGGGCTTGATCTCATGACCCTGAGACCATGACCTGAGCAGAAATGAAGATCTGCCGCTTACCCGACTGAGCCACCCGGGCGCCCCTGCTTATTTACTTTTTATGGTCTATGTCTCCCTGCTAGAATAGGGGCCCCCCCGCAGGCAAGGGCTTTCCTCTGTTTTGCTCCCTGCTGTACCATCAGTATTTAGGACCATGCTGGGAACGTGCTCAAGCAGTATTTGTTGAATGAACGAGAGGGGGTGAACAGGAAGGGCGGTGTCCTCCAAGGCTCGGTCCACCAGCACTCCGTCGGCCCAGCCGTGGGAACTGAAGCTCACCGATCTCGGCATGGGGCTGGCGGGCACGGGCACGGGCAGGGCGGGGGAGAGCGCCAGCCAGACGGCTGTGCGGGAACTGCCTGAACTCGAGGGAGAGGGAAGGGCCAGACAAGGGGCCACGTTAGGAACCGTGGTCAGAGCTCACAAACCCTAGTTGGCCTCCGGTGGTCACCCAGCGACCCGGGCTGGCCGTGCCTGAGGGCCCGTAGCGAGCCTCGCCCCCGGGCAGCCGCTGCCATCACAAGCCACTGTCTGAGCCGCTATGTCAAAGCCAGAGAAGGTATCTGAAGCCCATTAACGGACCCCCAAGAAGATGATGTGGCTGCACAGAAGCATTTCAAATTCAATTTCTTTTTAGTTCTTTTCAAACATAGCCTGTAATTCCGATGGGAAAATTGCATAATGGCTGTAGATAACAATTTTCCCATGAGACAGTTTTGTGAAAGCAGCTTGGCATTTCTGAAGCCGGAGGGGAGAGGCCCATCAGAGGCCCCCCGGGTCCGCCCCACTGCCCCTCCACGTGCACCTGACTCCGGCCCGTGCAGCGCTCTGACGATAGAGAGAGCGCCTTCCTTCTGTGCTTCTATTAGCCACAAGCATCGATTTAGCCTGTCCTGTGGTGACCGAAGTGTCGATCCCGGGTTTAACCTCATTTTCCAGACTTTTTCATTTTGTCCTTTGTAATGCTCATGAAAGTCTGGCCCAGGGAGCAGAGGGAGCTCCGGAGGTCGCTGGGGCACGTCTGTCTCTCCATCCCACCAGCCCCTCTCTCGACCTGCTCTTCCCGCGCCCTCTTCCCCACCTTCCACCCTGTCTCCAGCCATCAGAAAAAACTAAGTGCCAGGGCCAGAGCAGAGAAGGAGAAAAGGGCCAGGCCAGGCCAGACTTGGACATCACACGGGAGAGGGTACACTCAGCAGAAGCCGTCTGCTCTTCAACAGGCAGGGGCCGCAAGGAAGCCCGGGCCAGGTCCGGCTGAAGGTGCCTATGACACGACCTGGAAGGGCAGCGCCCCAGCCCTCCAAAGCACAGCGCTGGACACCCCTCGCCCCTCTTCCTGCCTCCCCCACCCCCTCCCCCGCCTTCCTCTGAGGACAGCTCCAGTCCAGGTGCCAGGAGCCAGCAGGAGAGCAGGGCTGGGGACTGTGTCCTCCCTGTGCCCCCAGCATCGGCTTGGGTTGGAGGAGGTGTGCAGGGGACGATTAAGGGATGAGTAACGGGTGAGTTAATGAAAAGATTAATTAGTGACAAGCTAGAGGAAGCTCCTGGCCCGTGCAGCCCTCCCGGGGGTCTGAGGGCACTTCTTGGGAGTGCTGCGGGACTGGGATGTCGCCGAAGGGTCTGCAAACAGGAGAGTATGATCGATAGGCTCAGAGGGCTCTGCTGATGGCTGCGGGAGAGTAAACGCTAGTGGGGCACAGGGAGGGCAGGCAGGGGGCGGGAGGGGGCAGGCAGAGGGCATCGGACCAGGAGAGAGCAACGGGAGCCAAGGATACAGTGGACACAAGGCATTATTTTAAAGGGAGACGCAGAATGACCTGCTGATGGATGGGGGTTGTAAAGCAAAGAGGGGTCACGGATGACTCCAAGGGGAGGTGTCTTGTCAGCAGTTGGATATACGAGGCTGGAGTTCAAGGGACAAGTCCAGGCTGGAGATATAAATTTGAAAGGCATCAGCATATAGGTGGTAGTTAAAGGTACAGGACAGAGAATCCGGGGAGTAGGCAGAGACAGAGAAGAGGGTGGGATGGCAAAGAGCCTAACATGGGACCGCCAGTGAGGCAGGGGGACACTAGGTTCTGCCCTAGGCCCTCTTCAAAGCTCTTCTGCTGTCCCCACTGTGCCCTTGCTGTCCCCACTGTCCTCTGCTGTCCCCTTTGCTCCCCGCGGTCACCACTGTCTCCCTGATGCCCCCATTGTCCCCTGGGGCTCCACGGAGGCTGGCCCGGCTACCTGCTCACTGCTGCCACCGCTGTCTCGCTGGTCACTGCCGCAATTGCAACCGAAGCAGGTTTAGGAAAGACACGCAGGCGAGGCCGCGCAGCCAGCAAGCCCAGACAGCTCTTTGCAGGAGTCTGCCGTACGGGATGGTGAGAAAATTGACGGTAGCAGGAAGAACACGCGACTATTCTTTAAAAGATGAGTGACATTATGGCTCGTTTGAATGTGGAAGGGTATAATCTGATACAGAAAGAGAAAGGGCTGTTGTGGGAGAGAGGGGGGGGTGCACCTGCAGGAGTGGGGTCCTTGATAAGATGAGAAGAAGCGAGATCCAGACCCGAGACGGAGGGGTGGCCTTCTAGCCAGAGCAAGAGGAGGGAAGAACAAGACGCGATGGCGTGGCTATTGATGGCTGAGGTTCTGGGCATTGCCGGAGGTGGGGAGACGGGTAGCAGATCCCGGGGGAGCCCGCACCCCACGCCAGGCTCCACTGAGGGGGCTGGAGATAGAGTCCAGAACGCGAGTGATGCCAGTCCCTGCCTCACCAAGCTTGCCTTCCCTGCATGCTGAGCAGTCACAGCAAGCCACACTTTGATGGGCTCTCTGGGGACAGCAAAGCAGGGGACGGTGTGTGAGGGAGGGGCAGGCTTGCAGAGGCGGGGATGTGAGGGCGGCTTCACTGACAAAGCACTCACGTATTTTTTTTTAAGATTTTATTTATTTATTTGAGAGAGAGAAAGCAAGAGAGAGCATGAACTGGGGTGAGGCAGATGGAGAGGGAGAAGCAGACTCTCCACTGAGCAGGAGCCCGATGTGGGGCTCAATCCCAGGACCCTGGGATCATGACTTGAGCTGAAGGCAGACGCTTAACCGACTGAGCCACCCAGGTGTCCCACCCCTACCACTGCTTTGCACAATAGTAGCTAGATTATTATACAAATAGATGAGTACACAAACTGGACCCTGCCTTCTATAATTTAATATACTTCAGAGATGATCTCCTTTGTGATATAGCTCCTTTAATGATGACTTCGAAGACCACAGAGCGGGAGTGCCTGGGTGGAGCCTTGATTTCAGCTCAGGTTGTGATCTCAGAGTCATGAGATCGAGCCCTGCATCGGCCCTGTGCTCAGCACTGAGTCTGCTGAAGACTCTCTCTCCTCCTCCCTCTCCTCTTGCCCCAAACACACTCTCTTTTTCTCTAAAATAAATAAATAAAATCTAAAGAAAAAAAAAAAAAAGACCATAGAGCAAAGTAAAAAAAAAGATATTATGCATATATGTGTGGGTTTTTACATTGTTCTATGGTCTTTGGGTTCATTATTAAAAGAGCGGTATCACTAATGAGACGATCTCTAAAATACCCTACACGGAACCAGAAAGCAAGGTAGACGCTTCAGGTGCTGTCCTGTGAGCCTGTTTTGCTGGGTCCTTAAATATAATAACATTTCACTTCATCGGCTCCCTTCATCCACTGATTTCCATAAAAAGCTTTCAAAGTATTAAGTAACGAAGCTCCAAATGACCTGGACGGGTGGAGAAATAGGCGTGCCTTAAGGTGCTCAGAATGAGATTCCGGAAAGGCTGCTTTCTTCAATAGTGCTATTTAAATGCAAAGGAACAGCTTCAGTAAGCTGTAAAAGCTTAACCCTTCTCATTCCTGAGACCCCCCACCCTCAAGTCCTCACAAAGGTTGGGGACAGATTGCCGAGGTAACAGGAGACGGCTGTGCCCTGGGGCGACGCTGAAGGGTGGGACGTCCCTCCCAGGAAGGTGAGAGGCTGGCCTCTGCCAGGCTTCCCCTGGTACCAGACGTTTCCCTGGCCGTGAAAACCAGCTTCTAGTTCTGACTGTGGCCATCAGGGACCGGGGATTAAAGAGCAGAGTGGCAGGATAAGTCAGGCCCACGTTCCAATCTTGGCTCAGCCACTTACATGCTGTGTAAGTTTGGGGAAGTCGCTCATCCTCTCTGAGTGGATTCCTCATGCATAAAACACGGGTTTATTGAGCTCTTTTTATGGCTCAGACTGTGCTGGGCATGGGGCATAGGGGCAGTGGACAAGACGACCAAGTCCCCCCTCTTGCGGGCATGTCCTCTAGGAGATTAATCACTGTGTGAGGATTGAGGGAGATGGCATAAGTGAAGGGCCAGGCAAACGGTAATGAATGGGTAGCCGTGATTACTTAGTTCCTAAATGTGCATGTCTCCAAGCCCCTTCCTTCGTGTAATTGTCCACTTGTGGGCACTTATCCCTGTCCCCTCAAGCAACTCCTCCTTTGAAAGGCCTAATAGTTTTTTTGAGTAGAAATGAATACATTTAAGATGTACAACACCACAGTTTCCCATCCAGATACAGCTTTGCCTTGGAGATAGCGTGGGTTCAGTTCCAGCCGACCCCAATAAGGCCAGTATCACACAAGAGGGGAGTCAAATGAAGTCTGTGCCTTCCCGGTGCCTATAAAAGTTACGTTCACAGAGGTGCCTGGGTGGCTCAGTGGGTTAAAGCCTCTGCCTTCAGCTCAGGTCATGATCTCGGGGTCCTGGGATCGAGCCCCACATTGGGCTCTCTGCTCAGCAGGGAGTCTGCTTCCCCCCTCTCTCTCTGCCTGTCTCTTTGCCTACTTGTAATCTCTCTGTGTCAAATAAATAAAATCTTTTAAAAATAAATAAAATAAAATAAAAGTTACGTTCGCGCCACCCTGAAGTCTGGTAAGTGTGCAAGAGAATTATGTCTAAAAAAAATGTGCGTCATCAAAAAATACTTTATTGCCAAAAAATGCTAGCCAGCCTTTGGGCTTTCGGAGAGTCACAATCACTGATCACCATAACAAACATAATTGTAGTGAAAAAGTTTGAAGAGAATCACCAAAAAGTTACCAAAAAAAAAATGACCAAAAAGTTGGCAGAAATGACCAGAATGCGACACAGAGACACAAAGCAAGCAAATGTCCCTGGAAAAGTGACGCCAAAGATTTGCTCAAACCATTGCAAACCTCCAATTTGTGTGTGTGGGGGGGGAGAGGGGGGAGCAGTATCTGGGAAGCACAGTAAGGTCAAGGTCAATAAAATGAGGTGTACGGCTCATAGAAACATGGTCACTGCACTCAAGCTAATTAACATACTCATTTCTTCACATAGTTGCCTTTTTGATTTTTGTGCTGAGAGTGCTAGGAATCTACTCTCTTAGCAAATTTCCAGTATGCAATAAAATATTTTATTTCTTTTTATTTTTTACAGATTTATTTATTTATTTGAGAGAGAGAGAGAGGGAGGGAGCACCAGTGTGCGGAGGAGCAGAGGCAGAGGGAGAGATAGAATCTCAAACAGACGCCCTGCTGAGCGCGGTGCCTGATGTGGTGCTTGATCCCATAACCCTGAGATCACGACCTGAGCCGAAATCAAGAGTTAGATGCTTAACCCACTGAGCCACTCAGGCGCCTCCAATACAGTATTTTAAACTATAGCCACGGTGCTGTACATGAGATCTCTAGACTTATTCATCCTACGTAACTAGAACTTTGTACCCTTTGCCCCACATCTTCCATTCCCCCACCTCCCTGACCTGGTGATGCCTTCTTGTTACCCCCAGATCCTCTTTTTCCATTACCTCAACCATGTTGCGTTATTATTATTTGCATGATTATTTGCTCACTTATGTGTCTTTCCCACCTGAAGGTATCTAGCAAAGCACTCATCTCACAGTAGGTGCTTATTCAAACATACTGAATGTCCAGTAAATGAAATATTCTCTTTATTCAAGGCTCCTTTAATCTAGCAGTGCCAGGCGATTCCAGCAGCCAGGATGTGTTTGTGTTTATATCCCACTGCTGCTCCTTATAACTTTACCCGGGACCGTGATGCTCTGCCTAGAGCCCCCTCCCCAGCTGCTGGGAAAACCACAAACACGCAGCCCTCAATTGTCAGTTCTTTGGGCGGATCGCATTGGCCGGAGAAAAATGACTCGTGTGATGTTGGCAGAGGCCCTCTTTGGGCCTGCAACGCAGCTCAGCCTCTCCCCCTGCCCATTCCTGCCTGCTGCCCCTCCCCTGCCCCCTCGCCACCCCAGGTGCGGTTCCCAGGAGCGGTCTCTAACTTCACACGTGCCAATCTGGACTCCGCCTGCTGCCCAGAGAGCCCAGCTGCTACAGTTAGTGGAAAAAGAGAGGCAGAGTCAGCACATCAATGACATTCTCGCCGGGTAAAGGCCAAATGGTGTGTGTGCCGTAGGTGGTTGGGGCAGGGGAGTTCGGCCAAGGGACCCTAGCGTACAGCACAGCCAACTCTGAAGGCCAACTCTGAACAGCCAGCCTCCAATCAGGATTCTGAGCCATCCATTTCAACAAAACAGCATCACCCACCCCGTTCAAGCAATGTTCCTAATTAGCATTTTAAAAGGTTTGTGGTTTGTGTTAGTAGGATTATCCTTATCTTGCTTTTATGGTCATATGAGAGCAATAAGCATAAAGAGTTAATACCCAGTTATCTTTGCACACATTTAAATAATATGATAATGAAAATAATTACAACTCAACCCTAGGGGTTTGTGAGCTTACATATGCCCCTTAAAAAAGGTCCATACATTACTTGGTTTGGGAATATTCTAATTTTGCGAGAGCACAGTATGAAGATCTTGGGTCTTAGAGGCTTGTGGCTTAACTGTGCAACCTGAGACACGGTCCTTAATTCTTTGAGCCCTGATTTTCTCATTCTGTAGAGTGGTTTAATGAGAAGAACTCCTTCCAGGCTTGTGGCAAGCTCTAAATGAGCTAGAAGGGAATGCAGAATGCTTGCACAGTTCCTGACACATAGTAGGTGCTCAGTAAACGGCAGCAGGCAGGAGAGGCCCAACAGGAGAGAAGGTACCTTCCTCCAGGCCCTTTCCAAACCCAGCCTGGAGAAACCCTGCTGTCTGCAACTATCCTGGAAAGATGGCAGGAGGACGGAGTTTTAGGTAAGTTACTTCCGATGGGGAGTCAGAGTTCCTTTTGCTTCAAAGTACACACAAGCAAGCAAGCAGGCATGACAGCCCCAAGGCACTTGAAAGCGAAAGGTTAAAAATAGAAAACTCAAAAGAGCGACGACCTAAATTCAAATTCAGAGAATTTTACACTTAAGGATCATTCATTCAGTAAATATTCCCAAGGTAGGCTGAACAATGAACAATGTCCCCCCCCCCCCTCCGCCCCGTCCCCCAAGATATCCATGTTCTAATCCCTGGAACCTGCAAATGTTATCTTAGAACCAGACGGACTTCGAAGATGTGATTAAGTTAAGGATCTTGAGTTGGGGGGGGGGCGGCTATCCTAGATTATTCAGGGGCCTGCAACAGAAGTGCCCATGTAAGAAGGAGGCACAGGTTTGATGACAGAAGACAAGAAGGCAATGTGAGGATGGAAGCAGAGATTGGAGCGATGTGGCCACAAGTCACTGAATGCCGGCAGCCACCGACATTCTGGAAGAGGTAAGAAGCCTTCTGGAGCCTCCTGAAGGAACCAGCCAGGCTCCCACCCAGATGTCAGGCCTGTAAGACTCATTCTGGAGTTCTGATCTCCACAAGTATAAGAGATTAAATTTACCTCGTCTTAAGATACTTAATCTGTGGTAATTTGTTTTAACAGCGATAGGAACTAATACTATCCCTATGGACCCTACTTGCCCTTTGAATGAGTGGGTCTAGTGCAGATGAGGTGACCAAGACCAGTCGTTAGAAGGGAGGAGAGGGGGGAATAGCGCCAAGTCTGAAGAGCTGGTCGGAGTCTTGCTTCTCTGCCCTCTAGCTGTGTGGCCTCTGGCCAATCGGTCAGCTTCTTGGAGCCTCCTTGTCTCCATCTCTACAATGAGACTCAAGTTAACTCCTAAGCTTCTTGTGAGGAGGATTATAAACTAAGACACTTGGTGGACCACAAAACTATGTGAACTCTTTTCATTATTATTATAATTACCTTAAAAAAAAAAAACTCAAGTTGAAGACTGTAATCAAGATGCTACCTCTTAGAAGACAGCCTAATGGTGCATAAAATGTCTATCTGAGGCGACTCCATGAACATGGGACCTAGGCATGGCCGTTCAATGTTTTGGAGCACGGAGCTGAAAATTTTCAGTTCTTAGATCTCTGTCTGCAGATCGCACTGAATTTCACTGAACTTAACCCAAGACCCACTTGTAATTCCTTATTTTTACAACCCGTGCTGAGATGTTATTGTCACTTGGACTTCTCTTTGAGGAGATGTTTGTTTTCTTTAAAAAGAGAATATCGATAAGCCAATCACCTCTAACTATTGGGCAGGTTTCCTGTACTTGAAGCTTCCTGAAGAATCATGGGAAGAATCTGTGCTTGAAGCGATCACAATAAAAACGACTATTACTTTTCAAACTCAAGACTGTCCACATGTCTCTGGTCTGTCCTCATTGGCGCTATCTTTCAAAGCAAAAGGAAGAAAATAAACACCTTCAGAGTTTGAAGTTGGATCCTCGCAACAATTGTTTCCCCCCATTTGTAATTCAATTGAGTATTTCCCTACTCAGGTAGTAAGGAAAGAATTGCCGTTTTGATTGAAACTACGTGCAGTTTTGTTTCTTTAGAAAACATTTTTATAATGGATTTTTCTCTTATTACAAAAATATGTTCATTATAGAACATTCAGAAAATTGAGATAGGCAACAAGAATAATATAGGGACAACCTGCGATCCCACCACCCGCAGCTCGCCGCTGTGACTGTTCCATTTTAAACGGAGAAAGCATACTTTAGTGTGCCTGAGTGGGCCATTTGTGGAATCACCAAAGCAGCGAATTCCAACTATAATAGGAGCCTGGATTCTCTCTTCCTCTACGTGGTCAGGCCCTGCTGTAAGGAAGCAGAGCTGCCCCGGAAGTCTGAGAAATGGCCAGCCATGGCTTCCGTCAGTGGCGCTCTGAGAGGTCACCCCACCGCGCTGCCCCCGTCCTCCCGTCCTGTGAGTACCTCGGCCTCCTAACTCCTTCCTGCCTCCGGGGCTCCTCTCCTGCTCCAACTCCGGTCCCTCACAGGGACCTTTCTAGAACATATGCCAGATCAGCTCCCTCTGCTTCTTGGCTCTAGGGATAATGTCCCCATTTGTTAGCGTGGAACGCAAAGTTCATGCTTTGGCTCTGCCTACTCTTCCAGCCTCATATCTCCTCCCCCACAAGTACCCTCAATCCCTGCCACCACCCTCTTCATCCTCTTCACCCCACCGGCCACCCAGTACTGGCTGTGGTCTATGTGTTCGGTACTACCTTAGCGCGTGTCTACACCGACAGTCCTATAAGGTGGGCTTTATGGATGAGGCTCGGAGAAATCCAATGACTCGCTCCCCTGCGTGTGGCTAACAAGCAAAGGACCCAGAATCTGAGCTCAGTGTCCTCTGATGTCAAAGCATCCGCATTCGGATACCTGCTTCCCTACTGAACTACTTGAAGTTTCTTGAACCAGAAATGCTCTTCTCAAGTTACTATACCTTTGCGTCTCCCCAAGGTGACTCTTACCCCTTTCTCACCCACCTCATGCCTCCTGGTCCTTTAGAATGCTGCTCAAGCTTTTGGCTTAGTGTAGCTGCCCCTCCTCTGTGCATCCAAGGTACCCGCTGTTGACCTTGGTCATGGCATCCACCTCACTGAACTACAATTATCCTTCCACAGGCATGTATCCATGTACCACCCCCTCCCCCACCCAGCAGAGAGTGCCTCAAGGGGAGACTCCGTCTCATTCACTTCTATCTCCCTCTCTCACTGTCTAGCACAGGATTTGGGAGATAATAAATACATGTTTGTTTAATAAACGAATGAATGGGCAGTGGCTCCTAGAGACTTCAAATAGGCTTTGACTGATCAAAACTTGATTTGCTTATAATGTTCCTGCCAGAAGTAGCTCAGAGAAATAAGGAAAATGAAACCCAGAATTCTCCGCCACGAGATCCCTTGCCAGGCTGGAGCCCGATGAAAGAGCCCATCATTTGTAACTAATTGCTGATCCGTAGCGGTGCAGAGGGAGCTGGGTGCCCTGACCTTTCCTTGTTGTGTTTAACTCTTGTCACTTGGTCATTTTGTCATCAGGACAAGGTCCAGTGGCAGGTGAAGGGTGAGAGACTGTGCCACCCCGAAATACGCCTCTTTGGCACAAAGATTATTTTGAGAAACTGCAGACACAGGAGAAGCACTGAAAGTAGAATAAAAGTTACCCTTTTGCAAAGGAAAATTACATTTAGAGAGGGGCCCTGGACCAGCAAGAGAGCTATGACTAGAGATCGCATTTTCATCTGAGAGGCTTATCTGCATTGCAGGGCAAATTTTGTTTATCATATATTTCCTCTTCTCACCTTCCCGTGATTGCCTTCCTCCCCTTTGAAGCCCCAGACCCTTATCCTTTCCCCTAGCTCTGGATGGGTATATAAGCCTCAATTACCTGCCTGCCTTTTGAGGTATTCCCGTATGTATAGACATATATGTATGTATGTAATTAATTTTTTTCTCTCTTGTTAATCTTTCTTTTATTACAGGGTTGGGTGGGAACGTCTGAGTCAAGAACCTAAATGGGTACGGGAAAATTATTTTCCTCCCCAGCACAGGGCACCTGGCTTTGGAAATTCTTGAGAGACAAAGAACAGAGGCAGGAGGAAGAAAACTACGTCCAGCAAACTACATGTGGGGAGTGGGGAGACGGGGGGCTCGGGGGTTGGGGATGAGGGTGGGAGGTGCAAGGGGGGACACAGGACTCGGGGGGCCTTCTGTCCAGTTTCATGTTCAGAAAAGCCTCAGATGAGAATCTGGCACTATTCCAGAGGTCACAGAGATACACTAAACAGGACTGAATGAAGAAGGGTTTCTGAACAACTTTGAACATGTCCTGCTCCTGACCAACCCCACCTCCAATGAATATTTTTTATAATTCTTGTAAATGATCTTGAGATCAGCACAATCTTATTGCCTTAGATTTTCTGGTTACAGCATTACCCCAATTTTGTCAATCCTGTTACAGCCTTTCCCTGCACTTGTTAATAGGCCGAGAACTTTAAAAAAATGGGGATAACCTGACTTCTGAGGAGCCCCGGCTGTGATGTGGGATCTGAGACCCCCGCTCTTCGAGCAGAATCTGCTCTTTGGTGATCAGTCAGGGGTGGGTGGGACAGTGGCATGGGGGCGCCGACAGATTGGCTCAGGAGAGCTGAGTAGACACGCCTCTGCCCAGCTCTGTGTTCAGGGACATCATGTTAGTAGCTTGCAATTGGCCACAGTGGGAGTATCTACATGATAGAAATTGGCAGACACTACCTATTAGGGCTTTTCTTTTTTCTTTTCTTTCCTTTTTTTTTTTTTGATGTTGATGGTTAATCACATACTAGCCTCTCATGGGTGGTGGGAGAGGGGGTGGCTACTTTAAGCTGGAGGCTGATGGTATTTTTCTGGCCTCACAATGGTGAACATGAGGGAGGGGGGACTCGCTACGCTCACCCTGTGTCAAGATGTAGGGAACAACCAGATTCACGGGAGCGGGGAGGGCTGAATGCCCAGGGCTCCCCAAACGGGCTGTGCTTCAGAACCAGACGAAGACCTTCGAAGTCTACTGATGTTCAGGTCCCACCTTGGAGCTACTGAATTAGAATCTCTGGGTGGGGCGCAGGAACCTGTCGTTTTAAAAATGTTTGGGAAATGGTTCAGGTCAACGGAACCTTTGTCATGTGTCTCTAGGTATTGAGAGGCCTCAAAAGGGAGGTGATGGGGGCACCTGGGTGGCTCAGTGGGTTAAAGCCTCTGCCTTCCGCTCAGGTCATGATCTCAGGGTCCTGGGATCGAGCCCCGCATTGGGCTCTCTGCTCAGCAGGGAGCCTGCTTCCCCCTCTCTCTCTGCCTGCCTCTCTGCCTGCTTGTGATCTCTCTCTCTGTCAAATAAATAAATCTTTTTTTTTTTTTTTTTTTTAGAGGAGGTGATGAGATGCAGCCTATGAGGTCACAGATTTCCCACACAGGCCCCCTGCCTCTCCTCACGAGGCCCCTGTCACCTGTCGCGGCTTGACGGGATCTGGGTGACTGACGGAGGCAGGGGTACAAGGCCTAAATGAGAAACAGGCTGTAAAACATGACCTAGGGAAAAGGTGTGCCTTGGAAACATTTTTTTGGACTTCCGTAAAGCTTTATCAGACATACGTCTCTGATTTGGACTTTGCCTGCTGTATCACCTGCCTCTGAGTTCCTGACTGACTTCTCAGGGCAACGAAATATCCCCTGGGGCCCGCGTGACTCCAGCACCCGTAACAGCAGGACGTGGTCGCAGGCCCAGTAAAAACGGCTAATTTGGTCTGGAGAAGACAGTGAGCTCAGGGCCAAAACCTTCAGTGAAGCCTGGAAGTGACCAGAAAGCTGGAAGGTGGCAGCCACCAGGAGGACAGAGGCTGGGTGGGCGGGTGTGAGGAGCCTCAAGGGAGCGTGGTTCTTTCCGTGAGATGAGGGGCGAGGAGGTAATGGAGATAAGTAGAGCCTCACCCCTCCTCTTGCCTTGAGTTGTATCGGGTATGGGAGAACAAATGCCCTTTGTTTGGGAGGACGGGAAGAGGACACGGAAACCAGGGTTTTTGAGAAGAGGTGGGAAGAGAGCTGTGCGATGGGGCAGGGAGGTTACGGGAGCTTTGCATGATACATTAGGCCACCCAGACATTTCCCACCGCCCAGAAGTGCAATGTGTCCACCCAGAGCGGGGATCTGGCTATCGCCACCACGGTTGTCGGGCTCCCTATTACTTATGTGCCCTTTGCATAATTTATCACACTGCATTATAATATTTTAAAGTTATCTTTATATCCTAAGTCCAAATTCCAAGTGTAAGGAGAACAATTTAGACCTTAAAATAAGACAGGCCTTGGTCTGAATTCAGACTCTTTCCCTTTCTAGCTGTGAGGCCTCGGGCAAGTCATTTTACCAGTCTGACCCTCAGTTTCTTCAGGTATAAAATGGGTATAATAACTCTACCTACCTCCTGGGTTTTAGGGAAGAATAAATTAGATATTGTTTGGAAACGCCCACTCTGTTGTCAGAGATATAATATGTTCTCCATAAGCCTTGACCCTCCCTTCTTGACCAAATCATCTTTGTTTCTTTTTTTTTTTTTTTAAGATTTTATTTATTTATTTGACAGAGAGAGAGAGAGATCACAAGTAGGCAGAGGGGCAGGCAGAGAGAGAGAGGGGGAAGCAGGCTCCCTGCTTAGCAGAGAGCCCGATGCGGGGCTCTATCCCAGGACCCTGAGATCATGACCTGAGCTGAAAGCAGAGGCTTTAACCCACTGAGCCACCCAGGCGCCCCTCATCTTTGTTTCTTAATGGTCTGACACCACTCATGGTTTTGTGAAGGTAAACAAAATATGTTGGTTGAATGAATGAATGAATGAGTCGGTTGAAGGAATGAATGTAAGCGAATTCACGAATTAATGAATGAATGTTAATTTTCAGAAAGATATGGTTGAGGAAACTCATGGCACTCTGCCATGGCTGAAAAGACTTCTCTTGCAATTCTTTTCAAACATTTAGCCCGGGGCCAGGTCCTCTGTCCTATTTCAAGGTCAGAGCTATTCCTTTGTTCTGACCTTGGCATAATGAGCCATGAAAAGCTTGTGGCTTTTTTTCTATTTTAATCCTTCCGTCCATTTAATGGGCTATATTTCCTCTGGAAACAGTGGGGTGAACATCACCAAGATAATGGGTAATAACATTAACATTATCACCACTGTCATGATCCAGATATTATTCAATTAAAGTAATAACTCCTAATGCAGGATGAATTGTTTTTATCTTAAGAATCCAATTCAGCCATCAGTTCACCATCATATTCAAATGACAGAAATTACCTTTAAGTCCTAGATCTGTAATGTGATGTTGAAATGATTTCTAGTTATATTTTAGGATGCTATCTTACAGACGTTTTTAAGGTCAGAGTGTATAGAGCTTGTCGTGTTTTCATTTTCTATCACCAGGCAATTTGAAATCCTTTTCAAATGAATAATGAACAAAAACTAGAAATTTGGGGAGCAAAATCACTTCAAAGGAGTGCTTAAGACAACTTAAATTCCCCTTACTGAGAATAGAAAAGAGTCGGGTTGTTACTTAACTTTAACACTGGCCCTCTGAAGACAGAGATGGGGAAGAAATTTCCCCTTCCATCGAATTCAAGAGCTTGGTCACCTGGGATGTTGGCTGATCCGTGTCCAGAGTAGAGTCATCTCCTTTTTTTGACCCAGGACCTTAACCTTGGTGGTGTGTGCCGAGGGGGTCAGTCAGAGGGCTGGCTCATGCCACCCAGATTCTCAAGATGTAGAAGATGTGATCAACAGTGAGAAATACAAAAGGGATGTGGCACAGCCTCCCTTAGTGTAGCAAAGCCTTTTTGAGAAGCGATCGTCTTAACTGATGTTGCCTGGGAAGCACCGAGTTCAAGAGAGGGGATGGAGCAGAATGGCTTTAGTGGACAGAGTCACAGAGCTCTCTTAGCCAAATGTATTTACCTCCATTATGGGGCCAGACCTACCTCGTAGATCAAAACATCATGTCTGTGGGTCATGGTGTCTACTCCTAGACCTTGACCAACTCTTCCTCTTTGACCACCATCTTTCCAGAGGCTATGCAGACCACTCCCTTCTATCTGCACCTTCCCTCAGTCAGGCTACTCTATAATACAAACAGGTGGCGGTTTCATAACACAAACTTGACTGTAGAGGACACCCTTGAGTCGCGATGGCTAGACTCTGGCAATCCCCTACTCATCGCCAGATCTCAGGACCATTTCTACGTGTGGTTTAACTCAGACCCTTCGATACCGAATCTTTCTCCTTCAACTCTCCTAGAGGGTGCCTGCTCTCCTCATTATCGGGGCCCCCTCCCCATAGCCCAATACCTACTGTCTACAGTCTCACTTAGAGAGAGAGAGAGGCTCACCTGGGATAGCTTGCCCCTGAACTTAACTGTCAATGTTTTCTAGCAGAGGATGAATTCCCTGCTGCTTTTCAATAAAGTTGAATGTGACCGCAGCAGGTACGTGTGCACTGCAGTGAGAACGAAATAGGAAGGTCCCATAAATTAACGTGTGGAAGAAGAAATTTATATTTATTCTGGTTCTTCTGAGAGAGCTAGCCGAGTGGCTTCCGGCTTAGGTGGCAGTGGGAGGGGGACAGGCTGGGGAGCAGCATGGCTTTCTGCATCCACCCACCATGAAAAGACCTGGAAGGCAGCAATCATCCACGGAAAGCCCCAGAACAGGACCAAATCTTCTCGGTTAAAGCCACGCTCAGCTCCCATCTATCCCACTGAGTGCTTTGTTTTTTTCCCACAGCCCGGAGCAGAATTCAGTCCTCCACTGTTCAGGATTCATGAAACAGAAAAGTTCCTTCACCCAAACCGTCAACAGAGCTGATTTCAACTTCCCCTGCAACTGGGGAAACAACTATGGCAAAGAAATGGATACTTGCCGTTTCCTTTTTCTAGGCAGTTCCTAATGTGGCTCTGCTCTGCCCTGAGAGCGTGTCACACAGCCTTCCTTGTGGCACTGAACTGAGCCGAGGGCTGGAGGAGGCATGGCTCCGGTAACGTTTCCCAGGTCCTTGGGCAATCCCAGCGCCTACTTGTCACCAGGCCCAGGGATATACTGGCTGCAAGGACCCTCCTTTCCCGAGCGCTCCTGGAACAGACGCCCCTCTGATATTTGGGGCTGACACTTCATTCACTCGCCACCCATTTATTCGGTGCCACCATGTACCAGGCGCTGGCAACAGACATGATTGACATGGTTCTTGCCCTCAAAGAGCTCATATTTCATCAAGGGGACAGACGGAACACACGGCGACAAGTCAGGGAGATCTGGGTGCTAGGGCTGCTCTGAGGAGGAGCTCTTCACTCTTTCTGGAGCGGCTGAGTTCTCTGAACGTATTTTACAAACCACCTGACACACACAGAGGGGGCAGACCCTCTGGGGAAGGAAGAGAGGACCTGGGAGGGAGGAGGGCGGGAGGTATCGGGCTTTCCCCAGTCTCCTACCTTTCATCTCCTTGTAAGGAATCGTTCTGAGAGCCACGGAGGGCACTGAGTCAGTAAGACTCTGGGGCCATCACCAAACAAAACAGAAGAGGGCATGTCTGCATTTGTTTCTGCACAAACTATTATCTGCGGTGTCACGTGGATGTGAACATCACAGTCTCTATTTCTTGAACACTTAGGCTGGTGGTCTGAGAACTTGAATGCGCGTCAGAATCACCAGGCGGGCTTGTGAAAGTGGAGTATTGGGAACCCCCTCCCCCCCCATCCTGGGCCCCAGGTTCTGATTCAGTGGGGTGGGGGTGGGGTGAGGAGGATCTGCATTTCTAACAAGTTCCCAAGGGACAGCCACTGACCTAGACAGTGTCTGCCACATAGTAAGGGTTCAGTAAATGATGGTATTAATAATATTAGGCACTGTGCTTTTTAAAAAAAATTTAAATTCAATTAGCCAACATATAGTACATCAGATGTAGTGTTCAATAATTTATCAGTTGCATTTAACAAACAGGGCTCAGCACATCACGTGCCCTCCTTAATGCCCATCACTCAAATACCCCACCCCCACCCCCTCCATTCCAGCACCCCTCAGTTTGTTTCCTGTAAGTTAAGAGTCTCTCAGGGTTTTTCTCCCTCTCTGATGACTTCCCATTCAGTTTTCCCTCCCTTCCCCTATGATCCTCTGAGCTGTTTCTTATATTCTATATGAGTGCGACCATATGATAATTGTCTTTCTCTGATTGACTTATTTCACTCAGCATAATACCCTCCAGTTCCATCCATATCGATGTAAATGGGAAGTATTCATCCTTTCTGATGGCTGAGTACTATTCCATTGTATATATGGACCACATCTTCTTTATCCATTCATCTGTCAATGGCCATCTCAGTTCTTTCCACAGTTTGGCTATTGTGGACATTGCTGCTATGAACATTGGGGTGCAGGTGCCCCTCAGATCACTACATTTGTATCTTTGGGGTAAATATCTAGCAGTGCAATTGCTGGGTCATAAGGTAGCTCTATTTTTAACTTCTTGAGGAACCTCCATACTCTTTTCCAGAGCGGCTGCACCAGCTTGCATAAACCAGCTAACTTAACGCTCATAACCGCATGATATGGTGGGGATTATTACTACTGCCCTTATTTTATTTTATTTTTTAATGAGTTTTTTTTTTTTGAAAGATTTTATTTATTTAACAGAGAGAAACAGAGAGAGAAGGAACAGAAACAGGGGGAGTGGGAGAGGGAGAAGCAGGCTTCCTGCTGAGCAGGAAGCCCGATGCGGGGCTCGATCCCAGGACCCTGGGATCATGACCCGAGCCGAAGGCAGACGCTTAACAACTGAGTCACCCAGGTACCCCATTACTGCCCTTTATTTTAGACACGAGCAGACGTAAATAGAGAGATCCCAGTATTTTGCCCAGGGTCACAGAGCTAGTAAGTGGCAGAGATGATACTTAAACCAAGTCTTTTGAGCAGAAAAAAATTCATGTTTTTTTCTGTCACTCTATTCTGCCTCTTCAGGAAAGAAGTATTTTTTTCTTCCTTCTTTGAAATACAGAAGCTAAAGAGATTCAACCGTAAATAAGTGACGTCTAGAATCATAATACTCTCATTCCATTTCAAATATGTCCTCAAATATATTATTAAAATAATCCCTCAAGAGCCAGTAGAAAGACCATTTATTTCTTGAAAACAGTTGTGAAAATCTATGAGAGCGTAAGCCGCTTGTGCCCTGAGCCCAAGGAGCCTCCTAAGCCAATACCCATCAATCCTTTTTTTTTTTCCAAGTAATGGAACACATTTTGTTAAGCAGAAGTACACTCAGAACCCCGATATATAAAGCAGACAGGAATAGGGCTGCTTTTAGACTCTAAAACAAATGCTGGTGCTGGAAGGACTGGATTGGGAGCGCTTCTGGGCAGAGGCAGAGATGTCCCCACAGAAGCACCAGCTCTGATCCGAGCAAGACCCAGCCGCCCAGCTCTGGTGTGGGAGGCACAAGTGGCTCAGTGAGTTTCTCAGGACCTGGAAGAAGGCTGAAGAAATCTCAGAGAACACCCATGACGCCCGCCACCTTCTCCTAAGAAGTGAGGTGAGGCTGCTTGCTTGTTAGGCCTTCTTTATGGGACCAGTTTTTAATACTAGTTAGATCTGCTGTATACGGTATAACCATTCAGCGAACGATCGAGCGCTCAAGGATTCCTTTTCAACGAATTCTTTTGTGGTCTTTGGGAAGTTCGGAGTAAGATGCTGCATCGGATGTGTCTAAGGAGAAGGACCCCACCAAGTGAACTCAACTTATAATTATCCTTAGCACTTAGTGAGAGGTTCAAGCAAGGTACCACTCCTAATAGGGGGTTACCTGCACATCGCTTCTGTGTGGGTGAGTGGCCCCAGGCTTAGAGTACCTGTGATTCACTAGCCGGCCCTGGATGTGAAGATTCTCTGCATTCCTGAGGCTGATTCATAAACCACCCCCGGATACCAGCTTCACTATTTAGAGCCGAAACTCAACCACCGCTGTCTATTTGATGTTCAGCTGTCAAGAGAGACCAAGAAGTAATTGTCTCTCAGTCTCATTCTCCCCATCTTCCATATGGTAATAAACTGCAGTCAGGTGTGACCATGGGACCAAACCCCTCCAAGGTTCTGGTCATATGAATGATGCTATCTCGGATCCCTTAGACTGGTCTGTTAGTCAGCTGAATACCGTGAGTAACCTGGTCAAACCCTCTCTGAACAGAAGAAATCACCCAGGTTGTCACATGAGGAGGCCACGTGTGGAACTGCTGCACTGATCTCGTGGCCACGAACAGAGCCATGGCTGATCCTTTAAATATGGCAGAGGGGAAACATGTTAGTAGCTTAGTCCCTGATGACATCTGCGAGCTACTGTCCTAACCTTGGAACCAGCTATCTCCAAACTTCTCATTCAGCAAGATAGCCAATGTCCGTGTTGTTTCAGCTGCTCTTGGCTAAGTCTTCTGTTACTTGTGGCTGACAGCATTCTAGATATATTCCTCCCCTCCCCCCCGCCCACCATCTTGCCTCTTAGGAGGAGTTTGTTACAGGAGCAAGAGCATTTAGCTGGGCTTGCAACCAGACTCCTACTTCTTCAATAAATTTACCGTTTGGGAATGGCTGATTTCTCTTGAGGTTCTCCTGAAATGTGACACACAACCTCCAGGTATTCTAGCCTGTTGGCTAAGGTTGCAGGTGAAATTCCACCGCACGTCATCTCACCTGCCTTCTCTTCACCTTCCCTTCCCTTCCCTTCACCTCCCTTCACTTTCCCTACAGTGGGGAAGTAGAGGAGAGCCTGGAAAGCCCCCATGACTCCTAGAAGGAGAATGAAGGGAATTCCTCCAACAGTTACCTTTATAAAAGGTTTTTCTGGCTAGGGCTGTGGGCTTTATGGGCAGAGGACTGAAACTGAGAGTTTCTTTCCCAAGATGACACAGAGTAAGGGGCTAAAACTCAAGGAGAGGAGCAGAATCGAAAACTATATGGAAAAAACTAGATCTAAGAAGCCCAACTTTGGAGGTTGTCAAGCTGAGGAGGGCCAGAGGCCATCTGGGAATGAGGATTTGGGGCTGGACAAATGCAGAGGGAGAGGAAAGCAAACACATGTGAATTGGGAATGTGTGTGCATGTGTGCACACATGAAGCTGGTGGAAGAGCCCAGAAGAGCTGGTGTTTGCTCATATCGGGGGCATAGTGCACGGGTGGGTGCACGGGTCAGCTCCTCCAAAAGAATCAGAAGGAACACACCCCTATAGGAAGCCTATGTAACATTCTTTACATGTAACATTAATTCTGAGATGTAACATAATTGCACCTTGCTCATGAAAGCCCTTTTGATCCATTCCATTGATCGGTGCTCCCATATGTGTGCCTTATGACCTGATTATAGCATTTATTTCAACTTCTCTTGTATTAAAGCCAGTCTATCACCTAGCCATTTCCCCAACTGGATTGAAGGACTTTTGAGGGTAGGGACTATTTCTTAATTCTTCCCTCATAGCGTATACTACAGTGGTTTGTACATAGAAAGTGTTCAAAGAATACCTTTTGATTAATTACCGTTGTCAACCTTTTGGCTCATTTTTCTGTTGACATTTACAAACAGATCAAGAATGTTTCTAACAGTGCACTTTTTTTCTAAATGACAGAATAAACACAGAAATCCAACACCAACGAGGCAAAATAAATCTTAAGCAGAAGAGTTAAACATATTTCAGAAAAAAAGGGGGATAGAGACACAAGAGAAGGATTTGGAGGCTGCAAATTTCTCCGTCTCAGACCAGCTCCAGGCAAATGAATGCCCTCTGAAAACTTCATCAGCCTTTTTCTACACAAAGTGCTTTCTGACCATTTCTCTACAGTGTTTCTTCTACTTGGACACAGAGTTTCATTTATTAATCAAACATAATTGGGCCCCATTTCAAAAGGATGAACAAAGCCTGTTTTGTTGTCCCATTCAAAAGCTGGGTTTAGTCTGGGTCATGGTGTTTGTCAGTGTCTGTTTCCAGGCCCCGAAGGGCTGGATGCTGGGGCAGGACGACTGGGGGCCAGTTGGTCAATTTCCCACTCCCTGGAGCCCTTGAAAGGGCCTCTCCTGAGCTCTGGAGCCTGTGTTCACGGACTATGAATGCAAAGCCTACACCTCCACCTCCCACTTGGCAAGAAAGGTCTAGCTGGCCCCATGTCAACTGTGTCATTCCTCACAGCATAGGCCCATCTTCTGATGATCTGTCCACAAACCCGGCTCGGACACTCAATGACCAGAGCTGGTGTTCAGTGGCCCCCCATTGCTTCTATGTTGCTTCTGAAAATATTGAAAAGACTATGAAAAATAGAAAGTCCATGCAAATATAATTCAGAACAGAAGAGAAAGGAGACCCACAGCATTAGAAAAGAGAACCCTGTGATATTTTCCATTCATTGAGGACAGGCACGGTGCTAAGAACTTTTACATACATTATCTGTAATATAGTAACCACAGGATGGAAGTAACAGGACTCCTATTTATAGGGAAAAAGATGTCCGAAGTCAAATTACTTGGTCAAGGTTGCATTGATGAATTAGTGGTAGAAGTGAGATGACAATTCAGGTCTCATTCCATATATGAAATATAAAAAGGGGATAAACTTTATGTGTGAAAACCACACTTAATTACACGCTCCTTGACTAAAAGCCTCAACGCATGGATAGTATTTTGTAATAAAAATATAAAATACCCCAAATGAAACAATGAAGTAGGAGACCTCGTTAAACCAGTAACAAAGAAAGAAATTTAAAAAATTTTCAGAAAACTCAAAAGAGCAAGCCACAGAGGCTTAATGGAGTTCTTCAAACTCCCAAGGAACAGATCATTTCCAAGCTAGACTGAGTAGATCAAAACACAGGCTAGGATGGACTCCAACCAATGTATTCTATGTGACAAGTTTGATCTTAATGAAGGTTACTCCAGGAATGTGGAAAACAAATCAATAAAAGAAAATCTATTAACATGAGATGATGCGAACTATTTCAACATATTTCAAAAGAGGAATTGATAAAACCTTTCCTTTTGAGTAAAATAATTAGGACCTTAACTTGATAAACATACTATTTAAAATCATGAAGCAATAATGGAATAACGCTAAAAGCTTTTCTTTCAAATATAGGCCCAAAAGAAGAACGTTACTACCATTATGATTTAATATTGCTTTAGGCGCATTGCAAAAGACACAAAGAACAACTGTCAGAAAAGAAGTGAAAAATATTTACAAAGACTTTGCTAAACACTTGGAACTAAATCAACAAGCTCAGAAAGAAGGCAGATTCGGTATTCAAGTTAAAAAATCAGTAGCATTAAAAAAAAAAATCAGTAGCATTACTATACACAATATACCACTGTATACTATATATACTACTGTACATAATAAGCAGTAAAGAGCTAGAATCGTATAAGTATGATGATATAAGAATATAAGACACCTAGGATACATGCGATGATTTAAGAAGTATAATGACTTGATGCATTCTAAATCAAAATCACCACTTTCTCTTAGAATTTGACAACATGTTTCTAACATTTATTAGGCAAACAGTGTCAAGAACATGAAAGGATATTTTGAAAAAGAAGTCTTCTGACCGGGTAAGACTGGTACTATAAATTCTATACATATCACAAAGCAAGGATAATTAAAACAGGGCTGTACTTGTACAAAACCAGACATAAAGAACAGTAAAGGAGAATCAGAAGCGCTGAAATAAACCCATTTATATATGATAACCTGATATATGATAATGTATGATAAACAACGAGTCAAGGAGAAGTTATTTAATAGATATCAATTTTTTTTAAGATTTATTTATTTATTTGAGAGAGAGCGCGCACGCGTGCGCATGTGCATGGGGGAAGGGCAGAGGAGGAGAGAGAGAGAATCTGAAGCAGATTCCGCCCTGGACCCAAGCCCGACCTGGGGATTAATCCCACCACCCTGAGATCACAACCTGAGTCCAAACCAAGAATGGGTCACTCAACCAAATGTGCCGCTCACGCACCCCTGATACCAATTTAAATATAGGTTATATCTAAACATGTATTGGATACACTCAAATACACTAAAGTGTTAAATATATTTTTTTAAATCCACAGAGCAACCAGAAGAAAAGAGAACCAAGCTTGCATCAGAGCTTGGGAACTATGAGTAATGAACCAGGAAGAACTTTCCAAGGCTTGAAGCAATAGAAGAAATAACAATGGAAGAGATTCAAAGATTCCACTGGATAATACTTCATGTATTTTAATCATAAAAAATATAAGAAATGAAAAGAAAAACAACACTCTGAGAAAATACTTGCATCAAAAGAGTGAAATCCGTAATATATAAGGAATCTGTTAAAAGTCAATAAGAACACATTTATTTCTAGAAACATTGTCATAGGCATGAGGATGTTCAACACAGCATAAAATAAAAGCATAAAATAAAAAGTTGTTTTAATTGCGATGGGTGACCTGAATAAATTAGAGCCAACCAACCTAAACATTTGTCATTTAAAAAGGTAACCACAACAGATGTGTCTCACGTAATGGAATAATGTTTACGGTATGGTGCTAAATGAAGAAAGAAAATACAAAATAATGTGTGCAACATGATAGCAACTGTATAGAAACAAGGATGTGTGTGCTCTGGGCCTGGAAAGGAGGTCAGAGAAATGACAAGTGCTCTCCCAGGGCTGGGCTTGTCACAAACGCAAATGATAGCTGGGATCAGGAAGGTGAGGATGAGTAGAAACAAAACAGCAAGTATGGGTCTGGGCTCTGCCAAAGGCAATGAAAAACAAGAGTGAAAACATAAGACATTTAAACACTTGGATTTTGTGGAATCTTTTTTTTTTTTTGGAAGATTTATTTATTTTTATTATTACTATTTTTTTCTTTTAAGAGAAAGAGAGCACAAGCAGGGAGAGAAGCAGGCTCTCCACTGAGCAGGGAACCCCACGTGGGACTCGATCCCAGGATCCCGGGGTCATGACCCAAACTGAAGGCAGATGCTCAACTGACTAAGCTCCCCAGGTGGAAGAGAGAGAGAGAGAAAAAGAGAGAGAGAGCAAGCGCACATGCACGTGCACAAGCTGGGGGAGGAACAGGGGGAGAGAGAATCCTTAAGCAGACTCCTCGCTGAGCATGGAGCCTGACCAGGGGTTCGATCCCAGGACCCTGAGATCATGACCTGAGCCAAAATCAAGAGTAGGAGGCTTAACCAACTATGCCACTCAGGCGCCCTGAAACCTCTTTGATGGTAGCAAAGGGTGTGCGGCCCAGAGCCACAAACCTCCCAGTCAGACCTCCATGGAGATCTTATCCATAGAGGTCCTTGGAGACAAGGACCCCCTGAAGCCCCACAGAGGGACACGAAAGCCACAGGCCACAGGGAGCTGCACAGATTTTAAGTGAAGTGACTTCGGATCAGCAGGGTCAAACCATGCCAATTTAAGAGACTTTTCATCGTCCATGGGTTTTCAACACGTGACCTCTGTACAGTATTTCTTTTAATGTTATAACAGTTATTTTTACAAAAATGAAATTCAGATCTAAACAGAAGTAGTTAAAAGAAGTTGGGTTCTTCATTAACACAGAGCTGCTTGAGTTGGGTATGAGAGTGGCTGTGTCTTTGAATTCCTTCTGAATAAAGCTGTTTGGGAAAATGCCAGCTTGCTATCTCGTGGTGAATTAAACAGCTCCACATCCATCCATCAAATATTTATTGAGCGCCCACCGCATGCCAAGCCCTGGAGGAAGATGGAGGAGGAAAGAAATAAGACATGGACTCTATCTTCTGTGAGTGTGCAGATGGGTCCAAGATTCAGACACGTAATAATTCCACGTGCATCAACACATACACAGATGCTAGGGGAGTATGGCTAATTATTGTGAATGCAGGAAGAGTAGCACTCAGAAGGCAAGATCTGAAGTCAGTCTTCAAGCAAGAATAGCAATCCACCTGGCAGAGAAGAAGGAGGACTTCCCAGGCAGGGGGAACAGAAGAGAGACATGCCCCAGCAAGGGACAGGAAGGTCCTTAGGCATGTCTAAGTGGGAGTGGGCAGGGGGCTGTCCGAGAAACAGCTACGATGAAGAAAAGGCAGGACTCATCCAGATTTTATCCTGTCGGCTGGTCCTTTTGGAACTTTGTTTCTAAGTCACAGAACTCTTTGTTGAAAAGCCTACTTGGAAGCCCAACTTATAGAAGAGACACAAGGAGAACTTGACCGAGCAGAGGGGTAGGGGCTGAAGGCACACCTGGGCACCCCCCACACCCCGGAAGCCAGACCCTGAGGGCCCGTGGAACACTTAGAAAGCCACAGCCGTAGGCAAGAGGAGCCACACAAGCATTGTAGACAGCGAATGTTTCAGTCAGATTCGCTGAGGTCAAACTATGCGAAATTTAAAAAGTCGCTGTTTTATCGAAGAGAGGCCCTTGGCTGGGTAATAGCCAAACACGCTGGATTTCTGATTTCATTTTCTTTGTACCTGAGCTGCTAAGCCTTATGGATTTTGGACTTCCCTGCTCCCACTGCTGGAATTATTGTTCTAGTTCTTTGAAAAGTGGAGAGGAAAAGTCCCCTATGGTCATGTGTCCCCTGATACTGGGGGATCGACACTGCGTACTCAATCCTTTCTTTTAATCCATGCACACGAATCTCTGGGGGGAGGCAGTGTATTCCGTGGTGTGCTCATTTGGAGACTCGAGGCAACGGGGACCTGAAGGTTGCCTTCTCCCCCAGCCCTCTCTGAAGTGTAGAGCTCCTTCCTAAGCCAACGGGTACCACTTGGATGATCTGGCTAAGTGCTGGCCAGTAATAGGCAGGCACTTAGAGTTTACAAATTTGTTTTCTCTAAAAGCTCAAATTCTCCATCTGCCACCTCCATCCTCGGTGACTGTATGTGGCTGGGCATCAGGTACGATGCTTTTTGGAATGGACACCTTGATGCCTGATTATCTCTTGATGTCCCATCATCTCTTAAGGACATTTACATCGCACACTTCTCTTTCAGAGGGTAACATACGAAGATGTCTTTCGATAAAGCAGGTGCCGCTGCTTCTTGCCAAATACTGCCTTGCGTCTTCAAAGCAGCCCACCTAACAACGAGACCTGGTAAGTGCCAACAGCGATGTTGGTGTGGGGCTGATGGAACCAAAGAAAATATCTTGCAGGAGTGGTGATTGGGTGATTTTAAATGTCAAGATCTCCATGAATTACTCTCAGAGGTTCCATAAGAGAAACACGGTCTAGCTTCCATTGCTGCTTTGTCAAACAAAAACATTTTTTGTCTGCTCCTTTGCAGAGAAGTGTTAGCTATTAGCTTTTGATTTGGGAATGCATCCTGAGGAGGAATCAGAGAAGAGCCCGACCTCCTAAATCAGGAGTTCTTGGGCCCTGGCGGGGCGGGTGAGGGGATTTTCTGGGCCCCAAGCGCCGCCTTCAGTGTGTTCCTGCTGTGTGGCATTTACCCCCTGGCGTGGCGAAGGGTGGATCACGGCTGATTATAGACAGACACGATTAGCACGAACACAGGAGAGATGAACAGCATCACAACTTCCAGATGAATCTGCAAGGATTCTACTCTGCTCTGTGTCGTCAGTGTCGTCAGTGGCTCCGGGAGTGCGCAGTGAGATAGCCTTGAAACTTGAATTAAAGAGGAGATTACCCTCTGAGAGTTGAATGAGTCAAGTAATCGGTGGTGTTAGCCACCTGCAGAAATCATGGTCAAAGGGATGTTTCCCTAAGGGGTAAGCAGGAAGAACAGGATTCGGCGACTGAAAAGGAAAGAAACCGAGGGCTCCTCTGTGAGATGGGCTCAAAAGGAAGAAGAGGTTAGCTGAGGTGGGTGAGGGCGGGCACGGGGCTGAATAAACTTGGAAAACAGAGTCCCAGACGCAGACTTCAGTGGAGCGGGACCCAATCTGGACAAGCAAGCATGGGCTCTGGGGACCGTGAGAATGCCGGCCGTGGAGGGTGCCCATCCCCCTGCCTGCCCTGTGCTCTTTCCTTGTTTTCATTCGACACATATTCACCGAGCACTGCTCTGGACCACACGCTGTCCTAGGCACAGGGGACAGAGGCAAGGAACAAGACAGAAGGATGTGCACGGAAGGTACGCGGAAGCTTCATGACCCCAAAACATAAACAAAGGTACCAGATCATTTCAGAAAGTGATAGGTACCGTGAAGGAAATACAGGGGCTGGCTGGGGGAGGGGGAGAAGGGCATTTTGCAGAAAGGACATGAGGCACAGAGCTTTCCAAGTCTCACCCTCGTCTGGAGGACTGAGCCTGGAGAGCTCCTACCCCCCCTTTGCTGGGATCCACACTGATGACAGGCTGCAGGTGCTCAGAGTCTAAGGAAAAGGATGCTCCGGGCGGGCGAGCAAGCAGCGGGAGCGTTCTGCTCTCCAGCCAGCGCCCTCCCTCGCTGTAAGTGGAAAGTCAGTCTCTGGCGTCGGCGTGAGGCTTCAGCGAGGTTGAGTAGCCTGACTTGGGCTGCCTGACACCCGGCAAGCATTCAATGTCAGTTATGATTACTCTTGTGCTCGACACCGTGAGATCCCGCCGACACCCTGATGGATGTCTCCTCAGAGACGGATATTTAGAAAGGGACCATGTCTTTGACTCATGTTTCGCTCCTCCAGTGGTCCATTAGAGCTCTCTATTTAGGATATTAATCCGTATTAGAATCTAATCTTGCTAGGAAATCATATTAAAGGGAAATTTGTTCCACTTAAACTAGGCTATCTTTTCAAACAAGTTAATACAATGACGAATTTATCCATTTTGTAGGTGAAAGAATAATCTTGTAGCTTAATTATAAGAAAATGAGCTAAACATATTAGAATAAAAATGGTTTCTCCATCACCTCATTATCTCTCCATTCCCAGTGAATGTTCTGTTTCTCCTTTGTTAGAATCTGCTAGTTTATGGTCACCTACTAATGAAGCCATAACTTAAGATGGGATATATTAGATTTTTGTCCATAATAATCATTTTCTGAAAGCTATATGTATATTTACTTGGTTGTATTTTCTCATTTAAATTTCAAGCAAATGTTAGGAAGTTGTTAGTTTCATTATCCCCATCTTACAGATGACGAAACTGAGGCTTAGGGAGGATAGGCAACTTGCCGAAGCCACACAGGTGGCAAGTGGCCAAGAGGGATTCAAAGGGGGGCTTCCCTTCAGAGCCCACCCTCTCAGCCACCATCCTACGGAGGACCCTCTTCTGGAATCTGGGAGCACGACGGGTTCCTATGAATCCTTTGTCTAACTTTAAAACAAGTCACCAAAAGTGAGAATAAGGAAACAAGCCCAACGGTCTTTTACATAAAGACTAAAAATGCATGACGTCAGCAATAAAACCCTATAGAAGTTAATTACATGGATATTAAACATATTTTCTTCTCTTTGGCTTTGATGGAAAGGAACTGAAGACAGGTTTGATTTTCTACCTTCCCTTTCTTTCTCTCTTCCTTCCACAAATACCAAATATTAGCAAATACCTAGGATACAGAGTCCTGTGCGAGGCCCTGAGGTCTTAAAAATTAGTAATTCAAACTCACGAGTCTCAAGTAGCCCACACTCTAGTGCACGGGACAAGCTAGGTATTAGAGAGAAGGACGGAGCCACAAATGAGCTTCGGGGCAGGACAGAAGGATGTGGATAGAACATAGAAGGTTTTCTGGACGTGGGGGTTCTTCAGCGGTGTCTTGAAGCATGGGAAGTAGCTAACATGGTGGAGGAGGGGTGGAAGAAAGTTCAAGGAGAGAGAACTCAAGGTCATACCCATAAAGTTCCATGTTTTGTGCTTTATCGGCGATTTCAGAGATTTTAAGGACAGTTGTGATCAGGTGTGATCTTTCACATTATGCACTGATTTGTCGAGCCCGCCCTTCACTCCAGAGGGGGGCTCCTGTCATCATTCTAGTTATCTGGATGGTGGCAAGGAGAGTCAATGAAACAACTTCTTCAACTCTATGTTTAAGAAGAACTGGAAAGGCTAGGAGGCTAAGAATGGTAAACCGCTTTTAACAACGGACGTTTTAAACACAAAACCAAAATCAAATGCAATTAAAAGGAGCAGGGAAATGAACGTGGTCAGAGGCAGACTTACCAGGGGGCTAAGGAAGCTTAACATTGAGGTCCTCCTTGTGTAAGCTTCTGAGGCTCTGCATTTAATTTGCGTTCATAACTGTGCATTCTTTTTTTTTTCCCCTGAAAAAGGACCCTCTCTCAAACTGAATAAGCTTCAAGCCCTATGGATTCAGGATTGGCCCTGTAGCCAGCAGTCACTACTCCTGAGCCCTAAATTTAGCTCCGCCCTCCCAGACACGAGGGGCAAAATGGAACCCGTGACCGCTCACCAGGAGCAGTGAAATGCGAGGAGGGAAGTCGGCATGGCCAAAATGCCCAACTGTGCAACTGCCGACCTAATTTATCGAGTCTGAGCTGACAGCTGCGGAAAATTAGGCATCAATGTTAGGAAATAATACTATGTCACTGCCTTATTAGTTAATATTAGATTTACTTAGAGTTCACCAGGAATTCAGTACACAGACATTTATCAAGTTCCTACTTTGTGGCCAGCCCTGAGCTAGATCATCCAGGAAATACAAAAGCATAAAGATTAGATCCTTTTCTCACTTTTTACTCATAAATTCTGAGAAGAGGCAGATTGCTGAAAACAGGGAAACACCAACAGAGGGAACACAAAGCCATCGCTAAGATTTACGGCAGACATGCGCACGGAGAAAAGTGGAACAGCCGTTAGCTGGAACTCACGGAATGGGGGTAACTGATCTCCTGCCTTCCTTTCTTCCTTCTTTCCACAAATGTTTACTGAGCACCTATTTTTTTAAACTGCAGCTTTACTGACATATATTTTACATACTATACAACTTACCCAATTAAAGTGCACAGCTCAAAGGTTTCTAGTATATTCACAGGGTTGTACGTCCACCACATCAATGTAAAACAGTCTCTATTTTCTGCTTCCATAGATCTGCCTGTCTTGGACATTTCTGAGTGCTTGTCATGCGTCAGGCTTCAGGCCAGGAAGAGGTGGCTACAGACGGCAGTATCGCTCCCTTCTACCCCAAGCCCTACTATCAGCTCTGAGGACACATCACCCATGCTCCCTGGGTTTCCCTTTTTATCCCCCCGCTAAAAATGAATGGGATGGAGTCCCTTGTACTTTAAAACACTCTCCTTTAAAACTCAGTCCTAGAGAAAAAGGCATGGGAGAAGTGGTGACTAGGCGGGGAAATGCTCTCATTAGGGACAGACTATATAATCTTCCTAGACGCCCATTTGCTAGTATGTATCAAAAGCACCAAATATGTATATATGCTTAGCCCCCGGGATCCCATGTTTAGGATTATCCTTCAGCGTTCATCAGGGATGCTTGCAAAGACGTATTGATAAGAAGGACCATGACAATGTTGATGGAGCTACTAAAGGTGAAAAATTGTCTGACCTCTAAATCCCACACAGGAAGCCCCAGTTAAGAATCTTTATTCTAGATCCCATTCTCTCATGTTGTCCATGCTCACACTGGCCTTTCCCCAGCCCTCTGTCTGCCACGGAATCTGGCTTTACCGTCCTCGAAGACCCGCAAGTTCTTTTTCTGTCCAATATTGTTCTCGGATCTTGTAATTGTGCTGTTGTTTCAGGCCCGAGTGTGGCGCCTGACATTCTACCCTCCCCCAGAAAGCAGGATGCTCCCAGGATTTGAGTCGACCTGCATTATTCAGACTGTGGGATTTTGCTATATTATCTTTAACGATGCCAGCTTTTATCCTTAGACTCCGGGTTTTTTTCCGTCATTGTTGTCTTCACCATTAATATGCACACTCTTTCAGTTCATAAATAACTCTCATCACGTCAGAGAGTGGAAATCCGGACCCTTTGATCATGAGGCGTCTCCACCTCGCTGTGATCGAACGGAAACGCCTTCATTAAGGGCTTTGCCAAACTGACTCATCGGAGGAAGCCACTTTTTGCCACAGTCGGGCATCTAACAGAAGTGGACTTCAGAACTTGAGTATGAATCTCTATATTTTTATAATTTTAAAGAGGACGGAGTACACACTTAAAAAACAAAAAAAGATTTTATTTATATATTTATGTATGTATGTATTTATTTATCTATTTTAGAGAGTGGGGGTAGCGAGAGGGGGAGGGAGAGGAAGACGGAAAGAATTCCAAGCAGAGTCTGTGGTGAGCCTCCCCTCCCCCTGAGATCATGACCCGAGCTGAAACCAAGAGTTGGACACTTCACTGACTGAGCTCCCCCCACCCCGGGTGGCCCTGAGTACACACTTTTGAAAAAGGCACTACTTCTCCCTACTTTGTTGGCAGCCCGTGGTGAGGCGGCTATATCCAATGATACACATACAGCAAGCACCACTAACTTCCACCCCTGAAGACACTTCCCTGTCGCAGCAACATGTAAACATTCCACGTAGCCGGCCCCCTCTAGTGTTTTCAAGGATTTGAACACACTTTCTTTTTTTTTTTTTGCAATTTATTAAGAAGAGAATAAGTATTTCTTTTAGGTGTACGTTTAAATTTAGGCTTTCCTCTTGGAATAATAAATACATTCGTAGGAGAAATCAACAAGATATTTCTCTGTCTAGAATAATCGTGCAAGCCAGTGTCTTATCCTAATTTTCAAAAGAGCGTCTTGACTTTCACGTTGATAACAACTAATTTATTCTGTAGCTAATTGAATGCCTTTGTAATTAGCTTACCAGAGCAGGAGAGAAGACAAAATAAGTATCTTGGTGATTGGTCCTTTGTAATGAGCTGGGTGAGTAAGTAAACATGCAGGTCGACCATGCCCGCCAAGGCAGGCCCTGTGTGGGTGCGGTGGGCCTCGATCCTCTTCCGTTCTGTCCCTTCGCCTTTTGGCACTCTCCCTCTAGACCTTCTGCTGTGGGCATCTTACTGTTGAAATCTGTCCCAAAGCTTTAAGCTGATCCTGTAGCTGACATTTGCCATTCAAGTTAGAGTCACTAAGGAAGTTTAATTTGGGGGCGCCTGGGTGGCTCAGTGGGTTAAAGCCTCTGACTTCAGCTCAGGTCATGATCTCAGGGTCCTGGGATCGAGCCCCGCATCGGGCTCTCTGCTCAGCGGGGAGCCTGCTTCCCCCTCTCTCTCTGCCTGCCTCTCTGCCTACTTGTGATCTCTCTCTCTCTCTGTCAAATAAAAAATAAAATCTTTAAAAAAAAAAAAGAGGAAGTTTAATTTGCATTTATTGCCAAAGGAGTTGAAGGGTACTTAGGACTGTCGGGTGACTCAGGGACATGCCTACAGGTATGTGCTTCCGTACGACCCACGTGAAGAGGAATCTGGAGCATACCCTGGAGACTAAATCTTACACGTGGATGGGAAGGTTTAATAGGTATATTCTGCCTCACCGGTTGGGGGGTGGGGGCAGGAAGACAAAAACCTGGGGGAGGTGAAAATCATCCATAACCCAAAGGGCTGGAACCCTCGGCCTGAGCTGGCAGTTACCAGTGCAGACTCGTTTCCCACAGTTGGTCTCAATGAGCCTGAAGAAGTTTCTAGAAAAAGATGTTCCTGGGGCAAGTTGCATAGCAACCAGGCTCACTAGGGCTCAACAGGGGTCTTTTTGTAAACTGCTGGCTTTTATTTTTTTAATTTTTTTTTTTGAGAGAGAGAGAATATGTGGTGGTGGGGATGGTAGGGGGTAGGGAGAGGGAGAGAATCCCAAGCAGACTCCCCACTGAGCATGGAGCCCGACGTGGAGGTGGGGCTCAATCCCAAGACCCCGAGATCATGACCTGAGCTGAAACCAAGAGTCCACCACTCAACCGAGTGAGCCACCCAAGCGCTCCGAAACTGCTGCCTTTTAGAAGCACTGCTGGGGTTTCATAGTTGCCAAAGAGCTAGCAGGCCAGCGGGAAACCCCGAGAGCCACCGACGGCCCCTCCTGTGGACGGTTTCGTGCGAGTTTTCTGCAAGCATCCCGTGATGGGCGAGGCCTCAGAGTGGGGCCGCCCTGCTGCGGGCACCCCCGGCTATCAGAGGAGAGAGTACTGACTGTGTCTTTAGTATCTCCTCCGGGCAGGAGAGAAGAACAGCAGGACACAGGTGCCCTTGGAGGCCCAGGCGGGGCCCAGGGTCAGGACAGATCTTGATTAGGACCCGGCTTCAAGTTTCCCACTGGAAGGCCTTGCCGGAGAGGCAATGAGATTCTGAACACGCATCCCTCCTACTCACCTCCTTCCCACGGACACCAACCAACCCCCACCTCGTAGTGCTTTCCTCTTCTAAGGTTTGGGGTAACATGTAGCTTATCTTATGAGAAAATTTGCACTCTCAGAGCTCAGTAGTGGGATTAGCTGGTGGGAATCCCTAGCCAACACCCCCCTGGGGCTTCTAGGCTGTGCTTTGGAGACCGCGTCCTAGCTTTACTTGTCTGGGGAAGAACAGGTAGAGGAAGGTGGAGAATGAAGACTCCCCTCCCCCAGCATCTCACAGAGCAACCTTTTAAAGGCAAGACACACTGAATGCAAGTTCACTCAAGACGCACTTTAAGGTCACGTAAAGTGAAGTGAATTACCACCCCCTTTATCTTTGGGTCAAGCAGGGCTCGTCATCCTCAGAAGCCCTGGAGCAGGATGCTAGGTATGCACGTATTTTTCCCACAGTGCTTCTGGGTCTTGCCCACATTCACAGGCTGTCACTGAGGAAGTTCACGGTACGACACTTTCGACTGGGGTGGTGTGGCAATGGAGGTGAGGCCCCGTCCTCCCTTCCAAGGAAGCCTGTCCTTGCAGAGCCATCCTGATCCCCCCCTAGGCTCTTCCTGCCCACCCTTCTAGGCTCTGATCTTGGAATCTCAGGCTGACCCTGCTCTGACCTTGATCTTGGACTCGCCTGTTGGAGACACTGCTTTACCTCTGGGCTCGTGGCATCGGTACCATGAAAATATTTCTCCAGTGGCTGATCTCAACTGTATCCAATCTGTGGCTTCATTATTTACTTTTGGAGCTAATACTCTGAAGACTGGCTCTGCTGGGGCACCAGTGTAGACTTTCTTTTTTCATATTGTCATTTATCCATCTTTTCGACAGTAGCGATGTGCACTCTGCTTCAGTTTCTTCAATGCACACAGCAAGTTGGTAGGAAACACCAGTCTGGACACCTTCACGTTATTTTGAGAATTCCTCCAGACTTGTCTCTCTGACAATACTCCTCACTCACTGGTATCTCTGATTTGATTCTTTGCCTTGGCTATGAATTTTCATTTTCTTCCTTGGCTTGGATTATTGGCCTTAATCTCTCTCTCTCTCTCTCTCTTTTTTATTGAGGTGTGACATATAACATTAGTTTCAGGTATACAACTTAATGACTCAATATTTAAATACACTGTGAAATGATCACCACAATAAATCTAGTTAATAATCTACTCTCCATACATAGATCCAAGAAGGTTTTTGTTCTGGGGCTAAGAACTTTTAAGGTCTATTCTCTTAGCAACTTCCAGATGTGCAATACAGTATTATTAACTATAGTCACCATACTGTGCATTCTATCTCCATGACTTATTTATTTTATAATTGTAAATTTGTACTTTTTACCCTCTTCATCCATTCCCTCTTGACCTCTCTTTCCCCAACCTCTGGCAATCACCAATCTGTTCTCGGTATCTATGAGCTTGTTTTTTGTTGTTGTTGTTTTGTTTTTAGATTTAGATTCCACATGTAAGTGAGATCATATGGTATCTGTCTTTCTCTGACTTATTCCATTTAGCATAATGCCCTCATTATGCCCTCATAATGACCTTGATCTTGATGCTGGCTTTCCTCCTGCACACCCCTTCCAGTTCTATCTGCTTTCTAAACACTGCATCCTCTGATGAGAGATATCTTACTCTTTGCCCTTGGAACACATGGCCTGGCCAGGTCTGTAGTTTGCTTGACCTCAGTCAGGTTTGTGTGTGTGACTTGGAGGAGGGATGTAGTGTGGAAAGTATTTGCACAACAGTCTGACAAAAGGTCTTCATTGTCACCCTCTCTGCTCAAGTCCACTCTCTGCCCCCATGAGATGCTGGCCCATCATAAGGCACAGTAACAGAGAGGGCTGGAATCCATTCTTTTCTGCTTCCTTTCCTGTATTTAGGGATAGGATAATGTACCTCTGTTTTTATGCACAATGAAATCCCTAAAACACTGAATCCGACTTATGTTATTCATTTATTCAACAAATGAATGAACTTATGTTATTCATTTATTCGACAAATAATGTAGTCCATCTATTATGTGCAAAGAAGGTGCTGGGACATAATAGTGAATAAGAGAAGGGTCTAGCAGGGTCCCAGGTAAGAGAAGTTTCCATTTTCAGCAAACAAACCCAACACATCCAACTCCTTAGTGATACCTTCCCTTTTACCTTCAATTTGCTACCAACATTTTCTCCCCATTGCTACCTGTCAGGGTCCCAAGAAACAGAAGGCTTCATTTTCAGTAAACTAAAAGAAACATATAGCTCCCCAATGGCACCTTGTCTTTCACCCACAATTTGCTATCAACATTTTCAACACATGTTGTTTTCCTTTGGAATGGAACGCATGATTGACTGGCTTAAGTCCAACGACTATGTGAGGCTAACGCTCTTCTGTGTTCAACATACCTCATAATTTCTTTTATTTTCTCAAGCATATGGTGAGCTTAAAAGACCTCTGTTTCTTCTGACTTGTTCTTTTGCTTTACTATTTTTTTACTAAGCCAAGGACAAATTGCAATAAAATCCTCAAATAATTATACGACCCTGCTGTACAAACTACATAGCTGGCTGGCATCTGGGGTTCAAAGGCAGTTGAGAGGTCATGCGTGTTCAATGTGCAATAGTGAAGGTTATTTGAAACTCGAATATACCAAAACCACAGGACCACTTGGATCTTGAATGCCTCTTGTCTGACCATTATGACTTTCGCAATCGGCATCATTTTGGCAAAAAGTCTATTTCCAGCTGTTTCAAGTCACAGATGTACTCTTTTCTAAATTGTTCTAAAAATATGTACGGGCTGTTTTCTTAAGTTTTAAATCAGAGTTCTCTTGATAGATTTTTGCTTTGATTTTGAATCTTTTGGCTCCAGATTGTTTGTGAGAGTGAACTGGATGCTAGCTTACCCTGGAAGAAAATTTCTGGAGCCAGAAAGTCACGCAGCCCTTGGTGTTTCATCCCTTCCTTTTATTATTTCACAATGTGTGCCTAGTCCCGAAAGCTTGTGAAGAACAAAATGTGCCTGACCGTTTCAAGTGTATGGGGAGGGAAGAGAGAAAAGACGTTCTCTACATTGAAGGAGTCCTATTTGAGGAGGTGAGAGTGGGAAGATCTTTGGGAGGGGAGGGTTGCTTCGGCATAAGGTTATAAATTAAGGAGGAAATCAACACTGTCAAAGCACTGTCTATAAACTTAATCTACGAGCTCTTCCTAGCAGAGACTGGTTCTTACTTGTCCAAGTTCGGTGTCCTCAGGGGCCACTTGGTACAGGAATTGGATTCCCAGCCCAGGGCTACTGTGGACCATTTGAGGCAGATTGGTGATCAACAGAATCATCCATAGACGAAAGCTAAGCCTTGGAAGCTTGGTAGAGCACGTAGGAGGACTGATTTGTGAGAGGTGCCCTGGAACAGTGTAATGGACAAAGCTTTGGAGCCAGGAGACCTGTGTACAAATCCCCACTGTGCTGCTTGGACTCTGACTCTGGACAAGTGAGTTGCTGATCTGCTCTGAGCCTCAGGGGTTTCTCATCTGTCAAATGGAGATGATAAGAGTACCTAGCTCATCTCTGGGTTTTCGGATTCACAACGACGCATGTCACAAGTCCAGTGCAGGGCTGGCTGCGTAGCCAACGTTCAAAATCGTGGGACTGATAAGTATGGCGTCATTCTATTTCTCCAAGAAATGTCTGGTGATACAGAGAGATAGAGGGCTTCATTTACATAAACTTAAGGAAAAGTTGGGAAGGACACTCCAGTCTGTTAAGGAGTTACCACCTCCGGGGTTTAGAAGGTGGGATAGAAAAGGAAAGAAGTTCAGTATTTTCTTTATGCACTGAGTAGTGGTATTGTAAGTGCTTCTTTCTCTTTGTTTTCCAGCATTATGTAAATAAGAAAGGAAAAAAGGAAGGATGAACGGAGGAAGGAAAAAGAAAGGAAGGAAGGAGGAAGGACGGAAATGAGGAAGGAAGGAAATTGGAAGGAAGGGAAGAAGGTGGGCCAGAATGGGCCAGCCTGAGCTCCCTGCATATCTGCAGAGCTCACTACGGGACTCCCGGCAAGTAAATGTGGAGCTGAAATATTGACTGATTATTATTCAGCCAGTAAAACAACATTAAGAAAAGATGATTACTCTGTTTGCTTTTACAAACACGCCCATAACCTGTGGAGCAATTGTACGAGGCTCGTGCCCTAGGCTTCTGGGAGCGAGGGAAGAACGCGGCCCTGGGCAGCTTGTTCTGGGCTCTGCTGAGGAGGGTCACAGAAGGTTCCACCACATTGTGGACTCGGGCCACTCCAGGTCCAGAGGCTGGAGCTGTCCACAAAAGCCCAGCGGTGAACTGGCCTTAGAGTTGATGGCACTGAAGCCAAACGCTATCCAGAGAGAGCCAAAGTTAAGAAATTGCAAAATGTGCATAGTTACACAAACTCAAGAGAAACGACATGCTCTTTCCCCTAGATGGGATCAAAAAACACTTCAGCTTACAACATAAAGGTAGACCAAGTAATTTTCCTGAACTTTCTTTTCTACCAGTGAAATGCCTGTGTTTTTAACTTCATGGATGCCAGCTTTGAAATGATGTGGTCGAATAACATCTCAGTCCTGTCTTGAGGGATTTCACCAAGTATTCAAAGCTTTAAGACTCAGAGTCCAAGTGTAAATGGGCTTCTGTAACCTTTAACATCGAAGTTCATCTTTCCCCCTTTCATGAAGTGTATTTGGATGAACAAATATCGGACACTCGAGAAAATACGTTCTCTAACTTAGAAGGACACACAAGCTGTGTTGGAAGCAATGGAAAAGAGGTCGCGAGTGGGCAGGGAGCAGGGACATGAGGTGGAGAAGGGCCAGGGCCAAGGAAGACGCATTAGCAAGGCAGCCCTGGGACACAGAGAGAGCCGAGCCAGAGGACCCTGGTCAGTGGGTCGTGGAAAGATGCTTTATGTCTGCAGAAGAAGGAACTAAGGTTTGAAGCCACAAAGGGCAGAGGCAGCTGGGTAAGATGCCTAAGCTGTGCATGGTGGGCTCTGGCATGAAGCCCCCAGGACAGTGCCCAGGTGGCAGGAGTCTGGCAGAAAAGGGGCTAGACTCGCCGGTCTGTGGGCTATGCAGGAATGCCCCGCAGAAAAGAGGGGGTTGGTTCATAAACCAAAGAAAAGATGATGTTTGATCCTTGATTGATTGACCTTTCCCCACCTAAATCATGGTTTTGAGCTCTGTATTTAATACTGATTCAAAGCATCTTTAGACCATCAGCATAATACAAAAGCATCTGTCCCTGGACGCTCAGGTTGCTTCGAAGTTTTCACTGTCACAAGCCGTTCGTGCAGTGAAACTCTTTGTGCATGACGTTCTTCCTGTATCGAGGACAATTTCCTAAGAATAGATTCCGAGAAGTGGAACAACTGGGTCAAAGGATATGAACATTTTTATGTGTCTTAATACACAGTGGAAAGCATTTGGAAAGCCAAATTGCTTTCCAAAGGGTTGGTTGAACCCAATCACTTTTATTTCGAACAAGATTTTATGGGTGATTATGCAGGGCTTTTAATGAGATGTTTGGCTAAGAAATGATAGTATAAAAACTGACGTTTATTCTAGGCTAATCATAGCCTTTCTATCCACTGTCTTATTTAATCCTCTCAACAACCCTGTGAGGCAGACAGTATTATCCCCATTTGACAGATGAGGACACAAGCTCAGAAGAGATTAAATATTTTCCCAAGGCCAAGCGGTTGAGCCACTCCAAACCCACACCTGCCTGGGCCCTGCCCATCAGCTCGGTGCTGGAAGCTTCCTTCCCGATTGTGTGGCCTCCAGTGGTTTCAAAAACACAATCCAAGATACACTGATAGACCTGAGATACATTCTGAGTCCCAGAGAGCTATGAAGCCAGAAGCTGATTCTTTACAGACAACCCCATGCTGGTGGTGAGAATGTTTATTTCAGGAGAAATACACTTTATTTCACAGTGAAATGGTTTGATTATTATCGTATTCTATTCCACCACCATCACCTTAATTCAGACCCTTATCACCTTGCATCGGCCCACAAGATAGGCTGTAAATTGTGGCCTCTTCCTGCAACCTCCCCATAGTCCAGAATGGGATAGGCAGGATTGTCCTGAACTGGGTCCCAGGATTCATCTTCTGAAAACATGAGTTTTGACCATATTATTTCCTATGATTATTATGATCCTGAAACCTTCACTGGCTGCGAGTTGTCATTAGGATCAAATATAAATGTTGGTGTTCAGAGTCTCCAAGGCCCTAAACCAGCCATTCCACTGAGAACGCCTATCTGTGCCCTGTCCTTGGTACTCAGGGATTTGCGGCAGGATGGCAGCACGAGGTGGGGTCTAGGTTTCCAAAGATTGACTAGGGTAAGACTTCCTATCAAGGGTGACCAGAGAGGAAAGAACCAATGGGGCGCCTTTTGGCAATAAAAGGGCGCAAGCTACTAGTGACTGGGAATCATGTCAAATGGTCAAACATTAGAATTGGGTTTTCAGGGCCGGAGCAGGGAAATGTAGGCAAGGTTAAGGGTCTGGCTGAGCCGGAACAGCAGAGGGTGGCTAGGGCACAAGAAGGACAGGGTGTTGGGTAAAAGACAGGGCCAGGCACAGAGAGCGTGGAGCTTAGTTTTCACTTGGTTAGAGCACATGGCATAAGTGTGTTGGCTTGTTTGCAGGTGTAAAGTCAGAGCAAACATCATTCGCGATTTCCCACTATATCCGGGCTCTCTACTCTGCCTGCTGTCAAACCCCAAGCCCCCCTGCAGCTTTCCCCCTGAACATCCCATTGCCTCTCCGTCCACCCATCTCCATATAACTTACCTTACTCACCTGGAATGCCTTCCCCACCATTAGCCCCAATCCCACCTGTCCTACAAGACCCAGAACAAACCTCTTTTATTCTACCCAGGCTCTCTGCAGTCTCCTTCTCTCCCTCCCCCACCAACTAGAGCTAAGCCTTCTCTTGTTCATATTCTTCTGGCAATTATTCTTCTCACAATTCACTTGGCAATTAATCACATACTGTCTTGTGATGCATTTACTGTTGTTGGCTTAAACAGATAAAAATATCTTCTATGCCTGTTTAACTTGTCACATGTGTCTGGCTTGCCTTTCTGAAGGGGAGTCCAAGGGACAAGCCAGCAATCACTATCAGGGGAGAGCTCCTTTCGGAAAAAAAAAAAATGACAACAAAGCCCATATGCTTTTCAAACTCATTTTGTATGTATTATTTCATTCGATACTCATACAACCTGGGGAGGCGCATATTATTATTCGGATTTACTCCCTAGCTCAATAATCTTTATTGACTATAAGATCAGATACAAAATCTGGCCTGGAAAGGCCCCCAGTCATGTCAGATCAGTTGGACTAATGGAAAGAGGAAGAATTCTTTGCAACGTGAACGTCAGCTCTGATGTAAGAAAGTGGCCAGTCTGATACGAAAGCGGGTTGATCAGCTGGCCGCCAGCTGTGGTTCATCAGAAACCACAGACCCATCCCAAGACACAGGTGGCCTGAGGAGATCCAGGAGGGATCTACTCAGCTGGTCTAAGCCAAGGGCTTGCCCCATATTCTGTTTGGAGGGATATAGATTTAATCCACCTCCACTCCGTAGGGCTGTCTGTATGCTATCTGTGGGGGCTGGGTAAACATTCACAGCTCTTTGGTAAACGGCATATAATTTATTCTGCCACGGAGGTTCAAGTTTTGCCTGCTGCCGCTACCCTTTGTTTGTTTTTTTTTAAAGATTTTATTTATTTATTTGTCAGAGAGAGAGTGAGAGAGAGATCACGAGTAGGCAGAGAGGCAGGCAGAGGCAGAGGGAGAAGCAGGCTCCCCGCCGAGCAAGGAGCCCGATGCCGGACTCGATCCCAGGACCCTGGGATCATGACCTGAGCCGAAGGCAGTCGCTTAACCCACTGAGCCACCCAGGCGTCACAGCTACCCTTTGTGTTGTAAGGAATCTCTCCGGAGATAAGGAGCGTCAACCCCTTCACGGGTTGGTCGGCATCCTGTTGTCTGGGATGGGCAGGCACAAAACACATTTTACCGATGAATCTGTACAGAGCGTTCTCCTGTTTATGGGGCCCACCATCGAAACACACACATATATACGCTTCCATAGATGCTGTTCTAGGAAGGCAGGACCCACCAGCTTGACCGCCATGCCACCATCGTCTCCAGGGACAATACGAGCAAGGAAGAATGAATGGAATTCCTAAAAATCCAAATCTCTAAATGCTACAGAGAGTTCAATGAAAAGCAGTGGAATGCTAGATTCCTATCCCGAGCTGAACTCGGAACCAAGCCCCTGGTCTGTTCCCACGATTCTTTCAAGAAAATGGTTATAAGATTCCATAGATGAGTTATGAGTCCAGCCAAGTCTGATTGGGAAAGGCTCTGTAGGAAAAAGGGGTGGGAAGCACAGTGAACAAGTCAGGGCTGGTGTTAAAGGGAGGGAAAACAGCTCCTATAGATCTTGGAGAGTGAAAGAGGGGGTATACGTCATGGGCAAAAGTGCCAACTGAACTCTGCAGCCAACAGCAAGGAACACTGGCTATACTGTTTAAGAGAAAATGATCGGCTTTGCTGACGGAGGGGAAATTACAGATAGACCCTGTGATAAGGAGAATGCACGAGCCCATGTTTGCTGGATGGGAGTAATTCAGCGAAAGCATTGCTTTGCACGGCTTTACTCTTGAGTCAAAGTGGAAATGCCTCAGGGCTGAGAGAACTGCCTGAGAGATTTATGTGACTCGTGGAGGATTCCCTTGGTCATCTGTGAGAGCTGGTTGTGATGGGGGCTGGGGCAGAGGGGGCTGATGGAAGGCTCTGGGCTCGCCCCGGTGTCCTGCTGCTGACTTGGTATAGGGAGCGCTTGTCTTCCATGGGCTCCGGGTGCTGGAGGACAAGGTCCCTCTCAAAGCTGGGGTGACAAGACGGCAGCTCCATGTTGCATTGACCAGACCTTGCAGGGACCGGAGGCTGGCAGGACAAACAGTCCCACTGTCCTCTTGCTTTGCCTGACTGGCTCTCAGGAACTCCTGGGTGAAGAAGGGTCTTGGGGTGAAGGAAGGGCCGATGGTGCTGGGCTGCAGGTGTGTAGCAGTGGAGTTCTGGGGAACCCCCGGGCAGAGTCGGGGATCAGAGGGAAGTGGGTCAGCGCCGCCGTGGTTTGTGCCGTGCCCGCCTTCACGTGCTTGAACAGTCGTCCCCCTTATCTGCCATTTCAGTGACCAGCGGTCAGCTGGGGGCCAGAAGCAGATGACCCTCCTTCTGCTGTATCCCCAGAAGGTCAGTGGTAGCCTGACACTACATCATGGTGCTGACGTCATTCGCCTCACTACATCTCATCACGTAGGCATTTTACCATCTCAGGTCATGGCACGAAGAAGAAGGGTGGGTTCAGGACAATAAAATATTTTGAGACAGACAAAGACCACATCCACAGAACTATTATTATGATATTTTGTTATAATTGTTCTACTTAATTATTAGTTACTGTGAATCTCCTACTGTGCCTATTTTATAAATTAAACTCTATCACAGGTATGTACGTAGAGGGAAAACCATAGTACATCTAGTATTCGGGATTATCTGCGTTCAGGCATCCACTGGGGGTCTAGGAATGTATCCCCTGCAGATAAGGGGGACTGCTGCCCTTCCAAGGTGACGTTCACTTTCCCCACCTGGCGGGTGACAGCTCTCACCTTTTGCAGGAGAGGAAGAAGCATTCTTTTAGCCTCGCTCTCAACTGCCGTGAACATTTGATGCTTCAAAGGTAATAGCAATTAATGATGACTGTAACAGTTATGAGCCATTAATCCATCAATTAATAAATTAATCTCTTGCCTCATTCCACAAGGGATCTGAGGCAGGAGTTATTAGGAACATTTATCATGGTAACCGGGAGGAAATGATGATGGCCTTGCAAGGAGCTCAGACCAACGGTAATTGCAATCATGGCTGTAATAGCTGTAAGTTACTAGATCGATGCCAAGTACAATGACTATTTGGAGAAAGAATTTATGTTAATAGATCAACAAGGAAAGAGACTTGGAAGAGGGAATCTGGAAGCGAGCAAGGATCACAGAGGTGGAAAATAGCCAGGGACTAAGCCTGGCTAAAATAATTGTGAAATGAAATGATTTTGTTGAATGTTTCAATTCTGGGCAATGTGCTGGATGCTTTATGTGACACCATCTCGTTCGAGCCACAGATCAGCCTGCATAACCCCTGTTTACAGGTGGGGAAACTGAGTCGCCAAGGGACTTGCAGATCCACTGAATCACCTTTGGAAGCACGAACAACTCGACTCCTTCTCACGGTGTCATCGTCTTTTCCCTTTGGATCTCATCTACCTTGAGTCCCAAGGACAAGGCTTAGCTCGTGCTCTCTCTGAACTCCCCCTTGTGGCACTGAATATGTGGTTTCAACCTCACAGAAGGAAGGCAGATGCTGCCCAAGACCTCAGGAGACATTACCTATCACTTCCATATAGCATTTCATCTCAAGGGCCATTTACATATATTACTACCTTCAATCCATACAACGAACTGTGAGGGGATGAGTATTTTTTTTTTTTTAATTTTATTTATTTACTTGACAGAGAGAGACATAGCGAGAGAGGGAACACAAGCAGGGGGAGTGGGAGAGGGAGAAGCAAGCTTCCCGCTGAGCAGGGAGCCTGATGTGGGGCTCGATCCCAGGACCCTGGGATCGTGACCTGAGCCAAAGGCAGACGCTTAACGACTGAGCCACCCAGGCGCCTGAGGGGATGAGTATTATTATCATTCCCATTTTATAGATGGGGACCCTGATGATCAGAGTGTTAAGGTGACTTTCCAAGTTCCCAGAACCAGTAAGTGGCAAAGAGAGGCTGACAATTTAAATCCCAACTCCACCATTTGCCAGCTGTGTGACCTTGGGCACTTTACTTACCCTCTCTGAGCCAGTTTTTCCATCTGTAAGTGGAGATAATAAGGCAAGCTCATAGGGCTGTTATAGGCATTAAGCATCCTCCCCAGAACTTAGCAGATGGTGCCTAATAAATGTTCCTTCCTTCCCTCTACCCTTCTTTCAATTCTAATGTTAGAGGCTGAGATGGAACAAACACTAACTATGATATTCAGAAGAATAGGAGAGAAAACTCACAGGCTCTAATTAGATCTTAAAAACATTTCAACAATGGTGTCATATTAACCAGACGTTGTGTCTGCTAGCAATAGTTAATGGTTCAAGTGGGATTTTGTGCAGTAAAGGGTCTATACTTCTAATTGCACAGAAAGTTGTGTTCCATGAACATCGCTAAGCAAAAGAGGGGGAAAAAATAGCTCTTCTTCAGTTTCTTTTGCAAGGAACACTGAGACAATCTAATTAGCATGCCTGGTGTCTCCAAAATTGAATTCAACCTAAGAGTATGCTATTAAAGGCTCCCGCATTAGACAGGAAAGTAATTTGAAATGACTGAGCTATCTGCACAAACACCTTAATGTTACTCTAATGGGCCCAGAAAAAGGATGACATCAAATACAGTTAAAAGGAATTTAAGTTTAATTGCTGCCTAATAAAATTATTAGTACATTTTCCTAACCATAAAGCCATTTCACAGTCATGGATAAGATTTTGCAATTTGATAAATAATCAAGCATAGCTTGCCGCCATCAGTCCTTATTTATTCGGTATATTCTCCCCTTGTAGAAACATTAGCTTGGATGCTGACTAATTGCTGGTCTCTCCACATCTGGACTCATTTGGGGACCCAGCGCTTGCCAAGAGGATCCAAAGGACACAAAGTTTTGCCGCTTGGCATCTGGAATGACAACTTCACGATGGAAACTAGAGTCCCTTCTACTCTTTGGGGATCAGTATCCCTTCTAAGAGCTCTGGAGTGTGTTGACCTGCAAGCGTCACTAGTCTACGTGATGCCTTTGTGGAAGGTAGAAAAAGGAGCCCCTTGGAGATGGTTGGATTAGAAAAAGGATTCCTGGGGCACCTGGGTGGCTCAGTGGGTTAAAGACTCTGCCTTTGGCTCAGGTCATGATCTCAGAACCTGGGATCGAGCCCCGCATTGGGCTCTCTGCTCAGCGGGGAGCCTGCTTCCCCCCTCTCTCTGCCTGCCTCTCTGCCTACTTGTGATCTCTCTCTCTCTCTGTCAAATAAATAAATAAAATCTTAAAAAAAAAAAAAGAAAAAAGAAAAAGAAAAAGGATTCCTTCAAGCTGAGGGCACTCAGCTTGACCAACAGAAAGGAGACTGGATTCCAGCTCCTCTTTGGGGCCTTTAGCTGGGTGCCAAAGTGCGCAACCGTGTACGGTAGTTCAGAAAAGTGAGGTCTCTGTCATTGGAGGTCTGGTAGAGTGACCACCTGGTAGGAACGTGACGGAGTGGTTTCTAGTATTGCATGAGAACTTGGGCTGGGTGATGGATGTTTAGAGATTTTACCTAACGGCTGATAAACGTGAACATTGATCCCATGTAAGAATGAAGAAGCCAGGATTAGAACTTGGCCTTCTGATTCTGAAAGCCTGTCTCATTTAGTCTTGCTGGGTTGCCTTCTACAGCTCCCAATGGGAAGATTTTCGCTTGAAAGTGAGTAAGCTTCCCTCACACATGCCTGTTCAAATGTGGTTTTAAAAGATGAGTGAACTTGGAGGTGAATGAATAACTATCAGAAACAATAGGGTATGGCAATAAGGGGTCTAAGGGACAAACAGCAAGAGGTATGTAAGAGAGTTTAAGGTGTTAGAGACCCCTAAGGTGTTTAAGGTACAGAGACTCCATTTCTCCATTTCTAAGACTTGGGAGCACAAGTATGGGAGTCAAAGCAGAACACAGGTGTTTCTACACCTTCCCAGAGACTCACAGACACTTTTTTTTTTTTTTAACATAAACCACCATTTTTTTGCTTTCATGGTTTGCTCCTGGATAGACACCACATTTCCCGGACACCCCGGGATAGTTCTACTTTGATCCTGTTGAACATACTATTGTCTTTCTATTCGAAAGCGAGTAAGTTTCAAAAATGCATGAATCTAAATTTGGTTCCATTTAAAATAAACTTTATGGGAGTTATCATTATAAAGAAATCTACAAATGAAGGGGAGAATCCTTCGCCAGACTAAAAGAATCATTTCAGCAAATAAAACAGGAGTCGGAAAGGGGAGAAAGCTAACATGCACAGGACATACCCTGTGCCAAGTAGGTTTTGTAAATCTCACTGTAAAGATTAGAATACCGAGGCCCAGCTAAGTGGGGTCACACAGCTTCTACATGGAAGAGCTAGGTTTTGATCCCAGATCTGTGTGACCACAAGGCCCTTGGACCTTTTTCCGATCCACACTTATTTCCAGAAACAATTACTCATGTTCCAATCTGCTCTCATTTTCTCCATCCTGCCAAACCCCTTGAGGTCTTAATCCCTGCTAGGTTTTCTACTCAACTCACCATAAAACTTTTATAGGAGAGAAAGTTACAACTTACTGGCTGGAAAGGTGGGTGGAGGAAATGGACAGACCCTGCCTGCTGCCTGACTTCCTGCCATCAGGCAATGGAATCCGCATTGTCAAAAAGGGCTCCCAGCTGTTTAATGCTGAGCTCCAAAAAGACTCAACCACTATGGAAGTGGAAATGACCCATATTTCATCTCTTTGTAGTGGGAAAGCCATCTGGTATAGCTTTCTTCTCCGTGTGCTAGTGGCCTTTATACTCAACTGTGTAGGAAATCTAGTTGAGCATTTTCTTCTATCTGAAGTCAGCCTTTGGACAGAGACCATTTTTCTTCTGGAGTTTGTGTTTATAGGAGGGAGGCATAACCCCAGTAATTTTTAGCTGAGAGCTCCCTAGGGACAGCACGGGGCCATGTTTGGTTCTAACAACTGGTACCTTGTCCAGGGGCCCATGGCTAGGGCAGGGGACAAACTGAAGGGAAGTTAATTTCACCATGAAAGTTCATCATCTGGCTCCTATCTAAAGATAGATGTATTCATTCATTCATTCATTCATTCCACTCATTCACCCATTCATCCACTCATTCATTCAAAATATTAATTGAGCCCTGCTGTGTACCAGGTACTGGAGGAGAGAAGCAAGAAACCAAAGAAAATCAAGACAGGTGCCCTTTCTGCTTTTGAGAAGGTCATGTAGTTGTGGGAGTGGGGAGCAAATGTGTATTACGCATGTGTTCATCCTTTCAACAGTGAGCACTGACTTGTGTCAGCTCCCGGAGTTACAAAGATAAAGAAGACACAGCACCTGTCCCCAGGGACCTCTCCGTCTATTCAGGGAGACAGACCAGAATCACAGAAGAGGACAGTAGATGTCAGGTCAGAGACAATAGCAAGTGCCACGGGAGCACAGATAAAGAGCACCTAGTGCAGGGTCCTAGAGAAGACTTCTTAGAAGAGGTGAGGCATCAGGATCTGAAGGAATCAGCCAAGTGAAACGAGTAGGGGAGTGGGCATTGCAAGTACAAGGAAAGGCAAGGGCAAGGACAAAAACAGGGCCAGGGAAGAGCACGAAACCTCTGTGGAAGCCCCATATCACCGAAGCGAAGGTGCGCATGTGTGTGTAGCAACTACGGAGGGCGTGGTGAAGATGAAGGTCAAGAGGAAGGCAGGGCCAGGTGACAAAGGGATTTGTTCTGTGTGCGACACTGACTAATTTAAGCTCATCTTGCAATGCTCGAGGAGCCAGTGAGAGATTTTAAGTAGGGCATGTAGGGTGACCAACTCCTCCTGCTTTGCCCAGCACTGCCCTGATTTTAAAACTCAAAGTTCTGCATCCTGGGAACCCCTTCAGTCCTGGGCAAACGGGTGGCTGATCACCCAGGAGGGGAGGGACAGGAGAGATCACTGTGGAAGCCTCACCGACATGCCAAGGAGGGGTAAGATGAGAGGCGCGCAGACCTAAAGAGGCGGCTGCATGAACGAAGAAAGCATGCGTGAATCAAGGCCATTAGCAGTGACGCCCAAGAGGAGGCAATGGACTTGAAACAAGAGACAACTGAATTTAATCACCTTTTCCTTGGGTAGGGGTAGGAGGAAAGGACAGAGTCAAATCTGAACCCCTGTTTTCTGACTTGCTGATCAATTAGCATCATAAAGGAGATTTTAAAGTGCTACTGTTGGAGGTGTGGAAGAGGAAAGTCAATGATACCTCTCCTTCCCCTTCTGTGACCAGACATTATCCAGAGTGCTTCCTTTATAAAGTATCTCATTTAATATGCATAACGGCTATGAACTAGGAGAGTGTTCATTCTCCAGTGTACAGATGAGGAAATTGGGGTTCAGAGAGCCTAAGTAACTTGCCCAAGGTCACCTAGCACTGGCATTCCCAGTTAGATGCCTCTCGTCTAAAATCTTCTGTGTTTCCTATTCCCACCCCTATAACAACCCCTGGGAACAACAGAGGAAGTGGTAATTGAGCTGCGCTGTCCTGGAAAATGCTGTTTATCCAAATGGAAAAGGAGAGAAAAGGGAACAGCGTGTGCCAGGACCCAAGGGCATGAATGAGTATGGAGTGTTCTGGAAAACCCAAGAATGTCTCTGGCTCTGTCTCAGAGAAACAATAAATAAATACATATGCATGTCAGGGTTAATTATTCTTGACCCTTTTATGCAGAACATCTGCAATGATGGGGAGATGCTGTCTCATATCTTGACCCACTCAGTGCATTTTAATTGCCCGAGTAAAATAAACAAAAATAAACCGAATGCTGCTTTCTTCATGGCTTCCAATCTGCTTGCAAATCTCAATGGCTTGCCAGCATTTCCCAATACAAAGCTGGCTGAGTTGTGGCGCAATGAGAAAGGAGATCTGTGTCAGTAGAGACCACTGCACCCTGGATTTTATTTTCCCTTCAGGAAGTCTTTTGTTTCAGGACACTGGGCAGGGGTGAAAGTGTTACACTCTTGTAGATGTAATTAAAATGGAAGCGCTTCCTTCTTCCTCCGTGACTCAAGTCATTGAAATTAATCATCACTGGGCCAGTCTACAGGCTGCCATGGTCTCTATAGGAAATGCATCTCGAGGTGTCTGCTGCAGCAACTGCAATTAAAATCTACTGAGCGATGTAATTAACAGATAACTTGAAATGGGGCCGGGGGCTTCTCATAGACTGACACTTTAGTGCTTTTTTACAGGAACCATCTGATGGTAAGAAATTACTTTACTAACTCTAGACATGATTTATTTAGGCATTTAGTGTATTTATCACCAATTTCATGTGTACAATGGTTCGGTCGCGGAAATATCTATTCTCATTTCCTTGCAGGGTATGCAACAATTGAATAAAGGAACAAAAGAGTGGGGGTGGGAATTGGTCATAAGATGAGACCACGTTTGTGTAGGATTCTGTGTTGTTTCTGACTTCTAAATCTTCATTTAATTGAAGAATTTTGTGTAGAATGCAGTTACCAGTGAGAACAAATGCCTCTTTGCTAGTTGCTTGAGACCAAAGTGTATGTGTGTGTTTAGGACAGTGTAGTGAAGAAAAAGCAAGTTAGAGAGAATCCTTGATCTAAATATACTTCACAGGACAATCGCCTTGAAAGGGACTGAGAAACTATTATCTCAATCTCAGAAGTACTTTTAGAATTCTAACCTATGTTGATAAGGAATAGATTTGATTGTGTATAACTCAAAAACTCAAATATGATAACTTAAAACAAGAATAAAAATTTGTCTCTTATGTAAAAGTTCTGTAGGTGGACAACGATGGGCGTGTACACTTCTTTTAAGCACTCTTCCAGGAAATGGCACGCATTATTTTTCTTACATCTCGTTGGTCAGAAACTCAGTGTCATGGCCAGGCTAACTCAAGGGAAGCTGGGAAATGTAGTCTTTATTCTGGGTGGCCATGTATCCAATTAACAATTGGTATTCTGAGACTAAATGGTATGGGGGAATAGGCACTGAGCTACACATTAGGTTACTTGATAATGGCAGCTTAAACTAGGAAAGTGTGGGCTTTCTCTGAGTTCCAACCATTTTGGCATAGCCAGTATGTCTTTACTGAGTGACAGATATTTGGAGGAAGAAATCTGTTTCCAGAGCTAATGGTTAAGGGTAGCTGACGTTGGGGCTCTCCTGCCCTGCTCATTCAACCTGATGGGTGCCAGGTAAAATACGGACATTTTATGAGTTTTTCCAGAAATCATGATACTTAGGGACTGTACAGTCAGCATTAGGTAATGCTTACAGAAATCATTACTGCTATTGCGTGTGTTGGGCAGAATTCCTAGAAAATCGGCAGCCTCCAGTCTGAAGTGCTTTAGAGTACAAACCCCCCTGTCAACAAGGGGTCATCTGTGCTGGGATAAAGAGCCTTTCTGAGTGTGGAGGTAACAAAGGCTGTTGCCAAAAGGAGGTCGGGAATTGGCAAGCCCCTTTCTCAGAACTAAATATGGAGGACAACAACCCAAGGGCGCATTTGGTTCCCATTACACATGGGTGATGAAGAATGGGAGCTCAGGAACCAGAACTCAAATATGCTGGAAGTTTCTGGAAACTGTCGTTTTTTTGCATGTGTTTTTCTCATAGTGATGACAGTAAAGTCCTTAAATCACAAAGAGCTCACGAATATGCCTTCAGAATCAATGAAGGAAAAGGGAGCTTCGGAAGCCAGAACTCTGCACTTTGCCAGGTTTGGGAGAGGAGGATGAGGGAGCGGGAGGCTATCAACTCCTGAAGGGAAGGAAAATGGGCTGAGTTTCTAGGTGCTGACTGGAGCCAAACAGGGGAAAATGGCAGCACGGGGAGCTGGCCCCAGCCTGAGAAGCGGGCAGTGGGCTACCACAGACGGGACCCATTGCCAACGCCCAAGTTCTGCAACAGGCGATGCAGGTTAGTATGGGGTAAAAACGTGGGTTCTGGACTCTGATGGCCTGGATTTGAATTCTGCATTTATCATCACCAGCTAAGCCTTGGGCAAATCATCTCACTCCTGAGTCTCAATTTTCCTCAGGTATAAAATGAGGATAATAATAGTGCTGCTTAAAAGGGGGATAAAGATTCAGTGAGATGGCGCACGTTTTGTATGTTAGCAAGAGCCAGATTGCATAGTCACTGTTATTATTATCAAATTTAGGCAATATTACAAATTGGTGAAGGAGCTAATTCCAGTCATTCTAAAATCACGCCAGTGAATGAATATGAGGAATGGGGGGGCGGGGAGCAAGGAAGGCGACTTCAAATTGACAAGATTCAACCCAAGTGAGCAAAATGAACTGCACCCCTTACCAGGACTGTAGAAGCTTTCTTGACTAACTGCCACTTCACCTCCTTGCAGGACTAACCAATGCTTGTCATTCTCTCTGCAGTAAATCCTGACAGGGTCCACAGCACGTGGAAGGCTTCGGCTGTGAGCCATCCTTTGCGACAGCAGCGTGCTTACGTTCCCACAGCAGATCTGTGTGTTTACCAAATTGTGTATGTCCCCCAATCTCCCTCTGCCAGTTATTTCTATACTGTATTTACATAATTTAGTTAATTTTTGAAATTGATGAGAAATGAGTGACTGCTTTGGAAGGACTCAATAAAGGCAAGTTACTAAAAATATTGTATGATTAGGTGAGAATGAGATAACTGTCAAAGACTGGGAGAAGGAAACATCGAGGGCTGTGCACTCAGATTGGTTTACGAGTATCTTTAAGTACTAGGTCCGCTTTCAAGAAGCCTAAACAGGAAATCAAGAATGATGAATTTTTTGAGTGATTTGTATCTGTGACTGAAAGGATACTTATATAAGTTAAAATATCTGACACGTTCATGTGTTAGTTTTTGTAATTCTCTGCTTTAGCACATTCTTTTTTAGGTTACAGTAATTAACTACTGCTCACAACTGGGCTGGACTGGAAGTCATTTACCAAACTAGACATTCCTATGTTTGCATTATTTGTGCTCAGTATATAGCCTACACAGTCTATTTTATATTTTTCAAAAAATCTGCATTATTTTAATATAATTCCTTTTCAAAGGTATCAAGAAAGTCTTTGATAAGGCCTAATTCATATTTAATGACTCAACCATTGAGAAAATGTGGCATTAATTTTATGACATCTTAGAAGAATCAGAGTCCTACTAGTTGACTACTATAAAATATTATTTAAGTCCACAGAAGTTTAAAAAAGTTTTTTTATTAACAGTCTGAATATCTGGAAAGGTCAAAATCCAATTTTCTTAGCACTTATGCACTTATGACATATTTAGCAAGTCTGTCACTTGTATGCAATGGAAATCAATAAGACAGAAAGCAAAGCTCCAAGACGGGTAATTTGAGTTCAAATTCAGGGGCAGGTGGTTCCTTCACACTGGGGTTATGTGAGTAGAAGCTGGACACAGAAAAATAATGTTTTGACCAGCAGGAGAGAGATTTCAATGCAGAGGAAAGCCTATGAATCAAAGTACCAGAACATCATAAGCCCTTTCCCCACTGCGGAATTTTGCCAAATCACTCGCATTGAAAGAAGTCCTACCTGGTGTAATACTGTACTTTCCACTATCGATTAGGAGTGAAAACAAACAGCAAATATAACTTAGACAACAAATGTAACTTAAGGGGGATCTTTGAAGACTAATAGTCAGAAAGCCCTAGAGTTTTCCACACTTAGCACATTCGTACTGAAACCAGAAAGTGGGACTGGACGGAAGACAAAGGATCAGAATGATGTCAGAGACCCAGCTGTATGTTGGAGAGACAGAATCCACATGCTTAAATAAGAGATTCTATCTTTCTGAATTAGCATCTTTGTTCTCTTCAGATAAATACCCAGAGGTGGAATTGTTAGGTCATATTGTAATTCTATGTTTAATTTTTTCAGGAACCTCCATACTGTTTCCCATAGTGGCTGCACCAATCACCTGAGAAAAACAAAGACGCTAATTCAAAAAGATACATGGGCCCTCTTATTCATTGCAGCATTATTTGTAATAGCCAAGATATGGAAACAACCTAAATGTCCATCATAGATGAATGGATAAAGAAACTGTGGTATATATATATATGTATATATATACCATGGAATATTATTCAACCATAAAAAATGAGAAAAATCCTACCATTTGTGACAACATGGATGGACCTAGAGAGTATATGCTAAGTGAAGTAAATCAGAGAAAGACAAATATCATATGATCTCTTCTATATGTAAAAAATCTAAAAATAAACAAATAAACAAAAACACTAAGCTCATAGATACAGAGAACAGACTGGCGGTTGCCAGAAGTGGGGCATAAGGATTGGGGAAAATGGAGGAACTGTTTTTTGTGCCATTTTGTTTTTAGTTTAAATACATTGAATAATAATAATAAACCAGAAAGGGGCACCCGGGTGGCTCAGTCAGTTGAACAGCTGACTCTTGATTTCGGCTCAGGTCATGATCTCAGGGTCCTGGGATCGAGCCCTGCATCAGGCTCCACGCTCGGTGGGGAGCCTGCTTGAGGATTCTCTCTCTCCCTCTGCCCCTCGCCCTGCTCTCTCTGTCTCTAAAATAAATAAATCAATCTTAAAAAAATAATAATAAACCAGAAAAAAAGAAAAGAGATTCTAGTTTTACCTCCCGCGATGGTGAACTAGCTTATATCAGACCAACAATCTGCCAAAATCTAGAAAAGATGGATGCAACAAAACAAAACAACTTGGTTTAAAGCACTGGAGAGCTCTCAACACAGCCAGGACTTGAAGGCCAAGATCCTGGAGAGAAGGGAGATGCATTGAAGTGAGTCAGATGTTCCGAGCTGCTTTTCCCCTTTAGGCACTGGCTTTTCCATCAGTCATATGAGGCTAAGAGGCTGAGAAGCTGAGCATAGCTTTTGGCAGGACTGGGGAGAAAAAATGACTTGAGCCAAGATCCTGAAGAGAAAGGAAGGATAGAGAAGCCAGTCTGATGTTTGGCACTGCTTTTCCTTCCGAGGCAGTTGCTGATTTGTAAGAGTCATAGGAGAGAAGGTTTGCAAATCTGAGCAGAAATTAGTAGCTAAAGAGACTGAACAGAGCTTTCAGCGGCCTCATGTCTCAAGAAGATAAAAATTGTAAGTCAGAACGCAGAAGGAAGAGAGACGCTAGTAAGCACCCCAGACTTTCATTAGGACCCCAGAAGAGTTGCATCCTTGGAATAAGGGTGAACCCTACATAAAACAGCTCTCACAAAGATCGAAATTCAGCTTCAAAACAGCCCAACCCAAGATTTGATTACAGTGATCTACCCTACACTAATTGCCTGCTGGAAGTGGAAGTTAATCTTCTGTGAAGGAAGATAATGTCATCCAGAGCCTCTATAGTTTTTCATGTACAATGTCTGGCATTCAGTAAAAAAATCATTAGACATACCGGGATACTAGACCAAGGGTGAAAGACAATGGAAAAAGACCCACAGATGATCCAGGTATTATAGTTACCAAACCTGGATTTAAACAAAAACTGTGATGAACATGTTCAAAGAAACCAAAATCAAAATGGAAGATTTTAGCAACACTGGAATTTGTAAAAAAGAATCAAATGGAAATTCTAGAACTGATAAATATGAGAACTGGAACTCACAAGTTTAACAGTAGTTTAAACCAGAAGAATATGGGGTTAGGAAATATCCAGACTATAGTATGGAGGGAAAAAATGGAGAATATTAAAAAAAAAAAAAAAAAAAAAAACCACCATAGGAAACATATGTTGAAGTGATAGCAAAATTTAACAGAGGTGTCACTGGAGTCCCAGAAGGAGAGAGAAAATTGGAGTAGAACAAATCTTTGAAGAAACAATAGCCAGAATTTCCCCCCAACTGACAAAAGATAGGGTAAAGATAGGAAGGATTGGAGAAGTGCTACGACCACCCACCAAAGGATCAATAAATTCAAACGAAACCACACCTAAGCATAGAGTAAAAGTTCTGAAAACCACAAAGACGAAAGCTTAAAAGCGGCTAGAGAAAAGGACATGTTGTCTTCAAAAGAGCAATAGTCAGACTGACAAGTGATTTCACAATGAAATGATGGGAAGCCAAAGGCAGAGGAATCATGTCTTTAAAATATTTGCCAACTTACTTACTAAAAAATAATCTTCAAAAATGAAGGCAGAATAAAGATATTTTCAGACAAGAAACAGAGGTTTTGCCGTCAAATTCTCACTAAAGACAAGGCTACACGTGCTCTTCAGGTAGAAGGAAATAATCCTGGAAGGTAAATGGAAATGCAGAAAGAAAGGAAGAGTAACATAAAGGGGAAACATAGGAGTAATATGGACGGTAAGAAATAATATGAATAATGTCTCGTAGGGCCAAATATATATAAACTTTCATTATTGGGCATGATTAAGGCAGCAGTGGGGCAGGGACTTAAAATGTCCTAAGGTCCTGCATTGTCCCAGAAGAAGCAAAAGTATATCCCATGCTACTATATTAGACTCCAGTGAGTCAACCGTGCATCTTATAAAGGAATGCAAAACCTTTGTGGAGGTTGGAATAATAAAGCCCTAAGCCAGACCAGATACCTACTCTGCAACAAACATTGTCTTGGGCTCCAATTTGGAGGGCTCTGGGGTTCATCTCAGACTCACTTCTCTGTGGTCAGGCTTGTACACTATATGTATTTAATATATATATTTGCTTAAGTTTGGAGTCATTACTCTGCATGTAGATCATTCAAAGGGGGTGAGTTTTAAATAATTAGCAGGTCCATTTGAAAAAGATAACCCTTTGGGGGTTAGCATAGAGGAAATCCTTATCTCAGAAGACCCAACCATATTTGCAGTCATGATCCCAGATCATTAGCCAGGTGAGCATACTCTTTATGTTTGCATTGATTGATATTCTTGAATATATCCTGCAGGGAATTCATTATACTTTAAAGGATAAATTAATTTTGCTCTGGGGGACACATATATATCTGTCAGTGCTTGTTAGTTAAATATATGCATCTACGAAATCCTATCACATACTTAGTCTCTCCACCATATTACTGACAAGCCAATAGTCTCTCCCTTTTCTACCAAAAAAAAAAAAAAAAAAAAAAATCCCAGTAAGAATCTGAATATGTGCCTTTGCATTAAAGGCTAAAAATATCCCAGTCCCCCCAACACTGCCCCAGAGAACTGCTCTCAGGGGCTGTAGTTTCCAATGAACAGGGTGCCCATAACATACACAGATCAATGCCCTTTGGAACAGCATTGGCTTACCAGTTAATAGACTTTTGATTTTTCTATACCCATTGATGAATGAAGCAGTAATTTTGCTTCCTAATAGGAAGACAAATTAAGAATTACTGTAACTGGAGCCTACTGGGAACTAGGGGATCGTTGGGAGAACTGGTGGTAGCTATGGAGACTGAGTTGGTCGAATGGCTCCCTTTGCTAAAGCAGTCTTCCTGTCTGAATCCAGGGCTAAAGGGTTTCACTTCATTCCACAGACCCTTACAAATGCCTTATGAGCCGGCCACGTGTAAAACCCTGCTGGGGAGAAGAAGGGGTGGGTCTGGGGCACAGCCCTTCTCAGACGGACCCCTACGTTATGTTCTTTCTTCCAGGGGCAGACACAGACGCCCACAATATGAGGCAGGAAATGGGCCAAATTGGGATTCAAGCTGCTTTCCAAGACCCGAGGAGGGGGAAAGCACATGCCAGGAAAGGCATCACGACAGGGTGGGATATAGGAGGCTGCGTGGAATTCTGATCCACATGGGGAATGAAAGCCCTTCTAGGAATGGGGAGGCAGCATGAGCAAAAGGAGCCAGCCAGTAGGAAGGAACTCCCGATTCAGGCGCTACTGATTATTAGCTGTGTGGCCTGGGGTTAGAAAAGTTACCTAATTTTCCTGGGCTCTGGTTTCCTCATCTGGAAAATGACATGACTAATAACCAGCTTCCAGGCTTGCTGTGAAGATCCATTTGGATAGGTAAGTCTATCATAGAGCCTGGTATGGTGTAGACACCATAGATGGCATTATGCTATAAGTCTCTTCCTTGACTAGGAAGACGTGGAGAGAGTCGTTGGCCTGCCTTCCTTTTGCCTTCTTGCTTTTTGGGTTTTCTGCCTATCTGAAGTCTGAGTACTTGAGCTCTCCCAAGGTAAGATCTGTGTCTGTGCGCTTATGACTGCCTTCCTGCTCACCTGAGGGCAGGCCCCACAGCAGGTGCACCTTTGTGGGAAAGAATAAGTGAATGAATGGAAACCTTTGTGGAAAGAATAAGTGAATGAATGCATCCTGCCTATTGGGTCTCCTACTGCTCTCCCATCGCACAGGGGTTCATGAAGGCACGTGACCTGGTGTGCCCTCTCCTTTCGTCTACCGGCAAACTCTCTCCATCCTTCAAAATTCAGCTCATGGTTTCGTGAGGTCCTTCATTCAACACAGAATTGGACAGGACCAACACTTTCTCCCTCGTGCCCCCATGTAACCTTCCACAAAACTCTACATAACGCCCAGCTCATCAGCTTATGATTGCTTGCTTTTCCCTTTGCGCCCTCAGCCCTCCAAGCCAGGTCCTACAAGCCTCGTCGGCTACATGGTGTCAAGGAGACATGTTCTTAGGCGAGGACAGAACTGAGGAGGCGGCAGAACGTCCCTCCATGAGATGGGGCTCCTGTGTCCTCTTTTGTTTGTTTGCTTCTATGTTTCTATCCCAAGGAAAAATGGCTATGTTTACATAGTTACAGAATGATTGGAAGTCTGACGTATGGCTTTATAATTTCTGTAGCTAATTTCGTACAGTAGGAAGTTTCTCAGACAATTTAATTTCTTCCCTTCCCCGAGACAAGGATTTTAAATTGCTGCACGGGGTAAAGAGTGCATTATAACCCAGGGGGACGGTGTGATGTGTCTCCCACACGAGGTCTTACTCATCTCTGTGCTTCTAGGGCCTCGCACAGGGGCTCGCTCAGTGCTTTGCACACAAGAGATGTAGATAGTTATGTTGAATGAATGAATGCCCTGGTCTCTGTTACTTCCCTTCCCAGGAACCCTCAGTGACTGTCCTACTGCTCCTAGCCGACATCTAATCTCCACAGCCTGGTATTCAAGTACATTCATGAGATGATTCCAACCTCTAACCTCAGATAAAGCCGTTTACCCCGTTACACCATGCATTCCTCACCATGGGCAAGCGCGACTGCTGAGTGGATGACTCCTGGGTCTACGGGCTGGATGAACTCGTTTGCTGGGGGAATGCCAGTCTTAGCTTCAGGATGAGAGAGCCGAAGAACTGCTAGGCCAGGAGGGACGTTTGCAGACACTCTGATCAGAGGTGGGAAATGAGCACTGCATTCTAGAGCAGACCTGAAGACCAGAGGCAGAGCTGGCCAGGGACACAGCCCTTAGGAATGCTACCCCATTCTGCCAAAGGGCATGTACTGCCTGCATTCCTAACACGCTCAGTTCACGAGCTCATCCTCACACAGAGAAGGCGACGACAAAAACTGCTATCATGATGGTCCAGGAAGAACAAGACAAGAACGAAGCTATTATTTTTTTTGAGCATCGAACTACTGAATTTAAGGCTGGTCATGGAACCGCCATTATCCAAAGCAGGAAGGTCCTGCTCTGTGCTCCCAGCATGCCCTCTACCGACCTCCCCCACCCAAGTCACATGGTGGTGTCGTCACCGATTTCCATGTCAGTCTTTCTCAAGAGACCATGAGCATCTTAAGGACATGTGATTTCGCAAATATGGTGCCTTGACACATGAATGAATGAGTGAACGAACGAACGAATGAATGAATGGAGTCTATGCGAAGCGCATACACCTTTTTTTTTTACCACCAGATGGTAAATATTCTTTGAAAAGTCTAGCTGTAAACTGTCTCAGAAAGAGTCTGGTGAAAACTAAGTTTTTCAGGAAACTGGATGAGTACCTCCAACAGCGTGAGATTTTCAGGGGTGCCTGTGTTTCCTGTCTTTTAGCAGTGAGAGGAGAAAGCACCAGAACGGAAGTCAGGAGTTCTGGCATATGGATCTGTGCTGCCATTAGCATTTGGGCGAGTCACATATTATTTTCCAGGCCTTGGTTTTCTCATTTCAAAAAGTCCTGTGGACTGTGGTCAACATGTGCGAGCATCTACGCTATCCCAGACCCTGACTCAAATACTGGGGGTAAAGAAATGGCTCCGATAGAGCTTCTAGAATAAAGCTTCTCAATTCTGTAGTGAAAGACCAGCTTGTTGCTACCGTTTTTAAGCTATGTAATCTGTTGCAGACTGTATTCTGGTAAAATTAAAATGTAATAGTAAAAGAAGTAAATAAAAGCATATAAAATCCAAGTTCTGATTTTTTTATCATTACACCCATGAGACATTGTTAAAGTGCTATTTCTAAATGCTTCTTAGCTTCTGGACTTAGCGAATCGTGGGCTGGTAGCAAATGGCCTGCAGACAGGTACCACGCCACAGACCACACTTTGCGTGATGCTGACTTAGCTCACACTCTCGTGAGAGAGGCTCGCACAGGCCCCAGCAGGGCCCCTGAATGTGGGACGCTCCACTGACAAGGTTCTCCTTCTACAGGGTAGTAAACACTTACAGCACGTAGACCTACTGCCTGGTGGTTACAAAGGTGAAAAGGGGGTAGTTGTGGTCACTTCTGGAGCCTTGAGAAAGTTCTGGCTGGTCCCCTCTGACCCTTCAGGCTGTCCTAAGCCATGTGGCTGCCAACACACCAGAAGAGGCTTTGGGCATATTCCAGGCCTTTCCGTGGGCTTCCTGGACTTTCCATGGACCCCTCAGACCTAAGGCCAGGCACCGACCTGGACCTTTCCTCCTTGGCTATGATTTGTACTCTTTCTCTGAGTAAACTGCTTCTGGCCACCTGGGTTATAAATCCGTACCTCTGACCAGTCCAGTTCCCGGGAAACTAGTGGGGGTTTCAGGGCACACTGGCACCACACTGGCGAGTCTAGACAAGCTCTGCTGATTACCAGGATAGGACAATCTACCAAGACCACACAATACGCTTCCTTACATGGTGTCTTCTAAAGATTCCTAAGCTGGGGTGGGGGGCATCTGGGTGGCTCAGTTGGTTGAGCATCTGCCTTCAGCTCAGGTCATCATCCCAGGGTCCTGGGATCGAGCCCCACATTAGGCTCCCAGCTCAGCGGGGAGTCTGTTTCTCCCTCTCCCATCTGCTCCCCTTGATTGTGCTACCAGATAAATAAAATCTCTTAAAAAAGGAATAATCACCTTTTTGAATAGATTGCAAAAACATGGTACGATATTCAAAAGGCACCTTGGGAATACGATGGGAGGTCCCCCTTCCATTTCTATCCTATAATCTCGCAGTTCCCCACCCCCAAGGCAACCACTACTCATGTTCTTATACATGAGTATATGCCTTCAGGAGATGTAGGCATACGTCTTTAAAAAGATAATGCAAATGGAGCACACTATAAATACTTCGCTGTACTTTCTTTTTTAACTAAACGATTTGTCTTGGCAATGTTTAATTTCAAATTCTCATTTTTATTTAACTGGTCTCCTATTAATGGATATTTAAATTTTTTTCACTTTTTCTGTTACAGTGTTCAGTAAATAGCACATTCCTATGTGTGAGTCTTTCTGCATATATAAATTCCTGGATATTAACTACTGAGTCAGAGAAATGTACCCTCCACAAAGTTGTACCAGTTGGTACTGCTGCTATCAGCTGGGAAAGTGTCTGCTTTCCTATACCTCTGTCAATGTATGGTTATCAAGAGCCTAATCGATCAGAAATTGCAGCTCTGGGGAATGAATCTGCATTTCATAATTGTGAATAAGGTTGAGCATCTTTTAAAATATCTAAAAGCCATCTAATTGCCTATGGGATTAGAGATTTTTTTCTATTGCTTATTGATCTTTTAGAAAGCAACCCATAAGAACACTTTATGTATTAAAGAAACAGCCCTCTGTTTATTGTATGGGCTATAAATATTTCCCCCACTTTGTCCTTTACCTTTAGGATTTTCAAGTATTTTCTATAATTAAAAAGTTGTTTTTAGCTCACTTAATCAGTCTTTTTTTTCATGACCTCTGTTTTGTGACATGCTTAGAAAGGACTTTGCTCTCGCTTCTAAAAATGATTCTCTCATGTTTTCTTCTAGTGTTTTTATATCTTCATTTTTTATTTTTATTTTACTTGATTTATTTTTAAAGACTATTTTTTAAAAATATTTTTTATTTATTCATCTGAGAGAGGGAGAGAGAGAAAGAGACAGCATGAGTGGGGGGGGGGGGCAGAGGAAGAGGGAGAAAGGAAGCCTGAGCAGGAAGCCTGACGTGGGGCTCCATCCCAGGATCCCGGGATCATGACCTGAGCCGAAGGCAGACGCTTAACCAACTGAGCCACCCAGGTGCCCTTTAAAGATTTTATTTTTAAGCAATCTCTGCATCAATGTGGGGCTCAAACTCAACCCTGAGATCAAGAGTCACACACTCTTCTGACTGAAGCCGGCCAGGTGCCCCATGTCTTCATTTGTTAATACTTACATCTTTGATATATCTGGAGTTTATTTGTTTTAAGGATTGAATTATGGAGCCAATTATTTTTTCCCTATGGCTTCCAGTTGCGCCATTACCATTTATTAAATAATCCATCTTTCCTCAACTGATAGGAAATTATACTTTTATCATGTGCTTACTTTTTTTTTTTTTAAAGATTTTATTTATTTATTTGACACACAGAGAGAGATCACAAGCAGGCAGAGAGGCAGGCAGAGAGAGAGGGGGAAGCAGGCTCCCTGCTGAGCAGAGAGCCCGATGCGGGGCTCGATCCCAGGACCCCGAGATCATGACCTGAGCTGAAGGCAGAGGCTTTAACCCACTGAGCCACCCAGGCGCCCCACCCATCGGTTACTTTCAAATGTATTTGGTTTTATTTCTGCACCTCCTGTTAGATTCTATTGACCTGTTTATTCATGCTCTAGTTTCACACAGTTTTATTTAATGTGGTTTTATAATGTAGTTTTATTTTTATCTATTTTTATTTGAGTACAGTTACACAATGTGGCATTACTTTCAGGTGTATAACATAGTGACTCAACAAATCTATACACTATGCTATGCTCACCACAAATGCAGCCACCATCTGTCACCAGACAAGGCTATTATAGAATCATTGACTATATTCCTCATGCCCTGCCTTTTTTTCCTGTGACTTATTCATTCCATAACTGGAAGCCTGTACCTCCCAATCCCCTTCACCCATTTTGTCCTTTCTTCCTACCCCTTGCCCTCTGGAAACCATCAGTTTGTTCTCTGTATTTATAGGTCTGAGTTTGCTTTTTGTTTATTCATTTGTTTTGTTTTTCAGATTCCACATGTAAGTGAAATAGTATAGTTATTGTCTTTCTCTGTCTGACTTATTTCACTTAGCATAATACCCTCTAGTTCCATCCATGTTGCTAGACATGGCATAGTCTCATCCTTTTTTATGGCTGAGTAATATACCATTGTATGCGTGTGTACATGCGTGTGTATCTCTCTCTCTCTACGTATATATATGTATATATATAGAGAGAGAGACAAAGATATATATCACACCTTCTTTATCCATTCATCTATCAATGGACACGTGGGTTGCTTCCATATCTTGACTATTGCAAATAATGTTGCAAATAATGCTGCAATAAAGATAGAGCTACTTATATCTTTTTTAATTAGTATTTTGTTTTCTTTAGCTAAATAACCAGTGGTGGAATTACTGGATCATATGGTATTTCTATTTTTGATTTTTTGAGGAACTTCCATATTGTTTTCCACAGTGACTGTATCCATTTACATTTCCACCAATACTGTACAAGCGTTGTTTTTCCTCCACATCCTCACCAACATTTGTTATTTCTTATACTTTCAATACCAGCCATTCTGACTTGTGGTTGTATCTCATTGTGGTTTTGATTTCCATTTCCCTGATGATGCGTGATGCATATAATCATTTAGCTCTGACCCAGCTGCCTTTTTTCTCAGATGGCAGCAAGTTAGAGACACTGTCCTGCTTTTCCCTATCCAACAATATATACCGGGGAACATTTTAAATTAGTACATATACACCTGCCTTATTCTTTTTAATAGCTGCATGGTATTGAACTATATTAAAGCAGCCAGAATTTTTAGTATGTTCTCTGTTGATAAAGGATTGCTTCTTTCTCTTATTTTTATAAACAATGTTGTAATGGATATCCTTGCTCATATATCTTTGTGGGAGAATATTGCTCAAAAACTACCTCCTAGATATAGAATTACTTTGTTGAGTTATAAAGAAAATATACACACGGGGCACCTGGGTGGCTCAGTGGGTTAAAGCCTCTGCCTTCGGCTCAGGTCATGATCTCAGGGTCCTGGGATGGAGCCCCTCATTGGGCTCTCTGCTCAGCGGGAAGCCTGCTTCCCCTTTCCCTCTGCCTGCCTCTCTGCTTACTTGTGATCTCTCTCTCTCTGTCAAATAAATAAATAAAATCTTTAAAAAAAAAAAAAGAAAATATACACACAACCAATGTGAATATACTCAACACCACTGAACAGAACACTTAAAAATGGTTAGGGTGGTAAATAGTATGTTATGTGTTTTTTGCCACAGGAAGAAAAAAGAAAACGTTCAATTTTGACAGATACTGCCAAACTGCCCTTTAAATATTAAGGCAACTTATTAATTATAGCCCATTTAAATTTGCCTTCTGTTTGCCATGTTTTGGCTCAGTTGTAAAAATACATCTTTTTTAGCAAGTTAAATAATCTATAAGTTTTGAGTAAAATTGTCCCCCATTTCTCTCATAGGGATATTTTTTGGGAAAAATTCCAGGGATCAGCGATGCTCTGCTGGAAAACTGCAGAGGCTGGGAATTGCTGCTAAGAGGCAGGCTCTGCTTCCTTCCAGCAAAGGCGGCCCGCGCCAATTTTATTAAAGAACAGGCATTGCTGAATCACTTTGGCTGCCTGTCCTACTGTGATTTGGATTTGTTTGAAGACTCAACTGAAAGCAAACAAGAGGTTTCATATGACTGAAATCACGCCTTTCAAAGGATGTTCTAATTTCCATATCAAGTGTCTGTGACTGAGAATCTTTATTTAACTTCTTTCCCGGTCCCCACCCTTCGAATCACCTTAGTTCTCTCAACCGCATGTCCGCTTAGACACAATCCATGGAGTTAAGCCTCGAATGAGACGGGAAGGACAAAGGAGGTATGGGTAGTGATATTAATGTGAACCCAATAAAATTGGGGCCCTGTTGGGGGCTTTGGGCAGACGGGTGACATGCCTCAAAGAATCTACCCAATCTGACTCCAAGAAGCTTGAAAAGCACCACAGGTCTTTACTGAATGTTACTTGAGGAGGCAGCAGAGCGTAAATGACCTCGCACAGTGTTTTGCAAAGTGGACTGGTAAATACTACCTTCTGATGGCTCTTCCTAGCAATTCGATTCACGAAAAGTCTTCTTTGGCCCTTCCCTTCTCTCCCCAATTTCCACTCCAAATGGTAGCTGCTCAAATAGGTCTCTTCTCATTCCTTAAAATTCTAATACTGTCTCAGCTTCCCGGCCTTCCTTCTTCCCTTGCCTGGTCTTCACTCTCTGGAAGCTTCTGTGCAGCACACTTTACCTCTTCCAGTTACATTCCCTCCCAGTAAAACCAAAGCATCTTAGAAAGTGGGGGGAAAAGAAGATGATAAATCCTTCAAATTTAATTTTTTGTCCCAATAATAAGAGTAATAATGGGCTTATACTTTGACAGTCACTATATGCATATGATTCCACATATTACTTCATAACCAACACAGATAGTTCGTATTCTCACTATCGCCATTTTGCAAATGAAGACCCTAAGGCTCAGTGAAGGTTAGGTGACTTATGCAAGGTCAAAGACTTAGGAAGCCACAGTAAAGCGTAAGGCAGCTGGTGGCAAGGGCAACTTGTGGTCTTGACAGTACTCTCCATGCCCATATCTTTTCTCTCTTCTCTTTTTCCAAATCCTCATGCTTCAGTCTAGTGTTGCCCCCCTCGCCCCACTTCAATGGCTGAACCAATCTCTAGACTTAGCATTTTCTTGTCCAATTGGCTTAGCTCTGCATCCTGGGGTTCTGTTAACCTCTCCTCTCTTTCATGCTGTCTGTTTTCTTCAGTCCTCTCCTCTCCTGTAGGACTGACATGATGCTCTGAATTCAGGTACTGTGGCTATGGTTCAGTGACCTGTTCTAATTCTGTTGCCAATCCACTGCTGCCTTGAAATGTCAATCAATTTACCTTCTACTTTGTATTCCTTTTTTAGTATAAACTGCCCTACCCACAGTTCCCATATGGAGTAGCTGGTGGGGTTGTTCTTTACATGGAGACAATCACCGATTAGACTAGGGGTAGATATCTGATACAGGGGTGCCTGTGCCCTGATCTAACGATCAATCTGTTTTTCTAATGTTTTAGCTAAGAGTCACCAAAACAGCTCATTTGGCTATGGGAAGCTAAGGTAGAAAGTTCTATAGCCAACATTTGGGGCCCATGTACAACATAAGCAAGCAGGACAGCGGGTCTATTGAAAAAGGATGGGAGAAGAGATTCACATAGGAGAACACAGAAAAGACTATGTGACTCTGGGCGGGGTGGGGTTAGGAGAGGGGGAAGAGTGATAATTTGTTTCAGCCTGATGCCTTCCAGTTATGGCTCTCATGAGGCTTTCTGCACTCAGTATTAACTTGTGTTCTCTTAAACTCTATTTTGTCCCTACAATAAAGTCTCCATTGTTCTTGAGTTAGTTTGAGTAGGTTCCTGTTACTCATCATCAAGAAGCTTCATTAGACCACCTCCTTCCTTAGGTTGGGAGCCTTGTCTGCATTTCTAGCCGCTGGCTGTGTCCTGTTGCATATGGGAAGATCTCCTGGTCTTAGTTACCTCTAGACCTTGTTCTGGAGGTGGCATTGAACTAGCTCCTGCAGACATCCAGATGATGCTGTTCCAAGGAAGGGGAGGAGTCTGAGGACAACAATAAGGTTGGGATGGGTATGGAGTTTCGTTGTGGCTCCTTTTTGATATAAGGGTGTAGTTATTGTTCTCGAACTGTTTAGGGTCAACGTTGGAACAGAGGGTTAGGGCATATGGGGAGACAGCATTGTTCAGCAGGGGGAGGAGGGGGAGGAGGGGGAGGAGAGGCAGGCAGAGCCTGGGGGATGGCAAAGGAGTTGGGTCTTCACTCTGTGGGTATTCTCAGGCTGAGGAATGTCACGATGAACTTGAACAATTAGAGTCACTAGCTTTTCTAGTGCCTGCAGGGCTTTTCCATCCGGGGACAACCCCTGATTTTACTGCTGAGGAAATGAAGACCCATAATGAAACCATGGCAATGATAAGTAGCATTCAGTGAGCGCTTTCTACAGGGAAGGCGCTGCTCCAAGCACTTTACACATATCAGTACACTTAGTCCCCATGGTAACCCTCCAAAGTGGGCACTATTACCGCCCTCATCTCATAGAAGAGGAAACTGAGGCACAGAGGGGTTAAGTAACTTGCCAAAGTCACACAGTAAGTGACGGAGCCAGGACTGAACACAGGAAATATTGATTCAGAACCAGCGCTTTTAGGTATTATATAGCACTACTCCTCACAAGTCCTGAAGATCCTGGGAGCCTTATTATTATAAACAAAAGCTGGTCACGAGCGTGTGCCTGTGCGTGTGTGGGTGTGAGTGACTTTCTCACCCACATGAGGCAGCATGTCACGATCCACGGAAAACATGAGAAATAAGGCAATGGTTTTAATTAGAGGAAAGTGATCAAATTTTAGAAACTCAAAAATCAGAAGAAACAAACGTTCGGTAGCCATAGTGCCTTGTTTTAAAGGAGATGAGAAAAGAAAATTCTCAAACCCTTCCTGCAAGGCCCTGGAGCCCTATACACTATTTTAACTTTAAAGAAAAAGAACACCTGCTTGTTTATTGATTCTTATGCCACAGATGGTGTGACAATCCTGCTGGCTAGCTTAAGTAATCTGCCAAAGCGAGGCTTCCTGAAATGAAATGATCAATGCCTATTTTAGGGCCCCCCATTATCTGACCTCTTACGGTCAGGGAAGTCTCGAATCCTGACTTATATGTTATATAAGTTACATATAACTTACATGTTTAGACTTACATGTTACATAAAAGCCGGAGTGTTTTTTTTTCTCGGGCATTTTCCATGAGTGAGTAGCCATTCAACCCTCATGGTTTTATGCAAATAACATTCATGGCTTGCTTGTCAATGAATCAGTTCATATATTTGTTGAGCACCTACTATGCATGAGACACCGTGTGAGGTGCTGGAGATATTGGGTGGACGTCTGGAAACACGAAACACTGAGCTGATGAAAAAGCCCAGCTTTCTCCCTCCTACTTCAGACACAAACATGTTAGACAAAATATAACGGGCAAATTTTTAAAAATACATAAATGAAAACTTAGACACATTTAGAAAAATTTCCTGGATGCCAGCGCTGGGGGTGGAAAGTCTAACCCAGAGCAGTGAGCCGGCTGGCACCCGGTGGCCTGTGGGGCCACGGACTGGGATGGGGGCCGCAGGGGCAGGGGCAGAGGTTTCAATGCCACATGAGGGGAGAAGGGGATGTCCTGAGCTGGCGTGAGATGAGATGTAGGAAGACACCGGCGGCATCAAGCTAGACATTTTGAAGGGCTGCCCTGTTTATGAACAGGGGATGGGAAAACCTTCCACCAATCACCTCAGGAAGGCCGCAAGAAAGCTTGCACTCTGTCGGGGCCCCTGAGTAAAAATTCTCCTTCAGGGATCGGAAGCCCTGGGCTTTCTGGTGTGTAAGAGCAGAGTCCGTATTTACACTGGGTGTTCGGGGGGGGGGGATCTCCAAGCTGAGAAAGGACATAAAAATGGGGGTTGACAAGATGAAAATATGCTGTCCCCCCAAGCAAACACCACAACTCGATCACATAGGATGCCCACCGTAAAAAAGAAAAGCATCTGTTGGAGGTAAGCAAACAACCCAAAAACAAAGGCGGAAACTAGTGACGGGGAAAGACATCAGGTTCAGTTCAAAGGAAGATTGGTCCCTCAGATCCTGAGATAACAGAGTAAACTGAAAGAGACAATTAAACATGTTTAAGATTGAAGAGATGAAAGAAACCAGAACAAAGCGACGGAGTAGGCATGAACACAAGCAGAGGTGGGTTTGAAAAGGAGACCCCAGCCGTGAGGAAAACCAACAAGCACCTGCCTTCAAGGGACACACCGCCTACCTGGGAGACAGAAGGAAACAGCGGGGATGATCCGGTCTAGGAGAGGGTCTGCACAGGGAGCAGGGAAGGGGCCTAGGGAAGGGGCTCCGGACCCAGCTTCCCCACATGATGTACAAACTACTATGTGTCTCTCTGACCAAGGGACAGGGGCCATGAAAGCCTGGAGTGGTTCAGAAAATGGCACATCAAGGACTGCCACAGTGTGACGCCTGCATTCCCCCAGCTGATACAGATTCCCCTGAAGTCCAAACATCTTATATGAGAATAGGTATTCACGGACCTGTCTCTCTCACCCTACCTGCGAATTTCTCCAGCGTGGAGATGAAGGGCCCTCCATTCGACTTGTCTTATGCTGGGCCACACTTGCCCTCCCTCCCTCTCCTCTTGCCATACCAGTCTTCCCTGGGTTCTTACAGCACGAGAAGCTCTTTTTCACCCCAGGGCCTTTGCACATGCCATTATCACCATCCAGAATGACCTTTTCCTTATGCTTTTCTTTTGGGTCTCAGCTTGATGGTCACTCCTAAGGGAGATCTTTCCTGGACACCCTAATTCCAAGGTCCCTCCCTAACACTGCTTAACACTGCCTTCTGTGTCCCCTCTTGTTGGTTTCTTTTTACTTATTCTGCTTTTTAATTATTTAACTAATTTTGTCCTTGTCTCCCCTGCTAGAACGTAGACCCCATGCAGGCAGGGAATCATCTGCTCACTGCTGTATCTGTAATGCCCACCATTTAGTTGGTCTTCAAAAAAGTTGAGTGGATAAATGAATGTACTCAAGAAACATTCACGAAGCAGCTAACACTGCCCAGTTCAGAGGACACAACGATGAAAGCACAGACTGGAACTTTGCAGTTTAGTGAAGGAGACACATCCAACAAGGACTTAGAGTAAATGTGATGGTGGTGACGACAGGGGCAGTACTGGGCACTGTGTGAGCCCTCGGCAAGGGCACCCATTTTGTACAGAATTAGAGAAGGCTTCCAGGAAGAAGCAACATTAAAGCTGAGCCCAGAAGGATACTTAGGAGTTCACCAGGTGAGGGGGGGCTGGAAGATGTTCCAGGCTGAGGGAAGACCCGGATGCAAGAGCGGCATGGCTCTTTGGGTTCTGGATGGGCAAAGCTTGGAGGTGCAGCAAGAAATGACAGGAGAGGCGAGACAAGGCTGGATCATGAAGGGGTTTCAAGCTACGATAAGGAATTTGAAATTGATCTTAGGGTCAGTGAGGACCTCTTAGTCGGGAGGAATGGCATAATCTAATTTGCGTTTTATTGAAATGGCTCTGGAGCAGTGTGGATTAGAGGAAGAGGACTGGAGGCAGGGAGATCAGGAAACTAGTGCAGGAGATGAGCACGGCTTAGACAGAGCAGTGGGGATGAGGGAGTAAACTGGATGAATTTAGGACAGAAGGCGAGAGTTGGGGCAGGGGAAGGAATCAAGGATGATGCATAGGTTTTTAGCAGGACTAACATGGTGAATAGGGTGCCATCTTGCAGCCACGTCTGGCAGACACCTGGCACACATACCGTTAAGTGTGAGCTTGATAACATGGAAATGGACTCAGTACAAGGTCTTCATAACAGTGAGTACACACCCGCTCACTGTTAGTGCCTGGGCTACCTACAAGTGTGACCTACCATTCCCTACTGCCTCCACCTGCCTTGGTTTGCCTATTTGTGACTTGTCAGTCTAGCTTGAGCTCAGTAGTTCTAATCCACAGTCCCTACTCCCCACCAGGACGCTGTCTCTCTGCTAAGAAGTGTGTATTGCGCCCTTCCCTCACCCTCTCTGACCACCAGTGTTTTGGCAATAACGCTACTGTGATTTTTCAATAATTTTCTTGGTTGTTTTGTAGTTATAGTAACTAAAATTTATACTCAATAATATTATTACAATTTTCCCCTACTAATGGGATTATTATTTTTGTTCATTTGTGTTTGAAAGCCATTAGCATACGATCTACCTCCAACAACATCTACCGTGATTTTTAATGCCCTTGAAACTTGCAAGTGAGCGATAAGTCTATAATAAGAGAATGCGAGTAAGCATATAAATGTCTTTCTTGGGAAAAGAGGGCTCTTTTTTTTTTCATCCTATTGGACTCAGGTTCTTTGATAGAGAGATTGGTAGGATATAAGGCATTAAAGGCTGAGGACACTGTGTTAGTTTGTAGATGTGTTCAAACAAGTTCCCAGTTATTCAGAGGACACTTTTATATTCTAGGAGGATTCATATTCTTGCTGCTTTTTATGTTGTTCCTTACCTGACTTACAGAAAAATATAATAAATTATGTGTTTGCAGGGAACAATATTGAGAACTCTGAAATGTCTGGAAGTGAAGGGATCTGGAAATCACTCTATCCGGCTGACTTTCCAAGGGGCTGGGGGGCTTGACACCCTGCTGGTGGAGATCTGGAAACAGGGATTATCTCAGAGGCTGCTGAGAGGAGTTTCTCTGTGGGGCAGCTGTGGGGGGCAGGGAAGTGGATGGGCAGGGCTGGCTTCAAGAGCTGTGTGCCCAACACCCTCCCAGGGTCCCACGCTGTGAAATTCACAGCATCACCGCCTTAGAATTCTTAAATCTTGAACAAGGGACCCCACTTTGCATGAGGCCTTGCAAATTATATATGTGGGACAAGTGTTGGAGCGAGGCAGATTTGAGTTCAAGTTCTAGTATTCTCTAGCTATTGACTGTGCCTCTGTTTCCTTATCTGTAAAATGGGGATTATACCACTGTCTTCTCAGACTTAGATGTGAGAGCTAAAAGTAGATATCCAGCACCAGGGGGCCTGAAAGACAGTAACATACCCTGAGATATGCCCAGTGGAATTTTAACTCCCATGTGCAGTCCTCATCATTAAACTTATAATTATGATTTAATGTCAGGAATACTAGCCAGCTGGGATAGGCAGACCGTGTGGCACCGAAGCTAATCCCATGCGTGCTGGTTAGGAACATGCCAAGCAAAGAATGTTTTCCTAAGGGGGACACTCTAAGGCTGGGGGTCCCCTCCATCAGGTTCCAACCTTTGTGCTGCTATGACACATGATAAATAATGTTTTTTTTGGCACAACTGGTCCCAGTTTCTCATGACTCATACGTGTTTCTCTTCTCCCCAGAAATCTCTCAAGAAAGACAATGAAGGAGACTGGCATTATTATGAAGATGCCCCTGACCTTGACCTAACTTATTTACAAACTTTAGTATTTCAACTATTATTTGTAACAAATTTTTTTTTTTTTAACCATACCACAACGAGACTTGATAAGCCAGTGTACCACAATCCTATGCTCGAGACCCAGGAACGTGGACCCTGATGGTCCCCAACAAAGGACCCTCCCCCAGGACAGGCTAGACAGACCAGGACTAAGCCTGAGCCTTCCATGGCTTCGCAGATGTCTGGTCTGTGCTGTCACCTGAATGAGCGATGCCAGTCACAAGGCACGGCAGCTGGAGTCAGAGAAACACTAACTAGCTGGTTGGATACCCTTGTGATGAATAGCGTGCAATCTTAAAACATCTGGTTAAACATTTTTCCCCCAAGAATGTACAAAAGGCTTTAAATCAAAATAAGAAGAAAGATAAGCTAATCCCTGGGCATTTTTGGACTCGGGTCCACAAGGATTCCTTAGGGGATCATAGGAGGAGTCAAGGGCACCTCTGTTGCCTTCAGTTTAAGGCTTGTGGGCAGCCGGGAGTCCCCACGGGAGACTTCCAAGGGAAGCACGGGGGGCCTCGGCTGCGCTTGCCCTCCTGCGCTGCTCAGGCTTGCGGGCATGTAC